>CM060611.1:31087369-32287369 GCA_030578255.1 Tiaroga cobitis | reverse complement strand
ACTGTACTCTACTCTACTGTACTCCACTGTACTCTATCTCTACTGTGATCCACTGTAATCTACCTCTACTGTACTCTACTGTTCTCTACCTCTACTATGCTCTACTGTACTGTACTCTACTGTACTACACTGTACTCTATCTCTACTGTGATCCACTGTACTCTACCTCTACTGTACTCTACTGTACTCTACCTCTAATGTGCTCCACTGTACTCTATCTCTACTGTGCTCCACTGTACTCTATTTCTACTGTGCTCCACTGTACTCTATCTCTACTGTACTCCACTGTACTCTATCTCTACTGTACTTCACTGTCCTTTATCTCTAATGTACTCCACTGTACTCTACCTCTATTGTGCTCCATTGTACTCTATCTCTACTGTACTCTACTGTACTCTATCTCTACTTTACTCCACTGTACTCTATCTCTACTGTACTCCTCTGTACTCTACCTCTACTGTGCTCCACTGTACTCTATCTGTAATGTACTCTACTGTACTCTATCTCTACTGTGATCCATTGTACTCTACCTCTGCTGTGCTCCACTGTACTCTATCTCTACTGTACTCCACTGTACTCTACTGTTCTCTACCTCTACTGTACTCTACTGTGCTCCACTGTACTCCACTGTAGTCTACATCTACTGTGCTCCACTGTACTCTACCTCTACTGTGCTCCACTATAATTTACCTCTACTGTGCTCCACTGTACTCTACCTCTACTGTCCTCCACTGTACTCTACCTCTACTGTGCTCCACTGTACTCTCTCTCTACTGTACTCTACCTCTACTGTACTCTACTGTACACCACTTCTAATGTGCTCCACTGTACTCTACCTCTACTGTACTCTACCTCTACTGTACTCCACTGTACTCTACCTCTACTGTGCTCTACTGTACTCTATCTCTACTGTGCTCCACTGTACTATACCTCTACTGTACTCCACTATACTCTAACTCTACTATACTCCACTGTACTCTATCTCTACTGTGCTCTACTGTACTCTATCTCTACTGTACTCCACTGTACTATATCTCTACTGTACTTCACTGTCCTCTATCTCTACTGTACTCCACTGTACTCTACCTCTATTGTGCTCCACTGTACTCTATCTCTACTGTACTCTACTGTACTCTATCTCTACTGTACTCCACTGTACTCTATCTCTACTGTACTCTACTGTACTCTATCTCTACTGTACTCCACTGTACTCCACCTCTACTGTTCTCCACTGTACCCTACCTCTATTGTGCTCCACTGTACTCTACCTCTACTGTACTCCACTGTATTCTATCTCTACTGTGCTCCACTGTACTCTATCTGTAATGTACTCTACTGTACTCTATCTCTACTGTGATCCATTGTACTCTACCTCTGCTGTGCTCCACTGTACTCTATCTCTACTGTACTCCACTGTACTCTACTGTTCTCTACCTCTACTGTACTCTACTGTGCTCCACTGTACTCCACTGTAGTCTACATCTACTGTGCTCCACTGTACACTACCTCTACTGTGCTCCACTATAATTTACCTCTACTGTGCTCCACTGTACTCTACCTCTACTGTCCTCCACTGTACTCTACCTCTACTGTGCTCCACTGTACTCTCTCTCTACTGTACTCTACCTCTACTGTACTCTACTGTACTCCACTTCTAATGTGCTCCACTGTACTCTACCTCTACTGTACTCTACCTCTACTGTACTCCACTGTACTCTACCTCTACTGTGCTCTACTGTACTCTATCTCTACTGTGCTCCACTGTACTATACCTCTACTGTACTCCACTATACTCTAACTCTACTATACTCCACTGTACTCTATCTCTACTGTGCTCTACTGTACTCTATCTCTACTGTACTCCACTGTACTATATCTCTACTGTACTTCACTGTCCTCTATCTCTACTGTACTCCACTGTACTCTACCTCTATTGTGCTCTACTGTACTCTATCTCTACTGTACTCTACTGTACTCTATCTCTACTGTACTCCACTGTACTCTATCTCTACTGTACTCTACTGTACTCTATCTCTACTGTACTCCACTGTACTCCACCTCTACTGTTCTCCACTGTACCCTACCTCTATTGTGCTCCACTGTACTCTACCTCTACTGTACTCCACTGTATTCTATCTCTACTGTGCTCCACTGTACTCTACCTCTACTGTGCTCAACTGTACTCTACTGTACTCCACTGTACTCTACCTCTACTGTACTCCACTGTACTCTATCTCTACTGTACTCCACTGTACTCTACCTCTACTGTACTCCACTGTACTCTACCTCTACTGTGCTCCACTGTACTCTACCTCTACTGTGCCCAACTGTACTGTACTCTACCTCTACTGTGCTCCACTGTACTCTATCTCTACTGTGCTCCACTGTATCCTACCTCTACTGTACTCCACTGTACTCTATCTCTACTGTGCTCCACTGTACTCTATCTCTACTGTACTCCACTGTACTCTATCTCTACTGTGCTCTACTGTTCTCTACCTCTACTGTGCTCTACTGTACTCCACCTCTACTGTGCTCCACTGTACCCTATCTCTACTGTGCTCCACTGTACTCTACCTCTACTGTGCTCCACTGTACTTTACCTCTACTGTACTCCACTGTACTCTACCTCTACTGTGCTCCACTGTACTCTATCTCTACTTTGCTCCACTGTACTCTACCTCTACTGTGCTCCAATATACTCTACCTCTACTGTGCTCCACTGTACTCTACCTCTACTGTCCTCCACTGTACTCTACCTCTACTGTGCTCCACTGTACTCTCTCTCTACTGTACTCTACCTCTACTGTACTCTACTGTACTCTACCTCTAATGTGCTCCACTGTACTCTATCTCTACTGTGCTCCACTGTACTCTATTTCTACTGTGCTCCACTGTACTCTATCTCTACTGTACTCCACTGTACTCTATCTCTACTGTACTTCACTGTCCTTTATCTCTAATGTACTCCACTGTACTCTACCTCTATTGTGCTCCATTGTACTCTATCTCTACTGTACTCTACTGTACTCTATCTCTACTTTACTCCACTGTACTCTATCTCTACTGTACTCCTCTGTACTCTACCTCTACTGTGCTCCACTGTACTCTATCTGTAATGTACTCTACTGTACTCTATCTCTACTGTGATCCATTGTACTCTACCTCTGCTGTGCTCCACTGTACTCTATCTCTACTGTACTCCACTGTACTCTACTGTTCTCTACCTCTACTGTACTCTACTGTGCTCCACTGTACTCCACTGTAGTCTACATCTACTGTGCTCCACTGTACTCTACCTCTACTGTGCTCCACTATAATTTACCTCTACTGTGCTCCACTGTACTCTACCTCTACTGTCCTCCACTGTACTCTACCTCTACTGTGCTCCACTGTACTCTCTCTCTACTGTACTCTACCTCTACTGTACTCTACTGTACTCCACTTCTAATGTGCTCCACTGTACTCTACCTCTACTGTACTCTACCTCTACTGTACTCCACTGTACTCTACCTCTACTGTGCTCTACTGTACTCTATCTCTACTGTGCTCCACTGTTCTATACCTCTACTGTACTCCACTATACTCTAACTCTACTATACTCCACTGTACTCTATCTCTACTGTGCTCTACTGTACTCTATCTCTACTGTACTCCACTGTACTATATCTCTACTGTACTTCACTGTCCTCTATCTCTACTGTACTCCACTGTACTCTACCTCTATTGTGCTCCACTGTACTCTATCTCTACTGTACTCTACTGTACTCTATCTCTACTGTACTCCACTGTACTCTATCTCTACTGTACTCTACTGTACTCTATCTCTACTGTACTCCACTGTACTCCACCTCTACTGTTCTCCACTGTACCCTACCTCTATTGTGCTCCACTGTACTCTACCTCTACTGTACTCCACTGTATTCTATCTCTACTGTGCTCCACTGTACTCTACCTCTACTGTGCTCAACTGTACTCTACTGTACTCCACTGTACTCTACCTCTACTGTACTCCACTGTACTCTTTCTCTACTGTACTCCACTGTACTCTACCTCTACTGTACTCCACTGTACTCTACCTCTACTGTGCTCCACTGTACTCTACCTCTACTGTGCCCAACTGTACTGTACTCTACCTCTACTGTACTCCACTGTACTCTACCTCTACTGTGCTCCACTGTACTCTATCTCTACTGTGCTCCACTGTATCCTACCTCTACTGTACTCCACTGTACTCTATCTCTACTGTGCTCCACTGTACTCTATCTCTACTGTACTCCACTGTACTCTATCTCTACTGTGCTCTACTGTTCTCTACCTCTACTGTGCTCTACTGTACTCCACCTCTACTGTGCTCCACTGTACCCTATCTCTACTGTGCTCCACTGTACTCTACCTCTACTGTGCTCCACTGTACTCTACCTCTACTGTACTCCACTGTACTCTTTCTCTACTGTGCTCCACTGTACTCTACCTCTACTGTGCTCAACTGTACTCTACTGTACTCCACTGTACTCTATCTCTACTGTACTCCACTGTACTCTATCTCTACTGTACTCCACTGTACTCTACCTCTACTGTACTCCACTGTACTATATCTCTACTGTACTCCACTGTACTCTATCTCTACTGTGATCCACTGTACTCTACCTCTACTGTACTCCACTGTACTCTATCTCTACTGTACTCCACTGTACTCTACCTCTACTGTACTCTACTGTTCTCTACCTCTACTTTGCTCTACTGTACTCTACTCTACTGTACTCCACTGTACTCTATCTCTACTGTGATCCACTGTACTCTACCTCTACTGTACTCTACTGTTCTCTACCTCTACTATGCTCTACTGTACTGTACTCTACTGTACTACACTGTACTCTATCTCTACTGTGATCCACTGTACTCTACCTCTACTGTACTCTACTGTACTCTACCTCTAATGTGCTCCACTGTACTCTATCTCTACTGTGCTCCACTGTACTCTATTTCTACTGTGCTCCACTGTACTCTATCTCTACTGTACTCCACTGTACTCTATCTCTACTGTACTTCACTGTCCTTTATCTCTAATGTACTCCACTGTACTCTACCTCTATTGTGCTCCATTGTACTCTATCTCTACTGTACTCTACTGTACTCTATCTCTACTTTACTCCACTGTACTCTATCTCTACTGTACTCCTCTGTACTCTACCTCTACTGTGCTCCACTGTACTCTATCTGTAATGTACTCTACTGTACTCTATCTCTACTGTGATCCATTGTACTCTACCTCTGCTGTGCTCCACTGTACTCTATCTCTACTGTACTCCACTGTACTCTACTGTTCTCTACCTCTACTGTACTCTACTGTGCTCCACTGTACTCCACTGTAGTCTACATCTACTGTGCTCCACTGTACTCTACCTCTACTGTGCTCCACTATAATTTACCTCTACTGTGCTCCACTGTACTCTACCTGTACTGTCCTCCACTGTACTCTACCTCTACTGTGCTCCACTGTACTCTCTCTCTACTGTACTCTACCTCTACTGTACTCTACTGTACTCCACTTCTAATGTGCTCCACTGTACTCTACCTCTACTGTACTCTACCTCTACTGTACTCCACTGTACTCTACCTCTACTGTGCTCTACTGTACTCTATCTCTACTGTGCTCCACTGTACTATACCTCTACTGTACTCCACTATACTCTAACTCTACTATACTCCACTGTACTCTATCTCTACTGTGCTCCACTGTACTCTATCTCTACTGTACTCCACTGTACTATATCTCTACTGTACTTCACTGTCCTCTATCTCTACTGTACTCCACTGTACTCTACCTCTATTGTGCTCCACTGTACTCTATCTCTACTGTACTCTACTGTACTCTATCTCTACTGTACTCCACTGTACTCTATCTCTACTGTACTCCACTGTACTCTACTCTACTGTACTCCACTGTACTCTATCTCTACTGTGATCCACTGTACTCTACCTCTACTGTGCTCCACTGTACTCTCTCTCTACTGTACTCTACCTCTACTGTACTCTACTGTACTCCACCTCTAATGTGCTCCACTGTACTCTACCTCTACTGTACTCTACCTCTACTGTACTCCACTGTACTCTACCTCTAATGTGCTCCACTGTACTCTATCTCTACTGTGCTCCACTGTACTCTATTTCTACTGTGCTCCACTGTACTCTATCTCTACTGTACTCCACTGTACTCTATCTCTACTGTACTTCACTGTCCTTTATCTCTAATGTACTCCACTGTACTCTACCTCTATTGTGCTCCATTTTACTCTATCTCTACTGTACTCTACTGTACTCTATCTCTACTTTACTCCACTGTACTCTATCTCTACTGTACTCCACTGTACTCTACCTCTACTGTGCTCCACTGTATTCTACCTCTACCGTACTCCACTGTACTCTATCTCTACTGTACTCCACTGTACTCTACATCTACTGTACTCTACTGTTCTCTACCTCTACTGTGCTCTACTGTACTCTACTGTACTCTACTCTACTGTACTCCACTGTATCCTACCTCTACTGTACTCTACTGTACTCTATCTCTACTGTACTCCACTGTACTCTACTCTACTGTACTCCACTGTACTCTATCTCTACTGTGATCCACTGTACTCTACCTCTACTGTGCTCCACTGTACTCTCTCTCTACTGTACTCTACCTCTACTGTACTCTACTGTACTCCACCTCTAATGTGCTCCACTGTACTCTACCTCTACTGTACTCTACCTCTACTGTACTCCACTGTACTCTACCTCTAATGTGCTCCACTGTACTCTATCTCTACTGTGCTCCACTGTACTCTATTTCTACTGTGCTCCACTGTACTCTATCTCTACTGTACTCCACTGTACTCTATCTCTACTGTACTTCACTGTCCTTTATCTCTAATGTACTCCACTGTACTCTACCTCTATTGTGCTCCATTTTACTCTATCTCTACTGTACTCTACTGTACTCTATCTCTACTTTACTCCACTGTACTCTATCTCTACTGTACTCCACTGTACTCTACCTCTACTGTGCTCCACTGTCTTCTACCTCTACCGTACTCCACTGTACTCTATCTCTACTGTACTCCACTGTACTCTACATCTACTGTACTCTACTGTTCTCTACCTCTACTGTGCTCTACTGTACTCTACTCTACTGTACTCCACTGTATCCTACCTCTACTGTACTCTACTGTACTCTATCTCTACTGTGATCTACTGTACTCTACCTCTACTGTACTCTACTGTACTCTATCTCTACTGTGATCTACTGTACTCTATCTCTACTGTGCTCCACTGTACTCTACCTCTACTGTGCTCCACTGTACTCTATCTCTACTGTGCTCCACTCTACTCTACCTCTACTGTGCTCCACTGTATCCTACCTCTACTGTACTCCACTGTACTCTATCTCTACTGTGCTCCACTGTACTCTATCTCTACTGTACTCCACTGTACTCTACCTCTACTGTGCTCTACTGTTCTCTACCTCTACTGTGCTCTACTGTACTCCACCTCTACTGTTCTCCACTGTACCCTACCTCTATTGTGCTCCACTGTACTCTACCTCTACTGTGCTCCACTGTACTCTACCTCTACTGTACTCCACTGTATTCTATCTCTACTGTGCTCCACTGTACTCTACCTCTACTGTGCTCAACTGTACTCTACTGTACTCCAATGTACTCTACCTCTACTGTACTCCACTGTACTCTATCTCTACTGTACTCCACTGTACTCTATCTCTACTGTACTCCACTGTACTCTATCTCTACTGTGCTCCACTGTACTCTACCTCTACTGTGCCCAACTTTACTGTACTGTACTCCACTGTACTCTACCTCTACTGTACTCCACTGTACTCTACCTCTACTGTACTCAACTGTACTCTATCTCTACTGTGCTCCACTGTACTCTACCTCTACTGTACTCGACTGTACTCTATCTCTGCTGTGCTCTACTGTACTCCACCTCTACTGTGCTCCACTGTACCCTACCTCTACTGTGCTCCACTGTACTCTAACTCTGCTGTGC
The DNA here is from genome assembly GCA_030578255.1 of Tiaroga cobitis. Classification (NCBI taxonomy): domain Eukaryota; kingdom Metazoa; phylum Chordata; class Actinopteri; order Cypriniformes; family Leuciscidae; genus Tiaroga; species Tiaroga cobitis. The sequence continues at coordinate 32,279,314 of CM060611.1, read as the reverse complement.
TCCACTGTACTCTACCTCTACTGTGCTCCACTGTACTCTACCTCTACTGTGCTCCACTGTACTCTACCTCTACTATGCTCCACTGTACTCTATCTCTACTTTGCTCCACTGTACTCTACCTCTACTGTACTCTACTGTACTCCACCTCTAATGTGCTCCACTGTACTCTAGCTCTACTGTACTCGACTGTACTCTACCTCTACTGTGCTCCACTGTACTCTATTTCTACTGTACTCCTCTGTACTCTACCTCTACTGTGCTCCACTGTACTCTATCTGTAATGTACTCTACTGTACACTATCGCTACTGTGATCCACTGTACTCTACCTCTGCTGTGCTCCACTGTACTCTATCTCTACTGTACTCCACTGCACTCTACTGTTCTCTACCTGTACTGTACTCTACTGTGCTCCACTGTACTCCACTGTAGTCTACCTCTACTGTGCTCCACTGTACTCTACCTCTACTGTGCTCCACTATACTCTACCTCTACTGTGCTCCACTGTACTCTACCTCTACTGTCCTCCACTGTACTCTACCTCTACTGTGCTCCACTGTACTCTCTCTCTACTGTGATCCACTGTACTCTATCTCTACTGGGCTCCACTGTACTCTACCTCTACTGAGCTCCACTGTATTCTATCTCTACTGTGCTCCACTCTACTCTACCTCTACTGTGCTCCACTGTATCCTACCTCTACTGTACTCCACTGTACTCTATCTCTACTGTGGTCCACTGTACTCTATCTCTACTGTACTCCACTGTACTCAACATCTACTGTGCTCTACTGTTCTCTACCTCTACTGTGCTCTACTGTACTCCACCTCTACTGTGCTCCACTGTACCCTACCTCTACTGTGCTCCACTGTACTCTACCTCTACTGTGCTCCACTGTACTCTACCTCTACTGTACTTCTCTGTACTCTATCTCTACTGTGCTCCACTGTACTCTACCTCTACTGTGCTCCACTGTACTCTACCTCTACTGTGCTCCACTGTACTCTACATCTACTGTACTCCACTGTACTCTATCTCTACTGTGCTCCACTGTACTCTACCTCTACTGTGCTCAACTGTACTCTACTGTACTCCACTGTACTCTACCTCTACTGTACTCCACTGTACTCTATCTCTACTGTACTCCACTGTACTCTACCTCTACTGTACTCCACTGTACTCTATCTCTACTGTGCTCCACTGTACTCTACCTCTACTGTGCTCAACTGTACTGTACTGTACTCCACTGTAATCTACCTCTACTGTACTCCACTGTACTCTACCTCTACTGTACTCCACTGTACTCTACCTCTACTGTACTCCACTGTACTCTACTCTACTGTACTCCACTGTACTCTATCTCTACTGTGATCCACTGTACTCTACCTCTACTGTACTCCACTGTACTCTATCTCTACTGTACTCCACTGTACTCTACCTCTACTGTACTCTACTGTTCTCTACCTCTACTGTGCTCTACTGTACTCTACTCTACTGTACTCCACTGTACTCTATCTCTACTGTGATCCACTGTACTCTACCTCTACTGTACTCCACTTTACTTTATCTCTACTGTGATCCACTGTACTATATCTCTACTGTACTCCACTGTACTCTACCTCTACTATGCTCCACTGTACTCTATCTCTACTGTGCTGCACTCTACTCTACCTCTACAGTGCTCCACTGTACTCTACCTCTACTGTACTCCACTTTACTTTATCTCTACTCTGATCCACTGTACTTTATCTCTACTGTGCTCCACTGTACTCTACCTCTACTATGCTCCACTGTACTCTATCTCTACTGTGCTCCACTCTACTCTACCTCTACTGTGCTCCACTATACTCTACCTCTACTGTACTCCACTGTACTCTATCTCTACTGTACTCCACTGTACTCTACCTCTACTGTGCTCTACTGTTCTCTACCTCTACTGTGCTCTACTGTACTCCACTTCTAATGTGCTCCACTGTACCCTACCTCTACTGTGCTCCACTGTACTCTACCTCTACTGTGATCCACTGTACTCTACCTCTACTCTGCTCCACTGTATCCACTGTATTCTACCTCTACTGTGCTCCACTGTACTCTATGCTCCACTGTACTCTACCTCTACTGTACTCTACTGTACTCCACCTCTAATGGGCTCCACTGTACTCTAGCTCTACTGTACTCCACTGTACTCTACCTCTACTGTACTCGACTGTACTCTATCTCTGCTGTGCTCTACTGTACTCCACCTCTACTGTGCTCCACTGTACCCTACCTCTACTGTGCTCCACTGTACTCTAACTCTGCTGTGCTCCACTGTACTCTACCTCTACTGTGCTCCACTGTACTCTACCTCTACTGTGCTCCACTGTACTCTACCTCTACTATGCTCCACTGTACTCTATCTCTACTGTGCTCCACTGTACTCTACCTCTACTGTACTCGACTGTACTCTATCTCTGCTGTGCTCTACTGTACTCCACCTCTACTGTGCTCCACTGTACCCTACCTCTACTGTGCTCCACTGTACTCTAACTCTGCTGTGCTCCACTGTACTCTACCTCTACTGTGCTCCACTGTACTCTACCTCTACTGTGCTCCACTGTACTCTACCTCTACTATGCTCCACTGTACTCTATCTCTACTTTGCTCCACTGTACTCTACCTCTACTGTACTCTACTGTACTCCACCTCTAATGTGCTCCACTGTACTCTATTTCTACTGTACTCCTCTGTACTCTACCTCTACTGTGCTCCACTGTACTCTATCTGTAATGTACTCTACTGTACACTATCGCTACTGTGATCCACTGTACTCTACCTCTGCTGTGCTCCACTGTACTCTATCTCTACTGTACTCCACTGCACTCTACTGTTCTCTACCTGTACTGTACTCTACTGTGCTCCACTGTACTCCACTGTAGTCTACCTCTACTGTGCTCCACTGTACTCTACCTCTACTGTGCTCCACTATACTCTACCTCTACTGTGCTCCACTGTACTCTACCTCTAATGTCCTCCACTGTACTCTACCTCTACTGTGCTCCACTGTACTCTCTCTCTACTGTGATCCACTGTACTCTATCTCTACTGGGCTCCACTGTACTCTACCTCTACTGAGCTCCACTGTATTCTATCTCTACTGTGCTCCACTCTACTCTACCTCTACTGTGCTCCACTGTATCCTACCTCTACTGTACTCCACTGTACTCTATCTCTACTGTGCTCCACTGTACTCTATCTCTACTGTACTCCACTGTACTCAACATCTACTGTGCTCTACTGTTCTCTACCTCTACTGTGCTCTACTGTACTCCACCTCTACTGTGCTCCACTGTACCCTACCTCTACTGTGCTCCACTGTACTCTACCTCTACTGTGCTCCACTGTACTCTACCTCTACTGTACTTCTCTGTACTCTATCTCTACTGTGCTCCACTGTACTCTACCTCTACTGTGCTCCACTGTACTCTACCTCTACTGTGCTCCACTGTACTCTACATCTACTGTACTCCACTGTACTCTATCTCTACTGTGCTCCACTGTACTCTACCTCTACTGTGCTCAACTGTACTCTACTGTACTCCACTGTACTCTACCTCTACTGTACTCCACTGTACTCTATCTCTACTGTACTCCACTGTACTCTACCTCTACTGTACTCCACTGTACTCTATCTCTACTGTGCTCCACTGTACTCTACCTCTACTGTGCTCAACTGTACTGTACTGTACTCCACTGTAATCTACCTCTACTGTACTCCACTGTACTCTACCTCTACTGTACTCCACTGTACTCTACCTCTACTGTACTCCACTGTACTCTACTCTACTGTACTCCACTGTACTCTATCTCTACTGTGATCCACTGTACTCTACCTCTACTGTACTCCACTGTACTCTATCTCTACTGTACTCCACTGTACTCTACCTCTACTGTACTCTACTGTTCTCTACCTCTACTGTGCTCTACTGTACTCTACTCTACTGTACTCCACTGTACTCTATCTCTACTGTGATCCACTGTACTCTACCTCTACTGTACTCCACTTTACTTTATCTCTACTGTGATCCACTGTACTATATCTCTACTGTACTCCACTGTACTCTACCTCTACTATGCTCCACTGTACTCTATCTCTACTGTGCTGCACTCTACTCTACCTCTACAGTGCTCCACTGTACTCTACCTCTACTGTACTCCACTTTACTTTATCTCTACTCTGATCCACTGTACTTTATCTCTACTGTGCTCCACTGTACTCTACCTCTACTATGCTCCACTGTACTCTATCTCTACTGTGCTCCACTCTACTCTACCTCTACTGTGCTCCACTATACTCTACCTCTACTGTACTCCACTGTACTCTATCTCTACTGTACTCCACTGTACTCTACCTCTACTGTGCTCTACTGTTCTCTACCTCTACTGTGCTCTACTGTACTCCACTTCTAATGTGCTCCACTGTACCCTACCTCTACTGTGCTCCACTGTACTCTACCTCTACTGTGATCCACTGTACTCTACCTCTACTCTGCTCCACTGTATCCACTGTATTCTACCTCTACTGTGCTCCACTGTACTCTATGCTCCACTGTACTCTACCTCTACGGTACTCTACTGTACTCCACCTCTAATGGGCTCCACTGTACTCTAGCTCTACTGTACTCCACTGTACTTTACCTCTACTGTACTCCACTGTACTCTACCTCTACTGTGCTCCACTGTACTCTATTTCTACTGTACTCCTCTGTACTCTACCTCTACTGTGCTCCACTGTACTCTATCTGTAATGTACTCTACTGTACTCTATCTCTACTGTGATCCACTGTACTCTACCTCTGCTGTGCTCCACTGTGCTCTATCTCTACTGTACTCCACTGTACTCTACTGTTCTCTACCTCTACTGTACTCTACTGTGCTCCACTGTACTCCACTGTAGTCTACCTCTACTGTGCTCGACTGTACTCTACCTCTACTGTGCTCCACTATACTCTACCTCTACTGTGCTCCACTGTACTCTACCTCTACTGTCCTCCACTGTACTCTACCTCTACTGTGCTCCACTGTACTCTCTCTCTACTGTACTCTACCTCTACTGTACTCTACTGTACTCCACCTCTAATGTGCTCCACTGTACTCTACCTCTACTGTACTCCACTGTACTCTACCTCTACTGTGCTCTACTGTACTCTATCTCTACTCTGCTCCACTGTACTCTACCTCTACTGTGCTCCACTGTACTCTACCTCTACTGTACTTCACTGTCCTCTATCTCTACTGTACTCCACTGTACTCTACCTCTACTGTGCTCCACTGTACTCTATCTCTACTTTGCTCCACTGTACTCTACCTCTACTGTGCTCCACTGTACTCTACCTCTACTGTACTCCACTGTACTCTATCTCTACTGTGCTCCACTGTACTCTACCTCTACTTTGCTCCACTGTACTCTACCTCTACTGTGCTCCACTGTACTCTACCTCTACTGTACTCCACTGTACTCTATCTCTACTGTGCTCCACTGTACTCTACCTCTACTGTCCTCAACTGTACTGTACTGTACTCCACTGTAATCTACCTCTACTGTACTCCACTGTACTCTACCTCTACTGTACTCCACTGTACTCTACCTCTACTGTACTCCACTGTACTCTACCTCTACTGTACTCCACTGTACTCTACCTCTACTGTACTCCACTGTACTCTACTCTACTGTACTCCACTGTACTCTATCTCTACTGTGATCCACTGTACTCTACCTCTACTGTACTCCACTGTACTCTATCTCTACTGTACTCCACTGTACTCTACCTCTACTGTGCCCAACTGTACTGTACTCTACCTCTACTGTACTCCACTGTACTCTACCTCTACTGTGCTCCACTGTATTCTACCTCTACCGTACTCCACTGTACTCTATCTCTACTGTACTCCACTGTACTCTACATCTACTGTACTCTACTGTTCTCTACCTCTACTGTGCTCTACTGTACTCTACTCTACTGTACTCCACTGTATCCTACCTCTACTGTACTCTACTGTACTCTATCTCTACTGTGATCTACTGTACTCTACCTCTACTGTACTCTACTGTACTCTATCTCTACTGTGATCTACTGTACTCTATCTCTACTGTGCTCCACTGTACTCTACCTCTACTGTGCTCCACTGTACTCTATCTCTACTGTGCTCCACTCTACTCTACCTCTACTGTGCTCCACTGTATCCTACCTCTACTGTACTCCACTGTACTCTATCTCTACTGTGCTCCACTGTACTCTATCTCTACTGTACTCCACTGTACTCTACCTCTACTGTGCTCTACTGTTCTCTACCTCTACTGTGCTCTACTGTACTCCACCTCTACTGTTCTCCACTGTACCCTACCTCTATTGTGCTCCACTGTACTCTACCTCTACTGTGCTCCACTGTACTCTACCTCTACTGTACTCCACTGTATTCTATCTCTACTGTGCTCCACTGTACTCTACCTCTACTGTGCTCAACTGTACTCTACTGTACTCCAATGTACTCTACCTCTACTGTACTCCACTGTACTCTATCTCTACTGTACTCCACTGTACTCTATCTCTACTGTACTCCACTGTACTCTATCTCTACTGTGCTCCACTGTACTCTACCTCTACTGTGCCCAACTTTACTGTACTCTACTCCACTGTACTCTACCTCTACTGTACTCCACTGTACTCTACCTCTACTGTACTCCACTGTACTCTACCTCTACTGTACTCAACTGTACTCTATCTCTACTGTGCTCCACTGTACTCTACCTCTACTGTACTCGACTGTACTCTATCTCTGCTGTGCTCTACTGTACTCCACCTCTACTGTGCTCCACTGTACCCTACCTCTACTGTGCTCCACTGTACTCTAACTCTGCTGTGCTCCACTGTACTCTACCTCTACTGTGCTCCACTGTACTCTACCTCTACTGTGCTCCACTGTACTCTACCTCTACTATGCTCCACTGTACTCTATCTCTACTTTGCTCCACTGTACTCTACCTCTACTGTACTCTACTGTACTCCACCTCTAATGTGCTCCACTGTACTCTACCTCTACTGTACTCGACTGTACTCTACCTCTACTGTGCTCCACTGTACTCTATTTCTACTGTACTCCTCTGTACTCTACCTCTACTGTGCTCCACTGTACTCTATCTGTAATGTACTCTACTGTACACTATCGCTACTGTGATCCACTGTACTCTACCTCTGCTGTGCTCCACTGTACTCTATCTCTACTGTACTCCACTGCACTCTACTGTTCTCTACCTGTACTGTACTCTACTGTGCTCCACTGTACTCCACTGTAGTCTACCTCTACTGTGCTCCACTGTACTCTACCTCTACTGTGCTCCACTATACTCTACCTCTACTGTGCTCCACTGTACTCTACCTCTACTGTCCTCCACTGTACTCTACCTCTACTGTGCTCCACTGTACTCTCTCTCTACTGTGATCCACTGTACTCTATCTCTACTGGGCTCCACTGTACTCTACCTCTACTGAGCTCCACTGTATTCTATCTCTACTGTGCTCCACTCTACTCTACCTCTACTGTGCTCCACTGTATCCTACCTCTACTGTACTCCACTGTACTCTATCTCTACTGTGCTCCACTGTACTCTATCTCTACTGTACTCCACTGTACTCTACATCTACTGTGCTCTACTGTTCTCTACCTCTACTGTGCTCTACTGTACTCCACCTCTACTGTGCTCCACTGTACCCTACCTCTACTGTGCTCCACTGTACTCTACCTCTACTGTGCTCCACTGTACTCTACCTCTACTGTACTTCTCTGTACTCTATCTCTACTGTGCTCCACTGTACTCTACCTCTACCGTGCTCCACTGTACTCTACCTCTACTGTGCTCCACTGTACTCTACATCTACTGTACTCCACTGTACTCTATCTCTACTGTGCTCCACTGTACTCTACCTCTACTGTGCTCAACTGTACTCTACTGTACTCCACTGTACTCTACCTCTACTGTACTCCACTGTACTCTATCTCTACTGTACTCCACTGTACTCTACCTCTACTGTACTCCACTGTACTCTATCTCTACTGTGCTCCACTGTACTCTACCTCTACTGTGCTCAACTGTACTGTACTGTACTCCACTGTAATCTACCTCTACTGTACTCCACTGTACTCTACCTCTACTGTACTCCACTGTACTCTACCTCTACTGTACTCCACTGTACTCTACTCTACTGTACTCCACTGTACTCTATCTCTACTGTGATCCACTGTACTCTACCTCTACTGTACTCCACTGTACTCTATCTCTACTGTACTCCACTGTACTCTACCTCTACTGTACTCTACTGTTCTCTACCTCTACTGTGCTCTACTGTACTCTACTCTACTGTACTCCACTGTACTCTATCTCTACTGTGATCCACTGTACTCTACCTCTACTGTACTCCACTTTACTTTATCTCTACTGTGATCCACTGTACTATATCTCTACTGTACTCCACTGTACTCTACCTCTACTATGCTCCACTGTACTCTATCTCTACTGTGCTGCACTCTACTCTACCTCTACAGTGCTCCACTGTACTCTACCTCTACTGTACTCCACTTTACTTTATCTCTACTCTGATCCACTGTACTTTATCTCTACTGTGCTCCACTGTACTCTACCTCTACTATGCTCCACTGTACTCTATCTCTACTGTGCTCCACTCTACTCTACCTCTACTGTGCTCCACTATACTCTACCTCTACTGTACTCCACTGTACTCTATCTCTACTGTACTCCACTGTACTCTACCTCTACTGTGCTCTACTGTTCTCTACCTCTACTGTGCTCTACTGTACTCCACTTCTAATGTGCTCCACTGTACCCTACCTCTACTGTGCTCCACTGTACTCTACCTCTACTGTGATCCACTGTACTCTACCTCTACTCTGCTCCACTGTATCCACTGTATTCTACCTCTACTGTGCTCCACTGTACTCTATGCTCCACTGTACTCTACCTCTACTGTACTCTACTGTACTCCACCTCTAATGGGCTCCACTGTACTCTAGCTCTACTGTACTCCACTGTACTTTACCTCTACTGTACTCCACTGTACTCTACCTCTACTGTGCTCCACTGTACTCTATTTCTACTGTACTCCTCTGTACTCTACCTCTACTGTGCTCCACTGTACTCTATCTGTAATGTACTCTACTGTACTCTATCTCTACTGTGATCCACTGTACTCTACCTCTGCTGTGCTCCACTGTGCTCTATCTCTACTGTACTCCACTGTACTCTACTGTTCTCTACCTCTACTGTACTCTACTGTGCTCCACTGTACTCCACTGTAGTCTACCTCTACTGTGCTCCACTGTACTCTACCTCTACTGTGCTCCACTATACTCTACCTCTACTGTGCTCCACTGTACTCTACCTCTACTGTCCTCCACTGTACTCTACCTCTACTGTGCTCCACTGTACTCTCTCTCTACTGTACTCTACCTCTACTGTACTCTACTGTACTCCACCTCTAATGTGCTCCACTGTACTCTACCTCTACTGTACTCCACTGTACTCTACCTCTACTGTGCTCTACTGTACTCTATCTCTACTCTGCTCCACTGTACTCTACCTCTACTGTGCTCCACTGTACTCTACCTCTACTGTACTTCACTGTCCTCTATCTCTACTGTACTCCACTCTACTCTACCTCTACTGTGCTCCACTGTACTCTATCTCTACTTTGCTCCACTGTACTCTACCTCTACTGTGCTCCACTGTACTCTACCTCTACTGTACTCCACTGTACTCTATCTCTACTGTGCTCCACTGTACTCTACCTCTACTTTGCTCCACTGTACTCTACCTCTACTGTGCTCCACTGTACTCTACCTCTACTGTACTCCACTGTACTCTATCTCTACTGTGCTCCACTGTACTCTACCTCTACTGTCCTCAACTGTACTGTACTGTACTCCACTGTAATCTACCTCTACTGTACTCCACTATACTCTACCTCTACTGTACTCCACTGTACTCTACCTCTACTGTACTCCACTGTACTCTACCTCTACTGTACTCCACTGTACTCTACTCTACTGTACTCCACTGTACTCTATCTCTACTCTGATCCACTGTACTCTACCTCTACTGTACTCCACTGTACTCTATCTCTACTGTACTCCACTGTACTCTACCTCTACTGTACTCTACTGTTCTCTACCTCTACTGTGCTCTACTGTAGTCTACCTCTACTGTACTCTACTGTACTCTATCTCTACTGTACCCCACTGTACTCTATCTCTACTATACTCCACTGTACTCTACCTCTACTGTACTCCACTGTACTCTACCTCTACTGTACTCTACTGTTCTCTACCTCTACTGTGCTCTACTGTAGTCTACCTCTACTGTACTCTACTGTACTCTATCTCTACTGTACCCCACTGTACTCTATCTCTACTCTGCTCCACTGTACTCTACCTCTACTGTGCTCCACTGTACTCTACCTCTACTGTACTTCACTGTCCTCTATCTCTACTGTACTCCACTGTACTCTACCTCTACTGTGCTCCACTGTACTCTATCTCTACTTTGCTCCACTGTACTCTACCTCTACTGTGCTCCACTGTACTCTACCTCTACTGTACTCCACTGTACTCTATCTCTACTGTGCTCCACTGTACTCTACCTCTACTTTGCTCCACTGTACTCTACCTCTACTGTGCTCCACTGTACTCTACCTCTACTGTACTCCACTGTACTCTATCTCTACTGTGCTCCACTGTACTCTACCTCTACTGTCCTCAACTGTACTGTACTGTACTCCACTGTAATCTACCTCTACTGTACTCCACTATACTCTACCTCTACTGTACTCCACTGTACTCTACCTCTACTGTACTCCACTGTACTCTACCTCTACTGTACTCCACTGTACTCTACTCTACTGTACTCCACTGTACTCTATCTCTACTGTGATCCACTGTACTCTACCTCTACTGTACTCCACTGTACTCTATCTCTACTGTACTCCACTGTACTCTATCTCTACTGTGATCCTCTGTACTCTACCTCTACTGTACTCCACTTTACTTTATCTCTACTGTGATCCACTGTACTCTATCTCTACTGTGCTCCACTGTACTCTGCCTCTACTATGCTCCACTGTACTCTATCTCTACTGTGCTCCACTCTACTCTACCTCTACTGTGCTCCACTGTACTCTACCTCTACTGTACTCCACTTTACTTTATCTCTACTGTGATCCACTGTACTCTATCTCTACTGTGCTCCACTGTACTCTACCTCTACTATGCTCCACTGTACTCTATCTCTACTGTGCTCCACTCTACTCTACCTCTACTGTGCTCCACTGTACTCTACCTCTACCGTACTCCACTGTACTCTATCTCTACTGTACTCCACTGTACTCTACCTCTACTGTACTCTACTGTTCTCTACCTCTACTGTGCTCTACTGTACTCTTCTCTACTGTACTCCACTGTACTCTATCTCTACTGTGATCCACTATACTCTACCTCTACTGTACTCTACTGTACTCTATCTCTACTGTGATCTACTGTACTCTATCTCTACTGTGCTCCACTGTACTCTACCTCTACTGTGCTCCACTGTACTCTATCTCTACTGTGCTCCACTCTACTCTACCTCTACTGTGCTCCACTGTATCCTACCTCTACTGTACTCCACTGTAATCTATCTCTACTGTGCTCCACTGTACTCTATCTCTACTGTACTCCACTGTACTCTACCTCTACTGTGCTCTACTGTTCTCTACCTCTACTGTGCTCTACTGTACTCCACCTCTACTGTTCTCCACTGTACCCTACCTCTATTGTGCTCCACTGTACTCTACCTCTACTGTGCTCCACTGTACTCTACCTCTACTGTACTCCACTGTATTCTATCTCTACTGTGCTCCACTGTACTCTACCTCTACTGTGCTCAACTGTAATCTACTGTACTCCACTGTACTCTACCTCTACTGTACTCCACTGTACTCTATCTCTACTGTACTCCACTGTACTCTACCTCTACTGTACTCCACTGTACTCTATCTCTACTGTGCTCCACTGTACTCTACCTCTACTGTGCCCAACTTTACTGTACTCTACTCCACTGTACTCTACCTCTACTGTACTCCACTGTACTCTACCTCTACTGTACTCCACTGTACTCTACCTCTACTGTACTCAACTGTACTCTATCTCTACTGTGCTCCACTGTACTCTACCTCTACTGTACTCGACTGTACTCTACCTATACTGTACTCTACTGTTCTCTACCTCTACTGTACTCAACTGTACTCTATCTCTACTGTGCTCAACTGTACTCTATCTCTACTGTGCTCCACTGTACTCTACCTCTACTGTACTCCACTGTACTCTACCTATACTGTACTCTACTGTTCTCTACCTCTACTGTACTCCGCTGTACTCTATCTCTACTGTGATCCACTATATTCTACCTCTACTGTACTCCACTGTACTCTATCTCTACTCTACTCCACTGTACTCTACCTCTACTGTACTCTACTGTTCTCTACCTCTACTGTGCTCTACTGTACTCTTCTCTACTGTACTCCACTGTACTCTATCTCTACTGTGATCCACTGTACTCTACCTCTACTGTACTCCACTGTACTCTATCTCTACTGTGATCCACTGTACTCTATCTCTACTGTGCTCCACTGTACTCTACCTCTACTATGCTCCACTGTACTCTATCTGTACTGTGCTCCACTCTACTCTACCTCTACTGTGCTCCACTGTACTCTACCTCTACTGTACTCCACTGTACTCTATCTCTACTGTGCTCCACTGTACTCTATCTCTACTGTACTCCACTGTACTCTACCTCTACTGTGCTCTACTGTTCTCTACCTCTACTGTGCTCTACTGTACTCCACCTCTACTGTGCTCCACTGTACTCTACCTCTACTGTGCTCCACTGTACTCTACCTCTACTGTGCTCCACTGTACTCTACCTCTACTGTGCTCCACTGTACTCTATCTCTACTGTGCTCCACTGTACTCTACCTCTAATGTACTCTACTGTACTCCACCTCTAATGTGCTCCACTGTACTCTAGCCCTACTGTACTCCACTGTACTTTACCTCTACTGTACTCCACTGTACTCTACCTCTACTGTGCTCCACTGTACTCTATTTCTACTGTACTCCTCTGTACTCTACCTCTACTGTGCTCCACTGTACTCTATCTGTAATGTACTCTACTGTACTCTATCTCTACTGTGATCCATTGTACTCTACCTCTGCTGTGCTCCACTGTACTCTATCTCTACTGTACTCCACTGTACTCTACTGTTCTCTACCTCTACTGTACTCTACTGTGCTCCACTGTACTCCACTGTAGTCTACATCTACTGTGCTCCACTGTACTCTACCTCTACTGTGCTCCACTATAATTTACCTCTACTGTGCTCCACTGTACTCTACCTCTACTGTCCTCCACTGTACTCTACCTCTACTGTGCTCCACTGTACTCTCTCTCTACTGTACTCTACCTCTACTGTACTCTACTGTACTCCACTTCTAATGTGCTCCACTGTACTCTACCTCTACTGTACTCTACCTCTAATGTACTCCACTGTACTCTACCTCTACTGTGCTCTACTGTACTCTATCTCTACTGTGCTCCACTGTACTATACCTCTACTGTACTCCACTATACTCTAACTCTACTATACTCCACTGTACTCTATCTCTACTGTGCTCCACTTTACTCTATCTCTACTGTACTCCACTGTACTATATCTCTACTGTACTTCACTGTCCTCTATCTCTACTGTACTCCACTGTACTCTACCTCTATTGTGCTCCACTGTACTCTATCTCTACTGTACTCTACTGTACTCTATCTCTACTGTACTCCACTGTACTCTATCTCTACTGTACTCCACTGTACTCTACCTCTACTGTACTCTACTGTTCTCTACCTCTACTGTGCTCTACTGTACTCTACTCTACTGTACTCCACTGTACTCTATCTCTACTGTGATCCACTGTACTCTACCTCTACTGTGCTCCACTGTACTCTCTCTCTACTGTACTCTACCTCTACTGTACTCTACTGTACTCCACCTCTAATGTGCTCCACTGTACTCTACCTCTACTGTACTCTACCTCTACTGTGCTCCACTGTACTCTATCTCTACTGTGCTCCACTGTACTCTATTTCTACTGTGCTCCACTGTACTCTATCTCTACTGTACTCCACTGTACTCTATCTCTACTGTACTTCACTGTCCTTTATCCCTAATGTACTCCACTGTACTCTACCTCTATTGTGCTCCATTGTACTCTATCTCTACTGTACTCTACTGTACTCTATCTCTACTTTACTCCACTGTACTCTATCTCTACTGTACTCCACTGTACTCTACCTCTACTGTGCTCCACTGTACTCTACCTCTACCGTACTCCACTGTACTCTATCTCTACTGTACTCCACTGTACTCTACCTCTACTGTACTCTACTGTTCTCTACCTCTACTGTGCTCTACTGTACTCTACTCTACTGTACTCCACTGTACTCTATCTCTACTGTGATCCACTGTACTCTACCTCTACTGTACTCTACTGTACTCTATCTCTACTGTGATCTACTGTACTCTATCTCTACTGTGCTCCACTGTACTCTACCTCTACTCTGCTCCACTGTACTCTATCTCTACTGTGCTCCACTCTACTCTACCTCTACTGTGCTCCACTGTATCCTACCTCTACTGTACTCCACTGTACTCTATCTCTACTGTGCTCCACTGTACTCTATCTCTACTGTACTCCACTGTACTCTACCTCTACTGTGCTCTAATGTTCTCTACCTCTACTGTGCTCTTCTGTACTCCACATCTACTGTGCTCCACTGTACTCTACCTCTACTGTACTCCACTGTATTCTATCTCTACTGTGCTCCACTGTACTCTACCTCTACTGTGCTCAACTGTACTCTACTGTACTCCAATGTACTCTACCTCTACTGTACTCCACTGTACTCTATCTCTACTGTACTCCACTGTACTCTACCTCTACTGTACTCCACTGTACTCTATCTCTACTGTGCTCCACTGTACTCTACCTCTACTGTGCCCAACTTTACTGTACTCTACTCCACTGTACTCTACCTCTACTGTACTCCACTGTACTCTACCTCTACTGTACTCCACTGTACTCTACCTCTACTGTACTCAACTGTACTCTATCTCTACTGTGCTCCACTGTACTCTACCTCTACTGTACTCGACTGTACTTTATCTCTACTGTACTCCACTGTACTTTACCTATACTGTACTCTACTGTTCTCTACCTCTACTGTACTCCACTGTACTCTATCTCTACTGTGATCCACTGTACTCTACCTCTACTGTACTCCACTGTACTCTATCTCTACTCTACTCCACTGTACTCTACCTCTACTGTACTCTACTGTTCTCTACCTCTACTGTGCTCTACTGTACTCTTCTCTACTGTACTCCACTGTACTCTATCTCTACTGTGATCCACTGTACTCTACCTCTACTGTACTCCACTGTACTCTATCTCTACTGTGATCCACTGTACTCTATCTCTACTGTGCTCCACTGTATCTACCTCTACTATGCTCCACTGTACTCTATCTGTACTGTGCTCCACTCTACTCTACCTCTACTGTGCTCCACTGTACTCTACCTCTACTGTACTCCACTGTACTCTATCTCTACTGTGCTCCACTGTACTCTATCTCTACTGTACTCCACTGTACTCTACCTCTACTGTGCTCTACTGTTCTCTACCTCTACTGTGCTCTACTGTACTCCACCTCTACTGTGCTCCACTGTACCCTACCTCTACTGTGCTCCACTGTACTCTACCTCTACTGTGCTCCACTGTACTCTACCTCTACTGTGCTCCGCTGTACTCTACCTCTACTGTGCTCCACTGTACTCTACCTCTACTGTGCTCCACTGTACTCTATCTCTACTGTGCTCCACTGTACTCTACCTCTAATGTACTCTACTGTACTCCATCTCTAATGTGCTCCACTGTACTCTAGCCCTACTGTACTCCACTGTACTTTACCTCTACTGTACTCCACAGTACTCCACCTCTACTGTCCTCCACTGTACCCTACCTCTACTGTGCTCCACTGTACTCTACCTTTACTGTGCTCCACTGTACTCTACCTCTACTGTGCTCCACTGTACTCTACCTCTACTGTGCTCCACTGTACTCTACCTCTACTGTGCTCCACTGTACTCTATCTCTACTGTGCTCCACTGTACTCTACCTCTAATGTACTCTACTGTACTCCACCTCTAATGTGCTCCACTGTACTCTAGCCCTACTGTACTCCACTGTACTTTACCTCTACTGTACTCCACTGTACTCTATCTCTACTGTGCTCCACTGTATCCTACCTCTACTGTACTCCACTGTACTCTATCTCTACTGTGCTCCACTGTACTCTATCTCTACTGTACTCCACTGTACTCTACCTCTACTCTGCTCTACTGTTCTCTACCTCTACTGTGCTCTACTGTACTCCACCTCTACTGTGCTCCACTGTACCCTACCTCTACTGTGCTCCACTGTACTCTACCTCTACTGTGCTCCACTGTACTCTACCTCTACTGTACTCCACTGTACTCTATCTCTACTGTGCTCCACTGTACTCTACCTCTACTGTGCTCAACTGTACTCTACTGTACTCCACTGTACTCTACCTCTACTGTACTCCACTGTACTCTATCTCTACTGTACTCCACTGTACTATACCTCTACTGTACTCCAGTGTACTCTATCTCTACTGTGCTCAACTGTACTGTACTGTACTCCACTGTAATCTACCTCTACTGTACTCCACTGTACTCTACTTCTACTGTACTCCACTCTACTCTACCTCTACTGTACTCCACTGTACTCTACTCTACTGTACTCCAATGTACTCTATCTCTACTGTGATCCACTGTACTCTACCTCTACTGTACTCCACTGTACTCTATCTCTACTGTACTCCACTGTACTCTACCTCTACTCTACTCTACTGTTCTCTACCTCTACTTTGCTCTACTGTACTCTACTCTACTGTACTCCACTGTACTCTATCTCTACTGTGATTCACTGTACTCTACCTCTACTGTACTCTACTGTTCTCTACCTCTACTGTGCTCTACTGTACTGTACTCTACTGTACTACACTGTACTCTATCTCTACTGTGATCCACTGTACTCTACCTCTACTGTACTCTACTGTACTCCATCTCTACTGTGATCCACTGTACTCTATCTCTACTGTGCTCCACTGTACTCTATCTCTACTGTGCTCCACTCTACTCTACCTCTTCTGTGCTCCACTGTATCCTACCTCTACTGTATCCACTGTACTCTATCTCTACTGTACTCCACTGTACTCTACCTCTACTGTGCTCTACTGTTCTCTACCTCTACTGTGCTCTACTGTACTCCACCTCTACTGTGCTCCAC
Source organism: Tiaroga cobitis (assembly GCA_030578255.1). Classification (NCBI taxonomy): domain Eukaryota; kingdom Metazoa; phylum Chordata; class Actinopteri; order Cypriniformes; family Leuciscidae; genus Tiaroga; species Tiaroga cobitis. The sequence continues at coordinate 32,261,808 of CM060611.1, read as the reverse complement.
TGTACCCTACCTCTACTGTGCTCCACTGTACTCTACCTCTACTGTGCTCCACTGTACTCTACCTCTACTGTACTCCACTGTACTCTATCTCTACTGTGCTCCACTCTACTCTACATCTACTGTGCTCAACTGTACTCTACTGTACTCCACTGTACTCTACCTCTACTGTACTCCACTGTACTCTATCTCTACTGTACTCCACTGTACTCTACCTCTACTGTACTCCACTGTACTCTATCTCTACTGTGCTCCACTGTACTCTACCTCTACTGTGCTCAACTGTACTCTACTGTACTCCACCTCTAATGTGCTCCACTGTACTCTACCTCTACTGTACTCTACCTCTACTGTACTCCACTGTACTCTACCTCTAATGTGCTCCACTGTACTCTATCTCTACTGTGCTCCACTGTACTCTATTTCTACTGTGCTCCACTGTACTCTATCTCTACTGTACTCCACTGTACTCTATCTCTACTGTACTTCACTGTCCTTTATCTCTAATGTACTCCACTGTACTCTACCTCTATTGTGCTCCATTGTACTCTATCTCTACTGTACTCTACTGTACTCTATCTCTACTTTACTCCACTGTACTCTATCTCTACTGTACTCCACTGTACTCTACCTCTACTGTGCTCCACTGTACTCTACCTCTACCGTACTCCACTGTACTCTATCTCTACTGTACTCCACTGTACTCTACCTCTACTGTACTCTACTGTTCTCTACCTCTACTGTGCTCTACTGTACTCTACTCTACTGTACTCCACTGTACTCTATCTCTACTGTGATCCACTGTACTCTACCTCTACTGTACTCTACTGTACTCTATCTCTACTGTGATCTACTGTACTCTATCTCTACTGTGCTCCACTGTACTCTACCTCTACTGTGCTCCACTGTACTCTATCTCTACTGTGCTCCACTCTACTCTACCTCTACTGTGCTCCACTGTATCCTACCTCTACTGTACTCCACTGTACTCTATCTCTACTGTGCTCCACTGTACTCTATCTCTACTGTACTCCACTGTACTCTACCTCTACTGTGCTCTACTGTTCTCTACCTCTACTGTGCTCTTCTGTACTCCACCTCTACTGTTCTCCACTGTACCCTACCTCTATTGTGCTCCACTGTACTCTACCTCTACTGTGCTCCACTGTACTCTACCTCTACTGTACTCCACTGTATTCTATCTCTACTGTGCTCCACTGTACTCTACCTCTACTGTGCTCAACTGTACTCTACTGTACTCCAATGTACTCTACCTCTACTGTACTCCACTGTACTCTATCTCTACTGTACTCCACTGTACTCTACCTCTACTGTACTCCACTGTACTCTATCTCTAGTGTGCTCCACTGTACTCTACCTCTACTGTGCCCAACTTTACTGTACTCTACTCTACTGTACTCTACCTCTACTGTACTCCACTGTACTCTACCTCTACTGTACTCCACTGCACTCTACCTCTACTGTACTCAACTGTACTCTATCTCTACTGTGCTCCACTGTACTCTACCTCTACTGTACTCGACTGTACTTTATCTCTACTGTACTCCACTGTACTTTACCTATACTGTACTCTACTGTTCTCTACCTCTACTGTACTCCACTGTACTCTATCTCTACTGTGATCCACTGTACTCTACCTCTACTGTACTCCACTGTACTCTATCTCTACTCTACTCCACTGTACTCTACCTCTACTGTACTCTACTGTTCTCTACCTCTACTGTGCTCTACTGTACTCTTCTCTACTGTACTCCACTGTACTCTATCTCTACTGTGATCCACTGTACTCTACCTCTACAGTACTCCACTGTACTCTATCTCTACTGTGATCCACTGTACTCTATCTCTACTGTGCTCCACTGTATCTACCTCTACTATGCTCCACTGTACTCTATCTGTACTGTGCTCCACTCTACTCTACCTCTACTGTGCTCCACTGTACTCTACCTCTACTGTACTCCACTGTACTCTATCTCTACTGTGCTCCACTGTACTCTATCTCTACTGTACTCCACTGTACTCTACCTCTACTGTGCTCTACTGTTCTCTACCTCTACTGTGCTCTACTGTACTCCACCTTTACTGTGCTCCACTGTACCCTACCTCTACTGTGCTCCACTGTACTCTACCTCTACTGTGCTCCACTGTACTCTACCTCTACTGTGCTCCACTGTACTCTACCTCTACTGTGCTCCACTGTACTCTACCTCTACTGTGCTCCACTGTACTCTATCTCTACTGTGCTCCACTATACTCTACCTCTAATGTACTCTACTGTACTCCATCTCTAATGTGCTCCACTGTACTCTAGCCCTACTGTACTCCACTGTACTTTACCTCTACTGTACTCTACTGTACTCCACCTCTACTGTCCTCCACTGTACCCTACCTCTACTGTGCTCCACTGTACTCTACCTCTACTGTGCTCCACTGTACTCTACCTCTACTGTGCTCCACTGTACTCTACCTCTACTGTGCTCCACTGTACTCTACCTCTACTGTGCTCCACTGTACTCTATCTCTACTGTGCTCCACTGTACTCTACCTCTAATGTACTCTACTGTACTCCACCTCTAATGTGCTCCACTGTACTCTAGCCCTACTGTACTCCACTGTACTTTACCTCTACTGTACTCCACTGTACTCTATCTCTACTGTGCTCCACTGTATCCTACCTCTACTGTACTCCACTGTACTCTATCTCTACTGTGCTCCACTGTACTCTATCTCTACTGTACTCCACTGTACTCTACCTCTACTCTGCTCTACTGTTCTCTACCTCTACTGTGCTCTACTGTACTCCACCTCTACTGTGCTCCACTGTACCCTACCTCTACTGTGCTCCACTGTACTCTGCCTCTACTGTGCTCCACTGTACTCTACCTCTACTGTACTCCACTGTACTCTATCTCTACTGTGCTCCACTGTACTCTACCTCTACTGTGCTCAACTGTACTCTACTGTACTCCACTGTACTCTACCTCTACTGTACTCCACTGTACTCTATCTCTACTTTACTCCACTGTACTCTACCTCTACTGTACTCCAGTGTACTCTATCTCTACTGTGCTCAACTGTACTGTACTCCACTGTAATCTACCTCTACTGTACTCCACTGTACTCTACTTCTACTGTACTCCACTGTACTCTACCTCTACTGTACTCCACTGTACTCTACTCTACTGTACTCCAATGTACTCTATCTCTACTGTGATCCACTGTACTCTACCTCTACTGTACTCCACTGTACTCTATCTCTACTGTACTCCACTGTACTCTACCTCTACTCTACTCTACTGTTCTCTACCTCTACTTTGCTCTACTGTACTCTACTCTACTGTACTCCACTGTACTCTATCTCTACTGTGATTCACTGTACTCTACCTCTACTGTACTCTACTGTTCTCTACCTCTACTGTGCTCTACTGTACTGTACTCTACTGTACTACACTGTACTCTATCTCTACTGTGATCCACTGTACTCTACCTCTACTGTACTCTACTGTACTCTATCTCTACTGTGATCCACTGTACTCTATCTCTACTGTGCTCCACTGTACTCTATATCTACTGTGCTCCACTCTACTCTACCTCTACTGTGCTCCACTGTATCCTACCTCTACTGTACTCCACTGTACTCTATCTCTACTGTACTCCACTGTACTCTACCTCTACTGTGCTCTACTGTTCTCTACCTCTACTGTGCTCTACTGTACTCCACCTCTACTGTGCTCCACTGTACCCTACCTCTACTGTGCTCCACTGTACTCTACCTCTACTGTGCTCCACTGTACTCTACCTCTACTGTACTCCACTGTACTCTATCTCTACTGTGCTCCACTCTACTCTACATCTACTGTGCTCAACTGTACTCTACTGTACTCCACTGTACTCTACCTCTACTGTACTCCACTGTACTCTATCTCTACTGTACTCCACTGTACTCTACCTCTACTGTACTCCACTGTACTCTATCTCTACTGTGCTCCACTGTACTCTACCTCTACTGTGCTCAACTGTACTGTACTGTACTCCACTGTACTCTACCTCTACTGTACTCCACTGTACTCTACTCTACTCTACTCCACTGTACTCTATCTCTACTGTGATCCACTGTACTCTACATCTACTGTACTCCACTGTACTCTATCTCTACTGTACTCTACTGTACTCTACCTCTACTGTACTCTACTGTTATCTAGCTCTACTGTGCTGTACTGTACTCTTCTCTACTGTACTCCACTGTACTCTATCTCTACTGTGATCCACTGTACTCTACCTCTACTGTACTCCACTGTACTCTATCTCTACTGTGATCCACTGTACTCTATCTCTACTGTGCTCCACTGTACTCTACCTCTACTATGCTCCACTGTACTCTATCTCTACTGTGCTCCACTCTACTCTACCTCTACTGTGCTCCACTGTACTCTACCTCTACTGTACTCCACTGTACACTATCTCTACTGTGCTCCACTGTACTCTATCTCTACTGTACTCCACTGTACTGTACCTCTACTGTGCTCTACTGTTCTCTACCTCTACTGTGCTCTACTCTACTCCACCTCTACTGTGCTCCACTGTACCCTACCTCTACTGTGCTCCACTGTACTCTACCTCTGCTGTGCTCCACTGTACTCTACCTCTGCTGTGCTCCACTGTACTCTACCTCTGCTGTGCTCCACTGTACTCTACCTCTACTGTGCTCCACTGTACTCTACCTCTACTGTGCTCCACTGTACTCTATCTCTACTGTGCTCCACTGTACTCTATCTCTACTGTGCTCCACTCTACTCTACCTCTACTGTGCTCCACTGTATCCTACCTCTACTGTGCTCTACTGTACTCTATCTCTACTGTGCTCCACTGTACTCTACCTCTACTGTCCTCCACTGTACTCTACCTCTACTGTGCTCAACTGTACTCTCTCTCTACTGTGATCCACTGTACTCTATCTCTACTGGGCTCCACTGTACTCTACCTCTACTGTGCTCCACTGTATTCTATCTCTACTGTGCTCCACTCTACTCTACCTCTACTGTGCTCCACTGTATCCTACCTCTACTGTACTCCACTGTACTCTATCTCTACTGTGCTCCACTGTACTCTATCTCTACTGTACTCCACTGTACTCTACATCTACTGTGCTCTACTGTTCTCTACCTCTACTGTGCTCTACTGTACTCCACCTCTACTGTGCTCCACTGTACCCTACCTCTACTGTGCTCCACTGTACTCTACCTCTACTGTGCTCCACTGTACTCTACCTCTACTGTACTTCTCTGTACTCTATCTCTACTGTGCTCCACTGTACTCTACCTCTACTGTGCTCCACTGTACTCTACCTCTACTGTGCTCCACTGTACTCTACATCTACTGTACTCCACTGTACTCTATCTCTACTGTGCTCCACTGTACTCTACCTCTACTGTGCTCAACTGTACTCTACTGTACTCCACTGTACTCTACCTCTACTGTACTCCACTGTACTCTATCTCTACTGTACTCCACTGTACTCTACCTCTACTGTACTCCACTGTACCCTACCTCTACTGTGCTCCACTGTACTCTACCTCTACTGTGATCCACTGTACTCTACCTCTACTCTGCTCCACTGTATCCACTGTATTCTACCTCTACTGTGCTCCACTGTACTCTATGCTCCACTGTACTCTACCTCTACTGTACTCTACTGTACTCCACCTCTAATGGGCTCCACTGTACTCTAGCTCTACTGTACTCCACTGTACTTTACCTCTACTGTACTCCAATGTACTCTACCTCTACTGTGCTCCACTGTACTCTATTTCTACTGTACTCCTCTGTACTCTACCTCTACTGTGCTCCACTGTACTCTATCTGTAATGTACTCTACTGTACTCTATCTCTACTGTGATTCACTGTACTCTACCTCTGCTGTGCTCCACTGTGCTCTATCTCTACTGTACTCCACTGTACTCTACTGTTCTCTACCTCTACTGTACTCTACTCTGCTCCACTGTATCCACTGTATTCTACCTCTACTGTGCTCCACTGTACTCTATGCTCCACTGTACTCTACCTCTACTGTACTCTACTGTACTCCACCTCTAATGGGCTCCACTGTACTCTAGCTCTACTGTACTCCACTGTACTTTACCTCTACTGTACTCCACTGTACTCTACCTCTACTGTGCTCCACTGTACTCTATTTCTACTGTACTCCTCTGTACTCTACCTCTACTGTGCTCCACTGTACTCTATCTGTAATGTACTCTACTGTACTCTACATCTACTGTACTCTACTGTACTCCACCTCTAATGTGCTCCACTGTACTCTACCTCTACTGTACTCCACTGTACTCTACCTCTACTGTGCTCCACTGTACTCTCTCTCTACTGTGATCCACTGTACTCTACCTCTACTGTACTCCACTGTACTCTACCTCTACTGTGCTCTACTGTACTCTATCTCTACTCTGCTCCACTGTACTCTACCTCTACTGTGCTCCACTGTACTCTACCTCTACTGTACTTCACTGTCCTCTATCTCTACTGTACTCCACTGTACTCTACCTCTACTGTGCTCCACTGTACTCTACCTCTACTGTACTCCACTGTACTCTATCTCTACTCTGCTCCACTGTACTCTACCTCTACTGTGCTCCACTGTACTCTACCTCTACTGTGCTCCACTGTACTCTACCTCTACTGTACTCCACTGTACTCTATCTCTACTGTGCTCCACTGTACTCTACCTCTACTGTGCTCAACTGTACTCTACTGTACTCCACTGTACTCTACCTCTACTGTGCTCTACTGTTCTCTACCTCTACTGTGCTCTACTGTACTCCACTTCTACTGTGCTCCACTGTACCCTACCTCTACTGTGCTCCACTGTACTCTACCTCTACTGTGATCCACTGTACTCTACCTCTACTCTGCTCCACTGTATCCACTGTATTCTACCTCTACTGTGCTCCACTGTACTCTATGCTCCACTGTACTCTACCTCTACTGTACTCTACTGTACTCCACCTCTAATGGGCTCCACTGTACTCTAGCTCTACTGTACTCCACTGTACTTTACCTCTACTGTACTCCAATGTACTCTACCTCTACTTTGCTCCACTGTACTCTATTTCTACTGTACTCCTCTGTACTCTACCTCTACTGTGCTCCACTGTACTCTATCTGTAATGTACTCTACTGTACTCTATCTCTACTGTGATTCACTGTACTCTACCTCTGCTGTGCTCCACTGTGCTCTATCTCTACTGTACTCCACTGTACTCTACTGTTCTCTACCTCTACTGTACTCTACTCTGCTCCACTGTATCCACTGTATTCTACCTCTACTGTGCTCCACTGTACTCTATGCTCCACTGTACTCTACCTCTACTGTACTCTACTGTACTCCACCTCTAATGGGCTCCACTGTACTCTAGCTCTACTGTACTCCACTGTACTTTACCTCTACTGTACTCCACTGTACTCTACCTCTACTGTGCTCCACTGTACTCTATTTCTACTGTACTCCTCTGTACTCTACCTCTACTGTGCTCCACTGTACTCTATCTGTAATGTACTCTACTGTACTCTACATCTACTGTACTCTACTGTACTCCACCTCTAATGTGCTCCACTGTACTCTACCTCTACTGTACTCCACTGTACTCTACCTCTACTGTGCTCCACTGTACTCTCTCTCTACTGTGATCCACTGTACTCTACCTCTACTGTACTCCACTGTACTCTACCTCTACTGTGCTCTACTGTACTCTATCTCTACTCTGCTCCACTGTACTCTACCTCTACTGTGCTCCACTGTACTCTACCTCTACTGTACTTCACTGTCCTCTATCTCTACTGTACTCCACTGTACTCTACCTCTACTGTGCTCCACTGTACTCTACCTCTACTGTACTCCACTGTACTCTATCTCTACTCTGCTCCACTGTACTCTACCTCTACTGTGCTCCACTGTACTCTACCTCTACTGTGCTCCACTGTACTCTACCTCTACTGTACTCCACTGTACTCTATCTCTACTGTGCTCCACTGTACTCTACCTCTACTGTGCTCAACTGTACTCTACTGTACTCCACTGTACTCTACCTCTACTGTACTCCACTGTACTCTATCTCTACTGTACTCCACTGTACTCTACCTCTACTGTACTCCACTGTACTCTATCTCTACTGTGCTCCACTGTACTCTACCTCTACTGTGCTCAACTGTACTGTACTGTACTCCACTGTAATCTACCTCTACTGTACTCCACTGTACTCTACCTCTACTGTACTCCACTGTACTCTACCTCTACTGTACTCCACTGTACTCTACTCTACTGTACTCCACTGTACTCTATCTCTACTGTGATCCACTGTACTCTACCTCTACTGTACTCCACTGTACTCTATCTCTACTGTACTCCACTGTACTCTACCTCTATTGTACTCTACTGTTCTCTACCTCTACTGTGCTCTACTGTACTCTACTCTACTGTACTCCACTGTACTCTATCTCTACTGTGATCCACTGTACTCTACCTCTACTGTACTCCACTTTACTTTATCTCTACTGTGATCCACTGTACTCTATCTCTACTGTGCTCCACTGTACTCTACCTCTACTATGCTCCACTGTACTCTATCTCTACTGTGCTCCACTCTACTCTACCTCTACTGTGCTCCACTGTACTCTACCTCTACTGTACTCCACTTTACTTTATCTCTACTGTGATCCACTGTACTCTATCTCTACTGTGCTCCACTGTACTCTACCTCTACTATGCTCCACTGTACTCTATCTCTACTGTGCTCTACTCTACTCTACCTCTACTGTGCTCCACTGTACTCTACCTCTACTCTACTCCACTGTACTCTATCTCTACTGTACTCCACTGTACTCTACCTCTACTGTGCTCTACTGTTCTCTACCTCTACTGTGCTCTACTGTACTCCACCTCTACTGTGCTCCACTGTACCCTACCTCTACTGTGCTCCACTGTACTCTACCTCTACTGTGCTCCACTGTACTCTACCTCTACTCTGCTCCACTGTACTCTACCTCTACTGTGCTCCACTGTACTCTACCTCTACTGTACTCTACTGTACTCCACCTCTAATGAGCTCCACTGTACTCTGGCTCTACTGTACTCCACTGTACTTTACCTCTACTGTACTCCACTGTACTCTACCTCTACTGTGCTCCACTGTACTCTACCTCTACTGTGCTCCACTGTACTCTATTTCTGCTGTACTCCTCTGTACTCTACCTCTACTGTCCTCCACTGTACTCTATCTGTAATGTACTCTACTGTACTCTATCTCTACTGTGATCCACTGTACTCTACCTCTGCTGTGCTCCACTGTACTCTATCTCTACTGTACTCCACTGTACTCTACTGTTCTCTACCTCTACTGTACTCTACTGTGCTCCACTGTACTCCACTGTAGTCTACCTCTACTGTGCTCCACTGTACTCTACCTCTACTGTGCTCCACTATACTCTACCTCTACTGTGCTCCACTGTACTCTACCTCTACTGTCCTCCACTGTACTCTACCTCTACTCTGCTCCACTGTACTCTCTCTCTACTGTACTCTACCTCTACTGTACTCTACTGTACTCCACCTCTAATGTGCTCCACTGTACTCTACCTCTACTGTACTCTACCTCTACTGTACTCCACTGTACTCTACCTCTACTGTGCTCTACTGTACTCTATCTCTACTGTGCTCCACTGTACTCTACCTCTACTGTGCTCCACTGTACTCTACCTCTACTGTACTTCACTGTCCTCTATCTCTACTGTACTCCACTGTACTCTACCTCTATTGTCCTCCACTGTACTCTATCTCTACTGTACTCTACTGTACTATATCTCTACTGTACTCCACTGTACTCTATCTCTACTGTACTCCACTGTACTCTACCTCCACTGTACTCTACCTCTACCGTACTCCACTGTACTCTATCTCTACTGTACTCCACTGTACTCTACCTCTACTGTACTCTACTGTTCTCTACCTCTACTGTGCTCTACTGTACTTTACTCTACTGTACTCCACTGTACTCTATCTCTACTGTGATCCACTGTACTCTACCTCTACTGTACTCCACTGTACTCTATCTCTACTGTGATCCACTGTACTCTATCTCTATTGTGCTCCACTGTACTCTACCTCTACTGTGCTCCACTGTACTCTATCTCTACTGTGCTCCACTCTACTCTACCTCTACTGTGCTCCACTGTATCCTACCTCTACTGTACTCCACTGTACTCTCTCTCTACTGTGCTCCACTGTACTCTATCTCTACTGTACTCAGCTGTACTCTACCTCTACTGTGCTCTACTGTTCTCTACCTTTACTGTGCTCTACTCTACTCCACCTCTACTGTGCTCCACTGTACCCTACCTCTACTGTGCTCCACCGTACTCTACCTCTACTGTGCTCCACTGTACTCTACCTCTACTGTACTCCACTGTACTCTATCTCTACTGTACTCCACTGTACTCTACCTCTACTGTACTCCACTGTACTCTATCTCTACTGTACTCCACTCTAATCTACCTCTACTGTCCTCCACTGTACTCTACCTCTACTGTGCTCCACTGTACTCTCTCTCTACTGTACTCTACCTCTACTGTACTCTACTGTGCTCCACTGTACTCCACTGTAGTCTACCTCTACTGTGCTCCACTGTACTCTACCTCTACTGTGCTCCACTATACTCTACCTCTACTGTGCTCCACTGTACTCTACCTCTACTGTCCTCCACTGTACTCTACCTCTACTGTGCTCCACTGTACTCTCTCTCTACTGTACTCTACCTCTACTGTACTCTACTGTACTCCACCTCTAATGTGCTCCACTGTACTCTACCTCTACTGTACTCTACCTCTACTGTACTCCACTGTACTCTACCTCTAATGTGCTCCACTGTACTCTATCTCTACTGTGCTCCACTGTACTCTATTTCTACTGTGCTCCACTGTACTCTATCTCTACTGTACTCCATTGTACTCTATCTCTACTGTACTTCACTGTCCTTTATCTCTAATGTACTCCACTGTACTCTACCTCTATTGTGCTCCATTGTACTCTATCTCTACTGTACTCTACTGTACTCTATCTCTACTTTACTCCACTGTACTCTATCTCTACTGTACTCCACTGTACTCTACCTCTACTGTGCTCCACTGTACTCTACCTCTACCGTACTCCACCGTACTCTACCTCTACCTTACTCCACCGTACTCTATCTCTACTGTACTCCACTGTACTCTACCTCAACTGTACTCTACTGTTCTCTACCTTTACTGTGCTCTACTCTACTCTACTGTACTCCACTGTACTCTATCTCTACTGTGATCCACTGTACTCTACCTCTACTGTACTCTACTGTACTCTATCTCTACTGTGATCTACTGTACTCTATCTCTACTGTGCTCCACTGTACTCTACCTCTACTGTGCTCCACTGTACTCTATCTCTACTGTGCTCCACTCTACTCTACCTCTACTGTGCTCCCCTGTATCCTACCTCTACTGTACTCCACTGTACTCTATCTCTACTGTGCTCCACTGTACTCTATCTCTACTGTACTCCACTGTACTCTACCTCTACTGTGCTCTACTGTTCTCTACCTCTACTGTGCTCTACTGTACTCCACCTCTACTGTTCTCCACTGTACCCTACCTCTATTGTGCTCCACTGTACTCTACCTCTACTGTGCTCAACTGTACTCTACTGTACTCCACTGTACTCTACCTCTACTGTACTCCACTGTACTCTATCTCTACTGTACTCCACTGTACTCTACCTCTACTGTACTCCACTGTACTCTATCTCTACTGTGCTCCACTGTACTCTACCTCTACTGTGCCCAACTGTACTGTACTCTACCTCTACTGTACTCCACTGTACTCTACCTCTACTGTACTCCACTTTACTCTACCTCTACTGTACTCAACTGTACTCTATCTCTACTGTGCTCCACTGTACTCTACCTCTACTGTACTCCACTGTACTCTATCTCTACTGTACTCCACTGTACTCTACCTATACTGTACTCTACTGTTCTCTTCCTCTACTGTACTCCACTGTACTCTATCTCTACTGTGATCCACTGTACTCTACCTCTACTGTACTCTACTGTTCTCTACCTCTACTGTGCTCTACTGTACTCTTCTCTACTGTACTCCACTGTACTCTATCTCTACTGTGATCCACTGTACTCTATCTCTACTGTGATCCACTCTACTCTACCTCTACTGTACTCCACTGTACTCTAACTCTACTCTACTCCACTGTACTCTACCTCTACTGTACTCTACTGTTCTCTACCTCTACTGTGCTCTACTGTACTCTATCTCTACTGTGATCCACTGTACTCTACCTCCACTGTACTCTACCTCTACCGTACTCCACTGTACTACTGTACTCTATCTCTACTGTGCTCCACCGTACTCTACCTCTACTGTGCTCCACTGTACTCTACCTCTACTGTGCTCCACTGTACTCTACCTCTACTGTACTCCACTTTACTTTATCTCTACTGTGATCCACTGTACTCTATCTCTACTGTGCTCCACTGTACTCTACCTCTACTATGCTCCACTGTACTCTATCTCTACTGTGCTCCACTCTACTCTACCTCTACTGTGCTCCACTGTACTCTACCTCTACTGTACTCCACTGTACTCTATCTCTACTGTACTCCACTGTACTCTACCTCTACTGTGCTCTACTGTTCTCTACCTCTACTGTGCTCTACTGTACTCCACCTCTACTGTGCTCCACTGTACCCTACCTCTACTGTGCTCCACTGTACTCTACCTCTACTGTGCTCCACTGTACTCTACCTCTACTCTGCTCCACTGTATCCACTGTACTCTACCTCTACTGTGCTCCACTGTACTCTACCTCTACTGTGCTCCACTGTACTCTACCTCTACTGTACTCTACTGTACTCCACCTCTAATGAGCTCCTCTGTACTCTGGCTCTACTGTACTCCACTGTACTTTACCTCTACTGTACTCCACTGTACTCTACCTCTACTGTGCTCCACTGTACTCTATTTCTACTGTACTCCTCTGTACTCTACCTCTACTGTGCTCCACTGTACTCTATCTGTAATGTACTCTACTGTACTCTATCTCTAATGTGTTCCACTGTACTCTACCTCTACTGTACTCCACTGTACTCTACTGTTCTCTACCTCTACTGTACTCTACTGTGCTCCACTGTACTCCACTCTAGTCTACCTCTACTGTGCTCCACTGTACTCTACCTCTACTGTGCTCCACTATACTCTACCTCTACTGTGCTCCACTGTACTCTACCTCTACTGTCCTCCACTGTACTCTACCTCTACTGTGCTCCACTGTACTCTCTCTCTACTGTACTCTACCTATACTGTACTCTACTGTACTCCACCTCTAATGTGCTCCACTGTACTCTACCTCTACTGTACTCTACCTCTACTGTACTCCACTGTACTCTATCTCTACTGTACTCTACTGTACTCCACCTCTAATGTGCTCCACTGTACTCTACCTCTACTGTACTCTTCCTCTACTGTACTCCACTGTACTCTACCTCTACTGTGCTCTACTGTACTCTATCTCTACTGTGCTCCACTGTACTCTACCTCTACTGTACTTCACTGTCCTCTATCTCTACTGTACTCCACTGTACTCTACCTCTATTGTCCTCCACTGTACTCTATCTCTACTGTACTCTACTGTACTATATCTCTACTGTACTCCACTGTACTCTATCTCTACTGTACTCCACTGTACTCTACCTCCACTGTACTCTACCTCTACCGTACTCCACTGTACTCTATCTCTACTGTACTCCACTGTACTCTACCTCTACTGTACTCTACTGTTCTCTACCTCTACTGTGCTTTACTGTACTTTACTCTACTGTACTCCACTGTACTCTATCTCTACTGTGATCCACTGTACTCTACCTCTACTGTACTCCACTGTACTCTATCTCTACTGTGATCCACTGTATTCTATCTCTATTGTGCTCCACTGTACTCTACCTCTACTGTGCTCCACTGTACTCTATCTCTACTGTGCTCCACTCTACCTCTACTGTGCTCCACTGTATCCTACCTCTACTGTACTCCACTGTACTCTCTCTCTACTGTGCTCCACTGTACTCTATCTCTACTGTACTCAGCTGTACTCTACCTCTACTGTGCTCTACTGTTCTCTACCTCTACTGTGCTCTACTCTACTCCACCTCTACTGTGCTCCACTGTACCCTACCTCTACTGTGCTCCACCGTACTCTACCTCTACTGTGCTCCACTGTACTCTACCTCTACTGTACTCCACTGTACTCTATCTCTACTGTGCTCCACTGTACTCTCTCTCTACTGTACTCTACCTCTACTGTACTCTACTTTGCTCCACTGTACTCCACTGTAGTCTACCTCTACTCTGCTCCACTGTACTCTACCTCTACTGTGCTCCACTATACTCTACCTCTACTGTGCTCCACTGTACTCTACCTCTACTGTCCTCCACTGTACTCTACCTCTACTGTGCTCCACTGTACTCTCTCTCTACTGTACTCTACCTCTACTGTACTCTACTGTACTCCACCTCTAATGTGCTCCACTGTACTCTACCTCTACTGTACTCTACCTATACTGTACTCCACTGTACTCTACCTCTAATGTGCTCCACTGTACTCTATCTCTACTGTGCTCCACTGTACTCTATTTCTACTGTGCTCCACTGTACTTTATCTCTACTGTACTCCACTGTACTCTATCTCTACTGTACTTCACTGTACTCTACCTATACTGTACTCTACTGTTCTCTTCCTCTACTGTACTCCACTGTACTCTACCTCTATTGTGCTCCATTGTACTCTATCTCTACTGTACTCTACTGTACTCTATCTCTACTTTACTCCACTGTACTCTACCTATACTGTACTCTACTGTTCTCTTCCTCTACTGTACTCCACTGTACTCTATCTCTACTGTGATCCACTGTACTCTACCTCTACTGTACTCCACTGTACTCTATCTCTACTCTACTCCACTGTACTCTACCTCTACTGTACTCTACTGTTCTCTACCTCTACTGTGCTCTACTGTACTCTTCTCTACTGTACTCCACTGTACTCTATCTCTACTGTGATCCACTGTACTCTACCTCTACTGTACTCCACTGTACTCTATCTCTACTGTGATCCACTGTACTCTATCTCTACTGTGCTCCACTGTACTCTACCTCTACTATGCTCCACTGTACTCTATCTGTACTGTGCTCCACTCTACTCTACCTCTACTGTGCTCCACTGTACTCTACCTCTACTGTGCTCCACTGTACTCTACCTCTACTGTACTCCACTCTACTCTATCTCTACTGTGCTCCACTGTACTCTATCTCTACTGTACTCCACTCTACTCTACCTCTACTGTGCTCTACTGTTCTCTACCTCTACTGTGCTCTACTGTACTCCACCTCTACTGTGCTCCACTGTACCCTACCTCTACTGTGCTCCACTGTACTCTACCTCTACTGTGCTCCACTGTACTCTACCTCTACTGTGCTCCACTGTACTCTACCTCTACTGTGCTCCACTGTACTCTACCTCTACTGTGCTCCACTGTACTCTATCTCTACTGTGCTCCACTGTACTCTATTTCTACTGTACTCTACTGTACTCCACCTCTAATGTGCTCCACTGTACTCTACCTCTACTGTACTCTACTGTACTCTATCTCTACTCTGCTCCACTGTACTCTACCTCTACTCTGCTCCACTGTACTCTACCTCTACTGTACTTCACTGTCCTCTATCTCTACTGTACTCCACTGTACTCTACCTCTACTGTGCTCCACTGTACTCTACCTCTACTGTACTCCACTGTACTCTATCTCTACTGTGCTCCACTGTACTCTACCTCTACTGTGCTCCACTGTACTCTACCTCTACTGTGCTCCACTGTACTCTACCTCTACTGTACTCCACTGTACTCTATCTCTACTGTGCTCGACTGTACTCTACCTCTACTGTGCTCAACTGTACTCTACTGTACTCCACTGTACTCTACCTCTACTGTACTCCACTGTACTCTATCTCTACTGTACTCCACTGTACTCTACCTCTACTGTACTCCACTGTACTCTATCTCTACTGTGCTCCACTGTACTCTACCTCTACTGTGCTCAACTGTACTCTACTGTACTCCACTGTAATTTACCTCTACTGTATTCCACTGTACTCTACCTCTACTGTGCTCCACTGTACTCTATCTCTACTGTGCTCCACTCTACTCTACCTCTACTGTGCTCCACTGTATCCTACCTCTACTGTACTCCACTGTACTCTCTCTCTACTGTGCTCCACTGTACTCTATCTCTACTGTACTCAGCTGTACTCTACCTCTACTGTGCTCTACTGTGCTCCACTGTACTCCACTGTAGTCTACCTCTACTGTGCTCCACTGTACTCTACCTCTACTGTGCTCCACTATACTCTACCTCTACTGTGCTCCACTGTACTCTACCTCTACTGTCCTCCACTGTACTCTACCTCTCTTGTGCTCCACTGTACTCTCTCTCTACTGTACTCTACCTCTACTCTACTCTACTGTACTCCACCTCTAATGTGCTCCACTGTACTCTACCTCTACTGTACTCTACCTCTACTGTACTCCACTGTACTCTACCTCTAATGTGCTCCACTGTACTCTATCTCTACTGTGCTCCACTGTACTCTATTTCTACTGTGCTCCACTGTACTCTATCTCTACTGTACTCCACTGTACTCTATCTCTACTGTACTTCACTGTCCTTTATCTCTAATGTACTCCACTGTACTCTACCTCTATTGTGCTCCATTGTACTCTATCTCTACTTTACTCCACTGTACTCTACCTATACTGTACTCTACTGTTCTCTTCCTCTACTGTACTCCACTGTACTCTATCTCTACTGTGATCCACTGTACTCTACCTCTACTGTACTCCACTGTACTCTATCTCTACTCTACTCCACTGTACTCTACCTCTACTGTACTCTACTGTTCTCTACCTCTACTGTGCTCTACTGTACTCTTCTCTACTGTACTCCACTGTACTCTATCTCTACTGTGATCCACTGTACTCTACCTCTACTGTACTCCACTGTACTCTATCTCTACTGTGATCCACTGTACTCTATCTCTACTGTGCTCCACTGTACTCTACCTCTACTATGCTCCACTGTACTCTATCTCTACTGTACTCCACTCTACTCTATCTCTACTGTGCTCCACTGTACTCTATCTCTACTGTGCTCCACTGTACTCTATTTCTACTGTACTCTACTGTACTCCACCTCTAATGTGCTCCACTGTACTCTACCTCTACTGTACTCTACTGTACTCTATCTCTACTCTGCTCCACTGTACTCTACCTCTACTGTGCTCCACTGTACTCTACCTCTACTGTACTTCACTGTCCTGTATCTCTACTGTACTCCACTGTACTCTACCTCTACTGTGCTCCACTGTACTCTACCTCTACTGTACTCCACTGTACTCTATCTCTACTGTGCTCCACTGTACTCTACCTCTACTGTGCTCCACTGTACTCTACCTCTACTGTGCTCCACTGTACTCTACCTCTACTGTACTCCACTGTACTCTATCTCTACTGTGCTCCACTGTACTCTACCTCTACTGTGCTCAACTGTACTCTACTGTACTCCACTGTACTCTACCTCTACTGTACTCCACTGTACTCTATCTCTACTGTACTCCACTGTACTCTACCTCTACTGTACTCCACTGTACTCTATCTCTACTGTGCTCCACTGTACTCTACCTCTACTGTGCTCAACTGTACTGTACTGTACTCCACTGTAATCTACCTCTACTGTACTCCACTGTACTCTACCTCTACTGTACTCCACTGTACTCTACCTCTACTGTACTCCACTGTACTCTACTCTACTGTACTCCACTGTACTCTATCTCTACTGTGATCCACTGTACTCTACCTCTACTGTACTCCACTGTACTCTATCTCTACTGTACTCCACTGTACTCTACCTCTAGTGTACTCTACTGTTCTCTACCTCTACTGTGCTCTACTGTACTCTACTCTACTGTACTCCACTGTACTCTATCTCTACTGTGATCCACTGTACTCTACCTCTACTGTACTCCACTTTACTTTATCTCTACTGTGATCCACTGTACTCTATCTCTACTGTGCTCCACTGTACTCTACCTCTACTATGCTCCACTGTACTCTATCTCTACTGTGCTCCACTCTACTCTACCTCTACTGTGCTCCACTGTACTCTACCTCTACTGTACTCCACTTTACTTTATCTCTACTGTGATCCACTGTACTCTATCTCTACTGTGCTCCACTGTACTCTACCTCTACTATGCTCCACTGTACTCTATCTCTACTGTGCTCCACTCTACTCTACCTCTACTGTGCTCCACTGTACTCTACCTCTACTGTACTCCACTGTACTCTATCTCTACTGTACTCCACTGTACTCTACCTCTACTGTGCTCTACTGTTCTCTACCTCTACTGTGCTCTACTGTACTCCACCTCTACTGTGCTCCACTGTACCCTACCTCTACTGTGCTCCACTGTACTCTACCTCTACTCTGCTCCACTGTACTCTACCTCTACTCTGCTCCACTGTATCCACTGTACTCTACCTCTACTGTGCTCCACTGTACTCTACCTCTACTGTGCTCCACTGTACTCTACCTCTACTGTACTCTACTGTACTCCACCTCTAATGAGCTCCAATGTACTCTGGCTCTACTGTACTCCACTGTACTTTACCTCTACTGTACTCCACTGTACTCTACCTCTACTGTGCTCCACTGTACTCTATTTCTACTGTACTCCTCTGTACTCTACCTCTACTGTGCTCAACTGTACTCTATCTGTAATGTACTCTACTGTACTCTATCTCTACTGTGATCCACTGTACTCTACCTCTGCTGTGCTCCACTGTACTCTATCTCTACTGTACTCCACTGTACTCTACTGTTCTCTACCTCTACTGTACTCTACTGTGCTCCACTGTACTCCACTGTAGTCTACCTCTACTGTGCTCCACTGTACTCTACCTCTACTGTGCTCCACTATACTCTACCTCTACTGTGCTCCACTGTACTCTACCTCTACTGTCCTCCACTGTACTCTACCTCTACTGTGCTCCACTGTACTCTCTCTCTACTGTACTCTACCTCTACTGTACTCTACTGTACTCCACCTCTAATGTGCTCCACTGTACTCTACCTCTACTGTACTCTACCTCTACTGTACTCCACTGTACTCTACCTCTACTGTGCTCTACTGTACTCTATCTCTACTGTGCTCCACTGTACTCTACCTCTACTGTGCTCCACTGTACTCTACCTCTACTGTGCTCTACTGTACTCTATCTCTACTGTGCTCCACTGTACTCTACCTCTACTGTGCTCCAATGTACTCTACCTCTACTGTACTTCACTGTCCTCTATCTCTACTGTACTCCACTGTACTCTACCTCTATTGTCCTCCACTGTACTCTATCTCTACTGTACTCTACTGTACTATATCTCTACTGTACTCCACTGTACTCTATCTCTACTGTACTCCACTGTACTCTACCTCCACTGTACTCTACCTCTACTGTGCTCCACTGTACTCTCTCTCTACTGTACTCTACCTCTACTGTACTCTACTGTACTCCACCTCTAATGTGCTCCACTGTACTCTACCTCTACTGTACTCTACCTCTACTGTACTCCACTGTACTCTACCTCTACTGTGCTCTACTGTACTCTATCTCTACTGTGCTCCACTGTACTCTACCTCTACTGTGCTCCACTGTACTCTACCTCTACTGTCCTCCACTGTACTCTACCTCTACTGTGCTCCACTGTACTCTCTCTCTACTGTACTCTACCTCTACTGTATCCTACTGTACTCCACCTCTAATGTGCTCCACTGTACTCTACCTCTACTGTACTCTACCTCTACTGTACTCCACTGTACTCTACCTCTAATGTGCTCCACTTTACTCTATCTCTACTGTGCTCCACTGTACTCTATTTCTACTGTGCTCCACTGTACTCTATCTCTACTGTACTCCACTGAACTCTATCTCTACTGTACTTCACTGTCCTTTATCTCTAATGTACTCCACTGTACTCTACCTCTATTGTGCTCCATTGTACTCTATCTCTACTGTACTCTACTGTACTCTATCTCTACTTTACTCCACTGTACTCTATCTCTACTGTACTCCACTGTACTCTACCTCTACTGTGCTCCACTGTACTCTACCTCTACCGTACTCCACTGTACTCTATCTCTACTGTACTCCACTGTACTCTACCTCAACTGTACTCTACTGTTCTCTACCTCTACTGTGCTCTACTCTACTCTACTGTACTCCACTGTACTCTATCTCTACTGTGATCCACTGTACTCTACCTCTACTGTACTCTACTGTACTCTATCTCTACTGTGATCTACTGTACTCTATCTCTACTGTGCTCCACTGTACTCTACCTCTACTGTGCTCCACTGTACTCTATCTCTACTGTGCTCCAATCTACTCTACCTCTACTGTGCTCCACTGTATCCTACCTCTACTGTACTCCACTGTACTCTATCTCTACTGTGCTCCACTGTACTCTATCTCTACTGTACTCCACTGTACTCTACCTCTACTGTGCTCTACTGTTCTCTACCTCTACTGTGCTCTACTGTACTCCACCTCTACTGTTCTCCACTGTACCCTACCTCTATTGTGCTCCACTGTACTCTACCTCTACTGTACTCCACTGTATTCTATCTCTACTGTGCTCCACTGTACTCTACCTCTACTGTGCTCAACTGTACTCTACTGTACTCCACTGTACTCTACCTCTACTGTACTCCACTGTACTCTATCTCTACTGTACTCCACTGTACTCTGTAAAATAAAAAAATAAAACAAAATTCTGTATCAAAATTTATAGGCAAGAAAAGTAGTTTGTTTAGGCTGGGTTGTATGAATTATAAACCTGCGCACATATTTTAAAAAGCACATAACTATAGAATCAATTCTGAATGAGCATGTGAACGCCGTCAGCGTTAATCACAGGTTCGCGTTTAAAAGTCTGATCATTTCGACGGAGGTGAATCAATCAAAGTTAACTTTAGCTGGAAATAACATTATTCAAGAACCGCTATAATGCCAAAACAATCTGTTACCTTAAATTATATGTTTATCTCTGTAAAGCTGCTTTGAAACAATCCATTGTTAAAAGCGCTATATAAATGAAGATGACTTGACTTGACTTGTACTCTACCTCTACTGTACTCCACTGTACTCTATCTCTACTGTGCTCCACTGTACACTACCTCTACTGTGCCCAACTGTACTGTACTCTACTCCACTGTACTCTACCTCTACTGTACTCCACTGTACTCTACCTCTACTGTACTCCACTTTACTCTACCTCTACTGTACTCAACTGTACTCTATCTCTACTGTGCTCCACTGTACTCTATCTCTACTGTGCTCCACTCTACTCTACCTCTACTGTGCTCCACTGTATCCTACCTCTACTGTACTCCACTGTACTCTATCTCTACTGTACTCCACTGTACTCTACCTCTACTGTGCTCTACTGTTCTCTACCTCTACTGTGCTCTACTGTACTCCACCTCTACTGTTCTCCACTGTACCCTACCTCTATTGTGCTCCACTGTACTCTACCTCTACTGTACTCCACTGTATTCTATCTCTACTGTGCTCCACTGTACTCTACCTCTACTGTGCTCAACTGTACTCTACTGTACTCCACTGTACTCTACCTCTACTGTACTCCACTGTACTCTACCTCTACTGTACTCTACCTCTAATGTGCTCCACTGTACTCTACCTCTACTGTACTCTACCTCTACTGTACTCCACTGTACTCTACCTCTACTGTACTCCACTGTACTCTATCTCTACTGTGCTCCACTGTACTCTACCTCTACTGTGCCCAACTGTACTGTACTCTACCTCTACTGTACTCCACTGTACTCTACCTCTACTGTACTCCACTTTACTCTACCTCTACTGTACTCAACTGTACTCTATCTCTACTGTGCTCCACTGTACTCTACCTCTACTGTACTCCACTGTACTCTATCTCTACTGTACTCCACTGTACTCTACCTATACTGTACTCTACTGTTCTCTTCCTCTACTGTACTCCACTGTACTCTATCTCTACTGTGATCCACTGTACTCTACCTCTACTGTACTCCACTGTACTCTATCTCTACTCTACTCCACTGTACTCTACCTCTACTGTACTCTACTGTTCTCTACCTCTACTGTGCTCTACTGTACTCTTCTCTACTGTACTCCACTGTACTCTATCTCTACTGTGATCCACTGTACTCTATCTCTACTGTGCTCCACTGTACTCTACCTCTACTATGCTCCACTGTACTCTATCTGTACTGTGCTCCACTCTACTCTACCTCTACTGTGCTCCACTGTACTCTACCTCTACTGTACTCCACTCTACTCTATCTCTACTGTGCTCCACTGTACTCTATCTCTACTGTACTCCACTGTACTCTACCTCTACTGTGCTCTACTGTTCTCTACCTCTACTGTGCTCTACTGTACTCCACCTCTACTGTGCTCCACTGTACCCTACCTCTACTGTGCTCCACTGTACTCTACCTCTACTGTGCTCCACTGTACTCTACCTCTACTGTGCTCCACTGTACTCTACCTCTACTGTGCTCCACTGTACTCTACCTCTACTGTGCTCCACTGTACTCTATCTCTACTGTGCTCCACTGTACTCTATTTCTACTGTACTCTACTGTACTCCACCTCTAATGTGCTCCACTGTACTCTACCTCTACTGTACTCTACTTCTACTGTACTCCACTGTACTCTACCTCTACTGTGCTCTACTGTACTCTATCTCTACTCTGCTCCACTGTACTCTACCTCTACTGTGCTCCACTGTACTCTACCTCTACTGTACTTCACTGTCCTCTATCTCTACTGTACTCCACTGTACTCTACCTCTACTGTGCTCCACTGTACTCTACCTCTACTGTACTCCACTGTACTCTATCTCTACTGTGCTCCACTGTACTCTACCTCTACTGTGCTCCACTGTACTCTACCTCTACTGTGCTCCACTGTACTCTACCTCTACTGTACTCCACTGTACTCTATCTCTACTGTGCTCCACTGTACTCTACCTCTACTGTGCTCAACTGTACTCTACTGTACTCCACTGTACTCTACCGCTACTGTACTCCACTGTACTCTATCTCTACTGTACTCCACTGTACTCTACCTCTACTGTGCTCCACTGTACTCTACCTCTACTGTACTCCACAGTACTCTATCTCTACTGTGCTCCACTGTACTCTATCTCTACTGTACTCCACTGTACTCTACCTCTACTGTGCTCTACTGTTCTCTACCTCTACTGTGCTCTACTGTACTCCACCTCTACTGTTCTCCACTGTACCCTACCTCTATTGTGCTCCACTGTACTCTACCTCTACTGTACTCCACTGTATTCTATCTCTACTGTGCTCCACTGTACTCTACCTCTACTGTGCTCAACTGTACTCTACTGTACTCCACTGTACTCTACCTCTACTGTACTCCACTGTACTCTATCTCTACTGTACTCCACTTTACTCTACCTCTACTGTACTCCACTGTACTCTATCTCTACTGTGCTCCACTGTACTCTATTTCTACTGTACTCTACTGTACTCCACCTCTAATGTGCTCCGCTGTACTCTACCTCTACTGTACTCTACTGTACTCTATCTCTACTCTGCTCCACTGTACTCTACCTCTACTGTGCTCCACTGTACTCTACCTCTACTGTACTTCACTGTCCTCTATCTCTACTGTACTCCACTGTACTCTACCTCTACTGTCCTCCACTGTACTCTACCTCTACTGTGCTCCACTGTACTCTCTCTCTACTGTACTCTACCTCTACTGTATCCTACTGTACTCCACCTCTAATGTGCTCCACTGTACTCTACCTCTACTGTACTCTACCTCTACTGTACTCCACTGTACTCTACCTCTAATGTGCTCCACTTTACTCTATCTCTACTGTGCTCCACTGTACTCTATTTCTACTGTGCTCCACTGTACTCTATCTCTACTGTACTCCACTGAACTCTATCTCTACTGTACTTCACTGTCCTTTATCTCTAATGTACTCCACTGTACTCTACCTCTATTGTGCTCCATTGTACTCTATCTCTACTGTACTCTACTGTACTCTATCTCTACTTTACTCCACTGTACTCTATCTCTACTGTACTCCACTGTACTCTACCTCTACTGTGCTCCACTGTACTCTACCTCTACCGTACTCCACTGTACTCTATCTCTACTGTACTCCACTGTACTCTACCTCAACTGTACTCTACTGTTCTCTACCTCTACTGTGCTCTACTCTACTCTACTGTACTCCACTGTACTCTATCTCTACTGTGATCCACTGTACTCTACCTCTACTGTACTCTACTGTACTCTATCTCTACTGTGATCTACTGTACTCTATCTCTACTGTGCTCCACTGTACTCTACCTCTACTGTGCTCCACTGTACTCTATCTCTACTGTGCTCCAATCTACTCTACCTCTACTGTGCTCCACTGTATCCTACCTCTATTGTACTCCACTGTACTCTATCTCTACTGTGCTCCACTGTACTCTATCTCTACTGTACTCCACTGTACTCTACCTCTACTGTGCTCTACTGTTCTCTACCTCTACTGTGCTCTACTGTACTCCACCTCTACTGTTCTCCACTGTACCCTACCTCTATTGTGCTCCACTGTACTCTACCTCTACTGTACTCCACTGTATTCTATCTCTACTGTGCTCCACTGTACTCTACCTCTACTGTGCTCAACTGTACTCTACTGTACTCCACTGTACTCTACCTCTACTGTACTCCACTGTACTCTATCTCTACTGTACTCCACTGTACTCTACCTCTACTGTACTCCACTGTACTCTATCTCTACTGTGCTCCACTGTACACTACCTCTACTGTGCCCAACTGTACTGTACTCTACTCCACTGTACTCTACCTCTACTGTACTCCACTGTACTCTACCTCTACTGTACTCCACTTTACTCTACCTCTACTGTACTCAACTGTACTCTATCTCTACTGTGCTCCACTGTACTCTATCTCTACTGTGCTCCACTGTATCCTACCTCTACTGTACTCCACTGTACTCTATCTCTACTGTACTCCACTGTACTCTACCTCTACTGTGCTCTACTGTTCTCTACCTCTACTGTGCTCTACTGTACTCCACCTCTACTGTTCTCCACTGTACCCTACCTCTATTGTGCTCCACTGTACTCTACCTCTACTGTACTCCACTGTATTCTATCTCTACTGTGCTCCACTGTACTCTACCTCTACTGTGCTCAACTGTACTCTACTGTACTCCACTGTACTCTACCTCTACTGTACTCCACTGTACTCTACCTCTACTGTACTCTACCTCTAATGTGCTCCACTGTACTCTACCTCTACTGTACTCTACCTCTACTGTACTCCACTGTACTCTACCTCTACTGTACTCCACTGTACTCTATCTCTACTGTGCTCCACTGTACTCTACCTCTACTGTGCCCAACTGTACTGTACTCTACCTCTACTGTACTCCACTGTACTCTACCTCTACTGTACTCCACTTTACTCTACCTCTACTGTACTCAACTGTACTCTATCTCTACTGTGCTCCACTGTGTTCTACCTCTACTGTACTCCACTGTACTCTATCTCTACTGTACTCCACTGTACTCTACCTATACTGTACTCTACTGTTCTCTTCCTCTACTGTACTCCACTGTACTCTATCTCTACTGTGATCCACTGTACTCTACCTCTACTGTACTCCACTGTACTCTATCTCTACTCTACTCCACTGTACTCTACCTCTACTGTACTCTACTGTTCTCTACCTCTACTGTGCTCTACTGTACTCTTCTCTACTGTACTCCACTGTACTCTATCTCTACTGTGATCCACTGTACTCTATCTCTACTGTGCTCCACTGTACTCTACCTCTACTATGCTCCACTGTACTCTATCTGTACTGTGCTCCACTCTACTCTACCTCTACTGTGCTCCACTGTACTCTACCTCTACTGTACTCCACTCTACTCTATCTCTACTGTGCTCCACTGTACTCTATCTCTACTGTACTCCACTGTACTCTACCTCTACTGTGCTCTACTGTTCTCTACCTCTACTGTGCTCTACTGTACTCCACCTCTACTGTGCTCCACTGTACCCTACCTCTACTGTGCTCCACTGTACTCTACCTCTACTGTGCTCCACTGTACTCTACCTCTACTGTGCTCCACTGTACTCTACCTCTACTGTGCTCCACTGTACTCTACCTCTACTGTGCTCCACTGTACTCTATCTCTACTGTGCTCCACTGTACTCTATTTCTACTGTACTCTACTGTACTCCACCTCTAATGTGCTCCACTGTACTC
This sequence comes from Tiaroga cobitis, assembly GCA_030578255.1. Taxonomy (NCBI): domain Eukaryota; kingdom Metazoa; phylum Chordata; class Actinopteri; order Cypriniformes; family Leuciscidae; genus Tiaroga; species Tiaroga cobitis. Next base: position 32,235,244 of record CM060611.1, on the reverse strand, counting down.
TACCTCTACTGTACTCTACCTCTACTGTACTCCACTGTACTCTACCTCTACTGTGCTCTACTGTACTCTATCTCTACTCTGCTCCACTGTACTCTACCTCTACTGTGCTCCACTGTACTCTACCTCTACTGTACTTCACTGTCCTCTATCTCTACTGTACTCCACTGTACTCTACCTCTACTGTGCTCCACTGTACTCTACCTCTACTGTACTCCACTGTACTCTATCTCTACTGTGCTCCACTGTACTCTACCTCTACTGTGCTCCACTGTACTCTACCTCTACTGTGCTCCACTGTACTCTACCTCTACTGTACTCCACTGTACTCTATCTCTACTGTGCTCCACTGTACTCTACCTCTACTGTGCTCAACTGTACTCTACTGTACTCCACTGTACTCTACCGCTACTGTACTCCACTGTACTCTATCTCTACTGTACTCCACTGTACCCTACCTCTACTGTGCTCCACTGTACTCTACCTCTACTGTACTCCACAGTACTCTATCTCTACTGTGTTCCACTGTACTCTATCTCTACTGTACTCCACTGTACTCTACCTCTACTGTGCTCTACTGTTCTCTACCTCTACTGTGCTCTACTGTACTCCACCTCTACTGTTCTCCACTGTACCCTACCTCTATTGTGCTCCACTGTACTCTACCTCTACTGTACTCCACTGTATTCTATCTCTACTGTGCTCCACTGTACTCTACCTCTACTGTGCTCAACTGTACTCTACTGTACTCCACTGTACTCTACCTCTACTGTACTCCACTGTACTCTATCTCTACTGTACTCCACTTTACTCTACCTCTACTGTACTCCACTGTACTCTATCTCTACTGTGCTCCACTGTACTCTATTTCTACTGTACTCTACTGTACTCCACCTCTAATGTGCTCCGCTGTACTCTACCTCTACTGTACTCTACTGTACTCTATCTCTACTCTGCTCCACTGTACTCTACCTCTACTGTGCTCCACTGTACTCTACCTCTACTGTACTTCACTGTCCTCTATCTCTACTGTACTCCACTGTACTCTACCTCTACTGTGCTCCACTGTACTCTACCTCTACTGTGCTCCACTGTACTCTACCTCTACTGTACTCCACTGTACTCTATCTCTACTGTGCTCCACTGTACTCTACCTCTACTGTGCTCAACTGTACTCTACTGTACTCCACTGTACTCTACCTCTACTGTACTCCACTGTACTCTATCTCTACTGTACTCCACTGTACTCTACCTCTACTGTACTCCACTGTACTCTATCTCTACTGTGCTCCACTGTACTCTACCTCTACTGTGCTCAACTGTACTGTACTGTACTCCACTGTAATCTACCTCTACTGTACTCCACTGTACTCTACCTCTACTGTGCTCCACTGTACTCTATCTCTACTGTGCTCCACTCTACTCTACCTCTACTGTGCTCCACTGTATCCTACCTCTACTGTACTCCACTGTACTCTCTCTCTACTGTGCTCCACTGTACTCTATCTCTACTGTACTCAGCTGTACTCTACCTCTACTGTGCTCTACTGTTCTCTACCTCTACTGTGCTCTACTCTACTCCACCTCTACTGTGCTCCACTGTACCCTACCTCTACTGTGCTCCACCGTACTCTACCTCTACTGTGCTCCACTGTACTCTACCTCTACTGTACTCCACTGTACTCTATCTCTACTGTGCTCCACTGTACTCTCTCTCTACTGTACTCTACCTTTACTGTACTCTACTGTGCTCCACTGTACTCCACTGTAGTCTACCTCTACTGTGCTCCACTGTACTCTACCTCTACTGTGCTCCACTATACTCTACCTCTACTGTGCTCCACTGTACTCTACCTCTACAGTCCTCCACTGTACTCTACCTCTACTGTGCTCCACTGTACTCTCTCTCTACTGTACTCTACCTCTACTGTACTCTACTGTACTCCACCTCTAATGTGCTCCACTGTACTCTACCTCTACTGTACTCCACTGTACACTACCTCTACTGTGCTCCACTGTACTCTATTTCTACTGTGCTCCACTGTACTCTATCTCTACTGTACTCCACTGTACTCTATCTCTACTGTACTTCACTGTCCTTTATCTCTAATGTACTCCACTGTACTCTACCTCTATTGTGCTCCATTGTACTCTATCTCTACTGTACTCTACTGTACTCTATCTCTACTTTACTCCACTGTACTCTACCTATACTGTACTCTACTGTTCTCTTCCTCTACTGTACTCCACTGTACTCTATCTCTACTGTGATCCACTGTACTCTACCTCTACTGTACTCCACTGTACTCTATCTCTACTCTACTCCACTGTACTCTACCTCTACTGTACTCTACTGTTCTCTACCTCTACTGTGCTCTACTGTACTCTTCTATACTGTACTCCACTGTACTCTATCTCTACTGTGATCCACTGTACTCTACCTCTACTGTACTCCACTGTACTCTATCTCTACTGTGATCCACTGTACTCTATCTCTACTGTGCTCCACTGTACTCTACCTCTACTATGCTCCACTGTACTCTATCTGTACTGTGCTCCACTCTACTCTACCTCTACTGTGCTCCACTGTACTCTACCTCTACTGTACTCCACTCTACTCTATCTCTACTGTGCTCCACTGTACTCTATCTCTACTGTACTCCACTCTACTCTACCTCGACTGTGCTCTACTGTTCTCTACCTCTACTGTGCTCTACTGTACTCCACCTCTACTGTGCTCCACTGTACCCTACCTCTACTGTGCTCCACTGTACTCTACCTCTACTGTGCTCCACTGTACTCTACCTCTACTGTGCTCCACTGTACTCTACCTCTACTGTGCTCCACTGTACTCTACCTCTACTGTGCTCCACTGTACTCTATCTCTACTGTGCTCCACTGTACTCTATTTCTACTGTACTCTACTGTACTCCACCTCTAATGTGCTCCACTGTACTCTACCTCTACTGTACTCTACTGTACTCTATCTCTACTCTGCTCCACTGTACTCTACCTCTACTGTGCTCCACTGTACTCTACCTCTACTGTACTTCACTGTCCTCTATCTCTACTGTACTCCACTGTACTCTACCTCTACTGTGCTCCACTGTACTCTACCTCTACTGTACTCCACTGTACTCTATCTCTACTGTGCTCCACTGTACTCTACCTCTACTGTGCTCCACTGTACTCTACCTCTACTGTGCTCCACTGTACTCTACCTCTACTGTGCTCAACTGTACTGTACTGTACTCCACTGTAATCTACCTCTACTGTACTCCACTGTACTCTACCTCTACTGTACTCCACTGTACTCTACCTCTACTGTACTCAACTGTACTCTACTCTACTGTACTCCACTGTACTCTATCTCTACTGTGATCCACTGTACTCTACCTCTACTGTACTCCACTGTACTCTATCTCTACTGTACTCCACTGTACTCTACCTCTACTGTACTCTACTGTTCTCTACCTCTACTTTGCTCTACTGTACTCTACTCTACTGTACTCCACTGTACTCTATCTCTACTGTGATCCACTGTACTCTACCTCTACTGTACTCCACTTTACTTTATCTCTACTGTGATCCACTGTACTCTATCTCTACTGTGCTCCACTGTACTCTACCTCTACTATGCTCCACTGTACTCTATCTCTACTGTGCTCCACTCTACTCTACCTCTACTGTGCTCCACTGTACTCTACCTCTACTGTACTCCACTTTACTTTATCTCTACTGTGATCCACTGTACTCTATCTCTACTGTGCTCCACTGTACTCTACCTCTACTATGCTCCACTGTACTCTATCTCTACTGTGCTCCACTCTACTCTACCTCTACTGTGCTCCACTGTACTCTACCTCTACTGTACTCCACTGTACTCTATCTCTACTGTACTCCACTGTACTCTACCTCTACTGTGCTCTACTGTTCTCTACCTCTACTGTGCTCTACTGTACTCCACCTCTACTGTGCTCCACTGTACCCTACCTCTACTCTGCTCCACTGTACTCTACCTCTACTGTGCTCCACTGTACTCTACCTCTACTCTGCTCCACTGTATCCACTGTACTCTACCTCTACTGTGCTCCACTGTACTCTACCTCTACTGTGTTCCACTGTACTCTACCTCTACTGTACTCTACTGTACTCCACCTCTAATGAGCTCCAATGTACTCTGGCTCTACTGTACTCCACTGTACTTTACCTCTACTGTACTCCACTGTACTCTACCTCTACTGTGCTCCACTGTACTCTATTTCTACTGTACTCCTCTGTACTCTACCTCTACTGTGCTCAACTGTACTCTATCTGTAATGTACTCTACTGTACTCTATCTCTACTGTGATCCACTGTACTCTACCTCTGCTGTGCTCCACTGTACTCTATCTCTACTGTACTCCACTGTACTCTACTGTTCTCTACCTCTACTGTACTCTACTGTGCTCCACTGTACTCCACTGTAGTCTACCTCTACTGTGCTCCACTGTACTCTACCTCTACTGTGCTCCACTATACTCTACCTCTACTGTGCTCCACTGTACTCTACCTCTACTGTCCTCCACTGTACTCTACCTCTACTGTGCTCCACTGTACTCTCTCTCTACTGTACTCTACATCTACTGTACTCCACCTCTAATGTGCTCCGCTGTACTCTACCTCTACTGTACTCTACTGTACTCTATCTCTACTCTGCTCCACTGTACTCTACCTCTACTGTGCTCCACTGTACTCTACCTCTACTGTACTTCACTGTCCTCTATCTCTACTGTACTCCACTGTACTCTACCTCTACTGTGCTCCACTGTACTCTACCTCTACTGTGCTCCACTGTACTCTACCTCTACTGTACTCCACTGTACTCTATCTCTACTGTGCTCCACTGTACTCTACCTCTACTGTGCTCAACTGTACTCTACTGTACTCCACTGTACTCTACCTCTACTGTACTCCACTGTACTCTATCTCTACTGTACTCCACTGTACTCTACCTCTACTGTACTCCACTGTACTCTATCTCTACTGTGCTCCACTGTACTCTACCTCTACTGTGCTCAACTGTACTGTACTGTACTCCACTGTAATCTACCTCTACTGTACTCCACTGTACTCTACCTCTACTGTGCTCCACTGTACTCTATCTCTACTGTGCTCCACTCTACTCTACCTCTACTGTGCTCCACTGTATCCTACCTCTACTGTACTCCACTGTACTCTCTCTCTACTGTGCTCCACTGTACTCTATCTCTACTGTACTCAGCTGTACTCTACCTCTACTGTGCTCTACTGTTCTCTACCTCTACTGTGCTCTACTCTACTCCACCTCTACTGTGCTCCACTGTACCCTACCTCTACTGTGCTCCACCGTACTCTACCTCTACTGTGCTCCACTGTACTCTACCTCTACTGTACTCCACTGTACTCTATCTCTACTGTGCTCCACTGTACTCTCTCTCTACTGTACTCTACCTTTACTGTACTCTACTGTGCTCCACTGTACTCCACTGTAGTCTACCTCTACTGTGCTCCACTGTACTCTACCTCTACTGTGCTCCACTATACTCTACCTCTACTGTGCTCCACTGTACTCTACCTCTACAGTCCTCCACTGTACTCTACCTCTACTGTGCTCCACTGTACTCTCTCTCTACTGTACTCTACCTCTACTGTACTCTACTGTACTCCACCTCTAATGTGCTCCACTGTACTCTATCTCTACTGTGCTCCACTGTACTCTATTTCTACTGTGCTCCACTGTACTCTATCTCTACTGTACTCCACTGTACTCTATTTCTACTGTGCTCCACTGTACTCTATCTCTACTGTACTCCACTGTACTCTATCTCTACTGTACTTCACTGTCCTTTATCTCTAATGTACTCCACTGTACTCTACCTCTATTGTGCTCCATTGTACTCTATCTCTACTGTACTCTACTGTACTCTATCTCTACTTTACTCCACTGTACTCTACCTATACTGTACTCTACTGTTCTCTTCCTCTACTGTACTCCACTGTACTCTATCTCTACTGTGATCCACTGTACTCTACCTCTACTGTACTCCACTGTACTCTATCTCTACTCTACTCCACTGTACTCTACCTCTACTGTACTCTACTGTTCTCTACCTCTACTGTGCTCTACTGTACTCTTCTATACTGTACTCCACTGTACTCTATCTCTACTGTGATCCACTGTACTCTACCTCTACTGTACTCCACTGTACTCTATCTCTACTGTGATCCACTGTACTCTATCTCTACTGTGCTCCACTGTACTCTACCTCTACTATGCTCCACTGTACTCTATCTGTACTGTGCTCCACTCTACTCTACCTCTACTGTGCTCCACTGTACTCTACCTCTACTGTACTCCACTCTACTCTATCTCTACTGTGCTCCACTGTACTCTATCTCTACTGTACTCCACTCTACTCTACCTCGACTGTGCTCTACTGTTCTCTACCTCTACTGTGCTCTACTGTACTCCACCTCTACTGTGCTCCACTGTACCCTACCTCTACTGTGCTCCACTGTACTCTACCTCTACTGTGCTCCACTGTACTCTACCTCTACTGTGCTCCACTGTACTCTACCTCTACTGTGCTCCACTGTACTCTACCTCTACTGTGCTCCACTGTACTCTATCTCTACTGTGCTCCACTGTACTCTATTTCTACTGTACTCTACTGTACTCCACCTCTAATGTGCTCCACTGTACTCTACCTCTACTGTACTCTACTGTACTCTATCTCTACTCTGCTCCACTGTACTCTACCTCTACTGTGCTCCACTGTACTCTACCTCTACTGTACTTCACTGTCCTCTATCTCTACTGTACTCCACTGTACTCTACCTCTACTGTGCTCCACTGTACTCTACCTCTACTGTACTCCACTGTACTCTATCTCTACTGTGCTCCACTGTACTCTACCTCTACTGTGCTCCACTGTACTCTACCTCTACTGTGCTCCACTGTACTCTACCTCTACTGTGCTCAACTGTACTGTACTGTACTCCACTGTAATCTACCTCTACTGTACTCCACTGTACTCTACCTCTACTGTACTCCACTGTACTCTACCTCTACTGTACTCAACTGTACTCTACTCTACTGTACTCCACTGTACTCTATCTCTACTGTGATCCACTGTACTCTACCTCTACTGTACTCCACTGTACTCTATCTCTACTGTACTCCACTGTACTCTACCTCTACTGTACTCTACTGTTCTCTACCTCTACTTTGCTCTACTGTACTCTACTCTACTGTACTCCACTGTACTCTATCTCTACTGTGATCCACTGTACTCTACCTCTACTGTACTCCACTTTACTTTATCTCTACTGTGATCCACTGTACTCTATCTCTACTGTGCTCCACTGTACTCTACCTCTACTATGCTCCACTGTACTCTATCTCTACTGTGCTCCACTCTACTCTACCTCTACTGTGCTCCACTGTACTCTACCTCTACTGTACTCCACTTTACTTTATCTCTACTGTGATCCACTGTACTCTATCTCTACTGTGCTCCACTGTACTCTACCTCTACTATGCTCCACTGTACTCTATCTCTACTGTGCTCCACTCTACTCTACCTCTACTGTGCTCCACTGTACTCTACCTCTACTGTACTCCACTGTACTCTATCTCTACTGTACTCCACTGTACTCTACCTCTACTGTGCTCTACTGTTCTCTACCTCTACTGTGCTCTACTGTACTCCACCTCTACTGTGCTCCACTGTACCCTACCTCTACTCTGCTCCACTGTACTCTACCTCTACTGTGCTCCACTGTACTCTACCTCTACTCTGCTCCACTGTATCCACTGTACTCTACCTCTACTGTGCTCCACTGTACTCTACCTCTACTGTGTTCCACTGTACTCTACCTCTACTGTACTCTACTGTACTCCACCTCTAATGAGCTCCAATGTACTCTGGCTCTACTGTACTCCACTGTACTTTACCTCTACTGTACTCCACTGTACTCTACCTCTACTGTGCTCCACTGTACTCTATTTCTACTGTACTCCTCTGTACTCTACCTCTACTGTGCTCAACTGTACTCTATCTGTAATGTACTCTACTGTACTCTATCTCTACTGTGATCCACTGTACTCTACCTCTGCTGTGCTCCACTGTACTCTATCTCTACTGTACTCCACTGTACTCTACTGTTCTCTACCTCTACTGTACTCTACTGTGCTCCACTGTACTCCACTGTAGTCTACCTCTACTGTGCTCCACTGTACTCTACCTCTACTGTGCTCCACTATACTCTACCTCTACTGTGCTCCACTGTACTCTACCTCTACTGTCCTCCACTGTACTCTACCTCTACTGTGCTCCACTGTACTCTCTCTCTACTGTACTCTACCTCTACTGTACTCTACTGTACTCCACCTCTAATGTGCTCCACTGTACTCTACCTCTACTGTACTCTACCTCTACTGTACTCCACTGTACTCTACCTCTACTGTGCTCTACTGTACTCTATCTCTACTGTGCTCCACTGTACTCTACCTCTACTGTACTTCACTGTACTCTATCTCTACTGTACTCCACTGTACTCTACCTCTATTGTCCTCCACTGTACTCTATCTCTACTGTACTCTACTGTACTATATCTCTACTGTACTCCACTGTACTCTATCTCTACTGTACTCCACTGTACTCTACCTCCACTGTACTCTACCTCTACCGTACTCCACTGTACTCTATCTCTACTGTACTCCACTGTTCTCTACCTCTACTGTACTCTACTGTTCTCTACCTCTTCTGTGCTCTACTGTACTTTACTCTACTGTACTCCACTCTACTCTATCTCTACTGTGATCCACTGTACTCTACCTCTACTGTACTCCACTGTACTCTATCTCTACTGTGATCCACTGTACTCTATCTCTATTGTGCTCCACTGTACTCTACCTCTACTGTGCTCCACTGTACTCTATCTCTACTGTGCTCCACTCTACTCTACCTCTACTGTGCTCAGCTGTATCCTACCTCTACTGTACTCCACTGTACTCTCTCTCTACTGTGCTCCACTGTACTCTATCTCTACTTTACTCAGCTGTACTCTACCTCTACTGTGCTCTACTGTTCTTTACCTCTACTGTGCTCTACTCTACTCCACCTCTACTGTGCTCCACTGTACCCTACCTCTACTGTGCTCCACCGTACTCTACCTCTACTGTGCTCCACTGTACTCTACCTCTACTGTACTCCACTGTACTCTATCTCTACTGTACTCCACTGTACTCTACCTCTACTGTACTCCACTGTACTCTATCTCTACTGTACTCCACTCTAATCTACCTCTACTGTCCTCCACTGTACTCTACCTCTACTGTGCTCCACTGTACTCTCTCTCTACTGTACTCTACCTCTACTGTACTCTACTGTGCTCCACTGTACTCCACTGTAGTCTACCTCTACTGTGCTCCATTGTACTCTACCTCTACTGTGCTCCACTATACTCTACCTCTACTGTGCTCCACTGTACTCTACCTCTACTGTCCTCCACTGTACTCTACCTCTACTGTGCTCCACTGTACTCTCTCTCTACTGTACTCTACCTCTACTGTATCCTACTCTACTCCACCTCTAATGTGCTCCACTGTACTCTACCTCTACTGTACTCTACCTCTACTGTACTCCACTGTACTCTACCTCTAATGTGCTCCACTTTACTCTATCTCTACTGTGCTCCACTGTACTCTATTTCTACTGTGCTCCACTGTACTCTATCTCTACTGTTATCCACTGTACTCTATCTCTACTGTACTTCACTGTCCTTTATCTCTTATGTACTCCACTGTACTCTACCTCTATTGTGCTCCATTGTACTCTATCTCTACTGTACTCTACTGTACTCTATCTCTACTTTACTCCACTGTACTCTATCTCTACTGTACTCCACTGTACTCTACCTCTACTGTGCTCCACTGTACTCTACCTCTACCGTACTCCACTGTACTCTATCTCTACTGTACTCCACTGTACTCTACCTCAACTGTACTCTACTGTTCTCTACCTCTACTGTGCTCTACTCTACTCTACTGTACTCCACTGTACTCTATCTCTACTGTGATCCACTGTACTCTACCTCTACTGTACTCTATTGCACTCTATCTCTACTGTGATCTACTGTACTCTATCTCTACTGTGCTCCACTGTACTCTACCTCTACTGTGCTCCACTGTACTCTATCTCTACTGTGCTCCACTCTACTCTACCTCTACTGTGCTCCACTGTATCCTACCTCTACTGTAATCCACTGTACTCTATCTCTACTGTGCTCTACTGTTCTCTACCTCTACTGTGCTTTACTGTACTCCACCTCTACTGTTCTCCACTGTACCCTACCTCTATTGTGCTCCACTGTACTCTACCTCTACTGTACTCCACTGTATTCTATCTCTACTGTGCTCCACTGTACTCTACCTCTACTGTGCTCAACTGTACTCTACTGTACTCCACTGTACTCTACCTCTACTGTACTCCACTGTACTCTATCTCTACTGTACTCCACTGTACTCTACCTCTACTGTACTCCACTGTACTCTATCTCTACTGTGCTCCACTGTACACTACCTCTACTGTGCCCAACTGTACTGTACTCTACTCCACTGTACTCTACCTCTACTGTACTCCACTCTACTCTACCTCTACTGTACTCCACTTTACTCTACCTCTACTGTACTCAACTGTACTCTATCTCTACTGTGCTCCACTGTACTCTATCTCTACTGTGCTCCACTCTACTCTACCTCTACTGTGCTCCACTGTATCCTACCTCTACTGTACTCCACTGTACTCTATCTCTACTGTGCTCCACTGTACTCTATCTCTACTGCACTCCACTGTACTCTACCTCTACTGTGCTCTACTGTTCTCTACCTCTACTGTGCTCTACTGTACTCCACCTCTACTGTTCTCCACTGTACTCTACCTCTACTGTGCTCAACTGTACTCTACTGTACTCCACTGTACTCTACCTCTACTGTACTCCACTGTACTCTACCTCTACTGTACTCTACCTCTAATGTGCTCCACTGTACTCTACCTCTACTGTACTCTACCTCTACTGTACTCCACTGTACTCTACCTCTACTGTACTCCACTGTACTCTATCTCTACTGTGCTCCACTGTACTCTACCTCTACTGTGCCCAACTGTACTGTACTCTACCTCTACTGTACTCCACTGTACTCTACCTCTACTGTACTCCACTTTACTCTACCTCTACTGTACTCAACTGTACTCTATCTCTACTGTGCTCCACTGTACTCTACCTCTACTGTACTCCACTGTACTCTATCTCTACTGTACTCCACTGTACTCTACCTATACTGTACTCTACTGTTCTCTTCCTCTACTGTGATCCACTGTACTCTACCTCTACTGTACTCCACTGTACTCTATCTCTACTGTACTCCACTGTACTCTACCTATACTGTACTCTACTGTTCTCTTCCTCTACTGTACTCCACTGTACTCTATCTCTACTGTGACCCACTGTACTCTACCTCTACTGTACTCCACTGTACTCTATCTCTACTCTACTCCACTGTACTCTACCTCTACTGTACTCTACTGTTCTCTACCTCTACTGTGCTCTACTGTACTCTTCTCTACTGTACTCCACTGTACTCTATCTCTACTGTGATCCACTGTACTCTATCTCTACTGTGCTCCACTGTACTCTACCTCTACTATGCTCCACTGTACTCTATCTGTACTGTGCTCCACTCTACTCTACCTCTACTGTGCTCCACTGTACTCTACCTCTACTGTACTCCACTCTACTCTATCTCTACTGTGCTCCACTGTACTCTATCTCTACTGTACTCCACTGTACTCTACCTCTACTGTGCTCTACTGTTCTCTACCTCTACTGTGCTCTACTGTACTCCACCTCTACTGTGCTCCACTGTACCCTACCTCTACTGTGCTCCACTGTACTCTACCTCTACTGTGCTCCACTGTACTCTACCTCTACTGTGCTCCACTGTACTCTACCTCTACTGTGCTCCACTGTACTCTACCTCTACTGTGCTCCACTGTACTCTATCTCTACTGTGCTCCACTGTACTCTATTTCTACTGTACTCTACTGTACTCCACCTCTAATGTGCTCCACTGTACTCTACCTCTACTGTACTCTACCTCTACTGTACTCCACTGTACTCTACCTCTACTGTGCTCTACTGTACTCTATCTCTACTCTGCTCCACTGTACTCTACCTCTACTGTGCTCCACTGTACTCTACCTCTACTGTACTTCACTGTCCTCTATCTCTACTGTACTCCACTGTACTCTACCTCTACTGTGCTCCACTGTACTCTACCTCTACTGTACTCCACTGTACTCTATCTCTACTGTGCTCCACTGTACTCTACCTCTACTGTGCTCCACTGTACTCTACCTCTACTGTGCTCCACTGTACTCTACCTCTACTGTACTCCACTGTACTCTATCTCTACTGTGCTCCACTGTCCTCTACCTCTACTGTGCTCAACTGTACTCTACTGTACTCCACTGTACTCTACCTCTACTGTACTCCACTGTACTCTATCTCTACTGTACTCCACTGTACTCTACCTCTACTGTGCTCCACTGTACTCTACCTCTACTGTACTCCACAGTACTCTATCTCTACTGTGCTCCACTCTACTCTATCTCTACTGTACTCCACTGTACTCTACCTCTACTGTGCTCTACTGTTCTCTACCTCTACTGTGCTCTACTGTACTCCACCTCTACTGTTCTCCACTGTACCCTACCTCTATTGTGCTCCACTGTACTCTACCTCTACTGTACTCCACTGTATTCTATCTCTACTGTGCTCCACTGTACTCTACCTCTACTGTGCTCAACTGTACTCTACTGTACTCCACTGTACTCTACCTCTACTGTACTCCACTGTACTCTATCTCTACTGTACTCCACTGTACTCTACCTCTACTGTACTCCACTGTACTCTATATCTACTGTGCTCCACTGTACTCTACCTCTACTGTGCCCAACTGTACTGTACTCTACCTCTACTGTACTCCACTCTACTCTACCTCTACTGTACTCCACTGTACTCTACCTCTACTGTACTCCACTGTACTCTATCTCTACTGTGCTCCACTGTACACTACCTCTACTGTGCCCAACTGTACTGTACTCTACTCCACTGTACTCTACCTCTACTGTACTCCACTCTACTCTACCTCTACTGTACTCCACTTTACTCTACCTCTACTGTACTCAACTGTACTCTATCTCTACTGTGCTCCACTGTACTCTATCTCTACTGTGCTCCACTCTACTCTACCTCTACTGTGCTCCACTGTATCCTACCTCTACTGTACTCCACTGTACTCTATCTCTACTGTGCTCCACTGTACTCTATCTCTACTGCACTCCACTGTACTCTACCTCTACTGTGCTCTACTGTTCTCTACCTCTACTGTGCTCTACTGTACTCCACCTCTACTGTTCTCCACTGTACCCTACCTCTATTGTGCTCCACTGTACTCTACCTCTACTGTACTCCACTGTATTCTATCTCTACTGTGCTCCACTGTACTCTACCTCTACTGTGCTCAACTGTACTCTACTGTACTCCACTGTACTCTACCTCTACTGTACTCCACTGTACTCTACCTCTACTGTACTCTACCTCTAATGTGCTCCACTGTACTCTACCTCTACTGTACTCTACCTCTACTGTACTCCACTGTACTCTACCTCTACTGTACTCCACTGTACTCTATCTCTACTGTGCTCCACTGTACTCTACCTCTACTGTGCCCAACTGTACTGTACTCTACCTCTACTGTACTCCACTGTACTCTACCTCTACTGTACTCCACTTTACTCTACCTCTACTGTACTCAACTGTACTCTATCTCTACTGTGCTCCACTGTACTCTACCTCTACTGTACTCCACTGTACTCTATCTCTACTGTACTCCACTGTACTCTACCTATACTGTACTCTACTGTTCTCTTCCTCTACTGTGATCCACTGTACTCTACCTCTACTGTACTCCACTGTACTCTATCTCTACTGTACTCCACTGTACTCTACCTATACTGTACTCTACTGTTCTCTTCCTCTACTGTACTCCACTGTACTCTATCTCTACTGTGACCCACTGTACTCTACCTCTACTGTACTCCACTGTACTCTATCTCTACTCTACTCCACTGTACTCTACCTCTACTGTACTCTACTGTTCTCTACCTCTACTGTGCTCTACTGTACTCTTCTCTACTGTACTCCACTGTACTCTATCTCTACTGTGATCCACTGTACTCTATCTCTACTGTGCTCCACTGTACTCTACCTCTACTATGCTCCACTGTACTCTATCTGTACTGTGCTCCACTCTACTCTACCTCTACTGTGCTCCACTGTACTCTACCTCTACTGTACTCCACTCTACTCTATCTCTACTGTGCTCCACTGTACTCTATCTCTACTGTACTCCACTGTACTCTACCTCTACTGTGCTCTACTGTTCTCTACCTCTACTGTGCTCTACTGTACTCCACCTCTACTGTGCTCCACTGTACCCTACCTCTACTGTGCTCCACCGTACTCTACCTCTACTGTGCTCCACTGTACTCTACCTCTACTGTGCTCCACTGTACTCTACCTCTACTGTGCTCCACTGTACTCTACCTCTACTGTGCTCCACTGTACTCTATCTCTACTGTGCTCCACTGTACTCTATTTCTACTGTACTCTACTGTACTCCACCTCTAATGTGCTCCACTGTACTCTACCTCTACTGTACTCTACCTCTACTGTACTCCACTGTACTCTACCTCTACTGTGCTCTACTGTACTCTATCTCTACTCTGCTCCACTGTACTCTACCTCTACTGTGCTCCACTGTACTCTACCTCTACTGTACTTCACTGTCCTCTATCTCTACTGTACTCCACTGTACTCTACCTCTACTGTGCTCCACTGTACTCTACCTCTACTGTACTCCACTGTACTCTATCTCTACTGTGCTCCACTGTACTCTACCTCTACTGTGCTCCACTGTACTCTACCTCTACTGTGCTCCACTGTACTCTACCTCTACTGTACTCCACTGTACTCTATCTCTACTGTGCTCCACTGTCCTCTACCTCTACTGTGCTCAACTGTACTCTACTGTACTCCACTGTACTCTACCTCTACTGTACTCCACTGTACTCTATCTCTACTGTACTCCACTGTACTCTACCTCTACTGTGCTCCACTGTACTCTACCTCTACTGTACTCCACAGTACTCTATCTCTACTGTGCTCCACTCTACTCTATCTCTACTGTACTCCACTGTACTCTACCTCTACTGTGCTCTACTGTTCTCTACCTCTACTGTGCTCTACTGTACTCCACCTCTACTGTTCTCCACTGTACCCTACCTCTATTGTGCTCCACTGTACTCTACCTCTACTGTACTCCACTGTATTCTATCTCTACTGTGCTCCACTGTACTCTACCTCTACTGTACTCCACTTTACTCTACCTCTACTGTACTCAACTGTACTCTATCTCTACTGTGCTCCACTGTACTCTACCTCTACTGTACTCCACTGTACTCTATCTCTACTGTACTCCACTGTACTCTACCTATACTGTACTCTACTGTTCTCTTCCTCTACTGTGATCCACTGTACTCTACCTCTACTGTACTCCACTGTACTCTATCTCTACTGTACTCCACTGTACTCTACCTATACTGTACTCTACTGTTCTCTTCCTCTACTGTAGTCCACTGTACTCTATCTCTACTGTGACCCACTGTACTCTACCTCTACTGTACTCCACTGTACTCTATCTCTACTCTACTCCACTGTACTCTACCTCTACTGTACTCTACTGTTCTCTACCTCTACTGTGCTCTACTGTACTCTTCTCTACTGTACTCCACTGTACTCTATCTCTACTGTGATCCACTGTACTCTATCTCTACTGTGCTCCACTGTACTCTACCTCTACTATGCTCCACTGTACTCTATCTGTACTGTGCTCCACTCTACTCTACCTCTACTGTGCTCCACTGTACTCTACCTCTACTGTACTCCACTCTACTCTATCTCTACTGTGCTCCACTGTACTCTATCTCTACTGTACTCCACTGTACTCTACCTCTACTGTGCTCTACTGTTCTCTACCTCTACTGTGCTCTACTGTACTCCACCTCTACTGTGCTCCACTGTACCCTACCTCTACTGTGCTCCACTGTACTCTACCTCTACTGTGCTCCACTGTACTCTACCTCTACTGTGCTCCACTGTACTCTACCTCTACTGTGCTCCACTGTACTCTACCTCTACTGTGCTCCACTGTACTCTATCTCTACTGTGCTCCACTGTACTCTATTTCTACTGTACTCTACTGTACTCCACCTCTAATGTGCTCCACTGTACTCTACCTCTACTGTACTCTACCTCTACTGTACTCCACTGTACTCTACCTCTACTGTGCTCTACTGTACTCTATCTCTACTCTGCTCCACTGTACTCTACCTCTACTGTGCTCCACTGTACTCTACCTCTACTGTACTTCACTGTCCTCTATCTCTACTGTACTCCACTGTACTCTACCTCTACTGTGCTCCACTGTACTCTACCTCTACTGTACTCCACTGTACTCTATCTCTACTGTGCTCCACTGTACTCTACCTCTACTGTGCTCCACTGTACTCTACCTCTACTGTGCTCCACTGTACTCTACCTCTACTGTACTCCACTGTACTCTATCTCTACTGTGCTCCACTGTCCTCTACCTCTACTGTGCTCAACTGTACTCTACTGTACTCCACTGTACTCTACCTCTACTGTACTCCACTGTACTCTATCTCTACTGTACTCCACTGTACTCTACCTCTACTGTGCTCCACTGTACTCTACCTCTACTGTACTCCACAGTACTCTATCTCTACTGTGCTCCACTCTACTCTATCTCTACTGTACTCCACTGTACTCTACCTCTACTGTGCTCTACTGTTCTCTACCTCTACTGTGCTCTACTGTACTCCACCTCTACTGTTCTCCACTGTACCCTACCTCTATTGTGCTCCACTGTACTCTACCTCTACTGTACTCCACTGTATTCTATCTCTACTGTGCTCCACTGTACTCTACCTCTACTGTGCTCAACTGTACTCTACTGTACTCCACTGTACTCTACCTCTACTGTACTCCACTGTACTCTATCTCTACTGTACTCCACTGTACTCTACCTCTACTGTACTCCACTGTACTCTATATCTACTGTGCTCCACTGTACTCTACCTCTACTGTGCCCAACTGTACTGTACTCTACCTCTACTGTACTCCACTCTACTCTACCTCTACTGTACTCCACTTTACTCTACCTCTACTGTACTCAACTGTACTCTATCTCTACTGTGCTCCACTGTACTCTACCTCTACTGTACTCCACTGTACTCTATCTCTACTGTACTCCACTGTACTCTACCTCTACTGTGCTCCACTGTACTCTACCTCTACTGTACTCCACAGTACTCTATCTCTACTGTGCTCCACTGTACTCTATCTCTACTGTACTCCACTGTACTCTACCTCTACTGTGCTCTACTGTTCTCTACCTCTACTGTGCTCTACTGTACTCCACCTCTACTGTTCTCCACTGTACCCTACCTCTATTGTGCTCCACTGTACTCTACCTCTACTGTACTCCACTGTATTCTATCTCTACTGTGCTCCACTGTACTCTACCTCTACTGTGCTCAACTGTACTCTACTGTACTCCACTGTACTCTACCTCTACTGTACTCCACTGTACTCTACCTCTACTGTGCTCCACTGTACTCTACCTCTACTGTACTCCACTGTACTCTATCTCTACTGTGCTCCACTGTACTCTATTTCTACTATACTCTACTGTACTCCACCTCTAATGTGCTCCGCTGTACTCTACCTCTACTGTACTCTACTGTACTCTATCTCTACTCTGCTCCACTGTACTCTACCTCTACTGTGCTCCACTGTACTCTACCTCTACTGTACTTCACTGTTCTCTATCTCTATTGTACTCCACTGTACTCTACCTCTACTGTGCTCCACTGTACTCTACCTCTACTGTACTCCACTGTACTCTATCTCTACTGTGCTCCACTGTACTCTACCTCTACTGTGCTCCACTGTACTCTACCTCTACTGTGCTCCACTGTACTCTACCTCTACTGTACTCCACTGTACTCTATCTCTACTGTGCTCCACTGTATTCTACCTCTACTGTGCTCAACTGTACTCTACTGTACTCCACTGTACTCTACCTCTACTGTACTCCACTATACTCTATCTCTACTGTACTCCACTGTACTCTACCTCTACTGTACTCCACTGTACTATATCTCTACTGTGCTCCACTGTACTCTACCTCTACTGTGCTCAACTGTACTGTACTGTACTCCACTGTAATCTACCTCTACTGTACTCCACTGTACTCTACCTCTACTGTGCTCCACTGTACTCTATCTCTACTGTGCTCCACTCTACTCTACCTCTACTGTGCTCCACTGTATCCTACCTCTACTGTACTCCACTGTACTCTCTCTCTACTGTGCTCCACTGTACTCTATCTCTACTGTACTCAGCTGTACTCTACCTCTACTGTGCTCTACTGTTCTCTACCTCTACTGTGCTCTACTCTACTCCACCTCTACTGTGCTCCACTGTACCCTACCTCTACTGTGCTCCACCGTACTCTACCTCTACTGTGCTCCACTGTACTCTACCTCTACTGTACTCCACTGTACTCTATCTCTACTGTGCTCCACTGTACTCTCTCTCTACTGTACTCTACCTCTACTGTACTCTACTGTGCTCCACTGTACTCCACTGTAGTCTACCTCTACTGTGCTCCACTGTACTCTACCTCTACTGTGCTCCACTATACTCTACCTCTACTGTGCTCCACTGTACTCTACCTCTACTGTCCTCCACTGTACTCTACCTCTACTGTGCTCCACTGTACTCTCTCTCTACTGTACTCTACCTCTACTGTACTCTACTGTACTCCACCTCTAA
The DNA here is from genome assembly GCA_030578255.1 of Tiaroga cobitis. Taxonomy (NCBI): domain Eukaryota; kingdom Metazoa; phylum Chordata; class Actinopteri; order Cypriniformes; family Leuciscidae; genus Tiaroga; species Tiaroga cobitis. The sequence continues at coordinate 32,216,179 of CM060611.1, read as the reverse complement.
TGTGCTCCACTGTACTCTACCTCTACTGTACTCTACCTCTACTGTACTCCACTGTACTCTACCTCTAATGTGCTCCACTGTACTCTATCTCTACTGTGCTCCACTGTACTCTATTTCTACTGTGCTCCACTGTACTCTATCTCTACTGTACTCCACTGTACTCTATCTCTACTGTACTTCACTGTCCTTTATCTCTAATGTACTCCACTGTACTCTACCTCTATTGTGCTCCATTGTACTCTATCTCTACTGTACTCTACTGTACTCTATCTCTACTTTACTCCACTGTACTCTACCTATACTGTACTCTACTGTTCTCTTCCTCTACTGTACTCCACTGTACTCTATCTCTACTGTGATCCACTGTACTCTACCTCTACTGTACTCCACTGTACTCTATCTCTACTCTACTCCACTGTACTCTACCTCTACTGTACTCTACTGTTCTCTACCTCTACTGTGCTCTACTGTACTCTTCTCTACTGTACTCCACTGTACTCTATCTCTACTGTGATCCACTGTACTCTACCTCTACTGTACTCCACTGTACTCTATCTCTACTGTGATCCACTGTACTCTATCTCTACTGTGCTCCACTGTACTCTACCTCTACTATGCTCCACTGTACTCTATCTGTACTGTGCTCCACTCTACTCTACCTCTACTGTGCTCCACTGTACTCTACCTCTACTGTACTCCACTCTACTCTATCTCTACTGTGCTCCACTGTACTCTATCTCTACTGTACTCCATTCTACTCTACCTCTACTGTGCTCTACTGTTCTCTACCTCTACTGTGCTCTACTGTACTCCACCTCTACTGTGCTCCACTGTACCCTACCTCTACTGTGCTCCACTGTACTCTACCTCTACTGTGCTCCACTGTACTCTACTTCTACTGTGCTCCACTGTACTCTACCTCTACTGTGCTCCACTGTACTCTACCTCTACTGTGCTCCACTGTACTCTATCTCTACTGTGCTCCACTGTACTCTATTTCTACTGTACTCTACTGTACTCCACCTCTAATGTGCTCCACTGTACTCTACCTCTACTGTACTCTACTGTACTCTATCTCTACTCTGCTCCACTGTACTCTACCTCTACTGTGCTCCACTGTACTCTACCTCTACTGTACTTCACTGTCCTCTATCTCTACTGTACTCCACTGTACTCTACCTCTACTGTGCTCCACTGTACTCTACCTCTACTGTACTCCACTGTACTCTATCTCTACTGTGCTCCACTGTACTCTACCTCTACTGTGCTCCACTGTACTCTACCTCTACTGTGCTCCACTGTACTCTATCTCTACTCTGCTCCACTGTACTCTACCTCTACTGTGCTCCACTGTACTCTTCCTCTACTGTACTCCACTGTACTCTATCTCTACTGTGATCCACTGTACTCTACCTCTACTGTACTCCACTGTACTCTATCTCTACTCTACTCCACTGTACTCTACCTCTACTGTACTCCACTGTACTCTATCTCTACTGTACTCCACTGTACTCTACCTCTACTGTACTCCACTGTACTCTATCTCTACTGTGCTCCACTGTACTCTACCTCTACTGTGCTCAACTGTACTGTACTGTACTCCACTGTAATCTACCTCTACTGTACTCCACTGTACTCTACCTCTACTGTACTCCACTGTACTCTACCTCTACTGTACTCCACTGTACTCTACTCTACTGTACTCCACTGTACTCTATCTCTACTGTGATCCACTGTACTCTACCTCTACTGTACTCCACTGTACTCTATCTCTACTGTACTCCACTGTACTCTACCTCTACTGTACTCTACTGTTTTCTACCTCTACTGTGCTCTACTGTACTCTACTCTACTGTACTCCACTGTACTCTATCTCTACTGTGATCCACTGTACTCTACCTCTACTGTACTCCACTTTACTTTATCTCTACTGTGATCCACTGTACTCTATCTCTACTGTGCTCCACTGTACTCTACCTCTACTATGCTCCACTGTACTCTATCTCTACTGTGCTCCACTCTACTCTACCTCTACTGTGCTCCACTGTACTCTACCTCTACTGTACTCCACTTTACTTTATCTCTACTGTGATCCACTGTACTCTATCTCTACTGTGCTCCACTGTACTCTACCTCTACTATGCTCCACTGTACTCTATCTCTACTGTGCTCCACTCTACTCTACCTCTACTGTGCTCCACTGTACTCTACCTCTACTGTACTCCACTGTACTCTATCTCTACTGTACTCCACTGTACTCTACCTCTACTGTGCTCTACTGTTCTCTACCTCTACTGTGCTCTACTGTACTCCACCTCTACTGTGCTCCACTGTACCCTACCTCTACTGTGTTCCACTGTACTCTACCTCTACTGTGCTCCACTGTACTCTACCTCTACTCTGCTCCACTGTATCCACTGTACTCTACCTCTACTTTTGCTCCACTGTACTCTACCTCTACTGTGCTCCACTGTACTCTACCTCTACTGTACTCTACTGTACTCCACCTCTAATGAGCTCCAATGTACTCTGGCTCTACTGTACTCCACTGTACTTTACCTCTACTGTACTCCACTGTACTCTACCTCTACTGTGCTCCACTGTACTCTATTTCTACTGTACTCCTCTGTACTCTACCTCTACTGTGCTCAACTGTACTCTATCTGTAATGTACTCTACTGTACTCTATCTCTACTGTGATCCACTGTACTCTACCTCTGCTGTGCTCCACTGTACTCTATCTCTACTGTACTCCACTGTACTCTACTGTTCTCTACCTCTACTGTACTCTACTGTGCTCCACTGTACTCCACTGTAGTCTACCTCTACTGTGCTCCACTGTACTCTACCTCTACTGTGATCCACTATACTCTACCTCTACTGTGCTCCACTGTACTCTACCTCTACTGTCCTCCACTGTACTCTACCTCTACTGTGCTCCACTGTACTCTCTCTCTACTGTACTCTACCTCTACTGTACTCTACTGTACTCCACCTCTAATGTGCTCCACTGTACTCTACCTCTACTGTACTCTACCTCTACTGTACTCCACTGTACTCTACCTCTACTGTGCTCTACTGTACTCTATCTCTACTGTGCTCCACTGTACTCTACCTCTACTGTGCTCCACTGTACTCTACCTCTACTGTACTTCACTGTCCTCTATCTCTACTGTACTCCACTGTACTCTACCTCTATTGTCCTCCACTGTACTCTATCTCTACTGTACTCTACTGTACTATATCTCTACTGTACTCCACTGTACTCTATCTCTACTGTACTCCACTGTACTCTACCTCCACTGTACTCTACCTCTACCGTACTCCACTGTACTCTATCTCTACTGTACTCCACTGTTCTCTACCTCTACTGTACTCTACTGTTCTCTACCTCTACTGTGCTCTACTGTACTTTACTCTACTGTACTCCACTGTACTCTATCTCTACTGTGATCCACTGTACTCTACCTCTACTGTACTCCACTGTACTCTATCTCTACTGTGATCCACTGTACTCTATCTCTATTGTGCTCCACTGTACTCTACCTCTACTGTGCTCCACTGTACTCTATCTCTACTGTGCTCCACTCTACTCTACCTCTACTGTGCTCCACTGTATCCTACCTCTACTGTACTCCACTGTACTCTCTCTCTACTGTGCTCCACTGTACTCTATCTCTACTTTACTCAGCTGTACTCTACCTCTACTGTGCTCTACTGTTCTCTACCTCTACTGTGCTCTACTCTACTCCACCTCTACTGTGCTCCACTGTACCCTACCTCTACTGTACTTCACTGTCCTCTATCTCTACTGTACTCCACTGTACTCTACCTCTACTGTGCTCCACTGTACTCTACCTCTACTGTACTCCACTGTACTCTATCTCTACTGTGCTCCACTGTACTCTACCTCTACTGTGCTCCACTGTACTCTACCTCTACTGTGCTCCACTGTACTCTACCTCTACTGTACTCCACTGTACTCTATCTCTACTGTGCTCCACTGTATTATACCTCTACTGTGCTCAACTGTACTCTACTGTACTCCACTGTACTCTACCTCTACTGTACTCCACTGTACTCTATCTCTACTGTACTCCACTGTACTCTACCTCTACTGTACTCCACTGTACTATATCTCTACTGTGCTCCACTGTACTCTACCTCTACTGTGCTCAACTGTACTGTACTGTACTCCACTGTAATCTACCTCTACTGTACTCCACTGTACTCTACCTCTACTGTGCTCCACTGTACTCTATCTCTACTGTGCTCCACTCTACTCTACCTCTACTGTGCTCCACTGTATCCTACCTCTACTGTACTCCACTGTACTCTCTCTCTACTGTGCTCCACTGTACTCTATCTCTACTGTACTCAGCTGTACTCTACCTCTACTGTGCTCTACTGTTCTCTACCTCTACTGTGCTCTACTCTACTCCACCTCTACTGTGCTCCACTGTACCCTACCTCTACTGTGCTCCACCGTACTCTACCTCTACTGTGCTCCACTGTACTCTACCTCTACTGTACTCCACTGTACTCTATCTCTACTGTGCTCCACTGTACTCTCTCTCTACTGTACTCTACCTCTACTGTACTCTACTGTGCTCCACTGTACTCCACTGTAGTCTACCTCTACTGTGCTCCACTGTACTCTACCTCTACTGTGCTCCACTATACTCTACCTCTACTGTGCTCCACTGTACTCTACCTCTACTGTCCTCCACTGTACTCTACCTCTACTGTGCTCCACTGTACTCTCTCTCTACTGTACTCTACCTCTACTGTACTCTACTGTACTCCACCTCTAATGTGCTCCACTGTACTCTACCTCTACTGTACTCTACCTCTACTGTACTCCACTGTACTCTACCTCTAATGTGCTCCACTGTACTCTATCTCTACTGTGCTCCACTGTACTCTATTTCTACTGTGCTCCACTGTACTCTATCTCTACTGTACTCCACTGTACTCTATCTCTACTGTACTTCACTGTCCTTTATCTCTAATGTACTCCACTGTACTCTACCTCTATTGTGCTCCATTGTACTCTATCTCTACTGTACTCTACTGTACTCTATCTCTACTTTACTCCACTGTACTCTACCTATACTGTACTCTACTGTTCTCTTCCTCTACTGTACTCCACTGTACTCTATCTCTACTGTGATCCACTGTACTCTACCTCTACTGTACTCCACTGTACTCTATCTCTACTCTACTCCACTGTACTCTACCTCTACTGTACTCTACTGTTCTCTACCTCTACTGTGCTCTACTGTACTCTTCTCTACTGTACTCCACTGTACTCTATCTCTACTGTGATCCACTGTACTCTACCTCTACTGTACTCCACTGTACTCTATCTCTACTGTGATCCACTGTACTCTATCTCTACTGTGCTCCACTGTACTCTACCTCTACTATGCTCCACTGTACTCTATCTGTACTGTGCTCCACTCTACTCTACCTCTACTGTGCTCCACTGTACTCTACCTCTACTGTACTCCACTCTACTCTATCTCTACTGTGCTCCACTGTACTCTATCTCTACTGTACTCCATTCTACTCTACCTCTACTGTGCTCTACTGTTCTCTACCTCTACTGTGCTCTACTGTACTCCACCTCTACTGTGCTCCACTGTACCCTACCTCTACTGTGCTCCACTGTACTCTACCTCTACTGTGCTCCACTGTACTCTACCTCTACTGTGCTCCACTGTACTCTACCTCTACTGTGCTCCACTGTACTCTACCTCTACTGTGCTCCACTGTACTCTATCTCTACTGTGCTCCACTGTACTCTATTTCTACTGTACTCTACTGTACTCCACCTCTAATGTGCTCCACTGTACTCTACCTCTACTGTACTCTACTGTACTCTATCTCTACTCTGCTCCACTGTACTCTACCTCTACTGTGCTCCACTGTACTCTACCTCTACTGTACTTCACTGTCCTCTATCTCTACTGTACTCCACTGTACTCTACCTCTACTGTGCTCCACTGTACTCTACCTCTACTGTATCCACTGTACTCTATCTCTACTGTGCTCCACTGTACTCTACCTCTACTGTGCTCCACTGTACTCTACCTCTACTGTGCTCCACTGTACTCTACCTCTACTGTACTCCACTGTACTCTATCTCTACTGTGCTCCACTGTACTCTACCTCTACTGTGCTCAACTGTACTCTACTGTACTCCACTGTACTCTACCTCTACTGTACTCCACTGTACTCTATCTCTACTGTACTCCACTGTACTCTACCTCTACTGTACTCCACTGTACTCTATCTCTACTGTGCTCCACTGTACTCTACCTCTACTGTGCTCAACTGTACTGTACTGTACTCCACTGTAATCTACCTCTACTGTACTCCACTGTACTCTACCTCTACTGTACTCCACTGTACTCTACCTCTACTGTACTCCACTGTACTCTACTCTACTGTACTCCACTGTACTCTATCTCTACTGTGATCCACTGTACTCTACCTCTACTGTACTCCACTGTACTCTATCTCTACTGTACTCCACTGTACTCTACCTCTACTGTACTCTACTGTTCTCTACCTCTACTGTGCTCTACTGTACTCTACTCTACTGTACTCCACTGTACTCTATCTCTACTGTGATCCACTGTACTCTACCTCTACTGTACTCCACTTTACTTTATCTCTACTGTGATCCACTGTACTCTATCTCTACTGTGCTCCACTCTACTCTACCTCTACTATGCTCCACTGTACTCTATCTCTACTGTGCTCCACTCTACTCTACCTCTACTGTGCTCCACTGTACTCTACCTCTACTGTACTCCACTTTACTTTATCTCTACTGTGATCCACTGTACTCTATCTCTACTGTGCTCCACTGTACTCTACCTCTACTATGCTCCACTGTACTCTATCTCTACTGTGCTCCACTCTACTCTACCTCTACTGTGCTCCACTGTACTCTACCTCTACTGTACTCCACTGTACTCTATCTCTACTGTACTCCACTGTACTCTACCTCTACTGTGCTCTACTGTTCTCTACCTCTACTGTGCTCTACTGTACTCCACCTCTACTGTGCTCCACTGTACCCTACCTCTACTGTGTTCCACTGTACTCTACCTCTACTGTGCTCCACTGTACTCTACCTCTACTCTGCTCCACTGTATCCACTGTACTCTACCTCTACTTTTGCTCCACTGTACTCTACCTCTACTGTGCTCCACTGTACTCTACCTCTACTGTACTCTACTGTACTCCACCTCTAATGAGCTCCAATGTACTCTGGCTCTACTGTACTCCACTGTACTTTACCTCTACTGTACTCCACTGTACTCTACCTCTACTGTGCTCCACTGTACTCTATTTCTACTGTACTCCTCTGTACTCTACCTCTACTGTGCTCAACTGTACTCTATCTGTAATGTACTCTACTGTACTCTATCTCTACTGTGATCCACTGTACTCTACCTCTGCTGTGCTCCACTGTACTCTATCTCTACTGTACTCCACTGTACTCTACTGTTCTCTACCTCTACTGTACTCTACTGTGCTCCACTGTACTCCACTGTAGTCTACCTCTACTGTGCTCCACTGTACTCTACCTCTACTGTGATCCACTATACTCTACCTCTACTGTGCTCCACTGTACTCTACCTCTACTGTCCTCCACTGTACTCTACCTCTACTGTGCTCCACTGTACTCTCTCTCTACTGTACTCTACCTCTACTGTACTCTACTGTACTCCACCTCTAATGTGCTCCACTGTACTCTACCTCTACTGTACTCTACCTCTACTTTACTCCACTGTACTCTACCTCTACTGTGCTCTACTGTACTCTATCTCTACTGTGCTCCACTGTACTCTACCTCTACTGTGCTCCACTGTACTCTACCTCTACTGTACTTCACTGTCCTCTATCTCTACTGTACTCCACTGTACTCTACCTCTATTGTCCTCCACTGTACTCTATCTCTACTGTACTCTACTGTACTATATCTCTACTGTACTCCACTGTACTCTATCTCTACTGTACTCCACTGTACTCTACCTCCACTGTACTCTACCTCTACCGTACTCCACTGTACTCTATCTCTACTGTACTCCACTGTTCTCTACCTCTACTGTACTCTACTGTTCTCTACCTCTACTGTGCTCTACTGTACTTTACTCTACTGTACTCCACTGTACTCTATCTCTACTGTGATCCACTGTACTCTACCTCTACTGTACTCCACTGTACTCTATCTCTACTGTGATCCACTGTACTCTATCTCTATTGTGCTCCACTGTACTCTACCTCTACTGTGCTCCACTGTACTCTATCTCTACTGTGCTCCACTCTACTCTACCTCTACTGTGCTCCACTGTATCCTACCTCTACTGTACTCCACTGTACTCTCTCTCTACTGTGCTCCACTGTACTCTATCTCTACTTTACTCAGCTGTACTCTACCTCTACTGTACTCTACTGTTCTCTACCTCTACTGTGCTCTACTCTACTCCACCTCTACTGTGCTCCACTGTACCCTACCTCTACTGTGCTCCACCGTACTCTACCTCTACTGTGCTCCACTGTACTCTACCTCTACTGTACTCCACTGTACTCTATCTCTACTGTACTCCACTGTACTCTACCTCTACTGTACTCCACTGTACTCTATCTCTACTGTACTCCACTCTAATCTACCTCTACTGTCCTCCACTGTACTCTACCTCTACTGTGCTCCACTGTACTCTCTCTCTACTGTACTCTACCTCTACTGTACTCTACTGTACTCCACTGTACTCTATCTCTACTGTGCTCCACTGTACTCTACCTCTACTGTGCTCCACTGTACTCTACCTCTACTGTGCTCCACTGTACTCTACCTCTACTGTACTCCACTGTACTCTATCTCTACTGTGCTCCACTGTACTCTACCTCTACTGTGCTCAACTGTACTCTACTGTACTCCACTGTACTCTACCTCTACTGTACTCCACTGTACTCTATCTCTACTGTACTCCACTGTACTCTACCTCTACTGTACTCCACTGTACTCTATCTCTACTGTGCTCCACTGTACTCTACCTCTACTGTGCTCAACTGTACTGTACTGTACTCCACTGTAATCTACCTCTACTGTACTCCACTGTACTCTACCTCTACTGTACTCCACTGTACTCTACCTCTACTGTACTCCACTGTACTCTACTCTACTGTACTCCACTGTACTCTATCTCTACTGTGATCCACTGTACTCTACCTCTACTGTACTCCACTGTACTCTATCTCTACTGTACTCCACTGTACTCTACCTCTACTGTACTCTACTGTTCTCTACCTCTACTGTGCTCTACTGTACTCTACTCTACTGTACTCCACTGTACTCTATCTCTACTGTGATCCACTGTACTCTACCTCTACTGTACTCCACTTTACTTTATCTCTACTGTGATCCACTGTACTCTATCTCTACTGTGCTCCACTGTACTCTACCTCTACTATGCTCCACTGTACTCTATCTCTACTGTGCTCCACTCTACTCTACCTCTACTGTGCTCCACTGTACTCTACCTCTACTGTACTCCACTTTACTTTATCTCTACTGTGATCCACTGTACTCTATCTCTACTGTGCTCCACTGTACTCTACCTCTACTATGCTCCACTGTACTCTATCTCTACTGTGCTCCACTCTACTCTACCTCTACTGTGCTCCACTGTACTCTACCTCTACTGTACTCCACTGTACTCTATCTCTACTGTACTCCACTGTACTCTACCTCTACTGTGCTCTACTGTTCTCTACCTCTACTGTGCTCTACTGTACTCCACCTCTACTGTGCTCCACTGTACCCTACCTCTACTGTGTTCCACTGTACTCTACCTCTACTGTGCTCCACTGTACTCTACCTCTACTCTGCTCCACTGTATCCACTGTACTCTACCTCTACTTTTGCTCCACTGTACTCTACCTCTACTGTGCTCCACTGTACTCTACCTCTACTGTACTCTACTGTACTCCACCTCTAATGAGCTCCAATGTACTCTGGCTCTACTGTACTCCACTGTACTTTACCTCTACTGTACTCCACTGTACTCTACCTCTACTGTGCTCAACTGTACTCTATCTGTAATGTACTCTACTGTACTCTATCTCTACTGTGATCCACTGTACTCTACCTCTGCTGTGCTCCACTGTACTCTATCTCTACTGTACTCCACTGTACTCTACTGTTCTCTACCTCTACTGTACTCTACTGTGCTCCACTGTACTCCACTGTAGTCTACCTCTACTGTGCTCCACTGTACTCTACCTCTACTGTGATCCACTATACTCTACCTCTACTGTGCTCCACTGTACTCTACCTCTACTGTCCTCCACTGTACTCTACCTCTACTGTGCTCCACTGTACTCTCTCTCTACTGTACTCTACCTCTACTGTACTCTACTGTACTCCACCTCTAATGTGCTCCACTGTACTCTACCTCTACTGTACTCTACCTCTACTGTACTCCACTGTACTCTACCTCTACTGTGCTCTACTGTACTCTATCTCTACTGTGCTCCACTGTACTCTACCTCTACTGTGCTCCACTGTACTCTACCTCTACTGTACTTCACTGTCCTCTATCTCTACTGTACTCCACTGTACTCTACCTCTATTGTCCTCCACTGTACTCTATCTCTACTGTACTCTACTGTACTATATCTCTACTGTACTCCACTGTACTCTATCTCTACTGTACTCCACTGTACTCTACCTCCACTGTACTCTACCTCTACCGTACTCCACTGTACTCTATCTCTACTGTACTCCACTGTTCTCTACCTCTACTGTACTCTACTGTTCTCTACCTCTACTGTGCTCTACTGTACTTTACTCTACTGTACTCCACTGTACTCTATCTCTACTGTGATCCACTGTACTCTACCTCTACTGTACTCCACTGTACTCTATCTCTACTGTGATCCACTGTACTCTATCTCTATTGTGCTCCACTGTACTCTACCTCTACTGTGCTACACTGTACTCTATCTCTACTGTGCTCCACTGTACTCTACCTCTACTGTACTCCACTGTACTCTACCTCTACTGTGCTCTACTGTTCTCTACCTCTACTGTGCTCTACTGTACTCCACCTCTACTGTGCTCCACTGTACCCTACCTCTACTGTGCTCCACTGTACTCTACCTCTACTGTGCTCCACTGTACTCTACCTCTACTCTGCTCCACTGTATCCACTGTACTCTACCTCTACTGTGCTCCACTGTACTCTACCTCTACTGTGCTCCACTGTACTCTACCTCTACTGTGCTCCACTGTACTCTACCTCTACTGTACTCCACTGTACTCTATCTCTACTGTGCTCCACTGTACTCTACCTCTACTGTACTCCACTGTACTCTATCTCTAGTGTGCTCCACTGTACTCTACCTCTACTGTGCTCAACTGTACTGTACTGTACTCCACTGTAATCTACCTCTACTGTACTCCACTGTACTCTACCTCTACTGTACTCCACTGTACTCTACCTCTACTGTACTCCACTGTACTCTACTCTACTGTACTCCACTGTACTCTATCTCTACTGTGCTCCACTGTACTCTACCTCTACTGTACTCCACTGTACTCTATCTCTACTGTGCTCCACTGTACTCTACCTCTACTGTGCTCAACTGTACTGTACTGTACTCCACTGTAATCTACCTCTACTGTACTCCACTGTACTCTACCTCTACTGTACTCCACTGTACTCTACCTCTACTGTACTCCACTGTACTCTATCTCTACTGTACTCCACTGTACTCTACCTCTACTGTACTCTACTGTTCTCTACCTCTACTGTGCTCTACTGTACTCTACTCTACTGTACTCCACTGTACTCTATCTCTACTGTGATCCACTATACTCTACCTCTACTGTACTCCACTTTACTTTATCTCTACTGTGATCCACTGTACTCTATCTCTACTGTGCTCCACTGTACTCTACCTCTACTATGCTCCACTGTACTCTATCTCTACTGTGCTCCACTCTACTCTACCTCTACTGTGCTCCACTGTACTCTACCTCTACTGTACTCCACTTTACTTTATCTCTACTGTGATCCACTGTACTCTATCTCTACTGTGCTCCACTGTACTCTACCTCTACTATGCTCCACTGTACTCTATCTCTACTGTGCTCCACTCTACTCTACCTCTACTGTGCTGCACTGTACTCTTCCTCTACTGTACTCCACTGTACTCTATCTCTACTGTACTCCACTGTACTCTACCTCTACTGTGCTCTACTGTTCTCTACCTCTACTGTGCTCTACTGTACTCCACTTCTACTGTGCTCCACTGTACCCTACCTCTACTGTGCTCCACTGTACTCTACCTCTACTGTGATCCACTGTACTCTACCTCTACTCTGCTCCACTGTATCCACTGTACTCTACCTCTACTGTGCTCCACTGTACTCTACCTCTACTGTACTCCACTGTAATCTACCTCTACTGTACTCCACTGTACTCTACCTCTACTGTACTCCACTGTACTCTACCTCTACTGTACTCCACTGTACTCTATCTCTACTGTACTCCACTGTACTCTACCTCTACTGTACTCTACTGTTCTCTACCTCTACTGTGCTCTACTGTACTCTACTCTACTGTACTCCACTGTACTCTATCTCTACTGTGATCCACTGTACTCTACCTCTACTGTACTCCACTTTACTTTATCTCTACTGTGATCCACTGTACTCTATCTCTACTGTGCTCCACTGTACTCTACCTCTACTATGCTCCACTGTACTCTATCTCTACTGTGCTCCACTCTACTCTACCTCTACTGTGCTCCACTGTACTCTACCTCTACTGTACTCCACTTTACTTTATCTCTACTGTGATCCACTGTACTCTATCTCTACTGTGCTCCACTGTACTCTACCTCTACTATGCTCCACTGTACTCTATCTCTACTGTGCTCCACTCTACTCTACCTCTACTGTGCTGCACTGTACTCTTCCTCTACTGTACTCCACTGTACTCTATCTCTACTGTACTCCACTGTACTCTACCTCTACTGTGCTCTACTGTTCTCTACCTCTACTGTGCTCTACTGTACTCCACTTCTACTGTGCTCCACTGTACCCTACCTCTACTGTGCTCCACTGTACTCTACCTCTACTGTGATCCACTGTACTCTACCTCTACTCTGCTCCACTGTATCCACTGTACTCTACCTCTACTGTGCTCCACTGTACTCTACCTCTACTGTGCTCCACTGTACTCTACCTCTACTGTGCTCCACTGTACTCTACCTCTACTGTACTCTACTGTAGTCCACCTCTAATGGGCTCCACTGTACTCTAGCTCTACTGTACTCCACTGTACTTTACCTCTACTGTACTCCACTGTACTCTACCTCTACTGTGCTCCACTGTACTCTATTTCTACTGTACTCCTCTGTACTCTACCTCTACTGTGCTCCACTGTACTCTATCTATAATGTACTCTACTGTACTCTATCTCTACTGTGATCCATTGTACTCTACCTCTGCTGTGCTCCACTGTGCTCTATCTCTACTGTACTCCACTGTACTCTACTGTTCTCTACCTCTACTGTACTCTACTGTGCTCCACTGTACTCCACTGTAGTCTACCTCTACTGTGCTCCACTCTACTCTACCTCTACTGTGCTCCACTATACTCTACCTCTACTGTGCTCCACTGTACTCTACCTCTACTGTCCTCCACTGTACTCTACCTCTACTGTGCTCCACTGTATTCTCTCTCTACTGTACTCTACCTCTACTGTACTCTACTGTATTCCACCTCTAATGTGCTCCACTGTACTCTACCTCTATTGTACTCTACCTCTACTGTACTCCACTGTACTCTACCTCTACTGTGCTCTACTGTACTCTATCTCTACTGTGCTCCACTGTACTCTACCTCTACTGTGCTCCACTGTACTCTACCTCTACTGTCCTCCACTGTACTCTACCTCTACTGTGCTCCACTGTATTCTCTCTCTACTGTACTCTACCTCTACTGTACTCTACTGTATTCCACCTCTAATGTGCTCCACTGTACTCTACCTCTATTGTACTCTACCTCTACTGTACTCCACTGTACTCTACCTCTACTGTACTCCACTGTACTCTATCTCTACTGTGCTCCACTGTACTCTACCTCTACTGTGCTCAACTGTACTGTACTGTACTCCACTGTAATCTACCTCTACTGTACTCCACTGTACTCTACCTCTACTGTACTCCACTGTACTCTACCTCTACTGTACTCCACTGTACTCTATCTCTACTGTACTCCACTGTACTCTACCTCTACTGTACTCTACTGTTCTCTACCTCTACTGTGCTCTACTGTACTCTACTCTACTGTACTCCACTGTACTCTATCTCTACTGTGATCCACTGTACTCTACCTCTACTGTACTCCACTTTACTTTATCTCTACTGTGATCCACTGTACTCTATCTCTACTGTGCTCCACTGTACTCTACCTCTACTATGCTCCACTGTACACTATCTCTACTGTGCTCCACTCTACTCTACCTCTACTGTGCTCCACTGTACTCTACCTCTACTGTACTCCACTTTACTTTATCTCTACTGTGATCCACTGTACTCTATCTCTACTGTGCTCCACTGTACTCTACCTCTACTATGCTCCACTGTACTCTATCTCTACTGTGCTCCACTCTACTCTACCTCTACTGTGCTGCACTGTACTCTTTCTCTACTGTACTCCACTGTACTCTATCTCTACTGTACTCCACTGTACTCTACCTCTACTGTGCTCTACTGTTCTCTACCTCTACTGTGCTCTACTGTACTCCACTTCTACTGTGCTCCACTGTACCCTACCTCTACTGTGCTCCACTGTACTCTACCTCTACTGTGATCCACTGTACTCTACCTCTACTCTGCTCCACTGTATCCACTGTACTCTACCTCTACTGTGCTCCACTGTACTCTACCTCTACTGTACTCCACTGTAATCTACCTCTACTGTACTCCACTGTACTGTACCTCTACTGTACTCCACTGTACTCTACCTCTACTGTACTCCACTGTACTCTATCTCTACTGTACTCCACTGTACTCTACCTCTACTGTACTCTACTGTTCTCTACCTCTACTGTGCTCTACTGTACTCTACTCTACTGTACTCCACTGTACTCTATCTCTACTGTGATCCACTGTACTCTACCTCTACTGTACTCCACTTTACTTTATCTCTACTGTGATCCACTGTACTCTATCTCTACTGTGCTCCACTGTACTCTACCTCTACTATGCTCCACTGTACTCTATCTCTACTGTGCTCCACTCTACTCTACCTCTACTGTGCTCCACTGTACTCTACCTCTACTGTACTCCACTTTACTTTATCTCTACTGTGCTCCACTGTACTCTACCTCTACTGTGCTCAACTGTACTGTACTGTACTCCACTGTAATCTACCTCTACTGTACTCCACTGTACTCTACCTCTACTGTACTCCACTGTACTCTACCTCTACTGTACTCCACTGTACTCTACTCTACTGTACTCCACTGTACTCTATCTCTACTGTGATCCACTGTACTCTACCTCTACTGTACTCCACTGTACTCTATCTCTACTGTACTCCACTGTACTCTACCTCTACTGTACTCTACTGTTCTCTACCTCTACTGTGCTCTACTGTACTCTACTCTACTGTACTCCACTGTACTCTATCTCTACTGTGATCCACTGTACTCTACCTCTACTGTACTCCACTTTACTTTATCTCTACTGTGATCCACTGTACTCTATCTCTACTGTGCTCCACTGTACTCTACCTCTACTATGCTCCACTGTACTCTATCTCTACTGTGCTCCACTCTACTCTACCTCTACTGTGCTCCACTGTACTCTACCTCTACTGTACTCCACTTTACTTTATCTCTACTGTGATCCACTGTACTCTATCTCTACTGTGCTCCACTGTACTCTACCTCTACTATGCTCCACTGTACTCTATCTCTACTGTGCTCCACTCTACTCTACCTCTACTGTGCTCCACTGTACTCTACCTCTACTGTACTCCACTGTACTCTATCTCTACTGTACTCCACTGTACTCTACCTCTACTGTGCTCTACTGTTCTCTACCTCTACTGTGCTCTACTGTACTCCACCTCTACTGTGCTCCACTGTACCCTACCTCTACTGTGTTCCACTGTACTCTACCTCTACTGTGCTCCACTGTACTCTACCTCTACTCTGCTCCACTGTATCCACTGTACTCTACCTCTACTTTTGCTCCACTGTACTCTACCTCTACTGTGCTCCACTGTACTCTACCTCTACTGTACTCTACTGTACTCCACCTCTAATGAGCTCCAATGTACTCTGGCTCTACTGTACTCCACTGTACTTTACCTCTACTGTACTCCACTGTACTCTACCTCTACTGTGCTCAACTGTACTCTATCTGTAATGTACTCTACTGTACTCTATCTCTACTGTGATCCACTGTACTCTACCTCTGCTGTGCTCCACTGTACTCTATCTCTACTGTACTCCACTGTACTCTACTGTTCTCTACCTCTACTGTACTCTACTGTGCTCCACTGTACTCCACTGTAGTCTACCTCTACTGTGCTCCACTGTACTCTACCTCTACTGTGATCCACTATACTCTACCTCTACTGTGCTCCACTGTACTCTACCTCTACTGTCCTCCACTGTACTCTACCTCTACTGTGCTCCACTGTACTCTCTCTCTACTGTACTCTACCTCTACTGTACTCTACTGTACTCCACCTCTAATGTGCTCCACTGTACTCTACCTCTACTGTACTCTACCTCTACTGTACTCCACTGTACTCTACCTCTACTGTGCTCTACTGTACTCTATCTCTACTGTGCTCCACTCTACTCTACCTCTACTGTGCTGCACTGTACTCTTCCTCTACTGTACTCCACTGTACTCTATCTCTACTGTACTCCACTGTACTCTACCTCTACTGTGCTCTACTGTTCTCTACCTCTACTGTGCTCTACTGTACTCCACTTCTACTGTGCTCCACTGTACCCTACCTCTACTGTGCTCCACTGTACTCTACCTCTACTGTGATCCACTGTACTCTACCTCTACTCTGCTCCACTGTATCCACTGTACTCTACCTCTACTGTGCTCCACTGTACTCTACCTCTACTGTACTCCACTGTAATCTACCTCTACTGTACTCCACTGTACTCTACCTCTACTGTACTCCACTGTACTCTACCTCTACTGTACTCCACTGTACTCTATCTCTACTGTACTCCACTGTACTCTACCTCTACTGTACTCTACTGTTCTCTACCTCTACTGTGCTCTACTGTACTCTACTCTACTGTACTCCACTGTACTCTATCTCTACTGTGATCCACTGTACTCTACCTCTACTGTACTCCACTTTACTTTATCTCTACTGTGATCCACTGTACTCTATCTCTACTGTGCTCCACTGTACTCTACCTCTACTATGCTCCACTGTACTCTATCTCTACTGTGCTCCACTCTACTCTACCTCTACTGTGCTCCACTGTACTCTACCTCTACTGTACTCCACTTTACTTTATCTCTACTGTGATCCACTGTACTCTATCTCTACTGTGCTCCACTGTACTCTACCTCTACTATGCTCCACTGTACTCTATCTCTACTGTGCTCCACTCTACTCTACCTCTACTGTGCTGCACTGTACTCTTCCTCTACTGTACTCCACTGTACTCTATCTCTACTGTACTCCACTGTACTCTACCTCTACTGTGCTCTACTGTTCTCTACCTCTACTGTGCTCTACTGTACTCCACTTCTACTGTGCTCCACTGTACTCTACCTCTACTGTGATCCACTGTACTCTACCTCTACTCTGCTCCACTGTATCCACTGTACGCTACCTCTACTGTGCTCCACTGTACTCTACCTCTACTGTGCTCCACTGTACTCTACCTCTACTGTGCTCCACTGTACTCTACCTCTACTGTACTCTACTGTAGTCCACCTCTAATGGGCTCCACTGTACTCTAGCTCTACTGTACTCCACTGTACTTTACCTCTACTGTACTCCACTGTACTCTACCTCTACTGTGCTCCACTGTACTCTATTTCTACTGTACTCCTCTGTACTCTACCTCTACTGTGCTCCACTGTACTCTATCTGTAATGTACTCTACTGTACTCTATCTCTACTGTGATCCATTGTACTCTACCTCTGCTGTGCTCCACTGTGCTCTATCTCTACTGTACTCCACTGTACTCTACTGTTCTCTACCTCTACTGTACTCTACTGTGCTCCACTGTACTCCACTGTAGTCTACCTCTACTGTGCTCCACTCTACTCTACCTCTACTGTGCTCCACTATACTCTACCTCTACTGTGCTCCACTGTACTCTACCTCTACTGTCCTCCACTGTACTCTACCTCTACTGTGCTCCACTGTATTCTCTCTCTACTGTACTCTACCTCTACTGTACTCTACTGTATTCCACCTCTAATGTGCTCCACTGTACTCTACCTCTATTGTACTCTACCTCTACTGTACTCCACTGTACTCTACCTCTACTGTGCTCTACTGTACTCTATCTCTACTGTGCTCCACTGTACTCTACCTCTACTGTGCTCCACTGTACTCTACCTCTACTGTCCTCCACTGTACTCTACCTCTACTGTGCTCCACTGTATTCTCTCTCTACTGTACTCTACCTCTACTGTACTCTACTGTATTCCACCTCTAATGTGCTCCACTGTACTCTACCTCTATTGTACTCTACCTCTACTGTACTCCACTGTACTCTACCTCTACTGTACTCCACTGTACTCTATCTCTACTGTGCTCCACTGTACTCTACCTCTACTGTGCTCAACTGTACTGTACTGTACTCCACTGTAATCTACCTCTACTGTACTCCACTGTACTCTACCTCTACTGTACTCCACTGTACTCTACCTCTACTGTACTCCACTGTACTCTATCTCTACTGTACTCCACTGTACTCTACCTCTACTGTACTCTACTGTTCTCTACCTCTACTGTGCTCTACTGTACTCTACTCTACTGTACTCCACTGTACTCTATCTCTACTGTGATCCACTGTACTCTACCTCTACTGTACTCCACTTTACTTTATCTCTACTGTGATCCACTGTACTCTATCTCTACTGTGCTCCACTGTACTCTACCTCTACTATGCTCCACTGTACTCTATCTCTACTGTGCTCCACTCTACTCTACCTCTACTGTGCTCCACTGTACTCTACCTCTACTGTACTCCACTTTACTTTATCTCTACTGTGATCCACTGTACTCTATCTCTACTGTGCTCCACTGTACTCTACCTCTACTATGCTCCACTGTACTCTATCTCTACTGTGCTCCACTCTACTCTACCTCTACTGTGCTGCACTGTACTCTTTCTCTACTGTACTCCACTGTACTCTATCTCTACTGTACTCCACTGTACTCTACCTCTACTGTGCTCTACTGTTCTCTACCTCTACTGTGCTCTACTGTACTCCACTTCTACTGTGCTCCACTGTACCCTACCTCTACTGTGCTCCACTGTACTCTACCTCTACTGTGATCCACTGTACTCTACCTCTACTCTGCTCCACTGTATCCACTGTACTCTACCTCTACTGTGCTCCACTGTACTCTACCTCTACTGTACTCCACTGTAATCTACCTCTACTGTACTCCACTGTACTGTACCTCTACTGTACTCCACTGTACTCTACCTCTACTGTACTCCACTGTACTCTATCTCTACTGTACTCCACTGTACTCTACCTCTACTGTACTCTACTGTTCTCTACCTCTACTGTGCTCTACTGTACTCTACTCTACTGTACTCCACTGTACTCTATCTCTACTGTGATCCACTGTACTCTACCTCTACTGTACTCCACTTTACTTTATCTCTACTGTGATCCACTGTACTCTATCTCTACTGTGCTCCACTGTACTCTACCTCTACTATGCTCCACTGTACTCTATCTCTACTGTGCTCCACTCTACTCTACCTCTACTGTGCTCCACTGTACTCTACCTCTACTGTACTCCACTTTACTTTATCTCTACTGTGATCCACTGTACTCTATCTCTACTGTGCTCCACTGTACTCTACCTCTACTATGCTCCACTGTACTCTATCTCTACTGTGCTCCACTCTACTCTACCTCTACTGTGCTGCACTGTACTCTTCCTCTACTGTACTCCACTGTACTCTATCTCTACTGTACTCCACTGTACTCTACCTCTACTGTGCTCTACTGTTCTCTACCTCTACTGTGCTCTACTGTACTCCACTTCTACTGTGCTCCACTGTACCCTACCTCTACTGTGCTCCACTGTACTCTACCTCTACTGTGATCCACTGTACTCTACCTCTACTCTGCTCCACTGTATCCACTGTACTCTACCTCTACTGTGCTCCACTGTACTCTACCTCTACTGTGCTCCACTGTACTCTACCTCTACTGTGCTCCACTGTACTCTACCTCTACTGTACTCTACTGTACTCCACCTCTAATGGGCTCCACTGTACTCTAGCTCTACTGTACTCCACTGTACTTTACCTCTACTGTACTCCACTGTACTCTACCTCTACTGTGCTCCACTGTACTCTATTTCTACTGTACTCCTCTGTACTCTACCTCTACTGTGCTCCACTGTACTCTATCTGTAATGTACTCTACTGTACTCTATCTCTACTGTGATCCATTGTACTCTACCTCTGCTGTGCTCCACTGTGCTCTATCTCTACTGTACTCCACTGTACTCTACTGTTCTCTACCTCTACTGTACTCTACTGTGCTCCACTGTACTCCACTGTAGTCTACCTCTACTGTGCTCCACTCTACTCTACCTCTACTGTGCTCCACTATACTCTACCTCTACTGTGCTCCACTGTACTCTACCTCTACTGTCCTCCACTGTACTCTACCTCTACTGTGCTCCACTGTATTCTCTCTCTACTGTACTCTACCTCTACTGTACTCTACTGTATTCCACCTCTAATGTGCTCCACTGTACTCTACCTCTACTGTACTCTACCTCTACTGTACTCCACTGTACTCTACCTCTACTGTGCTCTACTGTACTCTATCTCTACTGTGCTCCACTGTACTCTACCTCTACTGTGCTCCACTGTACTCTACCTCTACTGTACTTCACTGTCCTCTATCTCTACTGTACTCCACTGTACTCTACCTCTACTGTGCTCCACTGTACTCTACCTCTACTGTACTCCACTGTACTCTATCTCTACTGTGCTCCACTGTACTCTACCTCTCCTGTGCTCCACTATACTCTACCTCTACTGTGCTCCACTGTACTCTACCTCTACTGTACTCCACTGTACTCTATCTCTACTGTGCTCCATTGTACTCTACCTCTACTGTGCTCAACTGTACTCTACTGTACTCCACTGTACTCTACCTCTTCTGTACTCCACTGTACTCTATTTCTACTGTACTCCACTGTACTCTACCTCTACTGTACTCCACTGTACTCTATCTCTACTGTGCTCCACTGTACTCTACCTCTACTGTGCTCAACTGTACTGTACTCTACTCCACTGTAATCTACCTCTACTGTACTCCACTGTACTCTACCTCTACTGTACTCCACTGTACTCTACCTCTACTGTACTCCACTGTACTCTACTCTACTGTACTCCACTGTACTCTATCTCTACTGTGATCCACTGTACTCTACCTCTACTGTACTCCACTGTACTCTATCTCTACTGTACTCCACTGTACTCTACCTCTACTGTACTCTACTGTTCTCTACCTCTACTGTGCTCTACTGTACTCTACTCTACTGTACTCCACTGTACTCTATCTCTACTGTGATCCACTGTACTCTACCTCTACTGTACTCCACTTTACTTTATCTCTACTGTGATCCACTGTACTCTATCTCTACTGTGCTCCACTGTACTCTACCTCTACTATGCTCCACTGTACTCTATCTCTACTGTGCTCCACTCTACTCTACCTCTACTGTGCTCCACTGTACTCTACCTCTACTGTACTCCACTTTACTTTATCTCTACTGTGATCCACTGTACTCTACCTCTACTGTGCTCCACTGTACTCTACCTCTACTGTGCTCCACTGTACTCTACCTCTACTGTGCTCCACTGTACTCTACCTCTACTGTACTCTACTGTACTCCACCTCTAATGGGCTCCACTGTACTCTAGCTCTACTGTACTCCACTGTACTTTACCTCTACTGTACTCCACTGTACTCTACCTCTACTGTGCTCCACTGTACTCTATTTCTACTGTACTCCTCTGTACTCTACCTCTACTGTGCTCCACTGTACTCTATCTGTAATGTACTCTACTGTACTCTATCTCTACTGTGATCCATTGTACTCTACCTCTGCTGTGCTCCACTGTGCTCTATCTCTACTGTACTCCACTGTACTCTACTGTTCTCTACCTCTACTGTACTCTACTGTGCTCCACTGTACTCCACTGTAGTCTACCTCTACTGTGCTCCACTCTACTCTACCTCTACTGTGCTCCACTATACTCTACCTCTACTGTGCTCCACTGTACTCTACCTCTACTGTCCTCCACTGTACTCTACCTCTACTGTGCTCCACTGTATTCTCTCTCTACTGTACTCTACCTCTACTGTACTCTACTGTATTCCACCTCTAATGTGCTCCACTGTACTCTACCTCTACTGTACTCTACCTCTACTGTACTCCACTGTACTCTACCTCTACTGTGCTCTACTGTACTCTATCTCTACTGTGCTCCACTGTACTCTACCTCTACTGTGCTCCACTGTACTCTACCTCTACTGTACTTCACTGTCCTCTATCTCTACTGTACTCCACTGTACTCTACCTCTACTGTGCTCCACTGTACTCTACCTCTACTGTACTCCACTGTACTCTATCTCTACTGTGCTCCACTGTACTCTACCTCTCCTGTGCTCCACTATACTCTACCTCTACTGTGCTCCACTGTACTCTACCTCTACTGTACTCCACTGTACTCTATCTCTACTGTGCTCCATTGTACTCTACCTCTACTGTGCTCAACTGTACTCTACTGTACTCCACTGTACTCTACCTCTTCTGTACTCCACTGTACTCTATTTCTACTGTACTCCACTGTACTCTACCTCTACTGTACTCCACTGTACTCTATCTCTACTGTGCTCCACTGTACTCTACCTCTACTGTGCTCAACTGTACTGTACTCTACTCCACTGTAATCTACCTCTACTGTACTCCACTGTACTCTACCTCTACTGTACTCCACTGTACTCTACCTCTACTGTACTCCACTGTACTCTACTCTACTGTACTCCACTGTACTCTATCTCTACTGTGATCCACTGTACTCTACCTCTACTGTACTCCACTGTACTCTATCTCTACTGTACTCCACTGTACTCTACCTCTACTGTACTCTACTGTTCTCTACCTCTACTGTGCTCTACTGTACTCTACTCTACTGTACTCCACTGTACTCTATCTCTACTGTGATCCACTGTACTCTACCTCTACTGTACTCCACTTTACTTTATCTCTACTGTGATCCACTGTACTCTATCTCTACTGTGCTCCACTGTACTCTACCTCTACTATGCTCCACTGTACTCTATCTCTACTGTGCTCCACTCTACTCTACCTCTACTGTGCTCCACTGTACTCTACCTCTACTGTACTCCACTTTACTTTATCTCTACTGTGATCCACTGTAATCTATCTCTACTGTGCTCCACTGTACTCTACCTCTACTATGCTCCACTGTACTCTATCTCTACTGTGCTCCACTCTACTCTACCTCTACTGTGCTCCACTGTACTCTACCTCTACTGTACTCCACTGTACTCTATCTCTACTGTACTCCACTGTACTCTACCTCTACTGTGCTCTACTGTTCTCTACCTCTACTGTGCTCTACTGTACTCCACCTCTACTGTGCTCCACTGTACCCTACCTCTACTGTGCTCCACTGTACTCTACCTCTACTGTGCTCCACTGTACTCTACCTCTACTCTGCTCCACTGTATCCACTGTACTCTACCTCTACTGTGCTCCACTGTACTCTACCTCTACTCTGCTCCACTGTACTCTACCTCTACTGTACTCTACTGTACTCCACCTCTAATGAGCTCCACTGTACTCTGGCTCTACTGTACTCCACTGTACTTTACCTCTACTGTACTCCACTGTACTCTACCTCTACTGTGCTCCACTGTACTCTATTTCTACTGTACTCCTCTGTACTCTACCTCTACTGTGCTCCACTGTACTCTATCTGTAATGTACTCTACTGTACTCTATCTCTACTGTGATCCACTGTACTCTACCTCTGCTGTGCTCCACTGTACTCTATCTCTACTGTACTCCACTGTACTCTACTGTTCTCTACCTCTACTGTACTCTACTGTGCTCCACTGTACTCCACTGTAGTCTACCTCTACTGTGCTCCACTGTACTCTACCTCTACTGTGCTCCACTATACTCTACCTATACTGTGCTCCACTGTACTCTACCTCTACTGTCCTCCACTGTACTCTACCTCTACTGTGCTCCACTGTACTCTCTCTCTACTGTACTCTACCTCTACTGTACTCTACTGTACTCCACCTCTAATGTGCTCCACTGTACTCTACCTCTACTGTACTCTACCTCTACTGTACTCCACTGTACTCTACCTCTACTGTGCTCTACTGTACTCTATCTCTACTGTGCTCCACTGTACTGTACCTCTACTGTACTCCACTGTACTCTACCTCTATTGTCCTCCACTGTACTCTATCTCTACTGTACTCTACTGTACTATATCTCTACTGTACTCCACTGTACTCTATCTCTACTGTACTCCACTGTACTCTACCTCCACTGTACTCTACCTCTACCGTACTCCACTGTACTCTATCTCTACTGTACTCCACTGTACTCTACCTCTACTGTACTCTACTGTTCTCTACCTCTACTGTGCTCTACTGTACTTTACTCTACTGTACTCCACTGTTCTCTATCTCTACTGTGATCCACTGTACTCTACCTCTACTGTACTCCACTGTACTCTATCTCTACTGTGATCCACTGTACTCTATCTCTATTGAGCTCCACTGTACTCTATCTCTACTGTGCTCCACTGTACTCTATCTCTACTGTGCTCCACTCTACTCTACCTCTACTGTGCTCCACTGTATCCTACCTCTACTGTACTCCACTGTACTCTCTCTCTACTGTGCTCCACTGTACTCTATCTCTACTGTACTCAGCTGTACTCTACCTCTACTGTGCTCTACTGTTCTCTACCTCTACTGTGCTCTACTCTACTCCACCTCTACTGTGCTCCACTGTACCCTACCTCTACTGTGCTCCACCGTACTCTACCTCTACTGTGCTCCAGTCTAATCTACCTCTACTGTACTCCACTGTACTCTATCTCTACTGTACTCCACTGTACTCTACCTCTACTGTACTCCACTGTACTCTATCTCTACTGTACTCCACTCTAATCTACCTCTACTGTCCTCCACTGTACTCTACCTCTACTGTGCTCCACTGTACTCTCTCTCTCTACTGTACTCTACCTCTACTGTACTCTACTGTGCTCCACTGTACTCCACTGTAGTCTACCTCTACTGTGCTCCACTGTACTCTACCTCTACTGTGCTCCACTATACTCTACCTCAACTGTGCTCCACTGTACTCTACCTCTACTGTCCTCCACTGTACTCTACCGCTACTGTGCTCCACTGTACTCTCTCTCTACTGTACTCTACCTCTACTGTACTCTACTGTACTCCACCTCTAATGTGCTCCACTGTACTCTACCTCTACCGTACTCTACCTCTACTGTACTCCACTGTACTCTACCTCTAATGTGCTCCACTGTACTCTATCTCTACTGTGCTCCACTGTACTCTATTTCTACTGTGCTCCACTGTACTCTCTCTACTGTACTTCACTATCCTTTATCTCTAATGTACTCCACTGTACTCTACCTCTATTGTGCTCCATTGTACTCTATCTCTACTGTACTCTACTGTACTCTATCTCTACTTTACTCCACTGTACTCTATCTCTACTGTACTCCACTGTACTCTACCTCTACTGTGCTCCACTGTACTCTACCTCTACCGTACTCCACTGTACTCTATCTCTACTGTACTCCACTGTACTCTACCTCTACTGTACTCTACTGTTCTCTACCTCTACTGTGCTCTACTCTACTCTACTGTACTCCACTGTACTCTATCTCTACTGTGATCCACTGTACTCTACCTCTACTGTACTCTACTGTACTCTATCTCTACTGTGATCTACTGTACTCTATCTCTACTGTGCTCCACTGTACTCTACCTCTACTGTGCTCCACTGTACTCTATCTCTACTGTGCTCCACTCTACTCTACCTCTACTGTGCTCCACTGTATCCTACCTCTACTGTACTCCACTGTACTCTATCTCTACTGTGCTCCACTGTACTCTATCTCTACTGTACTCCACTGTACTCTACCTCTACTGTGCTCTACTGTTCTCTACCTCTACTGTGCTATACTGTACTCCACCTCTACTGTTCTCCACTGTACCCTACCTCTATTGTGCTCCACTGTACTCTACCTCTACTGTGCTCCACTGTACTCTACCTCTACTGTACTCCACTGTATTCTATCTCTACTGTGCTCCACTGTACTCTACCTCTACTGTGCTCAACTGTACTCTACTGTACTCCACTGTACTCTACCTCTACTGTACTCCACTGTACTCTATCTCTACTGTACTCCACTGTACTCTACCTCTACTGTACTCCACTGTACTCTATCTCTACTGTGCTCCACTGTACTCTACCTCTACTGTGCCCAACTGTACTGTACTCTACTCCACTGTACTCTACCTCTACTGTACTCCACTGTACTCTACCTCTACTGTACTCCACTTTACTCTACCTCTACTGTACTCAACTGTACTCTATCTCTACTGTGCTCCACTGTTCTCTACCTCTACTGTACTCCACTGTACTCTATCTCTACTGTACTCCACTGTACTCTACCTATACTGTACTCTACTGTTCTCTTCCTCTACTGTACTCCAATGTACTCTTTCTCTACTATGATCCACTGTACTCTACCTCTACTGTACTCCACTGTACTCTATCTCTACTCTACTCCACTGTACTCTACCTCGCCTGTACTCTACTGTTCTCTACCTCTACTGTGCTCTACTGCACTCTTCTCTACTTTACTCCACTGTACTCTATCTCTACTGTGATCCACTGTACTCTACCTCTACTGTACTCCACTGTACTCTATCTCTACTGTGATCCACTGTACTCTATCTCTACTGTGCTCCACTGTACTCTACCTCTACTATGCTCCACTGTACTATATCTGTACTGTGCTCCACTCTACTCTACCTCTACTCTGCTCCACTCTACCCTACCTCTACTGTACTCCACTCTACTCTATCTCTACTGTGCTCCACTGTACTCTATCTCTACTGTACTCCACTGTACTCTACCTCTACTGTGCTCTACTGTTCTCTACCTCTACTGTGCTCTACTGTACTCAACCTCTACTGTGCTCCACTGTACCCTACCTCTAATGTGCTCCACTGTACTCTACCTCTACTGTGCTCCACTGTACTCTACCTCTACTGTGCTCTACTGTACTCTACCTCTACTGTGCTCCACTGTACTCTACCTCTACTGTGCTCCACTGTACTCTATCTCTACTGTGCTCCACTGTACTCTATTTCTACTGTACTCCTCTGTACTCTACCTCTACTGTGCTCCACTGTACTCTACCTCTACTGTGCTCCACTGTACTCTATCTGTAATGTACTCTACTGTACTCTATCTCTACTGTGATCCACTGTACTCTACCTCTGCTGTGCTCCACTGTACTCTATCTCTACTGTACTCCACTGTACTCTACTGTTCTCTACCTCTACTGTACTCTACTGTGCTCCACTGTACTTCACTGTAGTCTACCTCTACTGTGCTCCACTGTACTCTACCTCTACTGTACTCTACTGTGCTCCACTGTACTTCACTGTAGTCTACCTCTACTGTGCTCCACTGTACTCTACCTCTACTGTGCTCCACTATAATTTACCTCTACTGTGCTCCACTGTACTCTACCTCTACTGTCCTCCACTGTACTCTACCTCTACTCTGCTCCACTGTACTCTCTCTCTACTGTACTCTACCTCTACTGTATTCTACTGTACTCCACCTCTAATGTGCTCCACTGTACTCTACCTCTACTGTTCTCTACCTCTACTGTGCTATACTGTACTCCACCTCTACTGTTCTCCACTGTACCCTACCTCTATTGTGCTCCACTGTACTCTACCTCTACTGTGCTCCACTGTACTCTACCTCTACTGTACTCCACTGTATTCTATCTCTACTGTGCTCCACTGTACTCTACCTCTACTGTGCTCAACTGTACTCTACTGTACTCCACTGTACTCTACCTCTACTGTACTCCACTGTACTCTATCTCTACTGTACTCCACTGTACTCTACCTCTACTGTACTCCACTGTACTCTATCTCTACTGTGCTCCACTGTACTCTACCTCTACTGTGCCCAACTGTACTGTACTCTACTCCACTGTACTCTACCTCTACTGTACTCCACTGTACTCTACCTCTACTGTACTCCACTTTACTCTACCTCTACTGTACTCAACTGTACTCTATCTCTACTGTGCTCCACTGTTCTCTACCTCTACTGTACTCCACTGTACTCTATCTCTACTGTACTCCACTGTACTCTACCTATACTGTACTCTACTGTTCTCTTCCTCTACTGTACTCCAATGTACTCTTTCTCTACTATGATCCACTGTACTCTACCTCTACTGTACTCCACTGTACTCTATCTCTACTCTACTCCACTGTACTCTACCTCGCCTGTACTCTACTGTTCTCTACCTCTACTGTGCTCTACTGTACTCTTCTCTACTTTACTCCACTGTACTCTATCTCTACTGTGATCCACTGTACTCTACCTCTACTGTACTCCACTGTACTCTATCTCTACTGTGATCCACTGTACTCTATCTCTACTGTGCTCCACTGTACTCTACCTCTACTATGCTCCACTGTACTCTATCTGTACTGTGCTCCACTCTACTCTACCTCTACTCTGCTCCACTCTACCCTACCTCTACTGTACTCCACTCTACTCTATCTCTACTGTGCTCCACTGTACTCTATCTCTACTGTACTCCACTGTACTCTACCTCTACTGTGCTCTACTGTTCTCTACCTCTACTGTGCTCTACTGTACTCAACCTCTACTGTGCTCCACTGTACCCTACCTCTAATGTGCTCCACTGTACTCTACCTCTACTGTGCTCCACTGTACTCTACCTCTACTGTGCTCTACTGTACTCTACCTCTACTGTGCTCCACTGTACTCTACCTCTACTGTGCTCCACTGTACTCTATCTCTACTGTGCTCCACTGTACTCTATTTCTACTGTACTCCTCTGTACTCTACCTCTACTGTGCTCCACTGTACTCTACCTCTACTGTGCTCCACTGTACTCTATCTGTAATGTACTCTACTGTACTCTATCTCTACTGTGATCCACTGTACTCTACCTCTGCTGTGCTCCACTGTACTCTATCTCTACTGTACTCCACTGTACTCTACTGTTCTCTACCTCTACTGTACTCTACTGTGCTCCACTGTACTTCACTGTAGTCTACCTCTACTGTGCTCCACTGTACTCTACCTCTACTGTACTCTACTGTGCTCCACTGTACTTCACTGTAGTCTACCTCTACTGTGCTCCACTGTACTCTACCTCTACTGTGCTCCACTATAATTTACCTCTACTGTGCTCCACTGTACTCTACCTCTACTGTCCTCCACTGTACTCTACCTCTACTCTGCTCCACTGTACTCTCTCTCTACTGTACTCTACCTCTACTGTATTCTACTGTACTCCACCTCTAATGTGCTCCACTGTACTCTACCTCTACTGTTCTCTACCTCTACTGTGCTATACTGTACTCCACCTCTACTGTTCTCCACTGTACCCTACCTCTATTGTGCTCCACTGTACTCTACCTCTACTGTGCTCCACTGTACTCTACCTCTACTGTACTCCACTGTATTCTATCTCTACTGTGCTCCACTGTACTCTACCTCTACTGTGCTCAACTGTACTCTACTGTACTCCACTGTACTCTACCTCTACTGTACTCCACTGTACTCTATCTCTACTGTACTCCACTGTACTCTACCTCTACTGTACTCCACTGTACTCTATCTCTACTGTGCTCCACTGTACTCTACCTCTACTGTGCCCAACTGTACTGTACTCTACTCCACTGTACTCTACCTCTACTGTACTCCACTGTACTCTACCTCTACTGTACTCCACTTTACTCTACCTCTACTGTACTCAACTGTACTCTATCTCTACTGTGCTCCACTGTTCTCTACCTCTACTGTACTCCACTGTACTCTATCTCTACTGTACTCCACTGTACTCTACCTATACTGTACTCTACTGTTCTCTTCCTCTACTGTACTCCAATGTACTCTTTCTCTACTATGATCCACTGTACTCTACCTCTACTGTACTCCACTGTACTCTATCTCTACTCTACTCCACTGTACTCTACCTCGCCTGTACTCTACTGTTCTCTACCTCTACTGTGCTCTACTGTACTCTTCTCTACTTTACTCCACTGTACTCTATCTCTACTGTGATCCACTGTACTCTACCTCTACTGTACTCCACTGTACTCTATCTCTACTGTGATCCACTGTACTCTATCTCTACTGTGCTCCACTGTACTCTACCTCTACTATGCTCCACTGTACTCTATCTGTACTGTGCTCCACTCTACTCTACCTCTACTCTGCTCCACTCTACCCTACCTCTACTGTACTCCACTCTACTCTATCTCTACTGTGCTCCACTGTACTCTATCTCTACTGTACTCCACTGTACTCTACCTCTACTGTGCTCTACTGTTCTCTACCTCTACTGTGCTCTACTGTACTCAACCTCTACTGTGCTCCACTGTACCCTACCTCTACTGTGCTCCACTGTACTCTACCTCTACTGTGCTCCACTGTACTCTACCTCTACTGTGCTCTACTGTACTCTACCTCTACTGTGCTCCACTGTACTCTACCTCTACTGTGCTCCACTGTACTCTATCTCTACTGTGCTCCACTGTACTCTATTTCTACTGTACTCCTCTGTACTCTACCTCTACTGTGCTCCACTGTACTCTACCTCTACTGTGCTCCACTGTACTCTATCTGTAATGTACTCTACTGTACTCTATCTCTACTGTGATCCACTGTACTCTACCTCTGCTGTGCTCCACTGTACTCTATCTCTACTGTACTCCACTGTACTCTACTGTTCTCTACCTCTACTGTACTCTACTGTGCTCCACTGTACTTCACTGTAGTCTACCTCTACTGTGCTCCACTGTACTCTACCTCTACTGTACTCTACTGTGCTCCACTGTACTTCACTGTAGTCTACCTCTACTGTGCTCCACTGTACTCTACCTCTACTGTGCTCCACTATAATTTACCTCTACTGTGCTCCACTGTACTCTACCTCTACTGTCCTCCACTGTACTCTACCTCTACTCTGCTCCACTGTACTCTCTCTCTACTGTACTCTACCTCTACTGTATTCTACTGTACTCCACCTCTAATGTGCTCCACTGTACTCTACCTCTACTGTACTCTACCTCTACTGTACTCCACTGTACTCTACCTCTACTGTGCTCTACTGTACTCTATCTCTACTGTGCTCCACTGTACTCTACCTCTACTGTACTCCACTATACTCTAACTCTACTATACTCCACTGTACTCTATCTCTACTGTGCTCCACTGTACTCTATTTCTACTGTGCTCCACTGTACTCTATCTCTACTGTACTCCACTGTACTATATCTCTACTGTACTTCACTGTCCTCTATCTCTACTGTACTCCACTGTACTCTACCTCTACTGTGCTCTACTGTTCTCTACCTCTACTGTGCTCTACTGTACTCCACCTCTACTGTGCTCCACTGTACCCTACCTCTACTGTGCTCCACTGTACTCTACCTCTACTGTACTCCACTGTACTCTATCTCTACTGTACTCCACTGTACTCTACCTCCACTGTATCCACTGTACTCTACCTCTACTGTGCTCCACTGTACTCTACCTCTACTGTGCTCCACTGTACTCTACCTCTACTGTGCTCCACTGTACTCTACCTCTACTGTACTCCACTGTACTCTATCTCTACTGTGCTCCACTGTACTCTACCTCTACTGTACTCCACTGTACTCTATCTCTACTGTGCTCCACTGTACTCTACCTCTACTGTGCTCAACTGTACTGTACTGTACTCCACTGTAATCTACCTCTACTGTACTCCACTGTACTCTACCTCTACTGTACTCCACTGTACTCTACCTCTACTGTACTCCACTGTACTCTACTCTACTGTACTCCACTGTACTCTATCTCTACTGTGATCCACTGTACTCTACCTCTACTGTACTCCACTGTACTCTATCTCTACTGTACTCCACTGTACTCTACCTCTACTGTACTCTACTGTTCTCTACCTCTACTGTGCTCTACTGTACTCTACTCTACTGTAATCCACTCTACTCTACCTCTACTGTGCTCCACTGTACTCTACCTCTACTGTACTCCACTTTACTTTATCTCTACTGTGATCCACTGTACTCTATCTCTACTGTGCTCCACTGTACTCTACCTCTACTATGCTCCACTGTACTCTATCTCTACTGTGCTCCACTCTACTCTACCTCTACTGTGCTGCACTGTACTCTACCTCTACTGTACTCCACTGTACTCTATCTCTACTGTACTCCACTGTACTCTACCTCTACTGTGCTCTACTGTTCTCTACCTCTACTGTGCTCTACTGTAACCC
Organism: Tiaroga cobitis; assembly: GCA_030578255.1. Lineage (NCBI taxonomy): Eukaryota > Metazoa > Chordata > Actinopteri > Cypriniformes > Leuciscidae > Tiaroga > Tiaroga cobitis. The sequence continues at coordinate 32,183,205 of CM060611.1, read as the reverse complement.
ACTTATACTGTGCTCCACTGTACCCTACCTCTACTGTGCTCCACTGTACTCTACCTCTACTGTGATCCACTGTACTCTACCTCTACTCTGCTCCACTGTATCCACTGTACTCTACCTCTACTGTGCTCCACTGTACTCTACCTCTACTGTGCTCCACTGTACTCTACCTCTACTGTCCTCCACTGTACTCTACCTCTACTGTACTCTACTGTACTCCACCTCTAATGGGCTCCACTGTACTCTAGCTCTACTGTACTCCACTGTACTTTACCTCTACTGTACTCTACTGTACTCTACCTCTACTGTGCTCCACTGTACTCTACCTCTACTGTGCTCAACTGTACTCTACTGTACTCCACTGTACACTACCTCTACTGTACTCCACTGTACTCTATCTCTACTGTACTCCACTGTACTCTACCTCTACTGTACTCCACTGTACTCTATCTCTACTGTGCTCCACTGTACTCTACCTCTACTGTGCTCAACTGTACTGTACTGTACTCCACTGTAATCTACCTCTACTGTACTCCACTGTACTCTACCTCTACTGTACTCCACTGTACTCTACCTCTACTGTACTCCACTGTACTCTACTCTACTGTACTCCACTGCACTCTATCTCTACTGTGATCCACTGTACTCTACCTCTACTGTACTCCACTGTACTCTATCTCTACTGTACTCCACTGTACTCTACCTCTACTGTAGTCTACTGTTCTCTACCTCTACTGTGCTCTACTGTACTCTACTCTACTGTACTCCACTGTACTCTATCTCTACTGTGATCCACTGTACTCTACCTCTACTGTACTCCACTTTACTTTATCTCTACTGTGCTCCACTGTACTCTACCTCTACTATGCTCCACTGTACTCTATCTCTACTGTGCTCCACTCTACTCTACCTCTACTGTGCTCCACTGTACTCTACCTCTACTGTACTCCACTTTACTTTATCTCTACTGTGATCCACTGTACTCTATCTCTACTGTGCTCCACTGTACTCTACCTCTACTATGCTCCACTGTACTCTACCTCTACTGTGCTCCACTCTACTCTACCTCTACTGTGCTCCACTGTACTCTACCTCTACTGTACTCCATTGTACTCTATCTCTACTGTACTCCACTGTACTCTACCTCTACTGTGCTCTACTGTTCTCTACCTCTACTGTGCTCTACTGTACTCCACCTCTACTGTGCTCCACTGTACCCTACCTCTACTGTGCTCCACTGTACTCTACCTCTACTGTGCTCCACTGTACTCTACCTCTACTCTGCTCCACTGTATCCACTGTACTCTACCTCTACTGTGCTCCACTGTACTCTACCTCTACTGTGCTCCACTGTACTCTACCTCTACTGTACTCTACTGTACTCCACCTCTAATGAGCTCCACTGTACTCTGGCTCTACTGTACTCCACTGTACTTTACGTCTACTGTACTCCACTGTACTCTACCTCTACTGTGCTCCACTGTACTCTATTTCTACTGTACTCCTCTGTACTCTACCTCTACTGTGCTCCACTGTACTCTATCTGTAATGTACTCTACTGTACTCTATCTCTACTGTGATCCACTGTACTCTACCTCTGCTGTGCTCCACTGTACTCTATCTCTACTGTACTCCACTGTACTCTACTGTTCTCTACCTCTACTGTACTCTACTGTGCTCCACTGTACTCCACTGTAGTCTACCTCTACTGTGCTCCACTGTACTCTACCTCTACTGTGCTCCACTATACTCTACCTCTACTGTGCTCCACTGTACTCTACCTCTACTGTCCTCCACTGTACTCTACCTCTACTGTGCTCCACTGTACTCTCTCTCTACTGTACTCTACCTCTACTGTACTCTACTGTACTCCACCTCTAATGTGCTCCACTGTACTCTACCTCTACTGTACTCTACCTCTACTGTACTCCACTGTACTCTACCTCTACTGTGCTCTACTGTACTCTATCTCTACTGTGCTCCACTGTACTCTACCTCTACTGTGCTCCACTGTACTCTACCTCTACTGTACTTTACTGTCCTCTATCTCTACTGTACTCCACTGTACTCTACCTCTATTGTCCTCCACTGTACTCTATCTCTACTGTACTCTACTGTACTATATCTCTACTGTACTCCACTGTACTCTATCTCTACTGTACTCCACTGTACTCTACCTCCACTGTACTCTACCTCTACCGTACTCCACTGTACTCTATCTCTACTGTACTCCACTGTACTCTACCTCTACTGTACTCTACTGTTCTCTACCTCTACTGTGCTCTACTGTACTTTACTCTACTGTACTCCACTGTACTCTATCTCTACTGTGATCCACTGTACTCTACCTCTACTGTACTCCACTGTACTCTATCTCTACTGTGATCCACTGTACTCTATCTCTATTGAGCTCCACTGTACTCTATCTCTACTGTGCTCCACTGTACTCTATCTCTACTGTGCTCCACTGTACTCTACCTCTACTGTGCCCAAGTGTACTGTACTCTACTCCACTGTACTCTACCTCTACTGTACTCCACTGTACTCTACCTCTACTGTACTCCACTTTACTCTACCTCTACTGTACTCAAAGGTACTCTATCTCTACTGTGCTCCACTGTTCTCTACCTCTACTGTACTCCACTGTACTCTATCTCTACTGTACTCCACTGTACTCTACCTATACTGTACTCTACTGTTCTCTTCCTCTACTGTACTCCAATGTACTCTTTCTCTACTATGATCCACTGTACTCTACCTCTACTGTACTCCACTGTACTCTATCTCTACTCTACTCCACTGTACTCTACCTCGCCTGTACTCTACTGTTCTCTACCTCTACTGTGCTCTACTGTACTCTTCTCTACTTTACTCCACTGTACTCTATCTCTACTGTGATCCACTGTACTCTACCTCTACTGTACTCCACTGTACTCTATCTCTACTGTGATCCACTGTACTCTATCTCTACTGTGCTCCACTGTACTCTACCTCTACTATGCTCCACTGTACTCTATCTGTACTGTGCTCCACTCTACTCTACCTCTACTGTGCTCCACTGTACCCTACCTCTACTGTACTCCACTCTACTCTATCGCTACTGTGCTCCACTGTACTCTATCTCTACTGTACTCCACTGTACTCTACCTCTACTGTGCTCTACTGTTCTCTACCTCTACTGTGCTCTACTGTACTCAACCTCTACTGTGCTCCACTGTACCCTACCTCTACTGTGCTCCACTGTACTCTACCTCTACTGTGCTCCACTGTACTCTACCTCTACTGTGCTCTACTGTACTCTACCTCTACTGTGCTCCACTGTACTCTACCTCTACTGTGCTCCACTGTACTCTATCTCTACTGTGCTCCACTGTACTCTATTTCTACTGTACTCCTCTGTACTCTACCTCTACTGTGCTCCACTGTACTCTACCTCTACTGTGCTCCACTGTACTCTATCTGTAATGTACTCTACTGTACTCTATCTCTACTGTGATCCACTGTACTCTACCTCTACTGTGCTCCACTGTACTCTCTCTCTACTGTACTCTACCTCTACTGTACTCTACTGTACTCCACCTCTAATGTGCTCCACTGTACTCTACCTCTACTGTACTCTACCTCTACTGTACTCCACTGTACTCTACCTCTACTGTGCTCTACTGTACTCTATCTCTACTGTGCTCCACTGTACTCTACCTCTACTGTGCTCCACTGTACTCTACCTCTACTGTACTTTACTGTCCTCTATCTCTACTGTACTCCACTGTACTCTACCTCTATTGTCCTCCACTGTACTCTATCTCTACTGTACTCTACTGTACTATATCTCTACTGTACTCCACTGTACTCTATCTCTACTGTACTCCACTGTACTCTACCTCCACTGTACTCTACCTCTACCGTACTCCACTGTACTCTATCTCTACTGTACTCCACTGTACTCTACCTCTACTGTACTCTACTGTTCTCTACCTCTACTGTGCTTTACTGTACTTTACTCTACTGTACTCCACTGTACTCTATCTCTACTGTGATCCACTGTACTCTACCTCTACTGTACTCCACTGTACTCTATCTCTACTGTGATCCACTGTACTCTATCTCTATTGAGCTCCACTGTACTCTATCTCTACTGTGCTCCACTGTACTCTATCTCTACTGTGCTCCACTGTACTCTACCTCTACTGTGCCCAAGTGTACTGTACTCTACTCCACTGTACTCTACCTCTACTGTACTCCACTGTACTCTACCTCTACTGTACTCCACTTTACTCTACCTCTACTGTACTCAAAGGTACTCTATCTCTACTGTGCTCCACTGTTCTCTACCTCTACTGTACTCCACTGTACTCTATCTCTACTGTACTCCACTGTACTCTACCTATACTGTACTCTACTGTTCTCTTCCTCTACTGTACTCCAATGTACTCTTTCTCTACTATGATCCACTGTACTCTACCTCTACTGTACTCCACTGTACTCTATCTCTACTCTACTCCACTGTACTCTACCTCGCCTGTACTCTACTGTTCTCTACCTCTACTGTGCTCTACTGTACTCTTCTCTACTTTACTCCACTGTACTCTATCTCTACTGTGATCCACTGTACTCTACCTCTACTGTACTCCACTGTACTCTATCTCTACTGTGATCCACTGTACTCTATCTCTACTGTGCTCCACTGTACTCTACCTCTACTATGCTCCACTGTACTCTATCTGTACTGTGCTCCACTCTACTCTACCTCTACTGTGCTCCACTGTACCCTACCTCTACTGTACTCCACTCTACTCTATCGCTACTGTGCTCCACTGTACTCTATCTCTACTGTACTCCACTGTACTCTACCTCTACTGTGCTCTACTGTTCTCTACCTCTACTGTGCTCTACTGTACTCAACCTCTACTGTGCTCCACTGTACCCTACCTCTACTGTGCTCCACTGTACTCTACCTCTACTGTGCTCCACTGTACTCTACCTCTACTGTGCTCTACTGTACTCTACCTCTACTGTGCTCCACTGTACTCTACCTCTACTGTGCTCCACTGTACTCTATCTCTACTGTGCTCCACTGTACTCTATTTCTACTGTACTCCTCTGTACTCTACCTCTACTGTGCTCCACTGTACTCTACCTCTACTGTGCTCCACTGTACTCTATCTGTAATGTACTCTACTGTACTCTATCTCTACTGTGATCCACTGTACTCTACCTCTGCTGTGCTCCACTGTACTCTATCTCTACTGTACTCCACTGTACTCTACTGTTCTCTACCTCTACTGTACTCTACTGTGCTCCACTGTACTTCACTGTAGTCTACCTCTACTGTGCTCCACTGTACTCTACCTCTACTGTACTCTACTGTGCTCCACTGTACTTCACTGTAGTCTACCTCTACTGTGCTCCACTGTACTCTACCTCTACTGTACTCTACTGTGCTCCACTGTACTTCACTGTAGTCTACCTCTACTGTGCTCCACTGTACTCTACCTCTACTGTGCTCCACTATAATTTACCTCTACTGTGCTCCACTGTACTCTACCTCTACTGTCCTCCACTGTACTCTACCTCTACTCTGCTCCACTGTACTCTCTCTCTACTGTACTCTACCTCTACTGTATTCTACTGTACTCCACCTCTAATGTGCTCCACTGTACTCTACCTCTACTGTACTCTACCTCTACTGTACTCCACTGTACTCTACCTCTACTGTGCTCTACTGTACTCTATCTCTACTGTGCTCCACTGTACTCTACCTCTACTGTACTCCACTATACTCTAACTCTACTATACTCCACTGTACTCTATCTCTACTGTGCTCCACTGTACTCTATTTCTACTGTGTTCCACTGTAATCTACCTCTACTGTACTCCACTGTACTCTACCTCTACTGTACTCCACTGTACTCTACCTCTACTGTACTCCACTGTACTCTACTCTACTGTACTCCACTGTACTCTATCTCTACTGTGATCCACTGTACTCTACCTCTACTGTACTCCACTGTACTCTATCTCTACTGTACTCCACTGTACTCTACCTCTACTGTACTCTACTGTTCTCTACCTCTACTGTGCTCTACTGTACTCTACTCTACTGTAATCCACTGTACTCTATCTCTACTGTGATCCACTGTACTCTACCTCTACTGTACTCCACTTTACTTTATCTCTACTGTGATCCACTGTACTCTATCTCTACTGTGCTCCACTGTACTCTACCTCTACTATGCTCCACTGTACTCTATCTCTACTGTGCTCCACTCTACTCTACCTCTACTGTGCTCCACTGTACTCTACCTCTACTGTACTCCACTTTACTTTATCTCTACTGTGATCCACTGTACTCTATCTCTACTGTGCTCCACTGTACTCTACCTCTACTATGCTCCACTGTACTCTATCTCTACTGTGCTCCACTCTACTCTACCTCTACTGTGCTGCACTGTACTCTACCTCTACTGTACTCCACTGTACTCTATCTCTACTGTACTCCACTGTACTCTACCTCTACTGTGCTCTACTGTTCTCTACCTCTACTGTGCTCTACTGTAACCCACTTATACTGTGCTCCACTGTACCCTACCTCTACTGTGCTCCACTGTACTCTACCTCTACTGTGATCCACTGTACTCTACCTCTACTCTGCTCCACTGTATCCACTGTACTCTACCTCTACTGTGCTCCACTGTACTCTACCTCTACTGTGCTCCACTGTACTCTACCTCTACTGTGCTCCACTGTACTCTACCTCTACTGTACTCTACTGTACTCCACCTCTAATGGGCTCCACTGTACTCTAGCTCTACTGTACTCCACTGTACTTTACCTCTACTGTACTCTACTGTACTCTACCTCTACTGTGCTCCACTGTACTCTACCTCTACTGTGCTCAACTGTACTCTACTGTACTCCACTGTACACTACCTCTACTGTACTCCACTGTACTCTATCTCTACTGTACTCCACTGTACTCTACCTCTACTGTACTCCACTGTACTCTATCTCTACTCTGCTCCACTGTACTCTACCTCTACTGTGCTCAACTGTACTGTACTGTACTCCACTGTAATCTACCTCTACTGTACTCCACTGTACTCTACCTCTACTGTACTCCACTGTACTCTACCTCTACTGTACTCCACTGTACTCTACTCTACTGTACTCCACTGCACTCTATCTCTACTGTGATCCACTGTACTCTACCTCTACTGTACTCCACTGTACTCTATCTCTACTGTACTCCACTGTACTCTACCTCTACTGTACTCTACTGTTCTCTACCTCTACTGTGCTCTACTGTACTCTACTCTACTGTACTCCACTGTACTCTATCTCTACTGTGATCCACTGTACTCTACCTCTACTGTACTCCACTTTACTTTATCTCTACTGTGATCCACTGTACTCTATCTCTACTGTGCTCCACTGTACTCTACCTCTACTATGCTCCACTGTACTCTATCTCTACTGTGCTCCACTCTACTCTACCTCTACTGTGCTCCACTGTACTCTACCTCTACTGTACTCCACTTTACTTTATCTCTACTGTGATCCACTGTACTCTATCTCTACTGTGCTCCACTGTACTCTACCTCTACTATGCTCCACTGTACTCTACCTCTACTGTGCTCCACTCTACTCTACCTCTACTGTGCTCCACTGTACTCTACCTCTACTGTACTCCATTGTACTCTATCTCTACTGTACTCCACTGTACTCTACCTCTACTGTGCTCTACTGTTCTCTACCTCTACTGTGCTCTACTGTACTCCACCTCTACTGTGCTCCACTGTACCCTACCTCTACTGTGCTCCACTGTACTCTACCTCTACTGTGCTCCACTGTACTCTACCTCTACTCTGCTCCACTGTATCCACTGTACTCTACCTCTACTGTGCTCCACTGTACTCTACCTCTACTGTGCTCCACTGTACTCTACCTCTACTGTACTCTACTGTACTCCACCTCTAATGAGCTCCACTGTACTCTGGCTCTACTGTACTCCACTGTACTTTACGTCTACTGTACTCCACTGTACTCTACCTCTACTGTGCTCCACTGTACTCTATTTCTACTGTACTCCTCTGTACTCTACCTCTACTGTGCTCCACTGTACTCTATCTGTAATGTACTCTACTGTACTCTATCTCTACTGTGATCCACTGTACTCTACCTCTGCTGTGCTCCACTGTACTCTATCTCTACTGTACTCCACTGTACTCTACTGTTCTCTACCTCTACTGTACTCTACTGTGCTCCACTGTACTCCACTGTAGTCTACCTCTACTGTGCTCCACTGTACTCTACCTCTACTGTGCTCCACTATACTCTACCTCTACTGTGCTCCACTGTACTCTACCTTTACTGTCCTCCACTGTACTCTACCTCTACTGTGCTCCACTGTACTCTCTCTCTACTGTACTCTACCTCTACTGTACTCTACTGTACTCCACCTCTAATGTGCTCCACTGTACTCTACCTCTACTGTACTCTACCTCTACTGTACTCCACTGTACTCTACCTCTACTGTGCTCTACTGTACTCTATCTCTACTGTGCTCCACTGTACTCTACCTCTACTGTGCTCCACTGTACTCTACCTCTACTGTACTTTACTGTCCTCTATCTCTACTGTACTCCACTGTACTCTACCTCTATTGTCCTCCACTGTACTCTATCTCTACTGTACTCTACTGTACTATATCTCTACTGTACTCCACTGTACTCTATCTCTACTGTACTCCACTGTACTCTACCTCCACTGTACTCTACCTCTACCGTACTCCACTGTACTCTATCTCTACTGTACTCCACTGTACTCTACCTCTACTGTACTCTACTGTTCTCTACCTCTACTGTGCTCTACTGTACTTTACTCTACTGTACTCCACTGTACTCTATCTCTACTGTGATCCACTGTACTCTACCTCTACTGTACTCCACTGTACTCTATCTCTACTGTGATCCACTGTACTCTATCTCTATTGAGCTCCACTGTACTCTATCTCTACTGTGCTCCACTGTACTCTATCTCTACTGTGCTCCACTCTACTCTACCTCTACTGTGCTCCACTGTATCCTACCTCTACTGTACTCCACTGTACTCTCTCTCTACTGTGCTCCACTGTACTCTATCTCTACTGTACTCAGCTGTACTCTACCTCTACTGTGCTCTACTGTTCTCTACCTCTACTGTGCTCTACTCTACTCCACCTCTACTGTGCTCCACTGTACCCTACCTCTACTGTGCTCCACCGTACTCTACCTCTACTGTGCTCCACTGTACTCTACCTCTACTGTACTCCACTGTACTCTATCTCTACTGTACTCCACTGTACTCTACCTCTACTGTACTCCACTGTACTCTATCTCTACTGTACTCCAAACTAATCTACCTCTACTGTCCTCCACTGTAGTCTACCTCTACTGTGCTCCACTGTACTCTCTCTCTACTGTACTCTACCTCTACTGTACTCTACTGTGCTCCACTGTACTCCACTGTAGTCTACCTCTACTGTGCTCCACTGTACTCTACCTCTACTGTCCTCCACTGTACTCTACCGCTACTGTGCTCCACTGTACTCTCTCTCTACTGTACTCTACCTCTACTGTACTCTACTGTACTCCACCTCTAATGTGCTCCACTGTACTCTACCTCTACCGTACTCTACCTCTACTGTACTCCACTGTACTCTACCTCTAATGTGCTCCACTGTACTCTATCTCTACTGTGCTCCACTGTACTCTATTTCTACTGTGCTCCACTGTACTCTATCTCTACTGTACTCCACTGTACTCTATCTCTACTGTACTTCACTATCCTTTATCTCTAATGTACTCCACTGTACTCTACCTCTATTGTGCTCTATTGTACTCTATCTCTACTTTACTCCACTGTACTCTCTCTCTACTGTACTCTACCTCTACTGTACTCTACTGTGCTCCACTGTACTCCACTGTAGTCTACCTCTACTGTGCTCCACTGTACTCTACCTCTACTGTCCTCCACTGTACTCTACCGCTACTGTGCTCCACTGTACTCTCTCTCTACTGTACTCTACCTCTACTGTACTCTACTGTACTCCACCTCTAATGTGCTCCACTGTACTCTACCTCTACTGTACTCCATTGTACTCTATCTCTACTGTACTCCACTGTACTCTACCTCTACTGTGCTCTACTGTTCTCTACCTCTACTGTGCTCTACTGTACTCCACCTCTACTGTGCTCCACTGTACCCTACCTCTACTGTGCTCCACTGTACTCTACCTCTACTGTGCTCCACTGTACTCTACCTCTACTCTGCTCCACTGTATCCACTGTACTCTACCTCTACTGTGCTCCACTGTACTCTACCTCTACTGTGCTCCACTGTACTCTACCTCTACTGTACTCTACTGTACTCCACCTCTAATGAGCTCCACTGTACTCTGGCTCTACTGTACTCCACTGTACTTTACGTCTACTGTACTCCACTGTACTCTACCTCTACTGTGCTCCACTGTACTCTATTTCTACTGTACTCCTCTGTACTCTACCTCTACTGTGCTCCACTGTACTCTATCTGTAATGTACTCTACTGTACTCTATCTCTACTGTGATCCACTGTACTCTACCTCTGCTGTGCTCCACTGTACTCTATCTCTACTGTACTCCACTGTACTCTACTGTTCTCTACCTCTACTGTACTCTACTGTGCTCCACTGTACTCCACTGTAGTCTACCTCTACTGTGCTCCACTGTACTCTACCTCTACTGTGCTCCACTATACTCTACCTCTACTGTGCTCCACTGTACTCTACCTCTACTGTCCTCCACTGTACTCTACCTCTACTGTGCTCCACTGTACTCTCTCTCTACTGTACTCTACCTCTACTGTACTCTACTGTACTCCACCTCTAATGTGCTCCACTGTACTCTACCTCTACTGTACTCTACCTCTACTGTACTCCACTGTACTCTACCTCTACTGTGCTCTACTGTACTCTATCTCTACTGTGCTCCACTGTACTCTACCTCTACTGTGCTCCACTGTACTCTACCTCTACTGTACTTTACTGTCCTCTATCTCTACTGTACTCCACTGTACTCTACCTCTATTGTCCTCCACTGTACTCTATCTCTACTGTACTCTACTGTACTATATCTCTACTGTACTCCACTGTACTCTATCTCTACTGTACTCCACTGTACTCTACCTCCACTGTACTCTACCTCTACCGTACTCCACTGTACTCTATCTCTACTGTACTCCACTGTACTCTACCTCTACTGTACTCTACTGTTCTCTACCTCTACTGTGCTCTACTGTACTTTACTCTACTGTACTCCACTGTACTCTATCTCTACTGTGATCCACTGTACTCTACCTCTACTGTACTCCACTGTACTCTATCTCTACTGTGATCCACTGTACTCTATCTCTATTGAGCTCCACTGTACTCTATCTCTACTGTGCTCCACTGTACTCTATCTCTACTGTGCTCCACTGTACTCTACCTCTACTGTGCCCAAGTGTACTGTACTCTACTCCACTGTACTCTACCTCTACTGTACTCCACTGTACTCTACCTCTACTGTACTCCACTTTACTCTACCTCTACTGTACTCAACTGTACTCTATCTCTACTGTGCTCCACTGTTCTCTACCTCTACTCTACTCCACTGTACTCTATCTCTACTGTACTCCACTGTACTCTACCTATACTGTACTCTACTGTTCTCTTCCTCTACTGTACTCCAATGTACTCTTTCTCTACTATGATCCACTGTACTCTACCTCTACTGTACTCCACTGTACTCTATCTCTACTCTACTCCACTGTACTCTACCTCGCCTGTACTCTACTGTTCTCTACCTCTACTGTGCTCTACTGTACTCTTCTCTACTTTACTCCACTGTACTCTATCTCTACTGTGATCCACTATACTCTACCTCTACTGTACTCCACTGTACTCTATCTCTACTGTGATCCACTGTACTCTATCTCTACTGTGCTCCACTGTACTCTACCTCTACTATGCTCCACTGTACTCTATCTGTACTGTGCTCCACTCTACTCTACCTCTACTGTGCTCCACTGTACCCTACCTCTACTGTACTCCACTCTACTCTATATCTACTGTGCTCCACTGTACTCTATCTCTACTGTACTCCACTGTACTCTACCTCTACTGTGCTCTACTGTTCTCTACCTCTACTGTGCTCTACTGTACTCAACCTCTACTGTGCTCCACTGTACCCTACCTCTACTGTGCTCCACTGTACTCTACCTCTACTGTGCTCCACTGTACTCTACCTCTACTGTGCTCTACTGTACTCTACCTCTACTGTGCTCCACTGTACTCTACCTCTACTGTGCTCCACTGTACTCTATCTCTACTGTGCTCCACTGTACTCTATTTCTACTGTACTCCTCTGTACTCTACCTCTACTGTGCTCCACTGTACTCTACCTCTACTGTGCTCCACTGTACTCTATCTGTAATGTACTCTACTGTACTCTATCTCTACTGTGTTCCACTGTACTCTACCTCTGCTGTGCTCCACTGTACTCTATCTCTACTGTACTCCACTGTACTCTACTGTTCTCTACCTCTACTGTACTCTACTGTGCTCCACTGTACTTCACTGTAGTCTACCTCTACTGTGCTCCACTGTACTCTACCTCTACTGTACTCTACTGTGCTCCACTGTACTTCACTGTAGTCTACCTCTACTGTGCTCCACTGTACTCTACCTCTACTGTACTCTACTGTGCTCCACTGTACTTCACTGTAGTCTACCTCTACTGTGCTCCACTGTACTCTACCTCTACTGTGCTCCACTATAATTTACCTCTACTGTGCTCCACTGTACTCTACCTCTACTGTCCTCCACTGTACTCTACCTCTACTCTGCTCCACTGTACTCTCTCTCTACTGTACTCTACCTCTACTGTATTCTACTGTACTCCACCTCTAATGTGCTCCACTGTACTCTACCTCTACTGTACTCTACCTCTACTGTACTCCACTGTACTCTACCTCTACTGTGCTCTACTGTACTCTATCTCTACTGTGCTCCACTGTACTCTACCTCTACTGTACTCCACTATACTCTAACTCTACTATACTCCACTGTACTCTATCTCTACTGTGCTCCACTGTACTCTATTTCTACTGTGCTCCACTGTAATCTACCTCTACTGTACTCCACTGTACTCTACCTCTACTGTACTCCACTGTACTCTACCTCTACTGTACTCCACTGTACTCTACTCTACTGTACTCCACTGTACTCTATCTCTACTGTGATCCACTGTACTCTACCTCTACTGTACTCCACTGTACTCTATCTCTACTGTACTCCACTGTACTCTACCTCTACTGTACTCTACTGTTCTCTACCTCTACTGTGCTCTACTGTACTCTACTCTACTGTAATCCACTGTACTCTATCTCTACTGTGATCCACTGTACTCTACCTCTACTGTACTCCACTTTACTTTATCTCTACTGTGATCCACTGTACTCTACCTCTACTATGCTCCACTGTACTCTATCTCTACTGTGCTCCACTCTACTCTACCTCTACTGTGCTCCACTGTACTCTACCTCTACTGTACTCCACTTTACTTTATCTCTACTGTGATCCACTGTACTCTATCTCTACTGTGCTCCACTGTACTCTACCTCTACTATGCTCCACTGTACTCTATCTCTACTGTGCTCCACTCTACTCTACCTCTACTGTGCTGCACTGTACTCTACCTCTACTGTACTCCACTGTACTCTATCTCTACTGTACTCCACTGTACTCTACCTCTACTGTGCTCTACTGTTCTCTACCTCTACTGTGCTCTACTGTAACCCACTTATACTGTGCTCCACTGTACCCTACCTCTACTGTGCTCCACTGTACTCTACCTCTACTGTGATCCACTGTACTCTACCTCTACTCTGCTCCACTGTATCCACTGTACTCTACCTCTACTGTGCTCCACTGTACTCTACCTCTACTGTGCTCCACTGTACTCTACCTCTACTGTGCTCCACTGTACTCTACCTCTACTGTACTCTACTGTACTCCACCTCTAATGGGCTCCACTGTACTCTAGCTCTACTGTACTCCACTGTACTTTACCTCTACTGTACTCTACTGTACTCTACCTCTACTGTGCTCCACTGTACTCTACCTCTACTGTGCTCAACTGTACTCTACTGTACTCCACTGTACACTACCTCTACTGTACTCCACTGTACTCTATCTCTACTGTACTCCACTGTACTCTACCTCTACTGTACTCCACTGTACTCTATCTCTACTGTGCTCCACTGTACTCTACCTCTACTGTGCTCAACTGTACTGTACTGTACTCCACTGTAATCTACCTCTACTGTACTCCACTGTACTCTACCTCTACTGTACTCCACTGTACTCTACCTCTACTGTACTCCACTGTACTCTACTCTACTGTACTCCACTGCACTCTATCTCTACTGTGATCCACTGTACTCTACCTCTACTGTACTCCACTGTACTCTATCTCTACTGTACTCCACTGTACTCTACCTCTACTGTACTCTACTGTTCTCTACCTCTACTGTGCTCTACTGTACTCTACTCTACTGTACTCCACTGTACTCTATCTCTACTGTGATCCACTGTACTCTACCTCTACTGTACTCCACTTTACTTTATCTCTACTGTGATCCACTGTACTCTATCTCTACTGTGCTCCACTGTACTCTACCTCTACTATGCTCCACTGTACTCTATCTCTACTGTGCTCCACTCTACTCTACCTCTACTGTGCTCCACTGTACTCTACCTCTACTGTACTCCACTTTACTTTATCTCTACTGTGATCCACTGTACTCTATCTCTACTGTGCTCCACTGTACTCTACCTCTACTATGCTCCACTGTACTCTACCTCTACTGTGCTCCACTCTACTCTACCTCTACTGTGCTCCACTGTACTCTACCTCTACTGTACTCCATTGTACTCTATCTCTACTGTACTCCACTGTACTCTACCTCTACTGTGCTCTACTGTTCTCTACCTCTACTGTGCTCTACTGTACTCCACCTCTACTGTGCTCCACTGTACCCTACCTCTACTGTGCTCCACTGTACTCTACCTCTACTGTGCTCCACTGTACTCTACCTCTACTCTGCTCCACTGTATCCACTGTACTCTACCTCTACTGTGCTCCACTGTACTCTACCTCTACTGTGCTCCACTGTACTCTACCTCTACTGTACTCTACTGTACTCCACCTCTAATGAGCTCCACTGTACTCTGGCTCTACTGTACTCCACTGTACTTTACGTCTACTGTACTCCACTGTACTCTACCTCTACTGTGCTCCACTGTACTCTATTTCTACTGTACTCCTCTGTACTCTACCTCTACTGTGCTCCACTGTACTATATCTGTAATGTACTCTACTGTACTCTATCTCTACTGTGATCCACTGTACTCTACCTCTGCTGTGCTCCACTGTACTCTATCTCTACTGTACTCCACTGTACTCTACTGTTCTCTACCTCTACTGTACTCTACTGTGCTCCACTGTACTCCACTGTAGTCTACCTCTACTGTGCTCCACTGTACTCTACCTCTACTGTGCTCCACTATACTCTACCTCTACTGTGCTCCACTGTACTCTACCTTTACTGTCCTCCACTGTACTCTACCTCTACTGTGCTCCACTGTACTCTCTCTCTACTGTACTCTACCTCTACTGTACTCTACTGTACTCCACCTCTAATGTGCTCCACTGTACTCTACCTCTACTGTACTCTACCTCTACTGTACTCCACTGTACTCTACCTCTACTGTGCTCTACTGTACTCTATCTCTACTGTGCTCCACTGTACTCTACCTCTACTGTGCTCCACTGTACTCTACCTCTACTGTACTTTACTGTCCTCTATCTCTACTGTACTCCACTGTACTCTACCTCTATTGTCCTCCACTGTACTCTATCTCTACTGTACTCTACTGTACTATATCTCTACTGTACTCCACTGTACTCTATCTCTACTGTACTCCACTGTACTCTACCTCCACTGTACTCTACCTCTACCGTACTCCACTGTACTCTATCTCTACTGTACTCCACTGTACTCTACCTCTACTGTACTCTACTGTTCTCTACCTCTACTGTGCTCTACTGTACTTTACTCTACTGTACTCCACTGTACTCTATCTCTACTGTGATCCACTGTA
Source organism: Tiaroga cobitis (assembly GCA_030578255.1). Classification (NCBI taxonomy): domain Eukaryota; kingdom Metazoa; phylum Chordata; class Actinopteri; order Cypriniformes; family Leuciscidae; genus Tiaroga; species Tiaroga cobitis. Next base: position 32,166,986 of record CM060611.1, on the reverse strand, counting down.
CTCTACCTCTACTGTACTCCACTGTACTCTATCTCTACTGTGATCCACTGTACTCTATCTCTATTGAGCTCCACTGTACTCTATCTCTACTGTGCTCCACTGTACTCTATCTCTACTGTGCTCCACTCTACTCTACCTCTACTGTGCTCCACTGTATCCTACCTCTACTGTACTCCACTGTACTCTCTCTCTACTGTGCTCCACTGTACTCTATCTCTACTGTACTCAGCTGTACTCTACCTCTACTGTGCTCTACTGTTCTCTACCTCTACTGTGCTCTACTCTACTCCACCTCTACTGTGCTCCACTGTACCCTACCTCTACTGTGCTCCACCGTACTCTACCTCTACTGTGCTCCACTGTACTCTACCTCTACTGTACTCCACTGTACTCTATCTCTACTGTACTCCACTGTACTCTACCTCTACTGTACTCCACTGTACTCTATCTCTACTGTACTCCAAACTAATCTACCTCTACTGTCCTCCACTGTACTCTACCTCTACTGTGCTCCACTGTACTCTCTCTCTACTGTACTCTACCTCTACTGTACTCTACTGTGCTCCACTGTACTCCACTGTAGTCTACCTCTACTGTGCTCCACTGTACTCTACCTCTACTGTCCTCCACTGTACTCTACCGCTACTGTGCTCCACTGTACTCTCTCTCTACTGTACTCTACCTCTACTGTACTCTACTGTACTCCACCTCTAATGTGCTCCACTGTACTCTACCTCTACCGTACTCTACCTCTACTGTACTCCACTGTACTCTACCTCTAATGTGCTCCACTGTACTCTATTTCTACTGTGCTCCACTGTACTCTATCTCTACTGTACTCCACTGTACTCTATCTCTACTGTACTTCACTATCCTTTATCTCTAATGTACTCCACTGTACTCTACCTCTATTGTGCTCTATTGTACTCTATCTCTACTGTACTCTACTGTACTCTATCTCTACTTTACTCCACTGTACTCTATCTCTACTGTACTCCACTGTACTCTACCTCTACTGTGCTCCACTGTACTCTACCTCTACCGTACTCCACTGTACTCTATCTCTACTGTGCTCCACTGTACTCTCTCTCTACTGTACTCTACCTCTACTGTACTCTACTGTGCTCCACTGTACTCCACTGTAGTCTACCTCTACTGTGCTCCACTGTACTCTACCTCTACTGTCCTCCACTGTACTCTACCGCTACTGTGCTCCACTGTACTCTCTCTCTACTGTACTCTACCTCTACTGTACTCTACTGTACTCCACCTCTAATGTGCTCCACTGTACTCTACCTCTACCGTACTCTACCTCTACTGTACTCCACTGTACTCTATCTCTACTGTGCTCCACTGTACTCTATTTCTACTGTGCTCCACTGTACTCTATCTCTACTGTACTCCACTGTACTCTATCTCTACTGTACTTCACTATCCTTTATCTCTAATGTACTCCACTGTACTCTACCTCTATTGTGCTCTATTGTACTCTATCTCTACTGTACTCTACTGTACTCTATCTCTACTTTACTCCACTGTACTCTATCTCTACTGTACTCCACTGTACTCTACCTCTACTGTGCTCCACTGTACTCTACCTCTACCGTACTCCACTGTACTCTATCTCTACTGTACTCCACTGTACTCTACCTCTACTGTACTCTACTGTTCTCTGCCTCTACTGTGCTCTACTCTACTCTACTGTACTCCACTGTACTCTATCTCTACTGTGATCCACTGTACTCTACCTCTACTGTACTCCATTGTACTCTATCTCTACTGTACTCCACTGTACTCTACCTCTACTGTGCTCTACTGTTCTCTACCTCTACTGTGCTCTACTGTACTCCACCTCTACTGTGCTCCACTGTACCCTACCTCTACTGTGCTCCACTGTACTCTACCTCTACTGTGCTCCACTGTACTCTACCTCTACTCTGCTCCACTGTATCCACTGTACTCTACCTCTACTGTGCTCCACTGTACTCTACCTCTACTGTGCTCCACTGTACTCTACCTCTACTGTACTCTACTGTACTCCACCTCTAATGAGCTCCACTGTACTCTGGCTCTACTGTACTCCACTGTACTTTACGTCTACTGTACTCCACTGTACTCTACCTCTACTGTGCTCCACTGTACTCTATTTCTACTGTACTCCTCTGTACTCTACCTCTACTGTGCTCCACTGTACTCTATCTGTAATGTACTCTACTGTACTCTATCTCTACTGTGATCCACTGTACTCTACCTCTGCTGTGCTCCACTGTACTCTATCTCTACTGTACTCCACTGTACTCTACTGTTCTCTACCTCTACTGTACTCTACTGTGCTCCACTGTACTCCACTGTAGTCTACCTCTACTGTGCTCCACTGTACTCTACCTCTACTGTGCTCCACTATACTCTACCTCTACTGTGCTCCACTGTACTCTACCTCTACTGTCCTCCACTGTACTCTACCTCTACTGTGCTCCACTGTACTCTCTCTCTACTGTACTCTACCTCTACTGTACTCTACTGTACTCCACCTCTAATGTGCTCCACTGTACTCTACCTCTACTGTACTCTACCTCTACTGTACTCCACTGTACTCTACCTCTACTGTGCTCTACTGTACTCTATCTCTACTGTGCTCCACTGTACTCTACCTCTACTGTGCTCCACTGTACTCTACCTCTACTGTACTTTACTGTCCTCTATCTCTACTGTACTCCACTGTACTCTACCTCTATTGTCCTCCACTGTACTCTATCTCTACTGTACTCTACTGTACTATATCTCTACTGTACTCCACTGTACTCTATCTCTACTGTACTCCACTGTACTCTACCTCCACTGTACTCTACCTCTACCGTACTCCACTGTACTCTATCTCTACTGTACTCCACTGTACTCTACCTCTACTGTACTCTACTGTTCTCTACCTCTACTGTGCTCTACTGTACTTTACTCTACTCTACTCCACTGTACTCTATCTCTACTGTGATCCACTGTACTCTACCTCTACTGTACTCCACTGTACTCTATCTCTACTGTGATCCACTGTACTCTATCTCTATTGAGCTCCACTGTACTCTATCTCTACTGTGCTCCACTGTACTCTATCTCTACTGTGCTCCACTCTACTCTACCTCTACTGTGCTCCACTGTATCCTACCTCTACTGTACTCCACTGTACTCTCTCTCTACTGTGCTCCACTGTACTCTATCTCTACTGTACTCAGCTGTACTCTACCTCTACTGTGCTCTACTGTTCTCTACCTCTACTGTGCTCTACTCTACTCCACCTCTACTGTGCTCCACTGTACCCTACCTCTACTGTGCTCCACCGTATTCTACCTCTACTGTGCTCCACTGTACTCTACCTCTACTGTACTCCACTGTACTCTATCTCTACTGTACTCCACTGTACTCTACCTCTACTGTACTCCACTGTACTCTATCTCTACTGTACTCCACTCTAATCTACCTCTACTGTCCTCCACTGTACTCTACCTCTACTGTGCTCCACTGTACTCTCTCTCTCTACTGTACTCTACCTCTACTGTACTCTACTGTGCTCCACTGTACTCCACTGTAGTCTACCTCTACTGTGCTCCACTGTACTCTACCTCTACTGTGCTCCACTATACTCTACCTCAACTGTGCTCCACTGTACTCTACCTCTACTGTCCTCCACTGTACTCCACCTCTAATGTGCTCCACTGTACTCTACCTCTACCGTACTCTACCTCTACTGTACTCCACTGTACTCTACCTCTAATGTGCTCCACTGTACTCTATCTCTACTGTGCTCCACTGTACTCTATTTCTACTGTGCTCCACTGTACTCTATCTCTTCTGTACTCCACTGTACTCTATCTCTACTGTACTTCACTATCCTTTATCTCTAATGTACTCCACTGTACTCTACCTCTATTGTGCTCTATTGTACTCTATCTCTACTGTACTCTACTGTACTCTATCTCTACTTTACTCCACTGTACTCTATCTCTACTGTACTCCACTGTACTCTACCTCTACTGTGCTCCACTGTACTCTACCTCTACCGTACTCCACTGTACTCTATCTCTACTGTACTCCACTGTACTCTACCTCTACTCTACTCTACTGTTCTCTACCTCTACTGTGCTCTACTCTACTCTACTGTACTCCACTGTTCTCTATCTCTACTGTGATCCACTGTACTCTACCTCTACTGTACTCAACTGTACTCTATCTCTACTGTGCTCCACTGTACTCTACCTCTACTGTGCTCCACTGTACTCTATCTCTACTGTGCTCCACTCTACTCTACCTCTACTGTGCTCCACTGTATCCTACCTCTACTGTACTCCACTGTACTCTATCTCTACTGTGCTCCACTGTACTCTATCTCTACTGTACTCCACTGTACTCTACCTCTACTGTGCTCTACTGTTCTCTACCTCTACTGTGCTCTACTGTACTCCACCTCTACTGTTCTCCACTGTACCCTACCTCTATTGTGCTCCACTGTACTCTACCTCTACTTTGCTCCACTGTACTCTACCTCTACTGTACTCCACTGTATTCTATCTCTACTGTGCTCCACTGTACTCTACCTCTACTGTGCTCAACTGTACTCTACTGTACTCCACTGTACTCTACCTCTACTGTACTCCACTGTACTCTATCTCTACTGTACTCCACTGTACTCTACCTCTACTGTACTCCACTGTACTCTATCTCTACTGTGCTCCACTGTACTCTACCTCTACTGTGCCCAACTGTACTGTACTCTACTCCACTGTACTCTACCTCTACTGTACTCCACTGTACTCTACCTCTACTGTACTCCACTTTACTCTACCTCTACTGTACTCAACTGTACTCTATCTCTACTGTGCTCCACTGTTCTCTACCTCTACTGTACTCCACTGTACTCTATCTCTACTGTACTCCACTGTACTCTACCTATACTGTACTCTACTGTTCTCTTCCTCTACTGTACTCCAATGTACTCTTTCTCTACTATGATCCACTGTACTCTACCTCTACTGTACTCCACTGTACTCTATCTCTACTCTACTCCACTGTACTCTACCTCTACTGTACTCTACTGTTCTCTACCTCTACTGTGCTCTACTGTACTCTTCTCTACTGTACTCCACTGTACTCTATCTCTACTGTGATCCACTGTACTCTACCTCTACTGTACTCCACTGTACTCTATCTCTACTGTGATCCACTGTACTCTATCTCTACTGTGCTCCACTGTACTCTACCTCTACTATGCTCCACTGTACTCTATCTGTACTGTGCTCCACTCTACTCTACCTCTACTGTGCTCCACTGTACCCTACCTCTACTGTACTCCACTCTACTCTATCTCTACTGTGCTCCACTGTACTCTATCTCTACTGTACTCCACTGTACTCTACCTCTACTGTGCTCTACTGTTCTCTACCTCTACTGTGCTCTACTGTACTCAACCTCTACTGTGCTCCACTGTACCCTACCTCTACTGTGCTCCACTGTACTCTACCTCTACTGTGCTCCACTGTACTCTACCTCTACTGTGCTCTACTGTACTCTACCTCTACTGTGCTCCACTGTACTCTACCTCTACTGTGCTCCACTGTACTCTATCTCTACTGTGCTCCACTGTACTCTATTTCTACTGTACTCCTCTGTACTCTACCTCTACTGTGCTCCACTGTACTCTACCTCTACTCTGCTCCACTGTACTCTATCTGTAATGTACTCTACTGTACTCTATCTCTACTGTGATCCACTGTACTCTACCTCTGCTGTGCTCCACTGTACTCTATCTCTACTGTACTCCACTGTACTCTACTGTTCTCTACCTCTACTGTACTCTACTTTGCTCCACTGTACTTCACTGTAGTCTACCTCTACTGTGCTCCACTGTACTCTACCTCTACTGTACTCTACTGTGCTCCACTGTACTTCACTGTAGTCTACCTCTACTGTGCTCCACTGTACTCTACCTCTACTGTGCTCCACTATAATTTACCTCTACTGTGCTCCACTGTACTCTACCTCAACTGTCCTCCACTGTACTCTACCTCTACTGTGCTCCACTGTACTCTCTCTCTACTGTACTCTGCCTCTAATGTATTCTACTGTACTCCACCTCTAATGTGCTCCACTGTACTCTACCTCTACTGTACTCTACCTCTACTGTACTCCACTGTACTCTACCTCTACTGTGCTCTACTGTACTCTATCTCTACTGTACTCCACTATACTCTACCTCTACTATACTCCACTGTACTCTATCTCTACTGTGCTCCACTGTACTCTATTTCTACTGTGCTCCACTGTACTCTATCTCTACTGTACTCCACTGTACTCTACCTCTACTGTACTCCACTGTACTCTATCTCTACTGTGCTCCACTGTACTCTACCTCTACTGTGCCCAACTCTACTGTACTCTACTCCACTGTACTCTACCTCTACTGTACTCCACTGTACTCTACCTCTACTGTACTCCACTTTACTCTACCTCTACTGTACTCAACTGTACTCTATCTCTACTGTGCTCCACTGTTCTCTACCTCTACTGTACTCCACTGTACTCTATCTCTACTGTACTCCACTGTACTCTACCTATACTGTACTCTACTGTTCTCTTCCTCTACTGTACTCCAATGTTCTCTTTCTCTACTATGATCCACTGTACTCTACCTCTACTGTACTCCACTGTACTCTATCTCTACTCTACTCCACTGTACTCTACCTCTACTGTACTCTACTGTTCTCTACCTCTACTGTGCTCTACTGTACTCTTCTCTACTGTACTCCACTGTACTCTATCTCTACTGTGATCCACTGTACTCTATCTCTACTGTGCTCCACTGTACTCTACCTCTACTATGCTCCACTGTACTCTATCTGTACTGTGCTCCACTCTACTCTACCTCTACTGTGCTCCACTGTACCCTACCTCTACTGTACTCCACTCTACTCTATCTCTACTGTGCTCCACTGTACTCTATCTCTACTGTACTCCACTGTACTCTACCTCTACTGTGCTCTACTGTTCTCTACCTCTACTGTGCTCTACTGTACTCAACCTCTACTGTGCTCCACTGTACCCTACCTCTACTGTGCTCCACTGTACTCTACCTCTACTGTGCTCCACTGTACTCTACCTCTACTGTGCTCTACTGTACTCTACCTCTACTGTGCTCCACTGTACTCTACCTCTACTGTGCTCCACTGTACTCTATCTCTACTGTGCTCCACTGTACTCTATTTCTACTGTACTCCTCTGTACTCTACCTCTACTGTGCTCCACTGTACTCTACCTCTACTGTGCTCCACTGTACTCTATCTGTAATGTACTCTACTGTACTCTATCTCTACTGTGATCCACTGTACTCTACCTCTGCTGTGCTCCACTGTACTCTATCTCCACTGTACTCCACTGTACTCTACTGTTCTCTACCTCTACTCTACTCTACTGTGCTCCACTGTACTTCACTGTAGTCTACCTCTACTGTGCTCCACTGTACTCTATCTCTACTGTACTCCACTGTACTCTACCTATACTGTACTCTACTGTTCTCTTCCTCTACTGTACTCCAATGTACTCTTTCTCTACTATGATCCACTGTACTCTACCTCTACTGTACTCCACTGTACTCTATCTCTACTCTACTCCACTGTACTCTACCTCTACTGTACTCTACTGTTCTCTACCTCTACTGTGCTCTACTGTACTCTTCACTACTGTACTCCACTGTACTCTATCTCTACTGTGATCCACTGTACTCTACCTCTACTGTACTCCACTGTACTCTATCTCTACTGTGATCCACTGTACTCTATCTCTACTCTGCTCCACTGTACTCTACCTCTACTATGCTCCACTGTACTCTATCTGTACTGTGCTCCACTCTACTCTACCTCTACTGTGCTCCACTGTACCCTACCTCTACTGTACTCCACTCTACTCTATCTCTACTGTGCTCCACTGTACTCTATCTCTACTGTACTCCACTGTACTCTACCTCTACTGTGCTCTACTGTTCTCTACCTCTACTGTGCTCTACTGTACTCAACCTCTACTGTGCTCCACTGTACCCTACCTCTACTGTGCTCCACTGTACTCTACCTCTACTGTGCTCCACTGTACTCTACCTCTACTGTGCTCTACTGTACTCTACCTCTACTGTGCTCCACTGTACTCTACCTCTACTGTGCTCCACTGTACTCTATCTCTACTGTGCTCCACTGTACTCTATTTCTACTGTACTCCTCTGTACTCTACCTCTACTGTGCTCCACTGTACTCTACCTCTACTCTGCTCCACTGTACTCTATCTGTAATGTACTCTACTGTACTCTATCTCTACTGTGATCCACTGTACTCTACCTCTGCTGTGCTCCACTGTACTCTATCTCTACTGTACTCCACTGTACTCTACTGTTCTCTACCTCTACTGTACTCTACTGTGCTCCACTGTACTTCACTGTAGTCTACCTCTACTGTGCTCCACTGTACTCTACCTCTACTGTACTCTACTGTGCTCCACTGTACTTCACTGTAGTCTACCTCTACTGTGCTCCACTGTACTCTACCTCTACTGTGCTCCACTGTACTCTACCTCTACTGTCCTCCACTGTACTCTACCTCTACTGTGCTCCACTGTACTCTCTCTCTACTGTACTCTACCTCTACTGTATTCTACTGTACTCCACCTCTAATGTGCTCCACTGTACTCTACCTCTACTGTACTCTACCTCTACTGTACTCCACTGTACTCTACCTCTACTGTGCTCTACTGTACTCTATCTCTACTGTGCTCCACTGTACTCTACCTCTACTGTACTCCACTATACTCTAACTCTACTATACTCCACTGTACTCTATCTCTACTGTGCTCCACTGTACTCTATTTCTACTGTGCTCCACTGTACTCTATCTCTACTGTACTCCACTGTACTATATCTCTACTGTACTTCACTGTCCTCTATCTCTACTGTACTCCACTGTACTCTACCTCTATTGTGCTCCACTGTACTCTATCTCTACTGTACTCTACTGTACTCTATCTCTACTGTACTCCACTGTACTCTATCTCTACTGTACTCCACTGTACTCTACCTCTACTGTACTCCACTGTACTCTACCTCTACTGTGCTCTACTGTTCTCTACCTCTACTGTGCTCTACTGTACTCCACCTCTACTGTGCTCCACTGTACCCTACCTCTACTGTGCTCCACTGTACTCTACCTCTACTGTGCTCCACTGTACTCTACCTCTACTCTGCTCCACTGTATCCACTGTACTCTACCTCTACTGTGCTCCACTGTACTCTACCTCTACTGTGCTCCACTGTACTCTACCTCTACTGTGCTCCACTGTACTCTACCTCTACTGTACTCCACCGTACTCTATCTCTACTGTGCTCCACTGTACTCTACCTCTACTGTACTCCACTGTACTCTATCTCTACTGTGCTCCACTGTACTCTACCTCTACTGTGCTCAACTGTACTGTACTGTACTCCACTGTAATCTACCTCTACTGTACTCCACTGTACTCTACCTCTACTGTACTCCACTGTACTCTACCTCTACTGTACTCCACTGTACTCTACTCTACTGTACTCCACTGTACTCTATCTCTACTGTGATCCACTGTACTCTACCTCTACTGTACTCCACTGTACTCTATCTCTACTGTACTCCACTGTACTCTACCTCTACTGTACTCTACTGTTCTCTACCTCTACTGTGCTCTACTGTACTCTACTCTACTGTAATCCACTGTACTCTATCTCTACTGTGATCCACTGTACTCTACCTCTACTGTACTCCACTTTACTTTATCTCTACTGTGATCCACTGTACTCTATCTCTACTGTGCTCCACTGTACTCTACCTCTACTATGCTCCACTGTACTCTATCTCTACTGTGCTCCACTCTACTCTACCTCTACTGTGCTCCACTCTACTCTACCTCTACTGTACTCCACTTTACTTTATCTCTACTGTGATCCACTGTACTCTATCTCTACTGTGCTCCACTGTACTCTACCTCTACTATGCTCCACTGTACTCTATCTCTACTGTGCTCCACTCTACTCTACCTCTACTGTGCTGCACTGTACTCTACCTCTACTGTACTCCACTGTACTCTATCTCTACTGTACTCCACTGTACTCTACCTCTACTGTGCTCTACTTTTCTCTACCTCTACTGTGCTCTACTGTAACCCACTTATACTGTGCTCCACTGTACCCTACCTCTACTGTGCTCCACTGTACTCTACCTCTACTGTGATCCACTGTACTCTACCTCTACTCTGCTCCACTGTATCCACTGTACTCTACCTCTACTGTGCTCCACTGTACTCTACCTCTACTGTGCTCCACTGTACTCTACCTCTACTGTGCTCCACTGTACTCTACCTCTACTGTACTCTACTGTACTCCACCTCTAATGGGCTCCACTGTACTCTAGCTCTACTGTACTCCACTGTACTTTACCTCTACTGTACTCTACTGTACTCTACCTCTACTGTGCTCCACTGTACTCTACCTCTACTGTGCTCAACTGTACTCTACTGTACTCCACTGTACACTACCTCTACTGTACTCCACTGTACTCTATCTCTACTGTACTCCACTGTACTCTACCTCTACTGTAATCCACTGTACTCTATCTCTACTGTGCTCCACTGTACTCTACCTCTACTGTGCTCAACTGTACTGTACTGTACTCCACTGTAATCTACCTCTACTGTACTCCACTGTACTCTACCTCTACTGTACTCCACTGTACTCTACCTCTACTGTACTCCACTGTACTCTACTCTACTGTACTCCACTGCACTCTATCTCTACTGTGATCCACTGTACTCTACCTCTACTGTACTCCACTGTACTCTATCTCTACTGTACTCCACTGTACTCTACCTCTACTGTACTCTACTGTTCTCTACCTCTACTGTGCTCTACTGTACTCTACTCTACTGTACTCCACTGTACTCTATCTCTACTGTGATCCACTGTACTCTACCTCTACTGTACTCCACTTTACTTTATCTCTACTGTGATCCACTGTACTCTATCTCTACTGTGCTCCACTGTACTCTACCTCTACTATGCTCCACTGTACTCTATCTCTACTGTGCTCCACTCTACTCTACCTCTACTGTGCTCCACTGTACTCTACCTCTACTGTACTCCACTTTACTTTATCTCTACTGTGATCCACTGTACTCTATCTCTACTGTGCTCCACTGTACTCTACCTCTACTATGCTCCACTGTACTCTACCTCTACTGTGCTCCACTCTACTCTACCTCTACTGTGCTCCACTGTACTCTACCTCTACTGTACTCTACCTCTACTGTACTCCACTGTACTCTACCTCTACTGTGCTCTACTGTACTCTATCTCTACTGTACTCCACTATACTCTAACTCTACTATACTCCACTGTACTCTATCTCTACTGTGCTCCACTGTACTCTATTTCTACTGTGCTCCACTGTACTCTATCTCTACTGTACTCCACTGTACTCTACCTCTACTGTACTCCACTGTACTCTATCTCTACTGTGCTCCACTGTACTCTACCTCTACTGTGCCCAACTGTACTGTACTCTACTCCACTGTACTCTACCTCTACTGTACTCCACTGTACTCTACCTCTACTGTACTCCACTTTACTCTACCTCTACTGTACTCAACTGTACTCTATCTCTACTGTGCTCCACTGTTCTCTACCTCTACTGTACTCCACTGTACTCTATCTCTACTGTACTCCACTGTACTCTACCTATACTGTACTCTACTGTTCTCTTCCTCTACTGTACTCCAATGTACTCTTTCTCTACTATGATCCACTGTACTCTACCTCTACTGTACTCCACTGTACTCTATCTCTACTCTACTCCACTGTACTCTACCTCTACTGTACTCTACTGTTCTCTACCTCTACTGTGCTCTACTGTACTCTTCTCTACTGTACTCCACTGTACTCTATCTCTACTGTGATCCACTGTACTCTACCTCTACTGTACTCCACTGTACTCTATCTCTACTGTGATCCACTGTACTCTATCTCTACTGTGCTCCACTGTACTCTACCTCTACTATGCTCCACTGTACTATATCTGTACTGTGCTCCACTCTACTCTACCTGTACTGTGCTCCACTGTACCCTACCTCTACTGTACTCCACTCTACTCTATCTCTACTGTGCTCCACTGTACTCTATCTCTACTGTACTCCACTGTACTCTACCTCTACTGTGCTCTACTGTTCTCTACCTCTACTGTGCTCTACTGTACTCAACCTCTACTGTGCTCCACTGTACCCTACCTCTACTGTGCTCCACTGTACTCTACCTCTACTGTGCTCCACTGTACTCTACCTCTACTCTGCTCTACTGTACTCTACCTCTACTGTGCTCCACTGTACTCTACCTCTACTGTGCTCCACTGTACTCTATCTCTACTGTGCTCCACTGTACTCTATTTCTACTGTACTCCTCTGTACTCTACCTCTACTGTGCTCCACTGTACTCTACCTCTACTGTGCTCCACTGTACTCTATCTGTAATGTACTCTACTGTACTCTATCTCTACTGTGATCCACTGTACTCTACCTCTGCTGTGCTCCACTGTACTCTATCTCCACTGTACTCCACTGTACTCTACTGTTCTCTACCTCTACTCTACTCTACTGTGCTCCACTGTACTTCACTGTAGTCTACCTCTACTGTGCTCCACTGTACTCTACCTCTACTGTACTCTACTGTGCTCCACTGTACTTCACTGTAGTCTACCTCTACTGTGCTCCACTGTACTCTACCTCTACTGTGCTCCACTATAATTTACTTCTACTGTGCTCTCTACTGTACTCTACCTCTACTGTATTCTACTGTACTCCACCTCTAATGTGCTCCACTGTACTCTACCTCTACTGTACTCTACCTCTACTGTACTCCACTGTACTCTACCTCTACTGTGCTCTACTGTACTCTATCTCTACTGTGCTCCACTGTACTCTACCTCTACTGTACTCCACTATACTCTAACTCTACTATACTCCACTGTACTCTATTTCTACTGTGCTCCACTGTACTCTATCTCTACTGTACTCTACTGTACTCTATCTCTACTGTACTCCACTGTACTCTATCTCTACTGTACTCCACTGTACTCTACCTCTACTGTACTCCACTGTACTCTACCTCTACTGTGCTCTACTGTTCTCTACCTCTACTGTGCTCTACTGTACTCCACCTCTACTGTGCTCCACTGTACCCTACCTCTACTGTGCTCCACTGTACTCTACCTCTACTGTGCTCCACTGTACTCTACCTCTACTCTGCTCCACTGTATCCACTGTACTCTACCTCTACTGTGCTCCACTGTACTCTACCTCTACTGTGCTCCATTGTACTCTACCTCTACTGTGCTCCACTGTACTCTACCTCTACTGTACTCCACTGTACTCTATCTCTACTGTGCTCCACTGTACTCTACCTCTACTGTACTCCACTGTACTCTATCTCTACTGTGCTCCACTGTACTCTACCTCTACTGTGCTCAACTGTACTGTACTGTACTCCACTGTAATCTACCTCTACTGTACTCCACTGTACTCTACCTCTACTGTACTCCACTGTACTCTACCTCTACTGTACTCCACTGTACTCTACTCTACTGTACTCCACTGTACTCTATCTCTACTGTGATCCACTGTACTCTACCTCTACTGTACTCCACTGTACTCTATCTCTACTGTACTCCACTGTACTCTACCTCTACTGTACTCTACTGTTCTCTACCTCTACTGTGCTCTACTGTACTCTACTCTACTGTAATCCACTGTACTCTATCTCTACTGTGATCCACTGTACTCTACCTCTACTGTACTCCACTTTACTTTATCTCTACTGTGATCCACTGTACTCTATCTCTACTGTGCTCCACTGTACTCTACCTCTACTATGCTCCACTGTACTCTATCTCTACTGTGCTCCACTCTACTCTACCTCTACTGTGCTCCACTGTACTCTACCTCTACTGTACTCCACTTTACTTTATCTCTACTGTGATCCACTGTACTCTATCTCTACTCTGCTCCACTGTACTCTACCTCTACTATGCTCCACTGTACTCTATCTCTACTGTGCTCCACTCTACTCTACCTCTACTGTGCTGCACTGTACTCTACCTCTACTGTACTCCACTGTACTCTATCTCTACTGTACTCCACTGTACTCTACCTCTACTGTGCTCTACTGTTCTCTACCTCTACTGTGCTCTACTGTAACCCACGTATACTGTGCTCCACTGTACCCTACCTCTACTGTGCTCCACTGTACTCTACCTCTACTGTGATCCACTGTACTCTACCTCTACTCTGCTCCACTGTATCCACTGTACTCTACCTCTACTGTGCTCCACTGTACTCTACCTCTACTGTGCTCCACTGTACTCTACCTCTACTGTGCTCCACTGTACTCTACCTCTACTGTACTCTACTGTACTCCACCTCTAATGGGCTCCACTGTACTCTAGCTCTACTGTACTCCACTGTACTTTACCTCTACTGTACTCTACTGTACTCTACCTCTACTGTGCTCCACTGTACTCTACCTCTACTGTGCTCAACTGTACTCTACTGTACTCCACTGTACACTACCTCTACTGTACTCCACTGTACTCTATCTCTACTGTACTCCACTGTACTCTACCTCTACTGTAATCCACTGTACTCTATCTCTACTGTGCTCCACTGTACTCTACCTCTACTGTGCTCAACTGTACTGTACTGTACTCCACTGTAATCTACCTCTACTGTACTCCACTGTACTCTACCTCTACTGTACTCCACTGTACTCTACCTCTACTGTACTCCACTGTACTCTACTCTACTGTACTCCACTGCACTCTATCTCTACTGTGATCCACTGTACTCTACCTCTACTGTACTCCACTGTACTCTATCTCTACTGTACTCCACTGTACTCTACCTCTACTGTACTCTACTGTTCTCTACCTCTACTGTGCTCTACTGTACTCTACTCTACTGTACTCCACTGTACTCTATCTCTACTGTGATCCACTGTACTCTACCTCTACTGTACTCCACTTTACTTTATCTCTACTGTGATCCACTGTACTCTATCTCTACTGTGCTCCACTGTACTCTACCTCTACTATGCTCCACTGTACTCTATCTCTACTGTGTTCCACTCTACTCTACCTCTACTGTGCTCCACTGTACTCTACCTCTACTGTACTCCACTTTACTTTATCTCTACTGTGATCCACTGTACTCTATCTCTACTGTGCTCCACTGTACTCTACCTCTACTATGCTCCACTGTACTCTACCTCTACTGTGCTCCACTCTAATCTACCTCTACTGTGCTCCACTGTACTCTACCTCTACTGTACTCCATTGTACTCTATCTCTACTGTACTCCACTGTACTCTACCTCTACTGTGCTCTACTGTTCTCTACCTCTACTGTGCTCTACTGTACTCCACCTCTACTGTGCTCCACTGTACCCTACCTCTACTGTGCTCCACTGTACTCTACCTCTACTGTGCTCCACTGTACTCTACCTCTACTCTGCTCCACTGTATCCACTGTACTCTACCTCTCCTGTGCTCCACTGTACTCTACCTCTACTGTGCTCCACTGTACTCTACCTCTACCGTACTCCACTGTACTCTATCTCTACTGTACTCCACTGTACTCTACCTCTACTGTACTCTACTGTTCTCTACCTCTACTGTGCTCTACTCTACTCTACTGTACTCCACTGTACTCTATCTCTACTGTGATCCACTGTACTCTACCTCTACTGTACTCTACTGTACTCTATCTCTACTGTGATCTACTGTACTCTATCTCTACTGTGCTCCACTGTACTCTACCTCTACTGTGCTCCACTGTACTCTATCTCTACTGTGCTCCACTCTACTCTACCTCTACTGTGCTCCACTGTATCCTACCTCTACTGTACTCCACTGTACTCTATCTCTACTGTGCTCCACTGTACTCTATCTCTACTGTACTCCACTGTACTCTACCTCTACTGTGCTCTACTGTTCTCTACCTCTACTGTGCTCTACTGTACTCCACCTCTACTGTTCTCCACTGTACCCTACCTCTATTGTGCTCCACTGTACTCTACCTCTACTGTGCTCCACTGTACTCTACCTCTACTGTACTCCACTGTATTCTATCTCTACTGTGCTCCACTGTACTCTACCTCTACTGTGCTCAACTGTACTCTACTGTACTCCACTGTACTCTACCTCTACTGTACTCCACTGTACTCTATCTCTACTGTACTCCACTGTACTCTACCTCTACTGTACTCCACTGTACTCTATCTCTAATGTGCTCCACTGTACTCTACCTCTACTGTGCTCCACTGTACTCTACCTCTACTCTGCTCCACTGTATCCACTGTACTCTACCTCTACTGTGCTCCACTGTACTCTACCTCTACTGTGCTCCACTGTACTCTACCTCTACTGTGCTCCACTGTACTCTACCTCTACTGTACTCCACTGTACTCTATCTCTACTGTGCTCCACTGTAATCTACCTCTACTGTACTCCACTTTACTCTACCTCTACTGTACTCAACTGTACTCTATCTCTACTGTGCTCTACTGTTCTCTACCTCTACTGTACTCCACTGTACTCTATCTCTACTGTACTCCACTGTACTCTACCTATACTGTACTCTACTGTTCTCTTCCTCTACTGTACTCCAATGTACTCTTTCTCTACTATGATCCACTGTACTCTACCTCTACTGTACTCCACTGTACTCTATCTCTACTCTACTCCACTGTACTCTACCTCTACTGTACTCTACTGTTCTCTACCTCTACTGTGCTCTACTGTACTCTTCTCTACTGTACTCCACTGTACTCTATCTCTACTGTGATCCACTGTACTCTACCTCTACTGTACTCCACTGTACTCTATCTCTACTGTGATCCACTGTACTCTATCTCTACTGTGCTCCACTGTACTCTACCTCTACTATGCTCCACTGTACTCTATCTGTGCTGTGCTCCACTCTACTCTACCTCTACTGTGCTCCACTGTACCCTACCTCTACTGTACTCCACTCTACTCTATCTCTACTCTGCTCCACTGTACTCTATCTCTACTGTACTCCACTGTACTCTACCTCTACTGTGCTCTACTGTTCTCTACCTCTACTGTGCTCTACTGTACTCAACCTCTACTGTGCTCCACTGTACCCTACCTCTACTGTGCTCCACTGTACTCTACCTCTACTGTGCTCCACTGTACTCTACCTCTACTGTGCTCTACTGTACTCTACCTCTACTGTGCTCCACTGTACTCTACCTCTACTGTGCTCCACTGTACTCTATCTCTACTGTGCTCCACTGTACTCTATTTCTACTGTACTCCTCTGTACTCTACCTCTACTGTGCTCCACTGTACTCTACCTCTACTGTGCTCCACTGTACTCTATCTGTAATGTACTCTACTGTACTCTATCTCTACTGTGATCCACTGTACTCTACCTCTGCTGTGCTCCACTGTACTCTATCTCTACTGTACTCCACTGTACTCTACTGTTCTCTACCTCTACTGTACTCTACTGTGCTCCACTGTACTTCACTGTAGTCTACCTCTACTGTGCTCCACTGTACTCTACCTCTACTGTACTCTACTGTGCTCCAATGTACTTCACTGTAGTCTACCTCTACTGTGCTCCACTGTACTCTACCTCTACTGTGCTCCACTATAATTTACCTCTACTGTGCTCCACTGTACTCTACCTCTACTGTCCTCCACTGTACTCTACCTCTACTGTGCTCCACTGTACTCTCTCTCTACTGTACTCTACCTCTACTGTATTCTACTGTACTCCACCTCTAATGTGCTCCACTGTACTCTACCTCTACTGTACTCTACCTCTACTGTACTCCACTGTACTCTACCTCTACTGTGCTCTACTGTACTCTATCTCTACTGTACTCCACTATACTCTAACTCTACTATACTCCACTGTACTCTATCTCTACTGTGCTCCAGTGTACTCTATTTCTACTGTGCTCCACTGTACTCTATCTCTACTGTACTCCACTGTACTATATCTCTACTGTACTTCACTGTCCTCTATCTCTACTGTACTCCACTGTACTCTACCTCTATTGTGCTCCACTGTACTCTATCTCTACTGTACTCTACTGTACTCTATCTCTACTGTACTCCACTGTACTCTATCTCTACTGTACTCCACTGTACTCTACCTCTACTGTACTCCACTGTACTCTACCTCTACTGTGCTCTACTGTTCTCTACCTCTACTGTGCTCTACTGTACTCCACCTCTACTGTGCTCCACTGTACCCTACCTCTACTGTGCTCCACTGTACTCTACCTCTACTGTGCTCCACTGTACTCTACCTCTACTCTGCTCCACTGTATCCACTGTACTCTACCTCTACTGTGCTCCACTGTACTCTACCTCTACTGTGCTCCACTGTACTCTACCTCTACTGTGCTCCACTGTACTCTACCTCTACTGTACTCCACTGTACTCTATCTCTACTCTGCTCCACTGTACTCTACCTCTACTGTACTCCACTGTACTCTATCTCTACTGTGCTCCACTGTACTCTACCTCTACTGTGCTCAACTGTACTGTACTGTACTCCACTGTAATCTACCTCTACTGTACTCCACTGTACTCTACCTCTACTGTACTCCACTGTACTCTACCTCTACTGTACTCCACTGTACTCTACTCTACTGTACTCCACTGTACTCTACCTCTACTGTGCTCAACTGTACTCTACTGTACTCCACTGTACACTACCTCTACTGTACTCCACTGTACTCTATCTCTACTGTACTCCACTGTACTCTACCTCTACTGTACTCCACTGTACTCTATCTCTACTGTGCTCCACTGTACTCTACCTCTACTGTGCTCAACTGTACTGTACTGTACTCCACTGTAATCTACCTCTACTGTACTCCACTGTACTCTACCTCTACTGTACTCCACTGTACTCTACCTCTACTGTACTCCACTGTACTCTACTCTACTGTACTCCACTGCACTCTATCTCTACTGTGATCCACTGTACTCTACCTCTACTGTACTCCACTGTACTCTATCTCTACTGTACTCCACTGTACTCTACCTCTACTGTACTCTACTGTTCTCTACCTCTACTGTGCTCTACTGTACTCTACTCTACTGTACTCCACTGTACTCTATCTCTACCGTGATCCACTGTACTCTACCTCTACTGTACTCCACTTTACTTTATCTCTACTGTGATCCACTGTACTCTATCTCTACTGTGCTCCACTGTACTCTACCTCTACTATGCTCCACTGTACTCTATCTCTACTGTGTTCCACTCTACTCTACCTCTACTGTGCTCCACTGTACTCTACCTCTACTGTACTCCACTTTACTTTATCTCTACTGTGATCCACTGTACTCTATCTCTACTGTTTTCCACTGTACTCTACCTCTACTATGCTCCACTGTACTCTACCTCTACTGTGCTCCACTCTACTCTACCTCTACTGTGCTCCACTGTACTCTACCTCTACTGTACTCCATTGTACTCTATCTCTACTGTACTCCACTGTACTCTACCTCTACTGTGCTCTACTGTTCTCTACCTCTACTGTGCTCTACTGTACTCCACCTCTACTGTGCTCCAGTGTACCCTACCTCTACTGTGCTCCACTGTACTCTACCTCTACTGTGCTCCACTGTACTCTACCTCTACTCTGCTCCACTGTATCCACTGTACTCTACCTCTCCTGTGCTCCACTGTACTCTACCTCTACTGTGCTCCACTGTACTCTACCTCTACCGTACTCCACTGTACTCTATCTCTACTGTACTCCACTGTACTCTACCTCTACTGTACTCTACTGTTCTCTACCTCTACTGTGCTCTACTCTACTCTACTGTACTCCACTGTACTCTATCTCTACTGTGATCCACTGTACTCTACCTCTACTGTACTCTACTGTACTCTATCTCTACTGTGATCTACTGTACTCTATCTCTACTGTGCTCCACTGTACTCTACCTCTACTGTGCTCCACTGTACTCTACCTCTACTGTACTCCACTGTACTCTATCTCTACTGTGCTCCACTGTACTCTACCTCTACTGTGCTCAACTGTACTGTACTGTACTCCACTGTAATCTACCTCTACTGTACTCCACTGTACTCTACCTCTACTGTACTCCACTGTACTCTACCTCTACTGTACTCCACTGTACTCTACTCTACTGTACTCCACTGTACTCTATCTCTACTGTGATCCACTGTACTCTACCTCTACTGTACTCCACTGTACTCTATCTCTACTGTACTCCACTGTACTCTACCTCTACTGTACTCTACTGTTCTCTACCTCTACTGTGCTCTACTGTACTCTACTCTACTGTAATCCACTGTACTCTATCTCTACTGTGATCCACTGTACTCTACCTCTACTGTACTCCACTTTACTTTATCTCTACTGTGATCCACTGTACTCTATCTCTACTGTGCTCCACTGTACTCTACCTCTACTATGCTCCACTGTACTCTATCTCTACTGTGCTCCACTCTACTCTACCTCTACTGTGCTCCACTGTACTCTACCTCTACTGTACTCCACTTTACTTTATCTCTACTGTGATCCACTGTACTCTATCTCTACTCTGCTCCACTGTACTCTACCTCTACTATGCTCCACTGTACTCTATCTCTACTGTGCTCCACTCTACTCTACCTCTACTGTGCTGCACTGTACTCTACCTCTACTGTACTCCACTGTACTCTATCTCTACTGTACTCCACTGTACTCTACCTCTACTGTGCTCTACTGTTCTCTACCTCTACTGTGCTCTACTGTAACCCACTTATACTGTGCTCCACTGTACCCTACCTCTACTGTGCTCCACTGTACTCTACCTCTACTGTGATCCACTGTACTCTACCTCTACTCTGCTCCACTGTATCCACTGTACTCTACCTCTACTGTGCTCCACTGTACTCTACCTCTACTGTGCTCCACTGTACTCTACCTCTACTGTGCTCCACTGTACTCTACCTCTACTGTACTCTACTGTACTCCACCTCTAATGGGCTCCACTGTACTCTAGCTCTACTGTACTCCACTGTACTTTACCTCTACTGTACTCTACTGTACTCTACCTCTACTGTGCTCCACTGTACTCTACCTCTACTGTGCTCAACTGTACTCTACTGTACTCCACTGTACACTACCTCTACTGTACTCCACTGTACTCTATCTCTACTGTACTCCACTGTACTCTACCTCTACTGTAATCCACTGTACTCTATCTCTACTGTGCTCCACTGTACTCTACCTCTACTGTGCTCAACTGTACTGTACTGTACTCCACTGTAATCTACCTCTACTGTACTCCACTGTACTCTACCTCTACTGTACTCCACTGTACTCTACCTCTACTCTACTCCACTGTACTCTACTCTACTGTACTCCACTGCACTCTATCTCTACTGTGATCCACTGTACTCTACCTCTACTGTACTCCACTGTACTCTATCTCTACTGTACTCCACTGTACTCTACCTCTACTGTACTCTACTGTTCTCTACCTCTACTGTGCTCTACTGTACTCTACTCTACTGTACTCCACTGTACTCTATCTCTACTGTGATCCACTGTACTCTACCTCTACTGTACTCCACTTTACTTTATCTCTACTGTGATCCACTGTACTCTATCTCTACTGTGCTCCACTGTACTCTACCTCTACTATGCTCCACTGTACTCTATCTCTACTGTGTTCCACTCTACTCTACCTCTACTGTGCTCCACTGTACTCTACCTCTACTGTACTCCACTTTACTTTATCTCTACTGTGATCCACTGTACTCTATCTCTACTGTGCTCCACTGTACTCTACCTCTACTATGCTCCACTGTACTCTACCTCTACTGTGCTCCACTCTACTCTACCTCTACTGTGCTCCACTGTACTCTACCTCTACTGTACTCCATTGTACTCTATCTCTACTGTACTCCACTGTACTCTACCTCTACTGTGCTCTACTGTTCTCTACCTCTACTGTGCTCTACTGTACTCCACCTCTACTGTGCTCCACTGTACCCTACCTCTACTGTGCTCCACTGTACTCTACCTCTACTGTGCTCCACTGTACTCTACCTCTACTCTGCTCCACTGTATCCACTGTACTCTACCTCTCCTGTGCTCCACTGTACTCTACCTCTACTGTGCTCCACTGTACTCTACCTCTACCGTACTCCACTGTACTCTATCTCTACTGTACTCCACTGTACTCTACCTCTACTGTACTCTACTGTTCTCTACCTCTACTGTGCTCTACTCTACTCTACTGTACTCCACTGTACTCTATCTCTACTGTGATCCACTGTACTCTACCTCTACTGTACTCTACTGTACTCTATCTCTACTGTGATCTACTGTACTCTATCTCTACTGTGCTCCACTGTACTCTACCTCTACTGTGCTCCACTGTACTCTATCTCTACTGTGCTCCACTCTACTCTACCTCTACTGTGCTCCACTGTATCCTACCTCTACTGTACTCCACTGTACTCTATCTCTACTGTGCTCCACTGTACTCTATCTCTACTGTACTCCACTGTACTCTACCTCTACTGTGCTCTACTGTTCTCTACCTCTACTGTGCTCTACTGTACTCCACCTCTACTGTTCTCCACTGTACCCTACCTCTATTGTGCTCCACTGTACTCTACCTCTACTGTGCTCCACTGTACTCTACCTCTACTGTACTCCACTGTATTCTATCTCTACTGTGCTCCACTGTACTCTACCTCTACTGTGCTCAACTGTACTCTACTATACTCCACTGTACTCTACCTCTACTGTACTCCACTGTACTCTATCTCTACTGTACTCCACTGTACTCTACCTCTACTGTACTCCACTGTACTCTATCTCTAATGTGCTCCACTGTACTCTACCTCTACTGTGCTCCACTGTACTCTACCTCTACTCTGCTCCACTGTATCCACTGTACTCTACCTCTACTGTGCTCCACTGTACTCTACCTCTACTGTGCTCCACTGTACTCTACCTCTACTGTGCTCCACTGTACTCTACCTCTACTGTACTCCACTGTACTCTATCTCTACTGTGCTCCACTGTAATCTACCTCTACTGTACTCCACTTTACTCTACCTCTACTGTACTCAACTGTACTCTATCTCTACTGTGCTCTACTGTTCTCTACCTCTACTGTACTCCACTGTACTCTATCTCTACTGTACTCCACTGTACTCTACCTATACTGTACTCTACTGTTCTCTTCCTCTACTGTACTCCAATGTACTCTTTCTCTACTATGATCCACTGTACTCTACCTCTACTGTACTCCACTGTACTCTATCTCTACTCTACTCCACTGTACTCTACCTCTACTGTACTCTACTGTTCTCTACCTCTACTGTGCTCTACTGTACTCTTCTCTACTGTACTCCACTGTACTCTATCTCTACTGTGATCCACTGTACTCTACCTCTACTGTACTCCACTGTACTCTATCTCTACTGTGATCCACTGTACTCTATCTCTACTGTGCTCCACTGTACTCTACCTCTACTATGCTCCACTGTACTCTATCTGTGCTGTGCTCCACTCTACTCTACCTCTACTGTGCTCCACTGTACCCTACCTCTACTGTACTCCACTCTACTCTATCTCTACTCTGCTCCACTGTACTCTATCTCTACTGTACTCCACTGTACTCTACCTCTACTGTGCTCTACTGTTCTCTACCTCTACTGTGCTCTACTGTACTCAACCTCTACTGTGCTCCACTGTACCCTACCTCTACTGTGCTCCACTGTACTCTACCTCTACCGTGCTCCACTGTACTCTACCTCTACTGTGCTCTACTGTACTCTACCTCTACTGTGCTCCACTGTACTCTACCTCTACTGTGCTCCACTGTACTCTATCTCTACTGTGCTCCACTGTACTCTATTTCTACTGTACTCCTCTGTACTCTACCTCTACTGTGCTCCACTGTACTCTACCTCTACTGTGCTCCACTGTACTCTATCTGTAATGTACTCTACTGTACTCTATCTCTACTGTGATCCACTGTACTCTACCTCTGCTGTGCTCCACTGTACTCTATCTCTACTGTACTCCACTGTACTCTACTGTTCTCTACCTCTACTGTACTCTACTGTGCTCCACTGTACTTCACTGTAGTCTACCTCTACTGTGCTCCACTGTGCTCCACTGTACTTCACTGTAGTCTACCTCTACTGTGCTCCACTGTACTCTACCTCTACTGTGCTCCACTATAATTTACCTCTACTGTGCTCCACTGTACTCTACCTCTACTGTCCTCCACTGTACTCTACCTCTACTGTGCTCCACTGTACTCTCTCTCTACTGTACTCTACCTCTACTGTATTCTACTGTACTCCACCTCTAATGTGCTCCACTGTACTCTACCTCTACTGTACTCTAGCTCTACTGTACTCCACTGTACTCTACCTCTACTGTGCTCTACTGTACTCTATCTCTACTGTACTCCACTATACTCTAACTCTACTATACTCCACTGTACTCTATCTCTACTGTGCTCCAGTGTACTCTATTTCTACTGTGCTCCACTGTACTCTATCTCTACTGTACTCCACTGTCCTCTATCTCTACTGTACTCCACTGTACTCTACCTCTATTGTGCTCCACTGTACTCTATCTCTACTGTACTCTACTGTACTCTATCTCTACTGTACTCCACTGTACTCTATCTCTACTGTACTCCACTGTACTCTACCTCTACTGTACTCCACTGTACTCTACCTCTACTGTGCTCTACTGTTCTCTACCTCTACTGTGCTCTACTGTACTCCACCTCTACTGTGCTCCACTGTACCCTACCTCTACTGTGCTCCACTGTACTCTACCTCTACTGTGCTCCACTGTACTCTACCTCTACTCTGCTCCACTGTATCCACTGTACTCTACCTCTACTGTGCTCCACTGTACTCTACCTCTACTGTGCTCCACTGTACTCTACCTCTACTGTGCTCCACTGTACTCTACCTCTACTGTACTCCACTGTACTCTATCTCTACTCTGCTCCACTGTACTCTACCTCTACTGTACTCCACTGTACTCTATCTCTACTGTGCTCCACTGTACTCTACCTCTACTGTGCTCAACTGTACTGTACTGTACTCCACTGTAATCTACCTCTACTGTACTCCACTGTACTCTACCTCTACTGTACTCCACTGTACTCTACCTCTACTGTACTCCACTGTACTCTACTCTACTGTACTCCACTGTACTCTACCTCTACTGTGCTCAACTGTACTCTACTGTACTCCACTGTACACTACCTCTACTGTACTCCACTGTACTCTATCTCTACTGTACTCCACTGTACTCTACCTCTACTGTACTCCACTGTACTCTATCTCTACTGTGCTCCACTGTACTCTACCTCTACTGTGCTCAACTGTACTGTACTGTACTCCACTGTAATCTACCTCTACTGTACTCCACTGTACTCTACCTCTACTGTACTCCACTGTACTCTACCTCTACTGTACTCCACTGTACTCTACTCTACTGTACTCCACTGCACTCTATCTCTACTGTGATCCACTGTACTCTACCTCTACTGTACTCCACTGTACTCTATCTCTACTGTACTCCACTGTACTCTACCTCTACTGTACTCTACTGTTCTCTACCTCTACTGTGCTCTACTGTACTCTACTCTACTGTACTCCACTGTACTCTATCTCTACTGTGATCCACTGTACTCTACCTCTACTGTACTCCACTTTACTTTATCTCTACTGTGATCCACTGTACTCTATCTCTACTGTGCTCCACTGTACTCTACCTCTACTATGCTCCACTGTACTCTATCTCTACTGTGTTCCACTCTACTCTACCTCTACTGTGCTCCACTGTACTCTACCTCTACTGTACTCCACTTTACTTTATCTCTACTGTGATCCACTGTACTCTATCTCTACTGTGCTCCACTGTACTCTACCTCTACTATGCTCCACTGTACTCTACCTCTACTGTGCTCCACTCTACTCTACCTCTACTGTGCTCCACTGTACTCTACCTCTACTGTACTCCATTGTACTCTATCTCTACTGTACTCCACTGTACTCTACCTCTACTGTGCTCTACTGTTCTCTACCTCTACTGTGCTCTACTGTACTCCACCTCTACTGTGCTCCACTGTACCCTACCTCTACTGTGCTCCACTGTACTCTACCTCTACTGTGCTCCACTGTACTCTACCTCTACTCTGCTCCACTGTATCCACTGTACTCTACCTCTCCTGTGCTCCACTGTACTCTACCTCTACTGTGCTCCACTGTACTCTACCTCTACCGTACTCCACTGTACTCTATCTCTACTGTACTCCACTGTACTCTACCTCTACTGTACTCTACTGTTCTCTACCTCTACTGTGCTCTACTCTACTCTACTGTACTCCACTGTACTCTATCTCTACTGTGATCCACTGTACTCTACCTCTACTGTACTCTACTGTACTCTATCTCTACTGTGATCTACTGTACTCTATCTCTACTGTGCTCCACTGTACTCTACCTCTACTGTGCTCCACTGTACTCTATCTCTACTGTGCTCCACTCTACTCTACCTCTACTGTGCTCCACTGTATCCTACCTCTACTGTACTCCACTGTACTCTATCTCTACTGTGCTCCACTGTACTCTATCTCTACTGTACTCCACTGTACTCTACCTCTACTGTGCTCTACTGTTCTCTACCTCTACTGTGCTCTACTGTACTCCACCTCTACTGTTCTCCACTGTACCCTACCTCTATTGTGCTCCACTGTACTCTACCTCTACTGTGCTCCACTGTACTCTACCTCTACTGTACTCCACTGTATTCTATCTCTACTGTGCTCCACTGTACTCTACCTCTACTGTGCTCAACTGTACTCTACTGTACTCCACTGTACTCTACCTCTACTGTACTCCACTGTACTCTATCTCTACTGTACTCCACTGTACTCTACCTCTACTGTACTCCACTGTACTCTATCTCTAATGTGCTCCACTGTACTCTACCTCTACTGTGCTCCACTGTACTCTACCTCTACTCTGCTCCACTGTATCCACTGTACTCTACCTCTACTGTGCTCCACTGTACTCTACCTCTACTGTGCTCCACTGTACTCTACCTCTACTGTGCTCCACTGTACTCTACCTCTACTGTACTCCACTGTACTCTATCTCTACTGTGCTCCACTGTAATCTACCTCTACTGTACTCCACTTTACTCTACCTCTACTGTACTCAACTGTACTCTATCTCTACTGTGCTCTACTGTTCTCTACCTCTACTGTACTCCACTGTACTCTATCTCTACTGTACTCCACTGTACTCTACCTATACTGTACTCTACTGTTCTCTTCCTCTACTGTACTCCAATGTACTCTTTCTCTACTATGATCCACTGTACTCTACCTCTACTGTACTCCACTGTACTCTATCTCTACTCTACTCCACTGTACTCTACCTCTACTGTACTCTACTGTTCTCTACCTCTACTGTGCTCTACTGTACTCTTCTCTACTGTACTCCACTGTACTCTATCTCTACTGTGATCCACTGTACTCTACCTCTACTGTACTCCACTGTACTCTATCTCTACTGTGATCCACTGTACTCTATCTCTACTGTGCTCCACTGTACTCTACCTCTACTATGCTCCACTGTACTCTATCTGTACTGTGCTCCACTCTACTCTACCTCTACTGTGCTCCACTGTACCCTACCTCTACTGTACTCCACTCTACTCTATCTCTACTCTGCTCCACTGTACTCTATCTCTACTGTACTCCACTGTACTCTACCTCTACTGTGCTCTACTGTTCTCTACCTCTACTGTGCTCTACTGTACTCAACCTCTACTGTGCTCCACTGTACCCTACCTCTACTGTGCTCCACTGTACTCTACCTCTACTGTGCTCCACTGTACTCTACCTCTACTGTGCTCTACTGTACTCTACCTCTACTGTGCTCCACTGTACTCTACCTCTACTGTGCTCCACTGTACTCTATCTCTACTGTGCTCCACTGTACTCTATTTCTACTGTACTCCTCTGTACTCTACCTCTACTGTGCTCCACTGTACTCTACCTCTACTGTGCTCCACTGTACTCTATCTGTAATGTACTCTACTGTACTCTATCTCTACTGTGATCCACTGTACTCTACCTCTGCTGTGCTCCACTGTACTCTATCTCTACTGTACTCCACTGTACTCTACTGTTCTCTACCTCTACTGTACTCTACTGTGCTCCACTGTACTTCACTGTAGTCTACCTCTACTGTGCTCCACTGTACTCTACCTCTACTGTACTCTACTGTGCTCCACTGTACTTCACTGTAGTCTACCTCTACTGTGCTCCACTGTACTCTACCTCTACTGTGCTCCACTATAATTTACCTCTACTGTGCTCCACTGTACTCTACCTCTACTGTCCTCCACTGTACTCTACCTCTACTGTGCTCCACTGTACTCTCTCTCTACTGTACTCTACCTCTACTGTATTCTACTGTACTCCACCTCTAATGTGCTCCACTGTACTCTACCTCTACTGTACTCTACCTCTACTGTACTCCACTGTACTCTACCTCTACTGTGCTCTACTGTACTCTATCTCTACTGTACTCCACTATACTCTAACTCTACTATACTCCACTGTACTCTATCTCTACTGTGCTCCACTGTACTCTATTTCTACTGTGCTCCACTGTACTCTATCTCTACTGTACTCCACTGTACTATATCTCTACTGTACTTCACTGTCCTCTATCTCTACTGTACTCCACTGTACTCTACCTCTATTGTGCTCCACTGTACTCTATCTCTACTGTACTCTACTGTACTCTATCTCTACTGTACTCCACTGTACTCTATCTCTACTGTACTCCACTGTACTCTACCTCTACTGTACTCCACTGTACTCTACCTCTACTGTGCTCTACTGTTCTCTACCTCTACTGTGCTCTACTGTACTCCACCTCTACTGTGCTCCACTGTACCCTACCTCTACTGTGCTCCACTGTACTCTACCTCTACTGTGCTCCACTGTACTCTACCTCTACTCTGCTCCACTGTATCCACTGTACTCTACCTCTACTGTGCTCCACTGTACTCTACCTCTACTGTGCTCCACTGTACTCTACCTCTACTGTGCTCCACTGTACTCTACCTCTACTGTACTCCACTGTACTCTATCTCTACTCTGCTCCACTGTACTCTACCTCTACTGTACTCCACTGTACTCTATCTCTACTGTGCTCCACTGTACTCTACCTCTACTGTGCTCAACTGTACTGTACTGTACTCCACTGTAATCTACCTCTACTGTACTCCACTGTACTCTACCTCTACTGTACTCCACTGTACTCTACCTCTACTGTACTCCACTGTACTCTACTCTACTGTACTCCACTGTACTCTACCTCTACTGTGCTCAACTGTACTCTACTGTACTCCACTGTACACTACCTCTACTCTACTCCACTGTACTCTATCTCTACTGTACTCCACTGTACTCTACCTCTACTGTACTCCACTGTACTCTATCTCTACTGTGCTCCACTGTACTCTACCTCTACTGTGCTCAACTGTACTGTACTGTACTCCACTGTAATCTACCTCTACTGTACTCCACTGTACTCTACCTCTACTGTACTCCACTGTACTCTACCTCTACTGTACTCCACTGTACTCTACTCTACTGTACTCCACTGCACTCTATCTCTACTGTGATCCACTGTACTCTACCTCTACTGTACTCCACTCTACTCTATCTCTACTGTACTCCACTGTACTCTACCTCTACTGTACTCTACTGTTCTCTACCTCTACTGTGCTTTACTGTACTCTACTCTACTGTACTCCACTGTACTCTATCTCTACTGTGATCCACTGTACTCTACCTCTACTGTACTCCACTTTACTTTATCTCTACTGTGATCCACTGTACTCTATCTCTACTGTGCTCCACTGTACTCTACCTCTACTATGCTCCACTGTACTCTATCTCTACTGTGCTCCACTCTACTCTACCTCTACTGTGCTCCACTGTACTCTACCTCTACTGTACTCCACTTTACTTTATCTCTACTGTGATCCACTGTACTCTATCTCTACTCTGCTCCACTGTACTCTACCTCTACTATGCTCCACTGTACTCTATCTCTACTGTGCTCCACTCTACTCTACCTCTACTGTGCTGCACTGTACTCTACCTCTACTGTACTCCACTGTACTCTATCTCTACTGTACTCCACTGTACTCTACCTCTACTGTGCTCTACTGTTCTCTACCTCTACTGTGCTCTACTGTAACCCACTTATACTGTGCTCCACTGTACCCTACCTCTACTGTGCTCCACTGTACTCTACCTCTACTGTGATCCACTGTACTCTACCTCTACTCTGCTCCACTGTATCCACTGTACTCTACCTCTACTGTGCTCCACTGTACTCTACCTCTACTGTGCTCCAATGTACTCTACCTCTACTGTGCTCCACTGTACTCTACCTCTAATGTACTCTACTGTACTCCACCTCTAATGGGCTCCACTGTACTCTAGCTCTACTGTACTCCACTGTACTTTACCTCTACTGTACTCTACTGTACTCTACCTCTACTGTGCTCCACTGTACTCTACATCTACTGTGCTCAACTGTACTCTACTGTACTCCACTGTACACTACCTCTACTGTACTCCACTGTACTCTATCTCTACTGTACTCCACTGTACTCTACCTCTACTGTAATCCACTGTACTCTATCTCTACTGTGCTCCACTGTACTCTACCTCTACTGTGCTCAACTGTACTGTACTGTACTCCACTGTAATCTACCTCTACTGTACTCCACTGTACTCTACCTCTACTGTACTCCACTGTACTCTACCTCTACTGTACTCCACTGTACTCTACTCTACTGTACTCCACTGCACTCTATCTCTACTGTGATCCACTGTACTCTACCTCTACTGTACTCCACTGTACTCTATCTCTACTGTACTCCACTGTACTCTACCTCTACTGTACTCTACTGTTCTCTACCTCTACTGTGCTCTACTGTACTCTACTCTACTGTACTCCACTGTACTCTATCTCTACTGTGATCCACTGTACTCTACCTCTACTGTACTCCACTTTACTTTATCTCTACTGTGATCCACTGTACTCTATCTCTACTGTGCTCCACTGTACTCTACCTCTACTATGCTCCACTGTACTCTATCTCTACTGTGTTCCACTCTACTCTACCTCTACTGTGCTCCACTGTACTCTACCTCTACTGTACTCCACTTTACTTTATCTCTACTGTGATCCACTGTACTCTATCTCTACTGTGCTCCACTGTACTCTACCTCTACTATGCTCCACTGTACTCTACCTCTACTGTGCTCCACTCTACTCTACCTCTACTGTGCTCCACTGTACTCTACCTCTACTGTACTCCATTGTACTCTATCTCTACTGTACTCCACTGTACTCTACATCTACTGTGCTCTACTGTTCTCTACCTCTACTGTGCTCTACTGTACTCCACCTCTACTGTGCTCCACTGTACCCTACCTCTACTGTGCTCCACTGTACTCTACCTCTACTGTGCTCCACTGTACTCTACCTCTACTCTGCTCCACTGTATCCACTGTACTCTACCTCTCCTGTGCTCCACTGTACTCTACCTCTACTGTGCTCCACTGTACTCTACCTCTACCGTACTCCACTGTACTCTATCTCTACTGTACTCCACTGTACTCTACCTCTACTGTACTCTACTGTTCTCTACCTCTACTGTGCTCTACTCTACTCTACTGTACTCCACTGTACTCTATCTCTACTGTGATCCACTGTACTCTACCTCTACTGTACTCTACTGTACTCTATCTCTACTGTGATCTACTGTACTCTATCTCTACTGTGCTCCACTGTACTCTACCTCTACTGTGCTCCACTGTACTCTATCTCTACTGTGCTCCACTCTACTCTACCTCTACTGTGCTCCACTGTATCCTACCTCTACTGTACTCCACTGTACTCTACCTCTACTGTACTCCACTTTACTTTATCTCTACTGTGATCCACTGTACTCTATCTCTACTCTGCTCCACTGTACTCTACCTCTACTATGCTCCACTGTACTCTATCTCTACTGTGCTCCACTCTACTCTACCTCTACTGTGCTGCACTGTACTCTACCTCTACTGTACTCCACTGTACTCTATCTCTACTGTACTCCACTGTACTCTACCTCTACTGTGCTCTACTGTTCTCTACCTCTACTGTGCTCTACTGTAACCCACTTATACTGTGCTCCACTGTACCCTACCTCTACTGTGCTCCACTGTACTCTACCTCTACTGTGATCCACTGTACTCTACCTCTACTCTGCTCCACTGTATCCACTGTACTCTACCTCTACTGTGCTCCACTGTACTCTACCTCTACTGTGCTCCACTGTACTCTACCTCTACTGTGCTCCACTGTACTCTACCTCTACTGTGCTCCACTGTACTCTACCTCTAATGTACTCTACTGTACTCCACCTCTAATGGGCTCCACTGTACTCTAGCTCTACTGTACTCCACTGTACTTTACCTCTACTGTACTCTACTGTACTCTACCTCTACTGTGCTCCACTGTACTCTACATCTACTGTGCTCAACTGTACTCTACTGTACTCCACTGTACACTACCTCTACTGTACTCCACTGTACTCTATCTCTACTGTACTCCACTGTACTCTACCTCTACTGTAATCCACTGTACTCTATCTCTACTGTGCTCCACTGTACTCTACCTCTACTGTGCTCAACTGTACTGTACTGTACTCCACTGTAATCTACCTCTACTGTACTCCACTGTACTCTACCTCTACTGTACTCCACTGTACTCTACCTCTACTGTACTCCACTGTACTCTACTCTACTGTACTCCACTGCACTCTATCTCTACTGTGATCCACTGTACTCTACCTCTACTGTACTCCACTGTACTCTATCTCTACTGTACTCCACTGTACTCTACCTCTACTGTACTCTACTGTTCTCTACCTCTACTGTGCTCTACTGTACTCTACTCTACTGTACTCCACTGTACTCTATCTCTACTGTGATCCACTATACTCTACCTCTACTGTACTCCACTTTACTTTATCTCTACTGTGATCCACTGTACTCTATCTCTACTGTGCTCCACTGTACTCTACCTCTACTATGCTCCACTGTACTCTATCTCTACTGTGTTCCACTCTACTCTACCTCTACTGTGCTCCACTGTACTCTACCTCTACTGTACTCCACTTTACTTTATCTCTACTGTGATCCACTGTACTCTATCTCTACTGTGCTCCACTGTACTCTACCTCTACTATGCTCCACTGTACTCTACCTCTACTGTGCTCCACTCTACTCTACCTCTACTGTGCTCCACTGTACTCTACCTCTACTGTACTCCACTGTACTCTACATCTACTGTGCTCTACTGTTCTCTACCTCTACTGTGCTCTACTGTACTCCACCTCTACTGTGCTCCACTGTACCCTACCTCTACTGTGCTCCACTGTACTCTACCTCTACTGTGCTCCACTGTACTCTACCTCTACTCTGCTCCACTGTATCCACTGTACTCTACCTCTCCTGTGCTCCACTGTACTCTACCTCTACTGTGCTCCACTGTACTCTACCTCTACCGTACTCCACTGTACTCTATCTCTACTGTACTCCACTGTACTCTACCTCTACTGTACTCTACTGTTCTCTACCTCTACTGTGCTCTACTCTACTCTACTGTACTCCACTGTACTCTATCTCTACTGTGATCCACTGTACTCTACCTCTACTGTACTCTACTGTACTCTATCTCTACTGTGATCTACTGTACTCTATCTCTACTGTGCTCCACTGTACTCTACCTCTACTGTGCTCCACTGTACTCTATCTCTACTGTGCTCCACTCTACTCTACCTCTACTGTGCTCCACTGTATCCTACCTCTACTGTACTCCACTGTACTCTATCTCTACTGTGCTCCACTGTACTCTATCTCTACTGTACTCCACTGTACTCTACCTCTACTGTGCTCTACTGTTCTCTACCTCTACTGTGCTCTACTGTACTCCACCTCTACTGTTCTCCACTGTACCCTACCTCTATTGTGCTCCACTGTACTCTACCTCTACTGTGCTCCACTGTACTCTACCTCTACTGTACTCCACTGTATTCTATCTCTACTGTGCTCCACTGTACTCTACCTCTACTGTGCTCAACTGTACTCTACTGTACTCCACTGTACTCTACCTCTACTGTACTCCACTGTACTCTACCTCTACTGTGCTCTACTGTTCTCTACCTCTACTGTGCTCTACTGTACTCCACCTCTACTGTGCTCCACTGTACCCTACCTCTACTGTGCTCCACTGTACTCTACCTCTACTGTGCTCCACTGTACTCTACCTCTACTCTGCTCCACTGTATCCACTGTACTCTACCTCTACTGTGCTCCACTGTACTCTACCTCTACTGTGCTCCACTGTACTCTACCTCTACTGTACTCCACTGTACTCTATCTCTACTGTGCTCCACTGTAATCTACCTCTACTGTACTCCACTTTACTCTACCTCTACTGTACTCAACTGTACTCTATCTCTACTGTGCTCTACTGTTCTCTACCTCTACTGTACTCCACTGTACTCTATCTCTACTGTACTCCACTGTACTCTACCTATACTGTACTCTACTGTTCTCTTCCTCTACTGTACTCCAATGTACTCTTTCTCTACTATGATCCACTGTACTCTACCTCTACTGTACTCCACTGTACTCTATCTCTACTCTACTCCACTGTACTCTACCTCTACTGTACTCTACTGTTCTCTACCTCTACTGTGCTCTACTGTACTCTTCTCTACTGTACTCCACTGTACTCTATCTCTACTGTGATCCACTGTACTCTACCTCTACTGTACTCCACTGTACTCTATCTCTACTGTGATCCACTGTACTCTATCTCTACTGTGCTCCACTGTACTCTACCTCTACTATGCTCCACTGTACTCTATCTGTACTGTGCTCCACTCTACTCTACCTCTACTGTGCTCCACTGTACCCTACCTCTACTGTACTCCACTCTACTCTATCTCTACTCTGCTCCACTGTACTCTATCTCTACTGTACTCCACTGTACTCTACCTCTACTGTGCTCTACTGTTCTCTACCTCTACTGTGCTCTACTGTACTCAACCTCTACTGTGCTCCACTGTACCCTACCTCTACTGTGCTCCACTGTACTCTACCTCTACTGTGCTCCACTGTACTCTACCTCTACTGTGCTCTACTGTACTCTACCTCTACTGTGCTCCACTGTACTCTACCTCTACTGTGCTCCACTGTACTCTATCTCTACTGTGCTCCACTGTACTCTATTTCTACTGTACTCCTCTGTACTCTACCTCTACTGTGCTCCACTGTACTCTACCTCTACTGTGCTCCACTGTACTCTATCTGTAATGTACTCTACTGTACTCTATCTCTACTGTGATCCACTGTACTCTACCTCTGCTGTGCTCCACTGTACTCTATCTCTACTGTACTCCACTGTACTCTACTGTTCTCTACCTCTACTGTACTCTACTGTGCTCCACTGTACTTCACTGTAGTCTACCTCTACTGTGCTCCACTGTACTCTACCTCTACTGTACTCTACTGTGCTCCACTGTACTTCACTGTAGTCTACCTCTACTGTGCTCCACTGTACTCTACCTCTACTGTGCTCCACTATAATTGACCTCTACTGTGCTCCACTGTACTCTACCTCTACTGTCCTCCACTGTACTCTACCTCTACTGTGCTCCACTGTACTCTCTCTCTACTGTACTCTACCTCTACTGTATTCTACTGTACTCCACCTCTAATGTGCTCCACTGTACTCTACCTCTACTGTAATCTACCTCTACTGTACTCCACTGTACTCTACCTCTACTGTGCTCTACTGTACTCTATCTCTACTGTACTCCACTATACTCTAACTCTACTATACTCCACTGTACTCTATCTCTACTGTGCTCCACTGTACTCTATTTCTACTGTGCTCCACTGTACTCTATCTCTACTGTACTCCACTGTACTATATCTCTACTGTACTTCACTGTCCTCTATCTCTACTGTACTCCACTGTACTCTACCTCTATTGTGCTCCACTGTACTCTATCTCTACTGTACTCTACTGTACTCTATCTCTACTGTACTCCACTGTACTCTATCTCTACTGTACTCCACTGTACTCTACCTCTACTGTACTCCACTGTACTCTACCTCTACTGTGCTCTACTGTTCTCTACCTCTACTGTGCTCTACTGTACTCCACCTCTACTGTGCTCCACTGTACCCTACCTCTACTGTGCTCCACTGTACTCTACCTCTACTGTGCTCCACTGTACTCTACCTCTACTCTGCTCCACTGTATCCACTGTACTCTACCTCTACTGTGCTCCACTGTACTCTACCTCTACTGTGCTCCACTGTACTCTACCTCTACTGTGCTCCACTGTACTCTACCTCTACTGTACTCCACTGTACTCTATCTCTACTCTGCTCCACTGTACTCTACCTCTACTGTACTCCACTGTACTCTATCTCTACTGTGCTCCACTGTACTCTACCTCTACTGTGCTCAACTGTACTGTACTGTACTCCACTGTAATCTACCTCTACTGTACTCCACTGTACTCTACCTCTACTGTACTCCACTGTACTCTACCTCTACTGTACTCCACTGTACTCTACTCTACTGTACTCCACTGTACTCTACCTCTACTGTGCTCAACTGTACTCTACTGTACTCCACTGTACACTACCTCTACTGTACTCCACTGTACTCTATCTCTACTGTACTCCACTGTACTCTACCTCTACTGTACTCCACTGTACTCTATCTCTACTGTGCTCCACTGTACTCTACCTCTACTGTGCTCAACTGTACTGTACTGTACTCCACTGTAATCTACCTCTACTGTACTCCACTGTACTCTACCTCTACTGTACTCCACTGTACTCTACCTCTACTGTACTCCACTGTACTCTACTCTACTGTACTCCACTGCACTCTATCTCTACTGTGATCCACTGTACTCTACCTCTACTGTACTCCACTGTACTCTATCTCTACTGTACTCCACTGTACTCTACCTCTACTGTACTCTACTGTTCTCTACCTCTACTGTGCTCTACTGTACTCTACTCTACTGTACTCCACTGTACTCTATCTCTACTGTGATCCACTGTACTCTACCTCTACTGTACTCCACTTTACTTTATCTCTACTGTGATCCACTGTACTCTATCTCTACTGTGCTCCACTGTACTCTACCTCTACTATGCTCCACTGTACTCTATCTCTACTGTGTTCCACTCTACTCTACCTCTACTGTGCTCCACTGTACTCTACCTCTACTGTACTCCACTTTACTTTATCTCTACTGTGATCCACTGTACTCTATCTCTACTGTGCTCCACTGTACTCTACCTCTACTATGCTCCACTGTACTCTACCTCTACTGTGCTCCACTCTACTCTACCTCTACTGTGCTCCACTGTACTCTACCTCTACTGTACTCCATTGTACTCTATCTCTACTGTACTCCACTGTACTCTACCTCTACTGTGCTCTACTGTTCTCTACCTCTACTGTGCTCTACTGTACTCCACCTCTACTGTGCTCCACTGTACCCTACCTCTACTGTGCTCCACTGTACTCTACCTCTACTGTGCTCCACTGTACTCTACCTCTACTCTGCTCCACTGTATCCACTGTACTCTACCTCTCCTGTGCTCCACTGTACTCTACCTCTACTGTGCTCCACTGTA
Organism: Tiaroga cobitis; assembly: GCA_030578255.1. NCBI lineage: Eukaryota > Metazoa > Chordata > Actinopteri > Cypriniformes > Leuciscidae > Tiaroga > Tiaroga cobitis. The sequence goes on along the minus strand of CM060611.1, from coordinate 32,129,008 downwards.
CTCTACCTCTACCGTACTCCACTGTACTCTATCTCTACTGTACTCCACTGTACTCTACCTCTACTGTACTCTACTGTTCTCTACCTCTACTGTGCTCTACTCTACTCTACTGTACTCCACTGTACTCTATCTCTACTGTGATCCACTGTACTCTACCTCTACTGTACTCTACTGTACTCTATCTCTACTGTGATCTACTGTACTCTATCTCTACTGTGCTCCACTGTACTCTACCTCTACTGTGCTCCACTGTACTCTATCTCTACTGTGCTCCACTCTACTCTACCTCTACTGTGCTCCACTGTATCCTACCTCTACTGTACTCCACTGTACTCTATCTCTACTGTGCTCCACTGTACTCTATCTCTACTGTACTCCACTGTACTCTACCTCTACTGTGCTCTACTGTTCTCTACCTCTACTGTGCTCTACTGTACTCCACCTCTACTGTTCTCCACTGTACCCTACCTCTATTGTGCTCCACTGTACTCTACCTCTACTGTGCTCCACTGTACTCTACCTCTACTGTACTCCACTGTATTCTATCTCTACTGTGCTCCACTGTACTCTACCTCTACTGTGCTCAACTGTACTCTACTGTACTCCACTGTACTCTACCTCTACTGTACTCCACTGTACTCTATCTCTACTGTACTCCACTGTACTCTACCTCTACTGTACTCCACTGTACTCTATCTCTAATGTGCTCCACTGTACTCTACCTCTACTGTGCTCCACTGTACTCTACCTCTACTCTGCTCCACTGTATCCACTGTACTCTACCTCTACTGTGCTCCACTGTACTCTACCTCTACTGTGCTCCACTGTACTCTACCTCTACTGTGCTCCACTGTACTCTACCTCTACTGTACTCCACTGTACTCTATCTCTACTGTGCTCCACTGTAATCTACCTCTACTGTACTCCACTTTACTCTACCTCTACTGTACTCAACTGTACTCTATCTCTACTGTGCTCTACTGTTCTCTACCTCTACTGTACTCCACTGTACTCTATCTCTACTATACTCCACTGTACTCTACCTATACTGTACTCTACTGTTCTCTTCCTCTACTGTACTCCAATGTACTCTTTCTCTACTATGATCCACTGTACTCTACCTCTACTGTACTCCACTGTACTCTATCTCTACTCTACTCCACTGTACTCTACCTCTACTGTACTCTACTGTTCTCTACCTCTACTGTGCTCTACTGTACTCTTCTCTACTGTACTCCACTGTACTCTATCTCTACTGTGATCCACTGTACTCTACCTCTACTGTACTCCACTGTACTCTATCTCTACTGTGATCCACTGTACTCTATCTCTACTGTGCTCCACTGTACTCTACCTCTACTATGCTCCACTGTACTCTATCTGTACTGTGCTCCACTCTACTCTACCTCTACTGTGCTCCACTGTACCCTACCTCTACTGTACTCCACTCTACTCTATCTCTACTCTGCTCCACTGTACTCTATCTCTACTGTACTCCACTGTACTCTACCTCTACTGTGCTCTACTGTTCTCTACCTCTACTGTGCTCTACTGTACTCAACCTCTACTGTGCTCCACTGTACCCTACCTCTACTGTGCTCCACTGTACTCTACCTCTACTGTGCTCCACTGTACTCTACCTCTACTGTGCTCTACTGTACTCTACCTCTACTGTGCTCCACTGTACTCTACCTCTACTGTGCTCCACTGTACTCTATCTCTACTGTGCTCCACTGTACTCTATTTCTACTGTACTCCTCTGTACTCTACCTCTACTGTGCTCCACTGTACTCTACCTCTACTGTGCTCCACTGTACTCTATCTGTAATGTACTCTACTGTACTCTATCTCTACTGTGATCCACTGTACTCTACCTCTGCTGTGCTCCACTGTACTCTATCTCTACTGTACTCCACTGTACTCTACTGTTCTCTACCTCTACTGTACTCTACTGTGCTCCACTGTACTTCACTGTAGTCTACCTCTACTGTGCTCCACTGTACTCTACCTCTACTGTACTCTACTGTGCTCCACTGTACTTCACTGTAGTCTACCTCTACTGTGCTCCACTGTACTCTACCTCTACTGTGCTCCACTATAATTTACCTCTACTGTGCTCCACTGTACTCTACCTCTACTGTCCTCCACTGTACTCTACCTCTACTGTGCTCCACTGTACTCTCTCTCTACTGTACTCTACCTCTACTGTATTCTACTGTACTCCACCTCTAATGTGCTCCACTGTACTCTACCTCTACTGTACTCTACCTCTACTGTACTCCACTGTACTCTACCTCTACTGTGCTCTACTGTACTCTATCTCTACTGTACTCCACTATACTCTAACTCTACTATACTCCACTGTACTCTATCTCTACTGTGCTCCACTGTACTCTATTTCTACTGTGCTCCACTGTACTCTATCTCTACTGTACTCCACTGTACTATATCTCTACTGTACTTCACTGTCCTCTATCTCTACTGTACTCCACTGTACTCTACCTCTATTGTGCTCCACTGTACTCTATCTCTACTGTACTCTACTGTACTCTATCTCTACTGTACTCCACTGTACTCTATCTCTACTGTACTCCACTGTACTCTACCTCTACTGTACTCCACTGTACTCTACCTCTACTGTGCTCTACTGTTCTCTACCTCTACTGTGCTCTACTGTACTCCACCTCTACTGTGCTCCACTGTACCCTACCTCTACTGTGCTCCACTGTACTCTACCTCTACTGTGCTCCACTGTACTCTACCTCTACTCTGCTCCACTGTACTCTACCTCTACTGTGCTCCACTGTACTCTACCTCTACTGTACTCCACTGTACTCTATCTCTACTGTGCTCCACTGTAATCTACCTCTACTGTACTCCACTTTACTCTACCTCTACTGTACTCAACTGTACTCTATCTCTACTGTGCTCTACTGTTCTCTACCTCTACTGTACTCCACTGTACTCTATCTCTACTGTACTCCACTGTACTCTACCTATACTGTACTCTACTGTTCTCTTCCTCTACTGTACTCCAATGTACTCTTTCTCTACTATGATCCACTGTACTCTACCTCTACTGTACTCCACTGTACTCTATCTCTACTCTACTCCACTGTACTCTACCTCTACTGTACTCTACTGTTCTCTACCTCTACTGTGCTCTACTGTACTCTTCTCTACTGTACTCCACTGTACTCTATCTCTACTGTGATCCACTGTACTCTACCTCTACTGTACTCCACTGTACTCTATCTCTACTGTGATCCACTGTACTCTATCTCTACTGTGCTCCACTGTACTCTACCTCTACTATGCTCCACTGTACTCTATCTGTACTGTGCTCCACTCTACTCTACCTCTACTGTGCTCCACTGTACCCTACCTCTACTGTACTCCACTCTACTCTATCTCTACTCTGCTCCACTGTACTCTATCTCTACTGTACTCCACTGTACTCTACCTCTACTGTGCTCTACTGTTCTCTACCTCTACTGTGCTCTACTGTACTCAACCTCTACTGTGCTCCACTGTACCCTACCTCTACTGTGCTCCACTGTACTCTACCTCTACTGTGCTCCACTGTACTCTACCTCTACTGTGCTCTACTGTACTCTACCTCTACTGTGCTCCACTGTACTCTACCTCTACTGTGCTCCACTGTACTCTATCTCTACTGTGCTCCACTGTACTCTATTTCTACTGTACTCCTCTGTACTCTACCTCTACTGTGCTCCACTGTACTCTACCTCTACTGTGCTCCACTGTACTCTATCTGTAATGTACTCTACTGTACTCTATCTCTACTGTGATCCACTGTACTCTACCTCTGCTGTGCTCCACTGTACTCTATCTCTACTGTACTCCACTGTACTCTACTGTTCTCTACCTCTACTGTACTCTACTGTGCTCCACTGTACTTCACTGTAGTCTACCTCTACTGTGCTCCACTGTACTCTACCTCTACTGTACTCTACTGTGCTCCACTGTACTTCACTGTAGTCTACCTCTACTGTGCTCCACTGTACTCTACCTCTACTGTGCTCCACTATAATTTACCTCTACTGTGCTCCACTGTACTCTACCTCTACTGTCCTCCACTGTACTCTACCTCTACTGTGCTCCACTGTACTCTCTCTCTACTGTACTCTACCTCTACTGTATTCTACTGTACTCCACCTCTAATGTGCTCCACTGTACTCTACCTCTACTGTACTCTACCTCTACTGTACTCCACTGTACTCTACCTCTACTGTGCTCTACTGTACTCTATCTCTACTGTACTCCACTATACTCTAACTCTACTATACTCCACTGTACTCTATCTCTACTGTGCTCCACTGTACTCTATTTCTACTGTGCTCCACTGTACTCTATCTCTACTGTACTCCACTGTACTATATCTCTACTGTACTTCACTGTCCTCTATCTCTACTGTACTCCACTGTACTCTACCTCTATTGTGCTCCACTGTACTCTATCTCTACTGTACTCTACTGTACTCTATCTCTACTGTACTCCACTGTACTCTATCTCTACTGTACTCCACTGTACTCTACCTCTACTGTACTCCACTGTACTCTACCTCTACTGTGCTCTACTGTTCTCTACCTCTACTGTGCTCTACTGTACTCCACCTCTACTGTGCTCCACTGTACCCTACCTCTACTGTGCTCCACTGTACTCTACCTCTACTGTGCTCCACTGTACTCTACCTCTACTCTGCTCCACTGTATCCACTGTACTCTACCTCTACTGTGCTCCACTGTACTCTACCTCTACTGTGCTCCACTGTACTCTACCTCTACTGTGCTCCACTGTACTCTACCTCTACTGTACTCCACTGTACTCTATCTCTACTCTGCTCCACTGTACTCTACCTCTACTGTACTCCACTGTACTCTATCTCTACTGTGCTCCACTGTACTCTACCTCTACTGTGCTCAACTGTACTGTACTGTACTCCACTGTAATCTACCTCTACTGTACTCCACTGTACTCTACCTCTACTGTACTCCACTGTACTCTACCTCTACTGTACTCCACTGTACTCTACTCTACTGTACTCCACTGTACTCTACCTCTACTGTGCTCAACTGTACTCTACTGTACTCCACTGTACACTACCTCTACTCTACTCCACTGTACTCTATCTCTACTGTACTCCACTGTACTCTACCTCTACTGTACTCCACTGTACTCTATCTCTACTGTGCTCCACTGTACTCTACCTCTACTGTGCTCAACTGTACTGTACTGTACTCCACTGTAATCTACCTCTACTGTACTCCACTGTACTCTACCTCTACTGTACTCCACTGTACTCTACCTCTACTGTACTCCACTGTACTCTACTCTACTGTACTCCACTGCACTCTATCTCTACTGTGATCCACTGTACTCTACCTCTACTGTACTCCACTCTACTCTATCTCTACTGTACTCCACTGTACTCTACCTCTACTGTACTCTACTGTTCTCTACCTCTACTGTGCTTTACTGTACTCTACTCTACTGTACTCCACTGTACTCTATCTCTACTGTGATCCACTGTACTCTACCTCTACTGTACTCCACTTTACTTTATCTCTACTGTGATCCACTGTACTCTATCTCTACTGTGCTCCACTGTACTCTACCTCTACTATGCTCCACTGTACTCTATCTCTACTGTGCTCCACTCTACTCTACCTCTACTGTGCTCCACTGTACTCTACCTCTACTGTACTCCACTTTACTTTATCTCTACTGTGATCCACTGTACTCTATCTCTACTCTGCTCCACTGTACTCTACCTCTACTATGCTCCACTGTACTCTATCTCTACTGTGCTCCACTCTACTCTACCTCTACTGTGCTGCACTGTACTCTACCTCTACTGTACTCCACTGTACTCTATCTCTACTGTACTCCACTGTACTCTACCTCTACTGTGCTCTACTGTTCTCTACCTCTACTGTGCTCTACTGTAACCCACTTATACTGTGCTCCACTGTACCCTACCTCTACTGTGCTCCACTGTACTCTACCTCTACTGTAATCCACTGTACTCTACCTCTACTCTGCTCCACTGTATCCACTGTACTCTACCTCTACTGTGCTCCACTGTACTCTACCTCTACTGTGCTCCAATGTACTCTACCTCTACTGTGCTCCACTGTACTCTACCTCTAATGTACTCTACTGTACTCCACCTCTAATGGGCTCCACTGTACTCTAGCTCTACTGTACTCCACTGTACTTTACCTCTACTGTACTCTACTGTACTCTACCTCTACTGTGCTCCACTGTACTCTACATCTACTGTGCTCAACTGTACTCTACTGTACTCCACTGTACACTACCTCTACTGTACTCCACTGTACTCTATCTCTACTGTACTCCACTGTACTCTACCTCTACTGTAATCCACTGTACTCTATCTCTACTGTGCTCCACTGTACTCTACCTCTACTGTGCTCAACTGTACTGTACTGTACTCCACTGTAATCTACCTCTACTGTACTCCACTGTACTCTACCTCTACTGTACTCTACTGTTCTCTACCTCTACTGTGCTCTACTGTACTCTACTCTACTGTACTCCACTGTACTCTATCTCTACTGTGATCCACTGTACTCTACCTCTACTGTACTCCACTTTACTTTATCTCTACTGTGATCCACTGTACTCTATCTCTACTGTGCTCCACTGTACTCTACCTCTACTATGCTCCACTGTACTCTATCTCTACTGTGTTCCACTCTACTCTACCTCTACTGTGCTCCACTGTACTCTACCTCTACTGTACTCCACTTTACTTTATCTCTACTGTGATCCACTGTACTCTATCTCTACTGTGCTCCACTGTACTCTACCTCTACTATGCTCCACTGTACTCTACCTCTACTGTGCTCCACTCTACTCTACCTCTACTGTGCTCCACTGTACTCTACCTCTACTGTACTCCATTGTACTCTATCTCTACTGTACTCCACTGTACTCTACATCTACTGTGCTCTACTGTTCTCTACCTCTACTGTGCTCTACTGTACTCCACCTCTACTGTGCTCCACTGTACCCTACCTCTACTGTGCTCCACTGTACTCTACCTCTACTGTGCTCCACTGTACTCTACCTCTACTCTGCTCCACTGTATCCACTGTACTCTACCTCTCCTGTGCTCCACTGTACTCTACCTCTACTGTGCTCCACTGTACTCTACCTCTACCGTACTCCACTGTACTCTATCTCTACTGTACTCCACTGTACTCTACCTCTACTGTACTCTACTGTTCTCTACCTCTACTGTGCTCTACTCTACTCTACTGTACTCCACTGTACTCTATCTCTACTGTGATCCACTGTACTCTACCTCTACTGTACTCTACTGTACTCTATCTCTACTGTGATCTACTGTACTCTATCTCTACTGTGCTCCACTGTACTCTACCTCTACTGTGCTCCACTGTACTCTATCTCTACTGTGCTCCACTCTACTCTACCTCTACTGTGCTCCACTGTATCCTACCTCTACTGTACTCCACTGTACTCTACCTCTACTGTACTCCACTTTACTTTATCTCTACTGTGATCCACTGTACTCTATCTCTACTCTGCTCCACTGTACTCTACCTCTACTATGCTCCACTGTACTCTATCTCTACTGTGCTCCACTCTACTCTACCTCTACTGTGCTGCACTGTACTCTACCTCTACTGTACTCCACTGTACTCTATCTCTACTGTACTCCACTGTACTCTACCTCTACTGTGCTCTACTGTTCTCTACCTCTACTGTGCTCTACTGTAACCCACTTATACTGTGCTCCACTGTACCCTACCTCTACTGTGCTCCACTGTACTCTACCTCTACTGTGATCCACTGTACTCTACCTCTACTCTGCTCCACTGTATCCACTGTACTCTACCTCTACTGTGCTCCACTGTACTCTACCTCTACTGTGCTCCACTGTACTCTACCTCTACTGTGCTCCACTGTACTCTACCTCTACTGTGCTCCACTGTACTCTACCTCTAATGTACTCTACTGTACTCCACCTCTAATGGGCTCCACTGTACTCTAGCTCTACTGTACTCCACTGTACTTTACCTCTACTGTACTCTACTGTACTCTACCTCTACTGTGCTCCACTGTACTCTACATCTACTGTGCTCAACTGTACTCTACTGTACTCCACTGTACACTACCTCTACTGTACTCCACTGTACTCTATCTCTACTGTACTCCACTGTACTCTACCTCTACTGTAATCCACTGTACTCTATCTCTACTGTGCTCCACTGTACTCTACCTCTACTGTGCTCAACTGTACTGTACTGTACTCCACTGTAATCTACCTCTACTGTACTCCACTGTACTCTACCTCTACTGTACTCCACTGTACTCTACCTCTACTGTACTCCACTGTACTCTACTCTACTGTACTCCACTGCACTCTATCTCTACTGTGATCCACTGTACTCTACCTCTACTGTACTCCACTGTACTCTATCTCTACTGTACTCCACTGTACTCTACCTCTACTGTACTCTACTGTTCTCTACCTCTACTGTGCTCTACTGTACTCTACTCTACTGTACTCCACTGTACTCTATCTCTACTGTGATCCACTATACTCTACCTCTACTGTACTCCACTTTACTTTATCTCTACTGTGATCCACTGTACTCTATCTCTACTGTGCTCCACTGTACTCTACCTCTACTATGCTCCACTGTACTCTATCTCTACTGTGTTCCACTCTACTCTACCTCTACTGTGCTCCACTGTACTCTACCTCTACTGTACTCCACTTTACTTTATCTCTACTGTGATCCACTGTACTCTATCTCTACTGTGCTCCACTGTACTCTACCTCTACTATGCTCCACTGTACTCTACCTCTACTGTGCTCCACTCTACTCTACCTCTACTGTGCTCCACTGTACTCTACCTCTACTGTACTCCATTGTACTCTATCTCTACTGTACTCCACTGTACTCTACATCTACTGTGCTCTACTGTTCTCTACCTCTACTGTGCTCTACTGTACTCCACCTCTACTGTGCTCCACTGTACCCTACCTCTACTGTGCTCCACTGTACTCTACCTCTACTGTGCTCCACTGTACTCTACCTCTACTCTGCTCCACTGTATCCACTGTACTCTACCTCTCCTGTGCTCCACTGTACTCTACCTCTACTGTGCTCCACTGTACTCTACCTCTACCGTACTCCACTGTACTCTATCTCTACTGTACTCCACTGTACTCTACCTCTACTGTACTCTACTGTTCTCTACCTCTACTGTGCTCTACTCTACTCTACTGTACTCCACTGTACTCTATCTCTACTGTGATCCACTGTACTCTACCTCTACTGTACTCTACTGTACTCTATCTCTACTGTGATCTACTGTACTCTATCTCTACTGTGCTCCACTGTACTCTACCTCTACTGTGCTCCACTGTACTCTATCTCTACTGTGCTCCACTCTACTCTACCTCTACTGTGCTCCACTGTATCCTACCTCTACTGTACTCCACTGTACTCTATCTCTACTGTGCTCCACTGTACTCTATCTCTACTGTACTCCACTGTACTCTACCTCTACTGTGCTCTACTGTTCTCTACCTCTACTGTGCTCTACTGTACTCCACCTCTACTGTTCTCCACTGTACCCTACCTCTATTGTGCTCCACTGTACTCTACCTCTACTGTGCTCCACTGTACTCTACCTCTACTGTACTCCACTGTATTCTATCTCTACTGTGCTCCACTGTACTCTACCTCTACTGTGCTCAACTGTACTCTACTGTACTCCACTGTACTCTACCTCTACTGTACTCCACTGTACTCTACCTCTACTGTGCTCTACTGTTCTCTACCTCTACTGTGCTCTACTGTACTCCACCTCTACTGTGCTCCACTGTACCCTACCTCTACTGTGCTCCACTGTACTCTACCTCTACTGTGCTCCACTGTACTCTACCTCTACTCTGCTCCACTGTATCCACTGTACTCTACCTCTACTGTGCTCCACTGTACTCTACCTCTACTGTGCTCCACTGTACTCTACCTCTACTGTACTCCACTGTACTCTATCTCTACTGTGCTCCACTGTAATCTACCTCTACTGTACTCCACTTTACTCTACCTCTACTGTACTCAACTGTACTCTATCTCTACTGTGCTCTACTGTTCTCTACCTCTACTGTACTCCACTGTACTCTATCTCTACTGTACTCCACTGTACTCTACCTATACTGTACTCTACTGTTCTCTTCCTCTACTGTACTCCAATGTACTCTTTCTCTACTATGATCCACTGTACTCTACCTCTACTGTACTCCACTGTACTCTATCTCTACTCTACTCCACTGTACTCTACCTCTACTGTACTCTACTGTTCTCTACCTCTACTGTGCTCTACTGTACTCTTCTCTACTGTACTCCACTGTACTCTATCTCTACTGTGATCCACTGTACTCTACCTCTACTGTACTCCACTGTACTCTATCTCTACTGTGATCCACTGTACTCTATCTCTACTGTGCTCCACTGTACTCTACCTCTACTATGCTCCACTGTACTCTATCTGTACTGTGCTCCACTCTACTCTACCTCTACTGTGCTCCACTGTACCCTACCTCTACTGTACTCCACTCTACTCTATCTCTACTCTGCTCCACTGTACTCTATCTCTACTGTACTCCACTGTACTCTACCTCTACTGTGCTCTACTGTTCTCTACCTCTACTGTGCTCTACTGTACTCAACCTCTACTGTGCTCCACTGTACCCTACCTCTACTGTGCTCCACTGTACTCTACCTCTACTGTGCTCCACTGTACTCTACCTCTACTGTGCTCTACTGTACTCTACCTCTACTGTGCTCCACTGTACTCTACCTCTACTGTGCTCCACTGTACTCTATCTCTACTGTGCTCCACTGTACTCTATTTCTACTGTACTCCTCTGTACTCTACCTCTACTGTGCTCCACTGTACTCTACCTCTACTGTGCTCCACTGTACTCTATCTGTAATGTACTCTACTGTACTCTATCTCTACTGTGATCCACTGTACTCTACCTCTGCTGTGCTCCACTGTACTCTATCTCTACTGTACTCCACTGTACTCTACTGTTCTCTACCTCTACTGTACTCTACTGTGCTCCACTGTACTTCACTGTAGTCTACCTCTACTGTGCTCCACTGTACTCTACCTCTACTGTACTCTACTGTGCTCCACTGTACTTCACTGTAGTCTACCTCTACTGTGCTCCACTGTACTCTACCTCTACTGTGCTCCACTATAATTGACCTCTACTGTGCTCCACTGTACTCTACCTCTACTGTCCTCCACTGTACTCTACCTCTACTGTGCTCCACTGTACTCTCTCTCTACTGTACTCTACCTCTACTGTATTCTACTGTACTCCACCTCTAATGTGCTCCACTGTACTCTACCTCTACTGTAATCTACCTCTACTGTACTCCACTGTACTCTACCTCTACTGTGCTCTACTGTACTCTATCTCTACTGTACTCCACTATACTCTAACTCTACTATACTCCACTGTACTCTATCTCTACTGTGCTCCACTGTACTCTATTTCTACTGTGCTCCACTGTACTCTATCTCTACTGTACTCCACTGTACTATATCTCTACTGTACTTCACTGTCCTCTATCTCTACTGTACTCCACTGTACTCTACCTCTATTGTGCTCCACTGTACTCTATCTCTACTGTACTCTACTGTACTCTATCTCTACTGTACTCCACTGTACTCTATCTCTACTGTACTCCACTGTACTCTACCTCTACTGTACTCCACTGTACTCTACCTCTACTGTGCTCTACTGTTCTCTACCTCTACTGTGCTCTACTGTACTCCACCTCTACTGTGCTCCACTGTACCCTACCTCTACTGTGCTCCACTGTACTCTACCTCTACTGTGCTCCACTGTACTCTACCTCTACTCTGCTCCACTGTATCCACTGTACTCTACCTCTACTGTGCTCCACTGTACTCTACCTCTACTGTGCTCCACTGTACTCTACCTCTACTGTGCTCCACTGTACTCTACCTCTACTGTACTCCACTGTACTCTATCTCTACTCTGCTCCACTGTACTCTACCTCTACTGTACTCCACTGTACTCTATCTCTACTGTGCTCCACTGTACTCTACCTCTACTGTGCTCAACTGTACTGTACTGTACTCCACTGTAATCTACCTCTACTGTACTCCACTGTACTCTACCTCTACTGTACTCCACTGTACTCTACCTCTACTGTACTCCACTGTACTCTACTCTACTGTACTCCACTGTACTCTACCTCTACTGTGCTCAACTGTACTCTACTGTACTCCACTGTACACTACCTCTACTGTACTCCACTGTACTCTATCTCTACTGTACTCCACTGTACTCTACCTCTACTGTACTCCACTGTACTCTATCTCTACTGTGCTCCACTGTACTCTACCTCTACTGTGCTCAACTGTACTGTACTGTACTCCACTGTAATCTACCTCTACTGTACTCCACTGTACTCTACCTCTACTGTACTCCACTGTACTCTACCTCTACTGTACTCCACTGTACTCTACTCTACTGTACTCCACTGCACTCTATCTCTACTGTGATCCACTGTACTCTACCTCTACTGTACTCCACTGTACTCTATCTCTACTGTACTCCACTGTACTCTACCTCTACTGTACTCTACTGTTCTCTACCTCTACTGTGCTCTACTGTACTCTACTCTACTGTACTCCACTGTACTCTATCTCTACTGTGATCCACTGTACTCTACCTCTACTGTACTCCACTTTACTTTATCTCTACTGTGATCCACTGTACTCTATCTCTACTGTGCTCCACTGTACTCTACCTCTACTATGCTCCACTGTACTCTATCTCTACTGTGTTCCACTCTACTCTACCTCTACTGTGCTCCACTGTACTCTACCTCTACTGTACTCCACTTTACTTTATCTCTACTGTGATCCACTGTACTCTATCTCTACTGTGCTCCACTGTACTCTACCTCTACTATGCTCCACTGTACTCTACCTCTACTGTGCTCCACTCTACTCTACCTCTACTGTGCTCCACTGTACTCTACCTCTACTGTACTCCATTGTACTCTATCTCTACTGTACTCCACTGTACTCTACCTCTACTGTGCTCTACTGTTCTCTACCTCTACTGTGCTCTACTGTACTCCACCTCTACTGTGCTCCACTGTACCCTACCTCTACTGTGCTCCACTGTACTCTACCTCTACTGTGCTCCACTGTACTCTACCTCTACTCTGCTCCACTGTATCCACTGTACTCTACCTCTCCTGTGCTCCACTGTACTCTACCTCTACTGTGCTCCACTGTACTCTACCTCTACCGTACTCCACTGTACTCTATCTCTACTGTACTCCACTGTACTCTACCTCTACTGTACTCTACTGTTCTCTACCTCTACTGTGCTCTACTCTACTCTACTGTACTCCACTGTACTCTATCTCTACTGTGATCCACTGTACTCTACCTCTACTGTACTCTACTGTACTCTATCTCTACTGTGATCTACTGTACTCTATCTCTACTGTGCTCCACTGTACTCTACCTCTACTGTGCTCCACTGTACTCTATCTCTACTGTGCTCCACTCTACTCTACCTCTACTGTGCTCCACTGTATCCTACCTCTACTGTACTCCACTGTACTCTATCTCTACTGTGCTCCACTGTACTCTATCTCTACTGTACTCCACTGTACTCTACCTCTACTGTGCTCTACTGTTCTCTACCTCTACTGTGCTCTACTGTACTCCACCTCTACTGTTCTCCACTGTACCCTACCTCTATTGTGCTCCACTGTACTCTACCTCTACTGTGCTCCACTGTACTCTACCTCTACTGTACTCCACTGTATTCTATCTCTACTGTGCTCCACTGTACTCTACCTCTACTGTGCTCAACTGTACTCTACTGTACTCCACTGTACTCTACCTCTACTGTACTCCACTGTACTCTATCTCTACTGTACTCCACTGTACTCTACCTCTACTGTACTCCACTGTACTCTATCTCTAATGTGCTCCACTGTACTCTACCTCTACTGTGCTCCACTGTACTCTACCTCTACTCTGCTCCACTGTATCCACTGTACTCTACCTCTACTGTGCTCCACTGTACTCTACCTCTACTGTGCTCCACTGTACTCTACCTCTACTGTGCTCCACTGTACTCTACCTCTACTGTACTCCACTGTACTCTATCTCTACTGTGCTCCACTGTAATCTACCTCTACTGTACTCCACTTTACTCTACCTCTACTGTACTCAACTGTACTCTATCTCTACTGTGCTCTACTGTTCTCTACCTCTACTGTACTCCACTGTACTCTATCTCTACTGTACTCCACTGTACTCTACCTATACTGTACTCTACTGTTCTCTTCCTCTACTGTACTCCAATGTACTCTTTCTCTACTATGATCCACTGTACTCTACCTCTACTGTACTCCACTGTACTCTATCTCTACTCTACTCCACTGTACTCTACCTCTACTGTACTCTACTGTTCTCTACCTCTACTGTGCTCTACTGTACTCTTCTCTACTGTACTCCACTGTACTCTATCTCTACTGTGATCCACTGTACTCTACCTCTACTGTACTCCACTGTACTCTATCTCTACTGTGATCCACTGTACTCTATCTCTACTGTGCTCCACTGTACTCTACCTCTACTATGCTCCACTGTACTCTATCTGTACTGTGCTCCACTCTACTCTACCTCTACTGTGCTCCACTGTACCCTACCTCTACTGTACTCCACTCTACTCTATCTCTACTCTGCTCCACTGTACTCTATCTCTACTGTACTCCACTGTACTCTACCTCTACTGTGCTCTACTGTTCTCTACCTCTACTGTGCTCTACTGTACTCAACCTCTACTGTGCTCCACTGTACCCTACCTCTACTGTGCTCCACTGTACTCTACCTCTACTGTGCTCCACTGTACTCTACCTCTACTGTGCTCTACTGTACTCTACCTCTACTGTGCTCCACTGTACTCTACCTCTACTGTGCTCCACTGTACTCTATCTCTACTGTGCTCCACTGTACTCTATTTCTACTGTACTCCTCTGTACTCTACCTCTACTGTGCTCCACTGTACTCTACCTCTACTGTGCTCCACTGTACTCTATCTGTAATGTACTCTACTGTACTCTATCTCTACTGTGATCCACTGTACTCTACCTCTGCTGTGCTCCACTGTACTCTATCTCTACTGTACTCCACTGTACTCTACTGTTCTCTACCTCTACTGTACTCTACTGTGCTCCACTGTACTTCACTGTAGTCTACCTCTACTGTGCTCCACTGTACTCTACCTCTACTGTACTCTACTGTGCTCCACTGTACTTCACTGTAGTCTACCTCTACTGTGCTCCACTGTACTCTACCTCTACTGTGCTCCACTATAATTTACCTCTACTGTGCTCCACTGTACTCTACCTCTACTGTCCTCCACTGTACTCTACCTCTACTGTGCTCCACTGTACTCTCTCTCTACTGTACTCTACCTCTACTGTATTCTACTGTACTCCACCTCTAATGTGCTCCACTGTACTCTACCTCTACTGTACTCTACCTCTACTGTACTCCACTGTACTCTACCTCTACTGTGCTCTACTGTACTCTATCTCTACTGTACTCCACTATACTCTAACTCTACTATACTCCACTGTACTCTATCTCTACTGTGCTCCACTGTACTCTATTTCTACTGTGCTCCACTGTACTCTATCTCTACTGTACTCCACTGTACTATATCTCTACTGTACTTCACTGTCCTCTATCTCTACTGTACTCCACTGTACTCTACCTCTATTGTGCTCCACTGTACTCTATCTCTACTGTACTCTACTGTACTCTATCTCTACTGTACTCCACTGTACTCTATCTCTACTGTACTCCACTGTACTCTACCTCTACTGTACTCCACTGTACTCTACCTCTACTGTGCTCTACTGTTCTCTACCTCTACTGTGCTCTACTGTACTCCACCTCTACTGTGCTCCACTGTACCCTACCTCTACTGTGCTCCACTGTACTCTACCTCTACTGTGCTCCACTGTACTCTACCTCTACTCTGCTCCACTGTATCCACTGTACTCTACCTCTACTGTGCTCCACTGTACTCTACCTCTACTGTGCTCCACTGTACTCTACCTCTACTGTGCTCCACTGTACTCTACCTCTACTGTACTCCACTGTACTCTATCTCTACTCTGCTCCACTGTACTCTACCTCTACTGTACTCCACTGTACTCTATCTCTACTGTGCTCCACTGTACTCTACCTCTACTGTGCTCAACTGTACTGTACTGTACTCCACTGTAATCTACCTCTACTGTACTCCACTGTACTCTACCTCTACTGTACTCCACTGTACTCTACCTCTACTGTACTCCACTGTACTCTACTCTACTGTACTCCACTGTACTCTACCTCTACTGTGCTCAACTGTACTCTACTGTACTCCACTGTACACTACCTCTACTGTACTCCACTGTACTCTATCTCTACTGTACTCCACTGTACTCTACCTCTACTGTACTCCACTGTACTCTATCTCTACTGTGCTCCACTGTACTCTACCTCTACTGTGCTCAACTGTACTGTACTGTACTCCACTGTAATCTACCTCTACTGTACTCCACTGTACTCTACCTCTACTGTACTCCACTGTACTCTACCTCTACTGTACTCCACTGTACTCTACTCTACTGTACTCCACTGCACTCTATCTCTACTGTGATCCACTGTACTCTACCTCTACTGTACTCCACTGTACTCTATCTCTACTGTACTCCACTGTACTCTACCTCTACTGTACTCTACTGTTCTCTACCTCTACTGTGCTCTACTGTACTCTACTCTACTGTACTCCACTGTACTCTATCTCTACTGTGATCCACTGTACTCTACCTCTACTGTACTCCACTTAACTTTATCTCTACTGTGATCCACTGTACTCTATCTCTACTGTGCTCCACTGTACTCTACCTCTACTATGCTCCACTGTACTCTATCTCTACTGTGCTCCACTCTACTCTACCTCTACTGTGCTCCACTGTACTCTACCTCTACTGTATTCCACTTTACTTTATCTCTACTGTGATCCACTGTACTCTATCTCTACTCTGCTCCACTGTACTCTACCTCTACTATGCTCCACTGTACTCTATCTCTACTGTGCTCCACTCTACTCTACCTCTACTGTGCTGCACTGTACTCTACCTCTACTGTACTCCACTGTACTCTATCTCTACTGTACTCCACTGTACTCTACCTCTACTGTGCTCTACTGTTCTCTACCTCTACTGTGCTCTACTGTAACCCACTTATACTGTGCTCCACTGTACCCTACCTCTACTGTGCTCCACTGTACTCTACCTCTACTGTGATCCACTGTACTCTACCTCTACTCTGCTCCACTGTATCCACTGTACTCTACCTCTACTGTGCTCCACTGTACTCTACCTCTACTGTGCTCCACTGTACTCTACCTCTACTGTGCTCCACTGTACTCTACCTCTAATGTACTCTACTGTACTCCACCTCTAATGGGCTCCACTGTACTCTAGCTCTACTGTACTCCACTGTACTTTACCTCTACTGTACTCTATTGTACTCTACCTCTACTGTGCTCCACTGTACTCTACCTCTACTGTGCTCAACTGTACTCTACTGTACTCCACTGTACACTACCTCTACTGTACTCCACTGTACTCTATCTCTACTGTACTCCACTGTACTCTACCTCTACTGTAATCCACTGTACTCTATCTCTACTGTGCTCCACTGTACTCTACCTCTACTGTGCTCAACTGTACTGTACTGTACTCCACTGTAATCTACCTCTACTGTACTCCACTGTACTCTACCTCTACTGTACTCCACTGTACTCTACCTCTACTGTACTCCACTGTACTCTACTCTACTGTACTCCACTGCACTCTATCTCTACTGTGATCCACTGTAGTCTACCTCTACTGTGCTCCACTGTACTCTACCTCTACTGTGCTCCACTATAATTTACCTCTACTGTGCTCCACTGTACTCTACCTCTACTGTCCTCCACTGTACTCTACCTCTACTGTGCTCCACTGTACTCTCTCTCTACTGTACTCTACCTCTACTGTATTCTACTGTACTCCACCTCTAATGTGCTCCACTGTACTCTACCTCTACTGTACTCTACCTCTACTGTACTCCACTGTACTCTACCTCTACTGTGCTCTACTGTACTCTATCTCTACTGTACTCCACTATACTCTAACTCTACTATACTCCACTGTACTCTATCTCTACTGTGCTCCACTGTACTCTATTTCTACTGTGCTCCACTGTACTCTATCTCTACTGTACTCCACTGTACTATATCTCTACTGTACTTCACTGTCCTCTATCTCTACTGTACTCCACTGTACTCTACCTCTATTGTGCTCCACTGTACTCTATCTCTACTGTACTCTACTGTACTCTATCTCTACTGTACTCCACTGTACTCTATCTCTACTGTACTCCACTGTACTCTACCTCTACTGTACTCCACTGTACTCTACCTCTACTGTGCTCTACTGTTCTCTACCTCTACTGTGCTCTACTGTACTCCACCTCTACTGTGCTCCACTGTACCCTACCTCTACTGTGCTCCACTGTACTCTACCTCTACTGTGCTCCACTGTACTCTACCTCTACTCTGCTCCACTGTATCCACTGTACTCTACCTCTACTGTGCTCCACTGTACTCTACCTCTACTGTGCTCCACTGTACTCTACCTCTACTGTGCTCCACTGTACTCTACCTCTACTGTACTCCACTGTACTCTATCTCTACTCTGCTCCACTGTACTCTACCTCTACTGTACTCCACTGTACTCTATCTCTACTGTGCTCCACTGTACTCTACCTCTACTGTGCTCAACTGTACTGTACTGTACTCCACTGTAATCTACCTCTACTGTACTCCACTGTACTCTACTGTACTCTATCTCTACTGTACTCCACTGTACTCTATCTCTACTGTACTCCACTGTACTCTACCTCTACTGTACTCCACTGTACTCTACCTCTACTGTGCTCTACTGTTCTCTACCTCTACTGTGCTCTACTGTACTCCACCTCTACTGTGCTCCACTGTACCCTACCTCTACTGTGCTCCACTGTACTCTACCTCTACTGTGCTCCACTGTACTCTACCTCTACTCTGCTCCACTGTATCCACTGTACTCTACCTCTACTGTGCTCCACTGTACTCTACCTCTACTGTGCTCCACTGTACTCTACCTCTACTGTGCTCCACTGTACTCTACCTCTACTGTACTCCACTGTACTCTATCTCTACTCTGCTCCACTGTACTCTACCTCTACTGTACTCCACTGTACTCTATCTCTACTGTGCTCCACTGTACTCTACCTCTACTGTGCTCAACTGTACTGTACTGTACTCCACTGTAATCTACCTCTACTGTACTCCACTGTACTCTACCTCTACTGTACTCCACTGTACTCTACCTCTACTGTACTCCACTGTACTCTACTCTACTGTACTCCACTGTACTCTACCTCTACTGTGCTCAACTGTACTCTACTGTACTCCACTGTACACTACCTCTACTGTACTCCACTGTACTCTATCTCTACTGTACTCCACTGTACTCTACCTCTACTGTACTCCACTGTACTCTATCTCTACTGTGCTCCACTGTACTCTACCTCTACTGTGCTCAACTGTACTGTACTGTACTCCACTGTAATCTACCTCTACTGTACTCCACTGTACTCTACCTCTACTGTACTCCACTGTACTCTACCTCTACTGTACTCCACTGTACTCTACTCTACTGTACTCCACTGCACTCTATCTCTACTGTGATCCACTGTACTCTACCTCTACTGTACTCCACTGTACTCTACTGTACTCCACTGTACTCTACCTCTACTGTACTCCACTGTACTCTATCTCTACTGTACTCCACTGTACTCTACCTCTACTGTACTCCACTGTACTCTATCTCTAATGTGCTCCACTGTACTCTACCTCTACTGTGCTCCACTGTACTCTACCTCTACTCTGCTCCACTGTATCCACTGTACTCTACCTCTACTGTGCTCCACTGTACTCTACCTCTACTGTGCTCCACTGTACTCTACCTCTACTGTGCTCCACTGTACTCTACCTCTACTGTACTCCACTGTACTCTATCTCTACTGTGCTCCACTGTAATCTACCTCTACTGTACTCCACTTTACTCTACCTCTACTGTACTCAACTGTACTCTATCTCTACTGTGCTCTACTGTTCTCTACCTCTACTGTACTCCACTGTACTCTATCTCTACTGTACTCCACTGTACTCTACCTATACTGTACTCTACTGTTCTCTTCCTCTACTGTACTCCAATGTACTCTTTCTCTACTATGATCCACTGTACTCTACCTCTACTGTACTCCACTGTACTCTATCTCTACTCTACTCCACTGTACTCTACCTCTACTGTACTCTACTGTTCTCTACCTCTACTGTGCTCTACTGTACTCTTCTCTACTGTACTCCACTGTACTCTATCTCTACTGTGATCCACTGTACTCTACCTCTACTGTACTCCACTGTACTCTATCTCTACTGTGATCCACTGTACTCTATCTCTACTGTGCTCCACTGTACTCTACCTCTACTATGCTCCACTGTACTCTATCTGTACTGTGCTCCACTCTACTCTACCTCTACTGTGCTCCACTGTACCCTACCTCTACTGTACTCCACTCTACTCTATCTCTACTCTGCTCCACTGTACTCTATCTCTACTGTACTCCACTGTACTCTACCTCTACTGTGCTCTACTGTTCTCTACCTCTACTGTGCTCTACTGTACTCAACCTCTACTGTGCTCCACTGTACCCTACCTCTACTGTGCTCCACTGTACTCTACCTCTACTGTGCTCCACTGTACTCTACCTCTACTGTGCTCTACTGTACTCTACCTCTACTGTGCTCCACTGTACTCTACCTCTACTGTGCTCCACTGTACTCTATCTCTACTGTGCTCCACTGTACTCTATTTCTACTGTACTCCTCTGTACTCTACCTCTACTGTGCTCCACTGTACTCTACCTCTACTGTGCTCCACTGTACTCTATCTGTAATGTACTCTACTGTACTCTATCTCTACTGTGATCCACTGTACTCTACCTCTGCTGTGCTCCACTGTACTCTATCTCTACTGTACTCCACTGTACTCTACTGTTCTCTACCTCTACTGTACTCTACTGTGCTCCACTGTACTTCACTGTAGTCTACCTCTACTGTGCTCCACTGTACTCTACCTCTACTGTACTCTACTGTGCTCCACTGTACTTCACTGTAGTCTACCTCTACTGTGCTCCACTGTACTCTACCTCTACTGTGCTCCACTATAATTTACCTCTACTGTGCTCCACTGTACTCTACCTCTACTGTCCTCCACTGTACTCTACCTCTACTGTGCTCCACTGTACTCTCTCTCTACTGTACTCTACCTCTACTGTATTCTACTGTACTCCACCTCTAATGTGCTCCACTGTACTCTACCTCTACTGTACTCTACCTCTACTGTACTCCACTGTACTCTACCTCTACTGTGCTCTACTGTACTCTATCTCTACTGTACTCCACTATACTCTAACTCTACTATACTCCACTGTACTCTATCTCTACTGTGCTCCACTGTACTCTATTTCTACTGTGCTCCACTGTACTCTATCTCTACTGTACTCCACTGTACTATATCTCTACTGTACTTCACTGTCCTCTATCTCTACTGTACTCCACTGTACTCTACCTCTATTGTGCTCCACTGTACTCTATCTCTACTGTACTCTACTGTACTCTATCTCTACTGTACTCCACTGTACTCTATCTCTACTGTACTCCACTGTACTCTACCTCTACTGTACTCCACTGTACTCTACCTCTACTGTGCTCTACTGTTCTCTACCTCTACTGTGCTCTACTGTACTCCACCTCTACTGTGCTCCACTGTACCCTACCTCTACTGTGCTCCACTGTACTCTACCTCTACTGTGCTCCACTGTACTCTACCTCTACTCTGCTCCACTGTATCCACTGTACTCTACCTCTACTGTGCTCCACTGTACTCTACCTCTACTGTGCTCCACTGTACTCTACCTCTACTGTGCTCCACTGTACTCTACCTCTACTGTACTCCACTGTACTCTATCTCTACTCTGCTCCACTGTACTCTACCTCTACTGTACTCCACTGTACTCTATCTCTACTGTGCTCCACTGTACTCTACCTCTACTGTGCTCAACTGTACTGTACTGTACTCCACTGTAATCTACCTCTACTGTACTCCACTGTACTCTACCTCTACTGTACTCCACTGTACTCTACCTATACTGTACTCCACTGTACTCTACTCTACTGTACTCCACTGTACTCTACCTCTACTGTGCTCAACTGTACTCTACTGTACTCCACTGTACACTACCTCTACTGTACTCCACTGTACTCTATCTCTACTGTACTCCACTGTACTCTACCTCTACTGTACTCCACTGTACTCTATCTCTACTGTGCTCCACTGTACTCTACCTCTACTGTGCTCAACTGTACTGTACTGTACTCCACTGTAATCTACCTCTACTGTACTCCACTGTACTCTACCTCTACTGTACTCCACTGTACTCTACCTCTACTGTACTCCACTGTACTCTACTCTACTGTACTCCACTGCACTCTATCTCTACTGTGATCCACTGTACTCTACCTCTACTGTACTCCACTGTACTCTATCTCTACTGTACTCCACTGTACTCTACCTCTACTGTACTCTACTGTTCTCTACCTCTACTGTGCTCTACTGTACTCTACTCTACTGTACTCCACTGTACTCTATCTCTACTGTGATCCACTGTACTCTACCTCTACTGTACTCCACTTAACTTTATCTCTACTGTGATCCACTGTACTCTATCTCTACTGTGCTCCACTGTACTCTACCTCTACTATGCTCCACTGTACTCTATCTCTACTGTGCTCCACTCTACTCTACCTCTACTGTGCTCCACTGTACTCTACCTCTACTGTATTCCACTTTACTTTATCTCTACTGTGATCCACTGTACTCTATCTCTACTCTGCTCCACTGTACT
Source organism: Tiaroga cobitis (assembly GCA_030578255.1). Classification (NCBI taxonomy): domain Eukaryota; kingdom Metazoa; phylum Chordata; class Actinopteri; order Cypriniformes; family Leuciscidae; genus Tiaroga; species Tiaroga cobitis. The sequence continues at coordinate 32,105,785 of CM060611.1, read as the reverse complement.
CTACCTCTACTATGCTCCACTGTACTCTATCTCTACTGTGCTCCACTCTACTCTACCTCTACTGTGCTGCACTGTACTCTACCTCTACTGTACTCCACTGTACTCTATCTCTACTGTACTCCACTGTACTCTACCTCTACTGTGCTCTACTGTTCTCTACCTCTACTGTGCTCTACTGTAACCCACTTATACTGTGCTCCACTGTACCCTACCTCTACTGTGCTCCACTGTACTCTACCTCTACTGTGATCCACTGTACTCTACCTCTACTCTGCTCCACTGTATCCACTGTACTCTACCTCTACTGTGCTCCACTGTACTCTACCTCTACTGTGCTCCACTGTACTCTACCTCTACTGTGCTCCACTGTACTCTACCTCTAATGTACTCTACTGTACTCCACCTCTAATGGGCTCCACTGTACTCTAGCTCTACTGTACTCCACTGTACTTTACCTCTACTGTACTCTATTGTACTCTACCTCTACTGTGCTCCACTGTACTCTACCTCTACTGTGCTCAACTGTACTCTACTGTACTCCACTGTACACTACCTCTACTGTACTCCACTGTACTCTATCTCTACTGTACTCCACTGTACTCTACCTCTACTGTAATCCACTGTACTCTATCTCTACTGTGCTCCACTGTACTCTACCTCTACTGTGCTCAACTGTACTGTACTGTACTCCACTGTAATCTACCTCTACTGTACTCCACTGTACTCTACCTCTACTGTACTCCACTGTACTCTACCTCTACTGTACTCCACTGTACTCTACTCTACTGTACTCCACTGCACTCTATCTCTACTGTGATCCACTGTAGTCTACCTCTACTGTGCTCCACTGTACTCTACCTCTACTGTGCTCCACTATAATTTACCTCTACTGTGCTCCACTGTACTCTACCTCTACTGTCCTCCACTGTACTCTACCTCTACTGTGCTCCACTGTACTCTCTCTCTACTGTACTCTACCTCTACTGTATTCTACTGTACTCCACCTCTAATGTGCTCCACTGTACTCTACCTCTACTGTACTCTACCTCTACTGTACTCCACTGTACTCTACCTCTACTGTGCTCTACTGTACTCTATCTCTACTGTACTCCACTATACTCTAACTCTACTATACTCCACTGTACTCTATCTCTACTGTGCTCCACTGTACTCTATTTCTACTGTGCTCCACTGTACTCTATCTCTACTGTACTCCACTGTACTATATCTCTACTGTACTTCACTGTCCTCTATCTCTACTGTACTCCACTGTACTCTACCTCTATTGTGCTCCACTGTACTCTATCTCTACTGTACTCTACTGTACTCTATCTCTACTGTACTCCACTGTACTCTATCTCTACTGTACTCCACTGTACTCTACCTCTACTGTACTCCACTGTACTCTACCTCTACTGTGCTCTACTGTTCTCTACCTCTACTGTGCTCTACTGTACTCCACCTCTACTGTGCTCCACTGTACCCTACCTCTACTGTGCTCCACTGTACTCTACCTCTACTGTGCTCCACTGTACTCTACCTCTACTCTGCTCCACTGTATCCACTGTACTCTACCTCTACTGAGCTCCACTGTACTCTACCTCTACTGTGCTCCACTGTACTCTACCTCTACTGTGCTCCACTGTACTCTACCTCTACTGTACTCCACTGTACTCTATCTCTACTCTGCTCCACTGTACTCTACCTCTACTGTACTCCACTGTACTCTATCTCTACTGTGCTCCACTGTACTCTACCTCTACTGTGCTCAACTGTACTGTACTGTACTCCACTGTAATCTACCTCTACTGTACTCCACTGTACTCTACCTCTACTGTACTCCACTGTACTCTACCTCTACTGTACTCCACTGTACTCTACTCTACTGTACTCCACTGTACTCTACCTCTACTGTGCTCAACTGTACTCTACTGTACTCCACTGTACACTACCTCTACTGTACTCCACTGTACTCTATCTCTACTGTACTCCACTGTACTCTACCTCTACTGTACTCCACTGTACTCTATCTCTACTGTGCTCCACTGTACTCTACCTCTACTGTGCTCAACTGTACTGTACTGTACTCCACTGTAATCTACCTCTACTGTACTCCACTGTACTCTACCTCTACTGTACTCCACTGTACTCTACCTCTACTGTACTCCACTGTACTCTACTCTACTGTACTCCACTGCACTCTATCTCTACTGTGATCCACTGTACTCTACCTCTACTGTACTCCACTGTACTCTATCTCTACTGTACTCCACTGTACTCTACCTCTACTGTACTCTACTGTTCTCTACCTCTACTGTGCTCTACTGTACTCTACTCTACTGTACTCCACTGTACTCTATCTCTACTGTGATCCACTGTACTCTACCTCTACTGTACTCCACTTAACTTTATCTCTACTGTGATCCACTGTACTCTATCTCTACTGTGCTCCACTGTACTCTACCTCTACTATGCTCCACTGTACTCTATCTCTACTGTGCTCCACTCTACTCTACCTCTACTGTGCTCCACTGTACTCTACCTCTACTGTATTCCACTTTACTTTATCTCTACTGTGATCCACTGTGCTCTATCTCTACTCTGCTCCACTGTACTCTACCTCTACTATGCTCCACTGTACTCTATCTCTACTGTGCTCCACTCTACTCTACCTCTACTGTGCTGCACTGTACTCTACCTCTACTGTACTCCACTGTACTCTATCTCTACTGTACTCCACTGTACTCTACCTCTACTGTGCTCTACTGTTCTCTACCTCTACTGTGCTCTACTGTAACCCACTTATACTGTGCTCCACTGTACCCTACCTCTACTGTGCTCCACTGTACTCTACCTCTACTGTGATCCACTGTACTCTACCTCTACTCTGCTCCACTGTATCCACTGTACTCTACCTCTACTGTGCTCCACTGTACTCTACCTCTACTGTGCTCCACTGTACTCTACCTCTACTGTGCTCCACTGTACTCTACCTCTAATGTACTCTACTGTACTCCACCTCTAATGGGCTCCACTGTACTCTAGCTCTACTGTACTCCACTGTACTTTACCTCTACTGTACTCTATTGTACTCTACCTCTACTGTGCTCCACTGTACTCTACCTCTACTGTGCTCAACTGTACTCTACTGTACTCCACTGTACACTACCTCTACTGTACTCCACTGTACTCTATCTCTACTGTACTCCACTGTACTCTACCTCTACTGTAATCCACTGTACTCTATCTCTACTGTGCTCCACTGTACTCTACCTCTACTGTGCTCAACTGTACTGTACTGTACTCCACTGTAATCTACCTCTACTGTACTCCACTGTACTCTACCTCTACTGTACTCCACTGTACTCTACCTCTACTGTACTCCACTGTACTCTACTCTACTGTACTCCACTGCACTCTATCTCTACTGTGATCCACTGTAGTCTACCTCTACTGTGCTCCACTGTACTCTACCTCTACTGTGCTCCACTATAATTTACCTCTACTGTGCTCCACTGTACTCTACCTCTACTGTCCTCCACTGTACTCTACCTCTACTGTCCTCCACTGTACTCTCTCTCTACTGTACTCTACCTCTACTGTATTCTACTGTACTCCACCTCTAATGTGCTCCACTGTACTCTACCTCTACTGTACTCTACCTCTACTGTACTCCACTGTACTCTACCTCTACTGTGCTCTACTGTACTCTATCTCTACTGTACTCCACTATACTCTAACTCTACTATACTCCACTGTACTCTATCTCTACTGTGCTCCACTGTACTCTATTTCTACTGTGCTCCACTGTACTCTATCTCTACTGTACTCCACTGTACTATATCTCTACTGTACTTCACTGTCCTCTATCTCTACTGTACTCCACTGTACTCTACCTCTATTGTGCTCCACTGTACTCTATCTCTACTGTACTCTACTGTACTCTATCTCTACTGTACTCCACTGTACTCTATCTCTACTGTACTCCACTGTACTCTACCTCTACTGTACTCCACTGTACTCTACCTCTACTGTGCTCTACTGTTCTCTACCTCTACTGTGCTCTACTGTACTCCACCTCTACTGTGCTCCACTGTACCCTACCTCTACTGTGCTCCACTGTACTCTACCTCTACTGTGCTCCACTGTACTCTACCTCTACTCTGCTCCACTGTATCCACTGTACTCTACCTCTACTGTGCTCCACTGTACTCTACCTCTACTGTGCTCCACTGTACTCTACCTCTACTGTGCTCCACTGTACTCTACCTCTACTGTACTCCACTGTACTCTATCTCTACTCTGCTCCACTGTACTCTACCTCTACTGTACTCCACTGTACTCTATCTCTACTGTGCTCCACTGTACTCTACCTCTACTGTGCTCAACTGTACTGTACTGTACTCCACTGTAATCTACCTCTACTGTACTCCACTGTACTCTACCTCTACTGTACTCCACTGTACTCTACCTCTACTGTGCTCAACTGTACTCTACTGTACTCCACTGTACACTACCTCTACTGTACTCCACTGTACTCTATCTCTACTGTACTCCACTGTACTCTACCTCTACTGTACTCCACTGTACTCTATCTCTACTGTGCTCCACTGTACTCTACCTCTACTGTGCTCAACTGTACTGTACTGTACTCCACTGTAATCTACCTCTACTGTACTCCACTGTACTCTACCTCTACTGTACTCCACTGTACTCTACCTCTACTGTACTCCACTGTACTCTACTCTACTGTACTCCACTGCACTCTATCTCTACTGTGATCCACTGTACTCTACCTCTACTGTACTCCACTGTACTCTATCTCTACTGTACTCCACTGTACTCTACCTCTACTGTACTCTACTGTTCTCTACCTCTACTGTGCTCTACTGTACTCTACTCTACTGTACTCCACTGTACTCTATCTCTACTGTGATCCACTGTACTCTACCTCTACTGTACTCCACTTAACTTTATCTCTACTGTGATCCACTGTACTCTATCTCTACTGTGCTCCACTGTACTCTACCTCTACTATGCTCCACTGTACTCTATCTCTACTGTGCTCCACTCTACTCTACCTCTACTGTGCTCCACTGTACTCTACCTCTACTGTATTCCACTTTACTTTATCTCTACTGTGATCCACTGTACTCTATCTCTACTCTGCTCCACTGTACTCTACCTCTACTATGCTCCACTGTACTCTATCTCTACTGTGCTCCACTCTACTCTACCTCTACTGTGCTGCACTGTACTCTACCTCTACTGTACTCCACTGTACTCTATCTCTACTGTACTCCACTGTACTCTACCTCTACTGTGCTCTACTGTTCTCTACCTCTACTGTGCTCTACTGTAACCCACTTATACTGTGCTCCACTGTACCCTACCTCTACTGTGCTCCACTGTACTCTACCTCTACTGTGATCCACTGTACTCTACCTCTACTCTGCTCCACTGTATCCACTGTACTCTACCTCTACTGTGCTCCACTGTACTCTACCTCTACTGTGCTCCACTGTACTCTACCTCTACTGTGCTCCACTGTACTCTACCTCTAATGTACTCTACTGTACTCCACCTCTAATGGGCTCCACTGTACTCTAGCTCTACTGTACTCCACTGTACTTTACCTCTACTGTACTCTATTGTACTCTATCTCTACTGTGCTCCACTGTACTCTACCTCTACTGTGCTCAACTGTACTGTACTGTACTCCACTGTAATCTACCTCTACTGTACTCCACTGTACTCTACCTCTACTGTACTCCACTGTACTCTACCTCTACTGTACTCCACTGTACTCTACTCTACTGTACTCCACTGCACTCTATCTCTACTGTGATCCACTGTACTCTACCTCTACTGTACTCCACTGTACTCTATCTCTACTGTAATCCACTGTACTCTACCTCTACTGTACTCTACTGTTCTCTACCTCCACTGTGCTCTACTGTACTCTACTCTACTGTACTCCACTGTACTCTATCTCTACTGTGATCCACTGTACTCTACCTCTACTGTACTCCACTTTACTTTATCTCTACTATGATCCACTGTACTCTATCTCTACTGTGCTCCACTGTACTCTACCTCTACTATGCTCCACTGTACTCTATCTCTACTGTGTTCCACTCTACTCTACCTCTACTGTGCTCCACTGTACTCTACCTCTACTGTACTCCACTTTACTTTATCTCTACTGTGATCCACTGTACTCTATCTCTACTGTGCTCCACTGTACTCTACCTCTACTATGCTCCACTGTACTCTACCTCTACTGTGCTCCACTCTACTCTACCTCTACTGTGCTCCACTGTACTCTACCTCTACTGTACTCCATTGTACTCTATCTCTACTGTACTCCACTGTACTCTACATCTACTGTGCTCTACTGTTCTCTACCTCTACTGTGCTCTACTGTACTCCACCTCTACTGTGCTCCACTGTACCCTACCTCTACTGTGCTCCACTGTACTCTACCTCTACTGTGCTCCACTGTACTCTACCTCTACTCTGCTCCACTGTATCCACTGTACTCTACCTCTCCTGTGCTCCACTGTACTCTACCTCTACTGTGCTCCACTGTACTCTACCTCTACTGTGCTCTACTGTTCTCTACCTCTACTGTGCTCTACTGTACTCCACCTCTACTGTGCTCCACTGTACCCTACCTCTACTGTGCTCCACTGTACTCTACCTCTACTGTGCTCCACTGTACTCTACCTCTACTCTGCTCCACTGTATCCACTGTACTCTACCTCTACTGTGCTCCACTGTACTCTACCTCTACTGTACTCCACTGTATTCTATCTCTACTGTGCTCCACTGTACTCTACCTCTACTGTGCTCAACTGTACTCTACTGTACTCCACTGTACTCTACCTCTACTGTACTCCACTGTACTCTATCTCTACTGTACTCCACTGTACTCTACCTCTACTGTACTCCACTGTACTCTATCTCTAATGTGCTCCACTGTACTCTACCTCTACTGTGCTCCACTGTACTCTACCTCTACTCTGCTCCACTGTATCCACTGTACTCTACCTCTACTGTGCTCCACTGTACTCTACCTCTACTGTGCTCCACTGTACTCTACCTCTACTGTGCTCCACTGTACTCTACCTCTACTGTACTCCACTGTACTCTATCTCTACTGTGCTCCACTGTAATCTACCTCTACTGTACTCCACTTTACTCTACCTCTACTGTACTCAACTGTACTCTATCTCTACTGTGCTCTACTGTTCTCTACCTCTACTGTACTCCACTGTACTCTATCTCTACTGTACTCCACTGTACTCTACCTATACTGTACTCTACTGTTCTCTTCCTCTACTGTACTCCAATGTACTCTTTCTCTACTATGATCCACTGTACTCTACCTCTACTGTACTCCACTGTACTCTATCTCTACTCTACTCCACTGTACTCTACCTCTACTGTACTCTACTGTTCTCTACCTCTACTGTGCTCTACTGTACTCTTCTCTACTGTACTCCACTGTACTCTATCTCTACTGTGATCCACTGTACTCTACCTCTACTGTACTCCACTGTACTCTATCTCTACTGTGATCCACTGTACTCTATCTCTACTGTGCTCCACTGTACTCTACCTCTACTATGCTCCACTGTACTCTATCTGTACTGTGCTCCACTCTACTCTACCTCTACTGTGCTCCACTGTACCCTACCTCTACTGTACTCCACTCTACTCTATCTCTACTCTGCTCCACTGTACTCCACTGTACTCTACCTCTACTGTGCTCTACTGTTCTCTACCTCTACTGTGCTCTACTGTACTCAACCTCTACTGTGCTCCACTGTACCCTACCTCTACTGTGCTCCACTGTACTCTACCTCTACTGTGCTCCACTGTACTCTACCTCTACTGTGCTCTACTGTACTCTACCTCTACTGTGCTCCACTGTACTCTACCTCTACTGTGCTCCACTGTACTCTATCTCTACTGTGCTCCACTGTACTCTATTTCTACTGTACTCCTCTGTACTCTACCTCTACTGTGCTCCACTGTACTCTACCTCTACTGTGCTCCACTGTACTCTATCTGTAATGTACTCTACTGTACTCTATCTCTACTGTGATCCACTGTACTCTACCTCTGCTGTGCTCCACTGTACTCTATCTCTACTGTACTCCACTGTACTCTACTGTTCTCTACCTCTACTGTACTCTACTGTGCTCCACTGTACTTCACTGTAGTCTACCTCTACTGTGCTCCACTGTACTCTACCTCTACTGTACTCTACTGTGCTCCACTGTACTTCACTGTAGTCTACCTCTACTGTGCTCCACTGTACTCTACCTCTACTGTGCTCCACTATAATTTACCTCTACTGTGCTCCACTGTACTCTACCTCTACTGTCCTCCACTGTACTCTACCTCTACTGTGCTCCACTGTACTCTCTCTCTACTGTACTCTACCTCTACTGTATTCTACTGTACTCCACCTCTAATGTGCTCCACTGTACTCTACCTCTACTGTACTCTACCTCTACTGTACTCCACTGTACTCTACCTCTACTGTGCTCTACTGTACTCTATCTCTACTGTACTCCACTATACTCTAACTCTACTATACTCCACTGTACTCTATCTCTACTGTGCTCCACTGTACTCTATTTCTACTGTGCTCCACTGTACTCTATCTCTACTGTACTCCACTGTACTATATCTCTACTGTACTTCACTGTCCTCTATCTCTACTGTACTCCACTGTACTCTACCTCTATTGTGCTCCACTGTACTCTATCTCTACTGTACTCTACTGTACTCTATCTCTACTGTACTCCACTGTACTCTATCTCTACTGTACTCCACTGTACTCTACCTCTACTGTACTCCACTGTACTCTACCTCTACTGTGCTCTACTGTTCTCTACCTCTACTGTGCTCTACTGTACTCCACCTCTACTGTGCTCCACTGTACCCTACCTCTACTGTGCTCCACTGTACTCTACCTCTACTGTGCTCCACTGTACTCTACCTCTACTCTGCTCCACTGTATCCACTGTACTCTACCTCTACTGTGCTCCACTGTACTCTACCTCTACTGTGCTCCACTGTACTCTACCTCTACTGTGCTCCACTGTACTCTACCTCTACTGTACTCCACTGTACTCTATCTCTACTCTGCTCCACTGTACTCTACCTCTACTGTACTCCACTGTACTCTATCTCTACTGTGCTCCACTGTACTCTACCTCTACTGTGCTCAACTGTACTGTACTGTACTCCACTGTAATCTACCTCTACTGTACTCCACTGTACTCTACCTCTACTGTACTCCACTGTACTCTACCTCTACTGTACTCCACTGTACTCTACTCTACTGTACTCCACTGTACTCTACCTCTACTGTGCTCAACTGTACTCTACTGTACTCCACTGTACACTACCTCTACTGTACTCCACTGTACTCTATCTCTACTGTACTCCACTGTACTCTACCTCTACTGTACTCCACTGTACTCTATCTCTACTGTGCTCCACTGTACTCTACCTCTACTGTGCTCAACTGTACTGTACTGTACTCCACTGTAATCTACCTCTACTGTACTCCACTGTACTCTACCTCTACTGTACTCCACTGTACTCTACCTCTACTGTACTCCACTGTACTCTACTCTACTGTACTCCACTGCACTCTATCTCTACTGTGATCCACTGTACTCTACCTCTACTGTACTCCACTGTACTCTATCTCTACTGTACTCCACTGTACTCTACCTCTACTGTACTCTACTGTTCTCTACCTCTACTGTGCTCTACTGTACTCTACTCTACTGTACTCCACTGTACTCTATCTCTACTGTGATCCACTGTACTCTACCTCTACTGTACTCCACTTTACTTTATCTCTACTGTGATCCACTGTACTCTATCTCTACTGTGCTCCACTGTACTCTACCTCTACTATGCTCCACTGTACTCTATCTCTACTGTGCTCCACTCTACTCTACCTCTACTGTGCTCCACTGTACTCTACCTCTACTGTACTCCACTTTACTTTATCTCTACTGTGATCCACTGTACTCTATCTCTACTGTGCTCCACTGTTCTCTACCTCTACTATGCTCCACTGTACTCTACCTCTACTGTGCTCCACTCTACTCTACCTCTACTGTGCTCCACTGTGCTCTACCTCTACTGTACTCCATTGTACTCTATCTCTACTGTACTCCACTGTACTCTACCTCTACTGTGCTCTACTGTTCTCTACCTCTACTGTGCTCTACTGTACTCCACCTCTACTGTGCTCCACTGTACCCTACCTCTACTGTGCTCCACTGTACTCTACCTCTACTGTGCTCCACTGTACTCTACCTCTACTCTGCTCCACTGTATCCACTGTACTCTACCTCTACTGTGCTCCACTGTACTCTACCTCTACTGTTCTCCACTGTACTCTATCTCTACTGTACTCCACTGTACTCTACCTCTACTGTACTCCACTGTACTCTATCTCTACTGTGCTCCACTGTACTCTACCTCTACTGTGCTCAACTGTACTGTACTCTACTCCACTGTACTCTACCTCTACTGTACTCCACTGTACTCTACCTCTACTGTACTCCACTTTACTCTACCTCTACTGTACTCAACTGTACTCTATCTCTACTGTGCTCTACTGTTCTCTACCTCTACTGTACTCCACTGTACTCTATCTCTACTGTACTCCACTGTACTCTACCTATACTGTACTCTACTGTTCTATTCCTCTACTGTACTCCAATGTACTCTTTCTCTACTATGATCCACTGTACTCTACCTCTACTGTACTCCACTGTACTCTATCTCTACTCTACTCCACTGTACTCTTCCTCTACTGTACTCTACTGTTCTCTACCTCTACTGTGCTCTACTGTACTGTTCTCTACTGTACTCCACTGTACTCTATCTCTACTGTGATCCACTGTACTCTACCTCTACTGTACTCCACTGTACTCTATCTCTACTGTGATCCACTGTACTCTATCTCTACTGTGCTCCACTGTACTCTACCTCTACTATGCTCCACTGTACTCTATCTGTACTGTGCTCCACTCTACTCTACCTCTACTGTGCTCCACTGTACCCTACCTCTACTGTACTCCACTCTACTCTATCTCTACTCTGCTCCACTGTACTCTATCTCTACTGTACTCCACTGTACTCTACCTCTACTGTGCTCTACTGTTCTCTACCTCTACTGTGCTCTACTGTACTCAACCTCTACTGTGCTCCACTGTACCCTACCTCTACTGTGCTCCACTGTACTCTACCTCTACTGTGCTCCACTGTACTCTACCTCTACTGTGCTCTACTGTACTCTACCTCTACTGTGCTCCACTGTACTCTACCTCTACTGTGCTCCACTGTACTCTATCTCTACTGTGCTCCACTGTACTCTATTTCTACTGTACTCCTCTGTAATCTACCTCTACTGTGCTCCACTGTACTCTACCTCTACTGTGCTCCACTGTACACTATCTGTAATGTACTCTACTGTACTCTATCTCTACTGTGATCCACTGTACTCTACCTCTGCTGTGCTCCACTGTACTCTATCTCTACTGTACTCCACTGTACTCTACTGTTCTCTACCTCTACTGTACTCTACTGTGCTCCACTGTACTTCACTGTAGTCTACCTCTACTGTGCTCCACTGTACTCTACCTCTACTGTACTCTACTGTGCTCCACTGTACTTCACTGTAGTCTACCTCTACTGTGCTCCACTGTACTCTACCTCTACTGTGCTCCACTATAATTTACCTCTACTGTGCTCCACTGTACTCTACCTCTACTGTCCTCCACTGTACTCTACCTCTACTGTGCTCCACTGTACTCTCTCTCTACTGTACTCTACCTCTACTGTATTCTACTGTACTCCACCTCTAATGTGCTCCACTGTACTCTACCTCTACTGTACTCTACCTCTACTGTACTCCACTGTACTCTACCTCTACTGTGCTCTACTGTACTCTATCTCTACTGTACTCCACTATACTCTAACTCTACTATACTCCACTGTACTCTATCTCTACTGTGCTCCACTGTACTCTATTTCTACTGTGCTCCACTGTACTCTATCTCTACTGTACTCCACTGTACTATATCTCTACTGTACTTCACTGTCCTCTATCTCTACTGTACTCCACTGTACTCTACCTCTATTGTGCTCCACTGTACTCTATCTCTACTGTACTCTACTGTACTCTATCTCTACTGTACTCCACTGTACTCTATCTCTACTGTACTCCACTGTACTCTACCTCTACTGTACTCCACTATACTCTACCTCTACTGTGCTCTACTGTTCTCTACCTCTACTGTGCTCTACTGTACTCCACCTCTACTGTGCTCCACTGTACCCTACCTCTACTGTGCTCCACTGTACTCTACCTCTACTGTGCTCCACTGTACTCTACCTCTACTCTGCTCCACTGTATCCACTGTACTCTACCTCTACTGTGCTCCACTGTACTCTACCTCTACTGTGCTCCACTGTACTCTACCTCTACTGTGCTCCACTGTACTCTACCTCTACTGTACTCCACTGTACTCTATCTCTACTGTGCTCCACTGTACTCTACCTCTACTGTACTCCACTGTACTCTATCTCTACTGTGCTCCACTGTACTCTACCTCTACTGTGCTCAACTGTACTGTACTGTACTCCACTGTAATCTACCTCTACTGTACTCCACTGTACTCTACCTCTACTGTACTCCACTGTACTCTACCTCTACTGTACTCCATTGTACTCTACTCTACTGTACTCCACTGTACTCTATCTCTACTGTGATCCACTGTACTCTACCTCTACTGTACTCTACTGTACTCTATCTCTACTGTACTCCACTGTACTCTACCTCTACTGTACTCTACTGTTCTCTACCTCTACTGTGCTCTACTGTACTCTACTCTACTGTTATCCACTGTACTCTATCTCTACTGTGATCCACTGTACTCTACCTCTACTGTACTCCACTTTACTTTATCTCTACTGTGATCCACTGTACTCTATCTCTACTGTGCTCCACTGTACTCTACCTCTACTATGCTCCACTGTACTCTATCTCTACTGTGCTCCACTCTACTCTACCTCTACTGTGCTCCACTGTACTCTACCTCTACTGTACTCCACTTTACTTTATCTCTACTGTGATCCACTGTACTCTATCTCTACTGTGCTCCACTGTACTCTACCTCTACTATGCTCCACTGTACTCTATCTCTACTGTGCTCCATTCTACTCTACCTCTACTGTGCTGCACTGTACTCTACCTCTACTGTACTCCACTGTACTCTATCTCTACTGTACTCCACTGTACTCTACCTCTACTGTGCTCTACTGTTCTCTACCTCTACTGTGCTCTACTGTAACCCACTTATACTGTGCTCCACTGTACCCTACCTCTACTGTGCTCCACTGTACTCTACCTCTACTGTGATCCACTGTACTCTACCTCTACTCTGCTCCACTGTATCCACTGTACTCTACCTCTACTGTGCTCCACTGTACTCTACCTCTACTCTGCTCCACTGTACTCTACCTCTACTGTGCTCCACTGTACTCTACCTCTACTGTACTCTACTGTACTCCACCTCTAATGGGCTCCACTGTACTCTAGCTCTACTGTACTCCACTGTACTTTACCTCTACTGTACTCTACTGTACTCTACCTCTACTGTGTTCCACTGTACTCTACCTCTACTGTGCTCAACTGTACTCTACTGTACTCCACTGTACACTACCTCTACTGTACTCCACTGTACTCTATCTCTACTGTACTCCACTGTACTCTACCTCTACTGTACTCCACTGTACTCGATCTCTACTGTGCTCCACTGTACTCTACCTCTACTGTGCTCAACTGTACTGTACTGTACTCCACTGTAATCTACCTCTACTGTACTCCACTGTACTCTACCTCTACTGTACTCCACTGTACTCTACCTCTACTGTACTCCACTGTACTCTACTCTACTGTACTCCACTGCACTCTATCTCTACTGTGATCCACTGTACTCTACCTCTACTGTACTCCACTGTACTCTATCTCTACTGTACTCCACTGTACTCTACCTCTACTGTACTCTACTGTTCTCTACCTCTACTGTGCTCTACTGTACTCTACTCTACTGTACTCCACTGTACTCTATCTCTACTGTGATCCACTGTACTCTACCTCTACTGTACTCCACTTTACTTTATCTCTACTGTGATCCACTGTACTCTATCTCTACTGTGCTCCACTGTACTCTACCTCTACTATGCTCCACTGTACTCTATCTCTACTGTGCTCCGCTCTACTCTACCTCTACTGTGCTCCACTGTACTCTACCTCTACTGTACTCCACTTTACTTTATCTCTACTGTGATCCACTGTACTCTATCTCTACTGTGCTCCACTGTACTCTACCTCTACTATGCTCCACTGTACTCTACCTCTACTGTGCTCCACCCTACTCTACCTCTACTATGCTCCACTGTACTCTACCTCTACTGTGCTCAACTGTACTGTACTGTACTCCACTGTAATCTACCTCTACTGTACTCCACTGTACTCTACCTCTACTGTACTCCACTGTACTCTACCTCTACTGTACTCCACTGTACTCTACTCTACTGTACTCCACTGCACTCTATCTCTACTGTGATCCACTGTAGTCTACCTCTACTGTGCTCCACTGTACTCTACCTCTACTGTGCTCCACTATAATTTACCTCTACTGTGCTCCACTGTACTCTACCTCTACTGTCCTCCACTGTACTCTACCTCTACTGTGCTCCACTGTACTCTCTCTCTACTGTACTCTACCTCTACTGTATTCTACTGTACTCCACCTCTAATGTGCTCCACTGTACTCTACCTCTACTGTACTCTACCTCTACTGTACTCCACTGTACTCTACCTCTACTGTGCTCTACTGTACTCTATCTCTACTGTACTCCACTATACTCTAACTCTACTATACTCCACTGTACTCTATCTCTACTGTGCTCCACTGTACTCTATTTCTACTGTGCTCCACTGTACTCTATCTCTACTGTACTCCACTGTACTATATCTCTACTGTACTTCACTGTCCTCTATCTCTACTGTACTCCACTGTACTCTACCTCTATTGTGCTCCACTGTACTCTATCTCTACTGTACTCTACTGTACTCTATCTCTACTGTACTCCACTGTACTCTATCTCTACTGTACTCCACTGTACTCTACCTCTACTGTACTCCACTGTACTCTACCTCTACTGTGCTCTACTGTTCTCTACCTCTACTCTGCTCTACTGTACTCCACCTCTACTGTGCTCCACTGTACCCTACCTCTACTGTGCTCCACTGTACTCTACCTCTACTGTGCTCCACTGTACTCTACCTCTACTCTGCTCCACTGTATCCACTGTACTCTACCTCTACTGTGCTCCACTGTACTCTACCTCTACTGTGCTCCACTGTACTCTACCTCTACTGTGCTCCACTGTACTCTACCTCTACTGTACTCCACTGTACTCTATCTCTACTCTGCTCCACTGTACTCTACCTCTACTGTACTCCACTGTACTCTATCTCTACTGTGCTCCACTGTACTCTACCTCTACTGTGCTCAACTGTACTGTACTGTACTCCACTGTAATCTACCTCTACTGTACTCCACTGTACTCTACCTCTACTGTACTCCACTGTACTCTACCTCTACTGTACTCCACTGTACTCTACTCTACTGTACTCCACTGTACTCTACCTCTACTGTGCTCCACTGTACTCTACCTCTACTGTGCTCCACTGTACTCTACCTCTACTCTGCTCCACTGTATCCACTGTACTCTACCTCTACTGTGCTCCACTGTACTCTACCTCTACTGTGCTCCACTGTACTCTACCTCTACTGTGCTCCACTGTACTCTACCTCTACTGTACTCCACTGTACTCTATCTCTACTGTGCTCCACTGTACTCTACCTCTACTGTACTCCACTGTACTCTATCTCTACTGTGCTCCACTGTACTCTACCTCTACTGTGCTCAACTGTACTGTACTGTACTCCACTGTAATCTACCTCTACTGTACTCCACTGTACTCTACCTCTACTGTACTCCACTGTACTCTACCTCTACTGTACTCCATTGTACTCTACTCTACTGTACTCCACTGTACTCTATCTCTACTGTGATCCACTGTACTCTACCTCTACTGTACTCTACTGTACTCTATCTCTACTGTACTCCACTGTACTCTACCTCTACTGTACTCTACTGTTCTCTACCTCTACTGTGCTCTACTGTACTCTACTCTACTGTAATCCACTGTACTCTATCTCTACTGTGATCCACTGTACTCTACCTCTACTGTACTCCACTTTACTTTATCTCTACTGTGATCCACTGTACTCTATCTCTACTGTGCTCCACTGTACTCTACCTCTACTATGCTCCACTGTACTCTATCTCTACTGTGCTCCACTCTACTCTACCTCTACTGTGCTCCACTGTACTCTACCTCTACTGTACTCCACTTTACTTTATCTCTACTGTGATCCACTGTACTCTATCTCTACTGTGCTCCACTGTACTCTACCTCTACTATGCTCCACTGTACTCTATCTCTACTGTGCTCCATTCTACTCTACCTCTACTGTGCTGCACTGTACTCTACCTCTACTGTACTCCACTGTACTCTATCTCTACTGTACTCCACTGTACTCTACCTCTACTGTGCTCTACTGTTCTCTACCTCTACTGTGCTCTACTGTAACCCACTTATACTGTGCTCCACTGTACCCTACCTCTACTGTGCTCCACTGTACTCTACCTCTACTGTGATCCACTGTACTCTACCTCTACTCTGCTCCACTGTATCCACTGTACTCTACCTCTACTGTGCTCCACTGTACTCTACCTCTACTCTGCTCCACTGTACTCTACCTCTACTGTGCTCCACTGTACTCTACCTCTACTGTACTCTACTGTACTCCACCTCTAATGGGCTCCACTGTACTCTAGCTCTACTGTACTCCACTGTACTTTACCTCTACTGTACTCTACTGTACTCTACCTCTACTGTGTTCCACTGTACTCTACCTCTACTGTGCTCAACTGTACTCTACTGTACTCCACTGTACACTACCTCTACTGTACTCCACTGTACTCTATCTCTACTGTACTCCACTGTACTCTACCTCTACTGTACTCCACTGTACTCTATCTCTACTGTGCTCCACTGTACTCTACCTCTACTGTGCTCAACTGTACTGTACTGTACTCCACTGTAATCTACCTCTACTGTACTCCACTGTACTCTACCTCTACTGTACTCCACTGTACTCTACCTCTACTGTACTCCACTGTACTCTACTCTACTGTACTCCACTGCACTCTATCTCTACTGTGATCCACTGTACTCTACCTCTACTGTACTCCACTGTACTCTATCTCTACTGTACTCCACTGTACTCTACCTCTACTGTACTCTACTGTTCTCTACCTCTACTGTGCTCTACTGTACTCTACTCTACTGTACTCCACTGTACTCAATCTCTACTGTGATCCACTGTACTCTACCTCTACTGTACTCCACTTTACTTTATCTCTACTGTGATCCACTGTACTCTATCTCTACTGTGCTCCACTGTACTCTACCTCTACTATGCTCCACTGTACTCTATCTCTACTGTGCTCCGCTCTACTCTACCTCTACTGTGCTCCACTGTACTCTACCTCTACTGTACTCCACTTTACTTTATCTCTACTGTGATCCACTGTACTCTATCTCTACTGTGCTCCACTGTACTCTACCTCTACTATGCTCCACTGTACTCTACCTCTACTGTGCTCCACCCTACTCTACCTCTACTATGCTCCACTGTACTCTACCTCTACTGTGCTCAACTGTACTGTACTGTACTCCACTGTAATCTACCTCTACTGTACTCCACTGTACTCTACCTCTACTGTACTCCACTGTACTCTACCTCTACTGTACTCCACTGTACTCTACTCTACTGTACTCCACTGCACTCTATCTCTACTGTGATCCACTGTAGTCTACCTCTACTGTGCTCCACTGTACTCTACCTCTATTGTGCTCCACTATAATTTACCTCTACTGTGCTCCACTGTACTCTACCTCTACTGTCCTCCACTGTACTCTACCTCTACTGTGCTCCACTGTACTCTCTCTCTACTGTACTCTACCTCTACTGTATTCTACTGTACTCCACCTCTAATGTGCTCCACTGTACTCTACCTCTACTGTACTCTACCTCTACTGTACTCCACTGTACTCTACCTCTACTGTGCTCTACTGTACTCTATCTCTACTGTACTCCACTATACTCTAACTCTACTATACTCCACTGTACTCTATCTCTACTGTGCTCCACTGTACTCTATTTCTACTGTGCTCCACTGTACTCTATCTCTACTGTACTCCACTGTACTATATCTCTACTGTACTTCACTGTCCTCTATCTCTACTGTACTCCACTGTACTCTACCTCTATTGTGCTCCACTGTACTCTATCTCTACTGTACTCTACTGTACTCTATCTCTACTGTACTCCACTGTACTCTATCTCTACTCTACTCCACTGTACTCTACCTCTACTGTACTCCACTGTACTCTACCTCTACTGTGCTCTACTGTTCTCTACCTCTACTGTGCTCTACTGTACTCCACCTCTACTGTGCTCCACTGTACCCTACCTCTACTGTGCTCCACTGTACTCTACCTCTACTGTGCTCCACTGTACTCTACCTCTACTCTGCTCCACTGTATCCACTGTACTCTACCTCTACTGTGCTCCACTGTACTCTACCTCTACTGTGCTCCACTGTACTCTACCTCTACTGTGCTCCACTGTACTCTACCTCTACTGTACTCCACTGTACTCTATCTCTACTCTGCTCCACTGTACTCTACCTCTACTGTACTCCACTGTACTCTATCTCTACTGTGCTCCACTGTACTCTACCTCTACTGTGCTCAACTGTACTGTACTGTACTCCACTGTAATCTACCTCTACTGTACTCCACTGTACTCTACCTCTACTGTACTCCACTGTACTCTACCTCTACTGTACTCCACTGTAATCTACTCTACTGTACTCCACTGTACTCTACCTCTACTGTGCTCAACTGTACTCTACTGTACTCCACTGTACACTACCTCTACTGTACTCCACTGTACTCTATCTCTACTGTACTCCACTGTACTCTACCTCTACTGTACTCCACTGTACTCTATCTCTACTGTGCTCCACTGTACTCTACCTCTACTGTGCTCAACTGTACTGTACTGTACTCCACTGTAATCTACCTCTACTGTACTCCACTGTACTCTACCTCTACTGTACTCCACTGTACTCTACCTCTACTGTACTCCACTGTACTCTACTCTACTGTACTCCACTGCACTCTATCTCTACTGTGATCCACTGTACTCTACCTCTACTGTACTCCACTGTACTCTATCTCTACTGTACTCCACTGTACTCTACCTCTACTGTACTCTACTGTTCTCTACCTCTACTGTGCTCTACTGTACTCTACTCTACTGTACTCCACTGTACTCTATCTCTACTGTACTCCACTGTACTCTACCTCTACTGTACTCCACTATACTCTACCTCTACTGTGCTCTACTGTTCTCTACCTCTACTGTGCTCTACTGTACTCCACCTCTACTGTGCTCCACTGTACCCTACCTCTACTGTGCTCCACTGTACTCTACCTCTACTGTGCTCCACTGTACTCTACCTCTACTCTGCTCCACTGTATCCACTGTACTCTACCTCTACTGTGCTCCACTGTACTCTACCTCTACTGTGCTCCACTGTACTCTACCTCTACTGTGCTCCACTGTACTCTACCTCTACTGTACTCCACTGTACTCTATCTCTACTGTGCTCCACTGTACTCTACCTCTACTGTACTCCACTGTACTCTACCTCTACTGTACTCCACTGTACTCTACTCTACTGTACTCCACTGCACTCTATCTCTACTGTGATCCACTGTACTCTACCTCTACTGTACTCCACTGTACTCTATCTCTACTGTACTCCACTGTACTCTACCTCTACTGTACTCTACTGTTCTCTACCTCTACTGTGCTCTACTGTACTCTATCTCTACTGTACTCCACTGTACTCTATCTCTACTGTACTCCACTGTACTCTACCTCTACTGTACTCCACTATACTCTACCTCCCCTGTGCTCTACTGTTCTCTACCTCTACTGTGCTCTACTGTACTCCACCTCTACTGTGCTCCACTGTACCCTACCTCTACTGTGCTCCACTGTACTCTACCTCTACTGTGCTCCACTGTACTCTACCTCTACTCTGCTCCACTGTATCCACTGTACTCTACCTCTACTGTGCTCCACTGTACTCTACCTCTACTGTGCTCCACTGTACTCTACCTCTACTGTGCTCCACTGTACTCTACCTCTACTGTACTCCACTGTACTCTATCTCTACTGTGCTCCACTGTACTCTACCTCTACTGTACTCCACTGTACTCTATCTCTACTGTGCTCCACTGTACTCTACCTCTACTGTGCTCAACTGTACTGTACTGTACTCCACTGTAATCTACCTCTACTGTACTCCACTGTACTCTACCTCTACTGTACTCCACTGTACTCTACCTCTACTGTACTCCATTGTACTCTACTCTACTGTACTCCACTGTACTCTATCTCTACTGTGATCCACTGTACTCTACCTCTACTGTACTCTACTGTACTCTATCTCTACTGTACTCCACTGTACTCTACCTCTACTGTACTCTACTGTTCTCTACCTCTACTGTGCTCTACTGTACTCTACTCTACTGTAATCCACTGTACTCTATCTCTACTGTGATCCACTGTACTCTACCTCTACTGTACTCCACTTTACTTTATCTCTACTGTGATCCACTGTACTCTATCTCTACTGTGCTCCACTGTACTCTACCTCTACTATGCTCCACTGTACTCTATCTCTACTGTGCTCCACTCTACTCTACCTCTACTGTGCTCCACTGTACTCTACCTCTACTGTACTCCACTTTACTTTATCTCTACTGTGATCCACTGTACTCTATCTCTACTGTGCTCCACTGTACTCTACCTCTACTATGCTCCACTGTACTCTATCTCTACTGTGCTCCATTCTACTCTACCTCTACTGTGCTGCACTGTACTCTACCTCTACTGTACTCCACTGTACTCTATCTCTACTGTACTCCACTGTACTCTACCTCTACTGTGCTCTACTGTTCTCTACCTCTACTGTGCTCTACTGTAACCCACTTATACTGTGCTCCACTGTACCCTACCTCTACTGTGCTCCACTGTACTCTACCTCTACTGTGATCCACTGTACTCTACCTCTACTCTGCTCCACTGTATCCACTGTACTCTACCTCTACTGTGCTCCACTGTACTCTACCTCTACTCTGCTCCACTGTACTCTACCTCTACTGTGCTCCACTGTACTCTACCTCTACTGTACTCTACTGTACTCCACCTCTAATGGGCTCCACTGTACTCTAGCTCTACTGTACTCCACTGTACTTTACCTCTACTGTACTCTACTGTACTCTACCTCTACTGTGTTCCACTGTACTCTACCTCTACTGTGCTCAACTGTACTCTACTGTACTCCACTGTACACTACCTCTACTGTACTCCACTGTACTCTATCTCTACTGTACTCCACTGTACTCTACCTCTACTGTACTCCACTGTACTCTATCTCTACTGTGCTCCACTGTACTCTACCTCTACTGTGCTCAACTGTACTGTACTGTACTCCACTGTAATCTACCTCTACTGTACTCCACTGTACTCTACCTCTACTGTACTCCACTGTACTCTACCTCTACTGTACTCCACTGTACTCTACTCTACTGTACTCCACTGCACTCTATCTCTACTGTGATCCACTGTACTCTACCTCTACTGTACTCCACTGTACTCTATCTCTACTGTACTCCACTGTACTCTACCTCTACTGTACTCTACTGTTCTCTACCTCTACTGTGCTCTACTGTACTCTACTCTACTGTACTCCACTGTACTCTATCTCTACTGTGATCCACTGTACTCTACCTCTACTGTACTCCACTTTACTTTATCTCTACTGTGATCCACTGTACTCTATCTCTACTGTGCTCCACTGTACTCTACCTCTACTATGCTCCACTGTACTCTATCTCTACTGTGCTCCGCTCTACTCTACCTCTACTGTGCTCCACTGTACTCTACCTCTACTGTACTCCACTTTACTTTATCTCTACTGTGATCCACTGTACTCTATCTCTACTGTGCTCCACTGTACTCTACCTCTACTATGCTCCACTGTACTCTACCTCTACTGTGCTCCACCCTACTCTACCTCTACTATGCTCCACTGTACTCTACCTCTACTGTGCTCAACTGTACTGTACTGTACTCCACTGTAATCTACCTCTACTGTACTCCACTGTACTCTACCTCTACTGTACTCCACTGTACTCTACCTCTACTGTACTCCACTGTACTCTACTCTACTGTACTCCACTGCACTCTATCTCTACTGTGATCCACTGTAGTCTACCTCTACTGTGCTCCACTGTACTCTACCTCTACTATGCTCCACTATAATTTACCTCTACTGTGCTCCACTGTACTCTACCTCTACTGTCCTCCACTGTACTCTACCTCTACTGTGCTCCACTGTACTCTCTCTCTACTGTACTCTACCTCAACTGTATTCTACTGTACTCCACCTCTAATGTGCTCCACTGTACTCTACCTCTACTGTACTCTACCTCTACTGTACTCCACTGTACTCTAACTCTACTATACTCCACTGTACTCTACTCTACTGTACTCCACTGTACTCTACTCTACTGTACTCCACTGTACTCTATCTCTACTGTACTCCACTGTACTCTATCTCTACTGTGCTCCACTGTACTCTACCTCTACTGTACTCCACTGTACTCTATCTCTACTGTGCTCCACTGTACTCTACCTCTACTGTGCTCAACTGTACTGTACTGTACTCCACTGTAATCTACCTCTACTGTACTCCACTGTATTCTACCTCTACTGTACTCCACTGTACTCTACCTCTACTGTACTCCACTGTACTCTACTCTACTGTACTCCACTGTACTCTATCTCTACTGTGATCCACTGTACTCTACCTCTACTGTACTCCACTGTACTCTATCTCTACTGTACTCCACTGTACTCTACCTCTACTGTACTCCACTGTTCTCTACCTCTACTGTGCTCTATTGTACTCTACTCTGCTGTAATCCACTGTACTCTATCTCTACTGTGATCCACTGTACTCTACCTCTACTGTACTCCACTTTACTTTATCTCTACTGTGATCCACTGTACTCTATCTCTACTGTGCTCCACTGTACTCTACCTCTACTATGCTCCACTGTACTCTATCTCTACTGTGCTCCACTCTACTCTACCTCTACTGTGCTCCACTGTACTCTACCCCTACTGTACTCCACTTTACTTTATCTCTACTGTGATCCACTGTACTCTATCTCTACTGTGCTCCACTGTACTCTACCTCTACTATGCTCCACTGTACTCTATCTCTACTGTGCTCCACTCTACTCTACCTCTACTGTGCTGCACTGTACTCTACCTCTACTGTACTCCACTGTACTCTATCTCTACTGTACTCCACTGTACTCTACCTCTACTGTGCTCTACTGTTCTCTACCTCTACTGTGCTCTACTGTAACCCACTTATACTGTGCTCCACTGTACCCTACCTCTACTGTGCTCCACTGTACTCTACCTCTACTGTGATCCACTGTACTCTACCTCTACTCTGCTCCACTGTATCCACTGTACTCTACCTCTACTGTGCTCCACTGTACTCTACCTCTACTCTGCTCCACTGTACTCTACCTCTACTGTGCTCCACTGTACTCTACCTCTACTGTACTCTACTGTACTCCACCTCTAATGGGCTCCACTGTACTCTAGCTCTACTGTACTCCACTGTACTTTACCTCTACTGTACTCTACTGTACTCTACCTCTACTGTGCTCCACTGTACTGTACCTCTACTGTGCTCAACTGTACTCTACTGTACTCCACTGTACACTACCTCTACTGTACTCCACTGTACTCTATCTCTACTGTACTCCACTGTACTCTACCTCTACTGTACTCCACTGTACTCTATCTCTACTGTGCTCCACTGTACTCTACCTCTACTGTGCTCAACTGTACTGTACTGTACTCCACTGTAATCTACCTCTACTGTACTCCACTGTACTCTACCTCTACTGTACTCCACTGTACTCTACCTCTACTGTACTCCACTGTACTCTACCTCTACTGTACTCCACTGTACTCTATCTCTACTGTGCTCCACTGTACTCTACCTCTACTGTACTCCACTGTACTCTATCTCTACTGTGCTCCACTGTACTCTACCTCTACTGTGCTCAACTGTACTGTACTGTACTCCACTGTAATCTACCTCTACTGTACTCCACTGTACTCTACCTCTACTGTACTCCACTGTACTCTACCTCTACTGTACTCCACTGTACTCTACTCTACTGTACTCCACTGTACTCTATCTCTACTGTGATCCACTGTACTCTACCTCTACTGTACTCCACTGTACTCTATCTCTACTGTACTCCACTGTACTCTACCTCTACTGTACTCTACTGTTCTCTACCTCTACTGTGCTCTACTGTACTCTACTCTACTGTAATCCACTGTACTCTATCTCTACTGTGATCCACTGTACTCTACCTCTACTGTAATCCACTTTACTTTATCTCTACTGTGATCCACTGTACTCTATCTCTACTGTGCTCCACTGTACTCTACCTCTACTATGCTCCACTGTACTCTATCTCTACTGTGCTCCACTCTACTCTACCTCTACTGTGCTCCACTGTACTCTACCTCTACTGTACTCCACTTTACTTTATCTCTACTGTGATCCACTGTACTCTATCTCTACTGTGCTCCACTGTACTCTACCTCTACTATGCTCCACTGTACTCTATCTCTACTGTGCTCCACTCTACTCTACCTCTACTGTGCTGCACTGTACTCTACCTCTACTGTACTCCACTGTACTCTATCTCTACTGTACTCCACTGTACTCTACCTCTACTGTGCTCTACTGTTCTCTACCTCTACTGTGCTCTACTGTAACCCACTTATACTGTGCTCCACTGTACCCTACCTCTACTGTGCTCCACTGTACTCTACCTCTACTGTGATCCACTGTACTCTACCTCTACTCTGCTCCACTGTATCCACTGTACTCTACCTCTACTGTGCTCCACTGTACTCTACCTCTACTCTGCTCCACTGTACTCTACCTCTACTGTGCTCCACTGTACTCTACCTCTACTGTACTCTACTGTACTCCACCTCTAATGGGCTCCACTGTACTCTAGCTCTACTGTACTCCACTGTACTTTACCTCTACTGTACTCTACTGTACTCTACCTCTACTGTGCTCCACTGTACTCTACCTCTACTGTGCTCAACTGTACTCTACTGTACTCCACTGTACACTACCTCTACTGTACTCCACTGTACTCTATCTCTACTGTACTCCACTGTACTCTACCTCTACTGTACTCCACTGTACACTATCTCTACTGTGCTCCACTGTACTCTACCTCTACTGTGCTCAACTGTACTGTACTGTACTCCACTGTAATCTACCTCTACTGTACTCCACTGTACTCTACCTCTACTGTACTCCACTGTACTCTACCTCTACTGTACTCCACTGTACTCTACTCTACTGTACTCCACTGCACTCTATCTCTACTGTGATCCACTGTACTCTACCTCTACTGTACTCCACTGTACTCTATCTCTACTGTACTCCACTGTACTCTACCTCTACTGTACTCTACTGTTCTCTACCTCTACTGTGCTCCACTGTACTCTACCTCTACTGTACTCCATTGTACTCTATCTCTACTGTACTCCACTGTACTCTACCTCTACTGTGCTCCACTGTACCCTACCTCTACTGTGCTCCACTGTACTCTACCTCTACTGTGCTCCACTGTACTCTACCTCTACTCTGCTCCACTGTATCCACTGTACTCTACCTCTACTGTGCTCCACTGTACTCTACCTCTACTGTGCTCCACTGTACTCTACCTCTACTGTACTCTACTGTACTCCACCTCTAATGAGCTCCACTGTACTCTGGCTCTACTGTACTCCACTGTACTTTACGTCTACTGTACTCCACTGTACTCTACCTCTACTGTGCTCCACTGTACTCTATTTCTACTGTACTCCTCTGTACTCTACCTCTACTGTGCTCCACTGTACTCTATCTGTAATGTACTCTACTGTACTCTATCTCTACTGTGATCCACTGTACTCTACCTCTGCTGTGCTCCACTGTACTCTATCTCTACTGTACTCCACTGTACTCTACTGTTCTCTACCTCTACTGTACTCTACTGTGCTCCACTGTACTCCACTGTAGTCTACCTCTACTGTGCTCCACTGTACTCTACCTCTACTGTGCTCCACTATACTCTACCTCTACTGTGCTCCACTGTACTCTACCTCTACTGTCCTCCACTGTACTCTACCTCTACTGTGCTCCACTGTACTCTCTCTCTACTGTACTCTACCTCTACTGTACTCTACTGTACTCCACCTCTAATGTGCTCCACTGTACTCTACCTCTACTGTACTCTACCTCTACTGTACTCCACTGTACTCTACCTCTACTGTGCTCTACTGTACTCTATCTCTACTGTGCTCCACTGTACTCTACCTCTACTGTGCTCCACTGTACTCTACCTCTACTGTACTTTACTGTCCTCTATCTCTACTGTACTCCACTGTACTCTACCTCTATTGTCCTCCACTGTACTCTATCTCTACTGTACTCTACTGTACTATATCTCTACTGTACTCCACTGTACTCTATCTCTACTGTACTCCACTGTTCTCTACCTCCAATGTACTCTACCTCTACCGTACTCCACTGTACTCTATCTCTACTGTACTCCACTGTACTCTACCTCTACTGTACTCTACTGTTCTCTACCTCTACTGTGCTCTACTGTACTTTACTCTACTGTACTCCACTGTACTCTATCTCTACTGTGATCCACTGTACTCTACCTCTACTGTACTCCACTGCACTCTATCTCTACTGTGATCCACTGTACTCTATCTCTATTGAGCTCCACTGTACTCTATCTCTACTGTGCTCCACTGTACTCTATCTCTACTGTGCTCCACTCTACTCTACCTCTACTGTGCTCCACTGTATCCTACCTCTACTGTACTCCACTGTACTCTCTCTCTACTGTGCTCCACTGTACTCTATCTCTACTGTACTCAGCTGTACTCTACCTATACTGTGCTCTACTGTTCTCTACCTCTACTGTGCTCTACTCTACTCCACCTCTACTGTGCTCCACTGTACCCTACCTCTACTGTGCTCCACCGTACTCTACCTCTACTGTGCTCCACTGTACTCTACCTCTACTGTACTCCACTGTACTCTATCTCTACTGTACTCCACTGTACTCAACCTCTACTGTACTCCACTGTACTCTATCTCTACTGTACTCCACTCTAATCTACCTCTACTGTCCTCCACTGTACTCTACCTCTACTGTGCTCCACTGTACTCTCTCTCTACTGTACTCTACCTCTACTGTACTCTACTGTACTCCACCTCTAATGTGCTCCACTGTACTCTACCTCTACTGTACTCTACCTCTACTGTCCTCCACTGTACTCTACCTCTACTGTGCTCCACTGTACTCTCTCTCTACTGTACTCTACCTCTACTGTACTCTACTGTGCTCCACTGTACTCCACTGTAGTCTACCTCTACTGTGCTCCACTGTACTCTACCTCTACTGTGCTCCACTATACTCTACCTCAACTGTGCTCCACTGTACTCTACATCTACTGTCCTCCACTGTACTCTATCTCTACTGTGCTCCACTGTACTCTCTCTCTACTGTACTCTACTGTACTCTATCTCTACTGTACTCCACCTCTAATGTGCTCCACTGTACTCTACCTCTACTGTACTCCACTGTACTCTACCTCTAATGTGCTCCACTGTACTCTATCTCTACTGTGCTCCACTGTACTCTATTTCTACTGTGCTCCACTGTACTCTATCTCTACTGTACTCCACTGTACTCTATCTCTACTGTACTTCACTATCCTTTATCTCTAATGTACTCCACTGTACTCTACCTCTATTGTGCTCCATTGTACTCTACCTCTACTGTGCTCCACTGTACTCTATCTCTACTGTGCTACAGTGGAGCAGAGTAGAGATAGAGTACAGTAGAGCACAGTAGAGGTAGAGTACAGTGGAGTACAGTAGAGGTAGAGTACAGTAGAGGTAGAGTACAGTGGAGCACATTAGAGATGGAGTACAGTAGAGTACAGTAGAAATAGAGTACAGTGGAGCACAGTAGAGATAGAGTACAGTGGAGCACAGTAGAGGTAGAGTACAGTGGAGCACAGTAGAGGTAGAGTACAGTGGAGCACAGTAGAGGTAGAGTACAGTGGAGCACAGTAGAGGTAGGGTACAGTGGAGCACAGTAGAGGTGGAGTACAGTAGAGCAGAGTAGAGGTAGAGAACAGTAGAGCACAGTAGAGGTAGAGTACAGTGGAGTACAGTAGAGATAGAGTACAGTGGAGCACAGTAGAGATAGAGTAGAGTGGAGTACAGTAGAGGTAGAGTACAGTGGAGCACAGTAGAGGTAGAGTAGAGTGGAGCACAGTACAGATAGAGTACAGTGGAGCATAGTAGAGGTAGAGTACAGTGGAGCACAGTAGAGATAGAGTACAGTGGATCACAGTAGAGATAGAGTACAGTAGAGCACAGTAGAGGTAGAGAACAGTAGAGCACAGTAGAGGTAGAGTACAGTGGAGTACAGTAGAGATAGAATACAGTGGAGCACAGTTGAGGTAGAGTACAGTGGTGTACAGTAGAGATAGAGTACTCTACTGTACTCCACTGTACTCTACCTCCACTGTACTCTACCTCTACCGTACTCCACTGTACTCTATCTCTACTGTACTCCACTGTACTCTACCTCTACTGTACTCTACTGTTCTCTACCTCTACTGTGCTCTACTGTACTTTACTCTACTGTACTCCACTGTACTCTATCTCTACTGTGATCCACTGTACTCTACCTCTACTGTACTCCACTGTACTCTATCTCTACTGTGATCCACTGTACTCTATCTCTATTGTGCTCCACTGTACTCTACCTCTACTGTGCTCCACTGTACTCTATCTCTACTGTGCTCCACTCTACTCTACCTCTACTGTGCTCCACTGTATCCTACCTCTACTGTACTCCACTGTACTCTACCTCTACTGTACTCCACTGTACTCTACCTCTACTGTACTCCACTGTACTCTACCTCTACTGTACTCCACTGTACTCTATCTCTACTGTGCTCCACTGTACTCTACCTCTACTGTACTCCACTGTACTCTATCTCTACTGTGCTCCACTGTACTCTACCTCTACTGTGCTCAACTGTACTGTACTGTACTCCACTGTAATCTACCTCTACTGTACTCCACTGTACTCTACCTCTACTGTACTCCACTGTACTCTACCTCTACTGTACTCCACTGTACTCTACTCTACTGTACTCCACTGTACTCTATCTCTACTGTGATCCACTGTACTCTACCTCTACTGTACTCCACTGTACTCTATCTCTACTGTACTCCACTGTACTCTACCTCTACTGTACTCTACTGTTCTCTACCTCAACTGTGCTCTACTGTACTCTACTCTACTGTAATCCACTGTACTCTATCTCTACTGTGATCCACTGTACTCTACCTCTACTGTACTCCACTTTACTTTATCTCTACTGTGATCCACTGTACTCTATCTCTACTGTGCTCCACTGTACTCTACCTCTACTATGCTCCACTGTACTCTATCTCTACTGTGCTCCACTCTACTCTACATCTACTGTGCTCCACTGTACTCTACCTCTACTGTACTCCACTTTACTTTATCTCTACTGTGATCCACTGTACTCTATCTCTACTGTGCTCCACTGTACTTTACCTCTACTATGCTCCACTGTACTCTATCTCTACTGTGCTCCACTCTACTCTACCTCTACTGTGCTGCACTGTACTCTACCTCTACTGTACTCCACTGTACTCTATCTCTACTGTACTCCACTGTACTCTACCTCTACTGTGCTCTACTGTTCTCTACCTCTACTGTGCTCTACTGTAACCCACTTATACTGTGCTCCACTGTACCCTACCTCTACTGTGCTCCACTGTACTCTACCTCTACTGTGATCCACTGTACTCTACCTCTACTCTGCTCCACTGTATCCACTGTACTCTACCTCTACTGTGCTCCACTGTACTCTACCTCTACTCTGCTCCACTGTACTCTACCTCTACTGTGCTCCACTGTACTCTACCTCTACTGTACTCTACTGTACTCCACCTCTAATGGGCTCCACTGTACTCTAGCTCTACTGTACTCCACTGTACTTTACCTCTACTGTACTCTACTGTACTCTACCTCTACTGTGCTCCACTGTACTCTACCTCTACTGTGCTCAACTGTACTCTACTGTACTCCACTGTACACTACCTCTACTGTACTCCACTGTACTCTATCTCTACTGTACTCCACTGTACTCTACCTCTACTGTACTCCACTGTACTCTATCTCTACTGTGCTCCACTGTACTCTACCTCCACTGTGCTCAACTGTACTGTACTGTACTCCACTGTAATCTACCTCTACTGTACTCCACTGTACTCTACCTCTACTGTACTCCACTGTACTCTACCTCTACTGTACTCCACTGTACTCTACTCTACTGTACTCCACTGCACTCTATCTCTACTGTGATCCACTGTACTCTACCTCTACTGTACTCCACTGTACTCTATCTCTACTGTACTCCACTGTACTCTACCTCTACTGTACTCTACTGTTCTCTACCTCTACTGTGCTCCACTGTACTCTACCTCTACTGTACTCCATTGTACTCTATCTCTACTGTACTCCACTGTACTCTACCTCTACTGTGCTCCACTGTACCCTACCTCTACTGTGCTCTACTGTACTCTACCTCTACTGTGCTCCACTGTACTCTACCTCTACTCTGCTCCACTGTATCCACTGTACTCTACCTCTACTGTGCTCCACTGTACTCTACCTCTACTGTGCTCCACTGTACTCTACCTCTACTGTACTCTACTGTACTCCACCTCTAATGAGCTCCACTGTACTCTGGCTCTACTGTACTCCACTGTACTTTACGTCTACTGTACTCCACTGTACTCTACCTCTACTGTGCTCCACTGTACTCTATTTCTACTGTACTCCTCTGTACTCTACCTCTACTGTGCTCCACTGTACTCTATCTGTAATGTACTCTACTGTACTCTATCTCTACTGTGATCCACTGTACTCTACCTCTGCTGTGCTCCACTGTACTCTATCTCTACTGTACTCCACTGTACTCTACTGTTCTCTACCTCTACTGTACTCTACTGTGCTCCACTGTACTCCACTGTAGTCTACCTCTACTGTGCTCCACTGTACTCTACCTCTACTGTGCTCCACTATACTCTACCTCTACTGTGCTCCACTGTACTCTACCTCTACTGTCCTCCACTGTACTCTACCTCTACTGTGCTCCACTGTACTCTCTCTCTACTGTACTCTACCTCTACTGTACTCTACTGTACTCCACCTCTAATGTGCTCCACTGTACTCTACCTCTACTGTACTCTACCTCTACTGTACTCCACTGTACTCTACCTCTACTGTGCTCTACTGTACTCTATCTCTACTGTGCTCCACTGTACTCTACCTCTACTGTGCTCCACTGTACTCTACCTCTACTGTACTTTACTGTCCTCTATCTCTACTGTACTCCACTGTACTCTACCTCTATTGTCCTCCACTGTACTCTATCTCTACTGTACTCTACTGTACTATATCTCTACTGTACTCCACTGTACTCTATCTCTACTGTACTCCACTGTTCTCTACCTCCAATGTACTCTACCTCTACCGTACTCCACTGTA
The DNA here is from genome assembly GCA_030578255.1 of Tiaroga cobitis. Classification (NCBI taxonomy): domain Eukaryota; kingdom Metazoa; phylum Chordata; class Actinopteri; order Cypriniformes; family Leuciscidae; genus Tiaroga; species Tiaroga cobitis. Next base: position 32,073,654 of record CM060611.1, on the reverse strand, counting down.
CTCTATCTCTACTGTACTCCACTGTACTCTACCTCTACTGTACTCTACTGTTCTCTACCTCTACTGTGCTCTACTGTACTTTACTCTACTGTACTCCACTGTACTCTATCTCTACTGTGATCCACTGTACTCTACCTCTACTGTACTCCACTGTACTCTATCTCTACTGTGATCCACTGTACTCTATCTCTATTGAGCTCCACTGTACTCTATCTCTACTGTGCTCCACTGTACTCTATCTCTACTGTGCTCCACTCTACTCTACCTCTACTGTGCTCCACTGTATCCTACCTCTACTGTACTCCACTGTACTCTCTCTCTACTGTGCTCCACTGTACTCTATCTCTACTGTACTCAGCTGTACTCTACCTATACTGTGCTCTACTGTTCTCTACCTCTACTGTGCTCTACTCTACTCCACCTCTACTGTGCTCCACTGTACCCTACCTCTACTGTGCTCCACCGTACTCTACCTCTACTGTGCTCCACTGTACTCTACCTCTACTGTACTCCACTGTACTCTATCTCTACTGTACTCCACTGTACTCAACCTCTACTGTACTCCACTGTACTCTATCTCTACTGTACTCCACTCTAATCTACCTCTACTGTCCTCCACTGTACTCTACCTCTACTGTGCTCCACTGTACTCTCTCTCTACTGTACTCTACCTCTACTGTACTCTACTGTACTCCACCTCTAATGTGCTCCACTGTACTCTACCTCTACTGTACTCTACCTCTACTGTCCTCCACTGTACTCTACCTCTACTGTGCTCCACTGTACTCTCTCTCTACTGTATTCTACCTCTACTGTACTCTACTGTGCTCCACTGTACTCCACTGTAGTCTACCTCTACTGTGCTCCACTGTATTCTACCTCTACTGTGCTCCACTATACTCTACCTCAACTGTGCTCCACTGTACTCTACCTCTACTGTCCTCCACTGTACTCTATCTCTACTGTGCTCCACTGTACTCTCTCTCTCTACTGTACTCTACTGTACTCTATCTCTACTGTACTCCACCTCTAATGTGCTCCACTGTACTCTACCTCTACTGTACTCCACTGTACTCTACCTCTAATGTGCTCCACTGTACTCTATCTCTACTGTGCTCCACTGTACTCTATTTCTACTGTGCTCCACTGTACTCTATCTCTACTGTACTCCACTGTACTCTATCTCTACTGTACTTCACTATCCTTTATCTCTAATGTACTCCACTGTACTCTACCTCTATTGTGCTCCATTGTACTCTACCTCTACTGTGCTCCACTGTACTCTATCTCTACTGTGCTACAGTGGAGCAGAGTAGAGATAGAGTACAGTAGAGCACAGTAGAGGTAGAGTACAGTGGAGTACAGTAGAGGTAGAGTACAGTAGAGGTAGAGTACAGTGGAGCACATTAGAGATGGAGTACAGTAGAGTACAGTAGAAATAGAGTACAGTGGAGCACAGTAGAGATAGAGTACAGTGGAGCACAGTAGAGGTAGAGTACAGTGGAGCACAGTAGAGGTAGAGTACAGTGGAGCACAGTAGAGGTAGAGTACAGTGGAGAACAGTAGAGGTAGGGTACAGTGGAGCACAGTAGAGGTGGAGTACAGTAGAGCACAGTAGAGGTAGAGAACAGTAGAGCACAGTAGAGGTAGAGTACAGTGGAGTACAGTAGAGATAGAGTACAGTGGAGCACAGTAGAGATAGAGTAGAGTGGAGTACAGTAGAGGTAGAGTACAGTGGAGCACAGTAGAGGTAGAGTAGAGTGGAGCACAGTACAGATAGAGTACAGTGGAGCATAGTAGAGGTAGAGTACAGTGGAGCACAGTAGAGATAGAGTACAGTGGATCACAGTAGAGATAGAGTACAGTAGAGCACAGTAGAGGTAGAGAACAGTAGAGCACAGTAGAGGTAGAGTACAGTGGAGTACAGTAGAGATAGAGTACAGTGGAGCACAGTTGAGGTAGAGTACAGTGGAGTACAGTAGAGATAGAGTACTCTACTGTACTCCACTGTACTCTACCTCCACTGTACTCTACCTCTACCGTACTCCACTGTACTCTATCTCTACTGTACTCCACTGTACTCTACCTCTACTGTACTCTACTGTTCTCTACCTCTACTGTGCTCTACTGTACTTTACTCTACTGTACTCCACTGTACTCTATCTCTACTGTGATCCACTGTACTCTACCTCTACTGTACTCCACTGTACTCTATCTCTACTGTGATCCACTGTACTCTATCTCTATTGTGCTCCACTGTACTCTACCTCTACTGTGCTCCACTGTACTCTATCTCTACTGTGCTCCACTCTACTCTACCTCTACTGTGCTCCACTGTATCCTACCTCTACTGTACTCCACTGTACTCTACCTCTACTGTACTCCACTGTACTCTACCTCTACTGTACTCCACTGTACTCTACCTCTACTGTACTCCACTGTACTCTATCTCTACTGTGCTCCACTGTACTCTACCTCTACTGTACTCCACTGTACTCTATCTCTACTGTGCTCCACTGTACTCTACCTCTACTGTGCTCAACTGTACTGTACTGTACTCCACTGTAATCTACCTCTACTGTACTCCACTGTACTCTACCTCTACTGTACTCCACTGTACTCTACCTCTACTGTACTCCACTGTACTCTACTCTACTGTACTCCACTGTACTCTATCTCTACTGTGATCCACTGTACTCTACCTCTACTGTACTCCACTGTACTCTATCTCTACTGTACTCCACTGTACTCTACCTCTACTGTACTCTACTGTTCTCTACCTCTACTGTGCTCTACTGTACTCTACTCTACTGTAATCCACTGTACTCTATCTCTACTGTGATCCACTGTACTCTACCTCTACTGTACTCCACTTTACTTTATCTCTACTGTGATCCACTGTACTCTATCTCTACTGTGCTCCACTGTACTCTACCTCTACTATGCTCCACTGTACTCTATCTCTACTGTGCTCCACTCTACTCTACATCTACTGTGCTCCACTGTACTCTACCTCTACTGTACTCCACTTTACTTTATCTCTACTGTGATCCACTTTACTCTATCTCTACTGTGCTCCACTGTACTCTACCTCTACTATGCTCCACTGTACTCTATCTCTACTGTGCTCCACTCTACTCTACCTCTACTGTGCTGCACTGTACTCTACCTCTACTGTACTCCACTGTACTCTATCTCAACTGTACTCCACTGTACTCTACCTCTACTGTGCTCTACTGTTCTCTACCTCTACTGTGCTCTACTGTAACCCACTTATACTGTGCTCCACTGTACCCTACCTCTACTGTGCTCCACTGTACTCTACCTCTACTGTGATCCACTGTACTCTACCTCTACTCTGCTCCACTGTATCCACTGTACTCTACCTCTACTGTGCTCCACTGTACTCTACCTCTACTCTGCTCCACTGTACTCTACCTCTACTGTGCTCCACTGTACTCTACCTCTACTGTACTCTACTGTACTCCACCTCTAATGGGCTCCACTGTACTCTAGCTCTACTGTACTCCACTGTACTTTACCTCTACTGTACTCTACTGTACTCTACCTCTACTGTGCTCCACTGTACTCTACCTCTACTGTGCTCAACTGTACTCTACTGTACTCCACTGTACACTACCTCTACTGTACTCCACTGTACTCTATCTCTACTGTACTCCACTGTACTCTACCTCTACTGTACTCCACTGTACTCTATCTCTACTGTGCTCCACTGTACTCTACCTCTACTGTGCTCAACTGTACTGTACTGTACTCCACTGTAATCTACCTCTACTGTACTCCACTGTACTCTACCTCTACTGTACTCCACTGTACTCTACCTCTACTGTACTCCACTGTACTCTACTCTACTGTACTCCACTGCACTCTATCTCTACTGTGATCCACTGTACTCTACCTCTACTGTACTCCACTGTACTCTATCTCTACTGTACTCCACTGTACTCTACCTCTACTGTACTCTACTGTTCTCTACCTCTACTGTGCTCCACTGTACTCTACCTCTACTGTACTCCATTGTACTCTATCTCTACTGTACTCCACTGTACTCTACCTCTACTGTGCTCCACTGTACCCTACCTCTACTGTGCTCCACTGTACTCTACCTCTACTGTGCTCCACTGTACTCTACCTCTACTCTGCTCCACTGTATCCACTGTACTCTACCTCTACTGTGCTCCACTGTACTCTACCTCTACTGTGCTCCACTGTACTCTACCTCTACTGTACTCTACTGTACTCCACCTCTAATGAGCTCCACTGTACTCTGGCTCTACTGTACTCCACTGTACTTTACGTCTACTGTACTCCACTGTACTCTACCTCTACTGTGCTCCACTGTACTCTATTTCTACTGTACTCCTCTGTACTCTACCTCTACTGTGCTCCACTGTACTCTATCTGTAATGTACTCTACTGTACTCTATCTCTACTGTGATCCACTGTACTCTACCTCTGCTGTGCTCCACTGTACTCTATCTCTACTGTACTCCACTGTACTCTACTGTTCTCTACCTCTACTGTACTCTACTGTGCTCCACTGTACTCCACTGTAGTCTACCTCTACTGTGCTCCACTGTACTCTACCTCTACTGTGCTCCACTATACTCTACCTCTACTGTGCTCCACTGTACTCTACCTCTACTGTCCTCCACTGTACTCTACCTCTACTGTGCTCCACTGTACTCTCTCTCTACTGTACTCTACCTCTACTGTACTCTACTGTACTCCACCTCTAATGTGCTCCACTGTACTCTACCTCTACTGTACTCTACCTCTACTGTACTCCACTGTACTCTACCTCTACTGTGCTCTACTGTACTCTATCTCTACTGTGCTCCACTGTACTCTACCTCTACTGTGCTCCACTGTACTCTACCTCTACTGTACTTTACTGTCCTCTATCTCTACTGTACTCCACTGTACTCTACCTCTATTGTCCTCCACTGTACTCTATCTCTACTGTACTCTACTGTACTATATCTCTACTGTACTCCACTGTACTCTATCTCTACTGTACTCCACTGTTCTCTACCTCCAATGTACTCTACCTCTACCGTACTCCACTGTACTCTATCTCTACTGTACTCCACTGTACTCTACCTCTACTGTACTCTACTGTTCTCTACCTCTACTGTGCTCTACTGTACTTTACTCTACTGTACTCCACTGTACTCTATCTCTACTGTGATCCACTGTACTCTCTCTCTCTACTGTACTCTACTGTACTCTATCTCTACTGTACTCCACCTCTAATGTGCTCCACTGTACTCTACCTCTACTGTACTCCACTGTACTCTACCTCTAATGTGCTCCACTGTACTCTATCTCTACTGTGCTCCACTGTACTCTATTTCTACTGTGCTCCACTGTACTCTATCTCTACTGTACTCCACTGTACTCTATCTCTACTGTACTTCACTATCCTTTATCTCTAATGTACTCCACTGTACTCTACCTCTATTGTGCTCCATTGTACTCTACCTCTACTGTGCTCCACTGTACTCTATCTCTACTGTGCTACAGTGGAGCAGAGTAGAGATAGAGTACAGTAGAGCACAGTAGAGGTAGAGTACAGTGGAGTACAGTAGAGGTAGAGTACAGTAGAGGTAGAGTACAGTGGAGCACATTAGAGATGGAGTACAGTAGAGTACAGTAGAAATAGAGTACAGTGGAGCACAGTAGAGATAGAGTACAGTGGAGCACAGTAGAGGTAGAGTACAGTGGAGCACAGTAGAGGTAGAGTACAGTGGAGCACAGTAGAGGTAGAGTACAGTGGAGCACAGTAGAGGTAGGGTACAGTGGAGCACAGTAGAGGTGGAGTACAGTAGAGCACAGTAGAGGTAGAGAACAGTAGAGCACAGTAGAGGTAGAGTACAGTGGAGTACAGTAGAGATAGAGTACAGTGGAGCACAGTAGAGATAGAGTAGAGTGGAGTACAGTAGAGGTAGAGTACAGTGGAGCACAGTAGAGGTAGAGTAGAGTGGAGCACAGTACAGATAGAGTACAGTGGAGCATAGTAGAGGTAGAGTACAGTGGAGCACAGTAGAGATAGAGTACAGTGGATCACAGTAGAGATAGAGTACAGTAGAGCACAGTAGAGGTAGAGAACAGTAGAGCACAGTAGAGGTAGAGTACAGTGGAGTACAGTAGAGATAGAGTACAGTGGAGCACAGTTGAGGTAGAGTACAGTGGAGTACAGTAGAGATAGAGTACTCTACTGTACTCCACTGTACTCTACCTCCACTGTACTCTACCTCTACCGTACTCCACTGTACTCTATCTCTACTGTACTCCACTGTACTCTACCTCTACTGTACTCTACTGTTCTCTACCTCTACTGTGCTCTACTGTACTTTACTCTACTGTACTCCACTGTACTCTATCTCTACTGTGATCCACTGTACTCTACCTCTACTGTACTCCACTGTACTCTATCTCTACTGTGATCCACTGTACTCTATCTCTATTGTGCTCCACTGTACTCTACCTCTACTGTGCTCCACTGTACTCTATCTCTACTGTGCTCCACTGTACTCTACCTCTACTGTGCTCAACTGTACTGTACTGTACTCCACTGTAATCTACCTCTACTGTACTCCACTGTACTCTACCTCTACTGTACTCCACTGTACTCTACCTCTACTGTACTCCACTGTACTCTACCTCTACTGTACTCCACTGTACTCTACTCTACTGTACTCCACTGTACTCTATCTCTACTGTGATCCACTGTACTCTACCTCTACTGTACTCCACTGTACTCTATCTCTACTGTACTCCACTGTACTCTACCTCTACTGTACTCTACTGTTCTCTACCTCTACTGTGCTCTACTGTACTCTACTCTACTGTAATCCACTGTACTCTATCTCTACTGTGATCCACTGTACTCTACCTCTACTGTACTCCACTTTACTTTATCTCTACTGTGATCCACTGTACTCTATCTCTACTGTGCTCCACTGTACTCTACCTCTACTATGCTCCACTGTACTCTATCTCTACTGTGCTCCACTCTACTCTACATCTACTGTGCTCCACTGTACTCTACCTCTACTGTACTCCACTTTACTTTATCTCTACTGTGATCCACTGTACTCTATCTCTACTGTGCTCCACTGTACTCTACCTCTACTATGCTCCACTGTACTCTATCTCTACTGTGCTCCACTCTACTCTACCTCTACTGTGCTGCACTGTACTCTACCTCTACTGTACTCCACTGTACTCTATCTCAACTGTACTCCACTGTACTCTACCTCTACTGTGCTCTACTGTTCTCTACCTCTACTGTGCTCTACTGTAACCCACTTATACTGTGCTCCACTGTACCCTACCTCTACTGTGCTCCACTGTACTCTACCTCTACTGTGATCCACTGTACTCTACCTCTACTCTGCTCCACTGTATCCACTGTACTCTACCTCTACTGCGCTCCACTGTACTCTACCTCTACTCTGCTCCACTGTACTCTACCTCTACTGTGCTCCACTGTACTCTACCTCTACTGTACTCTACTGTACTCCACCTCTAATGGGCTCCACTGTACTCTAGCTCTACTGTACTCCACTGTACTTTACCTCTACTGTACTCTACTGTACTCTACCTCTACTGTGCTCCACTGTACTCTACCTCTACTGTGCTCAACTGTACTCTACTGTACTCCACTGTACACTACCTCTACTGTACTCCACTGTACTCTATCTCTACTGTACTCCACTGTACTCTACCTCTACTGTACTCCACTGTACTCTATCTCTACTGTGCTCCACTGTACTCTACCTCTACTGTGCTCAACTGTACTGTACTGTACTCCACTGTAATCTACCTCTACTGTACTCCACTGTACTCTACCTCTACTGTACTCCACTGTACTCTACCTCTACTGTACTCCACTGTACTCTACTCTACTGTACTCCACTGCACTCTATCTCTACTGTGATCCACTGTACTCTACCTCTACTGTACTCCACTGTACTCTATCTCTACTGTACTCCACTGTACTCTACCTCTACTGTACTCTACTGTTCTCTACCTCTACTGTGCTCCACTGTACTCTACCTCTACTGTACTCCATTGTACTCTATCTCTACTGTACTCCACTGTACTCTACCTCTACTGTGCTCCACTGTACCCTACCTCTACTGTGCTCCACTGTACTCTACCTCTACTGTGCTCCACTGTACTCTACCTCTACTCTGCTCCACTGTATCCACTGTACTCTACCTCTACTGTGCTCCACTGTACTCTACCTCTACTGTGCTCCACTGTACTCTACCTCTACTGTACTCTACTGTACTCCACCTCTAATGAGCTCCACTGTACTCTGGCTCTACTGTACTCCACTGTACTTTACGTCTACTGTACTCCACTGTACTCTACCTCTACTGTGCTCCACTGTACTCTATTTCTACTGTACTCCTCTGTACTCTACCTCTACTGTGCTCCACTGTACTCTATCTGTAATGTACTCTACTGTACTCTATCTCTACTGTGATCCACTGTACTCTACCTCTGCTGTGCTCCACTGTACTCTATCTCTACTGTACTCCACTGTACTCTACTGTTCTCTACCTCTACTGTACTCTACTGTGCTCCACTGTACTCCACTGTAGTCTACCTCTACTGTGCTCCACTGTACTCTACCTCTACTGTGCTCCACTATACTCTACCTCTACTGTGCTCCACTGTACTCTACCTCTACTGTCCTCCACTGTACTCTACCTCTACTGTGCTCCACTGTACTCTCTCTCTACTGTACTCTACCTCTACTGTACTCTACTGTACTCCACCTCTAATGTGCTCCACTGTACTCTACCTCTACTGTACTCTACCTCTACTGTACTCCACTGTACTCTACCTCTACTGTGCTCTACTGTACTCTATCTCTACTGTGCTCCACTGTACTCTACCTCTACTGTGCTCCACTGTACTCTACCTCTACTGTACTTTACTGTCCTCTATCTCTACTGTACTCCACTGTACTCTACCTCTATTGTCCTCCACTGTACTCTATCTCTACTGTACTCTACTGTACTATATCTCTACTGTACTCCACTGTACTCTATCTCTACTGTACTCCACTGTTCTCTACCTCCAATGTACTCTACCTCTACCGTACTCCACTGTACTCTATCTCTACTGTACTCCACTGTACTCTACCTCTACTGTACTCTACTGTTCTCTACCTCTACTGTGCTCTACTGTACTTTACTCTACTGTACTCCACTGTACTCTATCTCTACTGTGATCCACTGTACTCTACCTCTACTGTACTCCACTGTACTCTATCTCTACTGTGATCCACTGTACTCTATCTCTATTGAGCTCCACTGTACTCTATCTCTACTGTGCTCCACTGTACTCTATCTCTACTGTGCTCCACTCTACTCTACCTCTACTGTGCTCCACTGTATCCTACCTCTACTGTACTCCACTGTACTCTCTCTCTACTGTGCTCCACTGTACTCTATCTCTACTGTACTCAGCTGTACTCTACCTATACTGTGCTCTACTGTTCTCTACCTCTACTGTGCTCTACTCTACTCCACCTCTACTGTGCTCCACTGTACCCTACCTCTACTGTGCTCCACCGTACTCTACCTCTACTGTGCTCCACTGTACTCTACCTCTACTGTACTCCACTGTACTCTATCTCTACTGTACTCCACTGTACTCAACCTCTACTGTACTCCACTGTACTCTATCTCTACTGTGCTCCACTGTACTCTACCTCTACTGTACTCCACTGTACTCTATCTCTACTGTGCTCCACTGTACTCTACCTCTACTGTACTCTACTGTTCTCTACCTCTACTGTGCTCTACTGTACTTTACTCTACTGTACTCCACTGTACTCTATCTCTACTGTGATCCACTGTACTCTACCTCTACTGTACTCCACTGTACTCTATCTCTACTGTGATCCACTGTACTCTATCTCTATTGAGCTCCACTGTACTCTATCTCTACTGTGCTCCACTGTACTCTATCTCTACTGTGCTCCACTCTACTCTACCTCTACTGTGCTCCACTGTATCCTACCTCTACTGTACTCCACTGTACTCTCTCTCTACTGTGCTCCACTGTACTCTATCTCTACTGTACTCAGCTGTACTCTACCTATACTGTGCTCTACTGTTCTCTACCTCTACTGTGCTCTACTCTACTCCACCTCTACTGTGCTCCACTGTACCCTACCTCTACTGTGCTCCACCGTACTCTACCTCTACTGTGCTCCACTGTACTCTACCTCTACTGTACTCCACTGTACTCTATCTCTACTGTACTCCACTGTACTCAACCTCTACTGTACTCCACTGTACTCTATCTCTACTGTACTCCACTCTAATCTACCTCTACTGTCCTCCACTGTACTCTACCTCTACTGTGCTCCACTGTACTCTCTCTCTACTGTACTCTACCTCTACTGTACTCTACTGTACTCCACCTCTAATGTGCTCCACTGTACTCTACCTCTACTGTACTCTACCTCTACTGTCCTCCACTGTACTCTACCTCTACTGTGCTCCACTGTACTCTCTCTCTACTGTACTCTACCTCTACTGTACTCTACTGTGCTCCACTGTACTCCACTGTAGTCTACCTCTACTGTGCTCCACTGTACTCTACCTCTACTGTGCTCCACTATACTCTACCTCAACTGTGCTCCACTGTACTCTACCTCTACTGTCCTCCACTGTACTCTATCTCTACTGTGCTCCACTGTACTCTCTCTCTACTGTACTCTACTGTACTCTATCTCTACTGTACTCCACCTCTAATGTGCTCCACTGTACTCTACCTCTACTGTACTCCACTGTACTCTACCTCTAATGTGCTCCACTGTACTCTATCTCTACTGTGCTCCACTGTACTCTATTTCTACTGTGCTCCACTGTACTCTATCTCTACTGTACTCCACTGTACTCTATCTCTACTGTACTTCACTATCCTTTATCTCTAATGTACTCCACTGTACTCTACCTCTATTGTGCTCCATTGTACTCTACCTCTACTGTGCTCCACTGTACTCTATCTCTACTGTGCTACAGTGGAGCAGAGTAGAGATAGAGTACAGTAGAGCACAGTAGAGGTAGAGTACAGTGGAGTACAGTAGAGGTAGAGTACAGTAGAGGTAGAGTACAGTGGAGCACATTAGAGATGGAGTACAGTAGAGTACAGTAGAAATAGAGTACAGTGGAGCACAGTAGAGATAGAGTACAGTGGAGCACAGTAGAGGTAGAGTACAGTGGAGCACAGTAGAGGTAGAGTACAGTGGAGCACAGTAGAGGTAGAGTACAGTGGAGCACAGTAGAGGTAGGGTACAGTGGAGCACAGTAGAGGTGGAGTACAGTAGAGCACAGTAGAGGTAGAGAACAGTAGAGCACAGTAGAGGTAGAGTACAGTGGAGTACAGTAGAGATAGAGTACAGTGGAGCACAGTAGAGATAGAGTAGAGTGGAGTACAGTAGAGGTAGAGTACAGTGGAGCACAGTAGAGGTAGAGTAGAGTGGAGCACAGTACAGATAGAGTACAGTGGAGCATAGTAGAGGTAGAGTACAGTGGAGCACAGTAGAGATAGAGTACAGTGTATCACAGTAGAGATAGAGTACAGTAGAGCACAGTAGAGGTAGAGAACAGTAGAGCACAGTAGAGGTAGAGTACAGTGGAGTACAGTAGAGATAGAGTACAGTGGAGCACAGTTGAGGTAGAGTACAGTGGAGTACAGTAGAGATAGAGTACTCTACTGTACTCCACTGTACTCTACCTCCACTGTACTCTACCTCTACCGTACTCCACTGTACTCTATCTCTACTGTACTCCACTGTACTCTACCTCTACTGTACTCTACTGTTCTCTACCTCTACTGTGCTCTACTGTACTTTACTCTACTGTACTCCACTGTACTCTATCTCTACTGTGATCCACTGTACTCTACCTCTACTGTACTCCACTGTACTCTATCTCTACTGTGATCCACTGTACTCTATCTCTATTGTGCTCCACTGTACTCTACCTCTACTGTGCTCCACTGTACTCTATCTCTACTGTGCTCCACTGTACTCTACCTCTACTGTGATCCACTGTACTCTACCTCTACTGTGCTCTACAGTTCTCTACCTCTACTGTGCTCTACTCTACTCCACCTCTACTGTGCTCCACTGTACCCTACCTCTACTGTGCTCCACCGTACTCTACCTCTACTGTGCTCCACTGTACTCTACCTCTACTGTACTCCACTGTACTCTATCTCTACTGTACTCCACTGTACTCTACCTCTACTGTACTCCACTGTACTCTATCTCTACTGTACTCCACTCTAATCTACCTCTACTGTCCTCCACTGTACTCTACCTCTACTGTGCTCCACTGTACTCTCTCTCTACTGTACTCTACCTCTACTGTACTCTACTGTGCTCCACTGTACTCCACTGTAGTCTACCTCTACTGTGCTCCACTGTACTCTCTCTCTACTGTACTCTACCTCTACTGTACTCTACTGTGCTCCACTGTACTCCACTGTAGTCTACCTCTACTGTGCTCCACTGTACTCTCTCTCTACTGTACTCTACCTCTACTGTACTCTACTGTACTCCACCTCTAATGTGCTCCACTGTACTCTACCTCTACTGTACTCTACCTCTACTGTACTCCACTGTACTCTACCTCTAATGTGCTCCACTGTACTCTATCTCTACTGTGCTCCACTGTACTCTATTTCTACTGTGCTCCACTGTACTCTATCTCTACTGTACTCCACTGTACTCTATCTCTACTGTACTTCACTGTCCTTTATCTCTAATGTACTCCACTGTACTCTACCTCTATTGTTCTCCATTGTACTCTATCTCTACTGTACTCTACTGTACTCTATCTCTACTTTACTCCACTGTACTCTACCTATACTGTACTCTACTGTTCTCTTCCTCTACTGTACTCCACTGTACTCTATCTCTACTGTGATCCACTGTACTCTACCTCTACTGTACTCTATCTCTACTCTACTCCACTGTACTCTACCTCTACTGTACTCTACTGTTCTCTACCTCTACTGTGCTCTACTGTACTCTTCTCTACTGTACTCCACTGTACTCTATCTCTACTGTGATCCACTGTACTCTACCTCTACTGTACTCCACTGTACTCTATCTCTACTGTGATCCACTGTACTCTATCTCTACTGTGCTCCACTGTACTCTACCTCTACTATGCTCCACTGTACTCTATCTGTACTGTGCTCCACTCTACTCTACCTCTACTGTGCTCCACTGTACTCTACCTCTACTGTGCTCTACTGTACTCCACCTCTACTGTGCTCCACTGTACCCTACCTCTACTGTGCTCCACTGTACTCTACCTCTACTGTGCTCCACTGTACTCTACCTCTACTGTGCTCCACTGTACTCTACCTCTACTGTGCTCCACTGTACTCTACCTCTACTGTGCTCCACTGTACTCTATCTCTACTGTGCTCCACTGTACTCTATTTCTACTGTACTCTACTGTACTCCACCTCTAATGTGCTCCACTGTACTCTACCTCTACTGTACTCTACCTCTACTGTACTCCACTGTACTCTACCTCTACTGTGCTCTACTGTACTCTATCTCTACTCTGCTCCACTGTACTCTACCTCTACTGTGCTCCACTGTACTCTACCTCTACTGTACTTCACTGTCCTCTATCTCTACTGTACTCCAATGTACTCTACCTCTACTGTGCTCTACTGTACTCTATCTCTACTCTGCTCCACTGTACTCTACCTCTACTGTGCTCCACTGTACTCTATCTCTACTTTACTCCACTGTACTCTACCTATACTGTACTCTACTGTTCTCTTCCTCTACTGTACTCCACTGTACTCTATCTCTACTGTGATCCACTGTACTCTACCTCTACTGTACTCCACTGTACTCTATCTCTACTCTACTCCACTGTACTCTACCTCTACTGTACTCTACTGTTCTCTACCTCTACTGTGCTCTACTGTACTCTTCTCTACTGTACTCCACTGTACTCTATCTCTACTGTGATCCACTGTACTCTACCTCTACTGTACTCCACTGTACTCTATCTCTACTGTGATCCACTGTACTCTATCTCTACTGTGCTCCACTGTACTCTACCTCTACTATGCTCCACTCTACTCTATCTGTACTGTGCTCCACTCTACTCTACCTCTACTGTGCTCCACTGTACTCTACCTCTACTGTGCTCTACTGTACTCCACCTCTACTGTGCTCCACTGTACCCTACCTCTACTGTGCTCCACTGTACTCTACCTCTACTGTGCTCCACTGTACTCTACCTCTACTGTGCTCCACTGTACTCTACCTCTACTGTGCTCCACTGTACTCTACCTCTACTGTGCTCCACTGTACTCTATCTCTACTGTGCTCCACTGTACTCTATTTCTACTGTACTCTACTGTACTCCACCTCTAATGTGCTCCACTGTACTCTACCTCTACTGTACTCTACCTCTACTGTACTCCACTGTACTCTACCTCTACTGTGCTCTACTGTACTCTATCTCTACTCTGCTCCACTGTACTCTACCTCTACTGTGCTCCACTGTACTCTACCTCTACTGTAATTCACTGTCCTCTATCTCTACTGTACTCCACTGTACTCTACCTCTACTGTGCTCCACTGTACTCTACCTCTACTGTACTCCACTGTACTCTATCTCTACTGTGCTCCACTGTACTCTACCTCTACTGTGCTCCACTGTACTCTACCTCTACTGTGCTCCACTGTACTCTACCTCTACTGTACTCCACTGTACTCTATCTCTACTGTGCTCCACTGTACTCTACCTCTACTGTGCTCAACTGTACTCTACTGTACTCCACTGTACTCTACCTCTACTGTACTCCACTGTACTCTATCTCTACTGTACTCCACTGTACTCTACCTCTACTGTACTCCACTGTACTCTATCTCTACTGTGCTCCACTGTACTCTACCTCTACTGTGCTCAACTGTACTGTACTGTACTCCACTGTAATCTACCTCTACTGTACTCCACTGTACTCTACCTCTACTGTACTCCACTGTACTCTACCTCTACTGTACTCCACTGTACTCTACTCTACTGTACTCCACTGTACTCTATCTCTACTGTGATCCACTGTACTCTACCTCTACTGTACTCCACTGTACTCTATCTCTACTGTACTCCACTGTACTCTACCTCTACTGTACTCTACTGTTCTCTACCTCTACTGTGCTCTACTGTACTCTACTCTACTGTACTCCACTGTACTCTATCTCTACTGTGATCCACTGTACTCTACCTCTACTGTACTCCACTTTACTTTATCTCTACTGTGATCCACTGTACTCTATCTCTACTGTGCTCCACTCTACTCTATCTCTACTGTGCTCCACTGTACTCTACCTCTACTGTACTCCACTTTACTTTATCTCTACTGTGATCCACTGTACTCTATCTCTATTGTGCTCCACTGTACTCTACCTCTACTATGCTTCACTGTACTCTATCTCTACTGTGCTCCACTCTACTCTACCTCTACTGTGCTCCACTGTACTCTACCTCTACTGTACTCCACTGTATTCTATCTCTACTGTACTCCACTGTACTCTACCTCTACTGTGCTCTACTGTTCTCTACCTCTACTGTGCTCTACTGTACTCCACCTCTACTGTGCTCCACTGTACCCTACCTCTACTGTGCTCTACTGTACTCTTCTCTACTGTACTCCACTGTACTCTATATCTACTGTGATCCACTGTACTCTACCTCTACTGTACTCCACTGTACTCTTTCTCTACTGTGATCCACTGTACTCTATCTCTACTGTGCTCCACTGTACTCTACCTCTACTATGCTCCACTGTACTCTATCTGTACTGTGCTCCACTCTACTCTACCTCTACTGTGCTCCACTGTACTCTACCTCTACTGTACTCCACTCTACTCTATCTCTACTGTGCTCCACTGTACTCTATCTCTACTGTACTCCACTGTACTCTACCTCTACTGTGCTCTACTGTTCTCTACCTCTACTGTGCTCTACTGTACTCCACCTCTACTGTGCTCCACTGTACTCTACCTCTATTGTGCTCCATTGTACTCTATCTCTACTGTACTCTACTGTACTCTATCTCTACTTTACTCCACTGTACTCTACCTATACTGTACTCTACTGTTCTCTTCCTCTACTGTACTCCACTGTACTCTATCTCTACTGTGATCCACTGTACTCTACCTCTACTGTACTCTATCTCTACTCTACTCCACTGTACTCTACCTCTACTGTACTCTACTGTTCTCTACCTCTACTGTGCTCTACTGTACTCTTCTCTACTGTACTCCACTGTACTCTATCTCTACTGTGATCCACTGTACTCTACCTCTACTGTACTCCACTGTACTCTATCTCTACTGTGATCCACTGTACTCTATCTCTACTGTGCTCCACTGTACTCTACCTCTACTATGCTCCACTGTACTCTATCTCTACTGTGATCCACTGTACTCTACCTCTACTGTACTCCACTGTACTCTATCTCTACTCTACTCCACTGTACTCTACCTCTACTGTACTCTACTGTTCTCTACCTCTACTCTGCTCTACTGTACTCTTCTCTACTGTACTCCACTGTACTCTATCTCTACTGTGATCCACTGTACTCTACCTCTACTGTACTCCACTGTACTCTATCTCTACTGTGATCCACTGTACTCTATCTCTACTGTGCTCCACTGTACTCTACCTCTACTATGCTCCACTGTACTCTATCTGTACTGTGCTCCACTCTACTCTACCTCTACTGTGCTCCACTGTACTCTACCTCTACTGTGCTCTACTGTACTCCACCTCTACTGTGCTCCACTGTACCCTACCTCTACTGTGCTCCACTGTACTCTACCTCTACTGTGCTCCACTGTACTCTACCTCTACTGTGCTCCACTGTACTCTACCTCTACTGTGCTCCACTGTACTCTACCTCTACTGTGCTCCACTGTACTCTATCTCTACTGTGCTCCACTGTACTCTATTTCTACTGTACTCTACTGTACTCCACCTCTAATGTGCTCCACTGTACTCTACCTCTACTGTACTCTACCTCTACTGTACTCCACTGTACTCTACCTCTACTGTGCTCTACTGTACTCTATCTCTACTCTGCTCCACTGTACTCTACCTCTACTGTGCTCCACTGTACTCTACCTCTACTGTACTTCACTGTCCTCTATCTCTACTGTACTCCACTGTACTCTACCTCTACTGTGCTCCACTGTACTCTACCTCTACTGTACTCCACTGTACTCTATCTCTACTGTGCTCCACTGTACTCTACCTCTACTGTGCTCCACTGTACTCTACCTCTACTGTGCTCCACTGTACTCTACCTCTACTGTACTCCACTGTACTCTATCTCTACTGTGCTCCACTGTACTCTACCTCTACTGTGCTCAACTGTACTCTACTGTACTCCACTGTACTCTACCTCTACTGTACTCCACTGTACTCTATCTCTACTGTACTCCACTGTACTCTACCTCTACTGTACTCCACTGTACTCTATCTCTACTGTGCTCCACTGTACTCTACCTCTACTGTGCTCAACTGTACTGTACTGTACTCCACTGTAATCTACCTCTACTGTACTCCACTGTACTCTACCTCTACTGTACTCCACTGTACTCTACCTCTACTGTACTCCACTGTACTCTACTCTACTGTACTCCACTGTACTCTATCTCTACTGTGATCCACTGTACTCTACCTCTACTGTACTCCACTGTACTCTATCTCTACTGTACTCCACTGTACTCTACCTCTACTGTACTCCACTGTACTCTATCTCTACTGTGATCCACTGTACTCTATCTCTACTGTGCTCCACTGTACTCTACCTCTACTGTGCTCCACTGTACTCTATCTGTACTGTGCTCCACTCTACTCTACCTCTACTGTGCTCCACTGTACTCTACCTCTACTGTGCTCTACTGTACTCCACCTCTACTGTGCTCCACTGTACCCTACCTCTACTGTGCTCCACTGTACTCTACCTCTACTGTGCTCCACTGTACTCTACCTCTACTGTGCTCCACTGTACTCTACCTCTACTGTGCTCCACTGTACTCTACCTCTACTGTGCTCCACTGTACTCTATCTCTACTGTGCTCCACTGTACTCTATTTCTACTGTACTCTACTGTACTCCACCTCTAATGTGCTCCACTGTACTCTACCTCTACTGTACTCTACCTCTACTGTACTCCACTGTACTCTACCTCTACTGTGCTCTACTTTACTCTATCTCTACTCTGCTCCACTGTACTCTACCTCTACTGTGCTCCACTGTACTCTACCTCTACTGTACTTCACTGTCCTCTATCTCTACTGTACTCCACTGTACTCTACCTCTACTGTGCTCCACTGTACTCTACCTCTACTGTACTCCACTGTACTCTATCTCTACTGTGCTCCACTGTACTCTACCTCTACTGTGCTCCACTGTACTCTACCTCTACTGTGCTCCACTGTACTCTACCTCTACTGTACTCCACTGTACTCTATCTCTACTGTGCTCCACTGTACTCTACCTCTACTGTGCTCAACTGTACTCTACTGTACTCCACTGTACTCTACCTCTACTGTACTCCACTGTACTCTATCTCTACTGTACTCCACTGTACTCTACCTCTACTGTACTCCACTGTACTCTATCTCTACTGTGCTCCACTGTACTCTACCTCTACTGTGCTCAACTGTACTGTACTGTACTCCACTGTAATCTACCTCTACTGTACTCCACTGTACTCTACCTCTACTGTACTCCACTGTACTCTACCTCTACTGTACTCCACTGTACTCTACTCTACTGTACTCCACTGTACTCTATCTCTACTGTGATCCACTGTACTCTACCTCTACTGTACTCCACTGTACTCTATCTCTACTGTACTCCACTGTACTCTACCTCTACTGTACTCTACTGTTTTCTACCTCTACTGTGCTCTACTGTACTCTACTCTACTGTACTCCACTGTACTCTATCTCTACTGTGATCCACTGTACTCTACCTCTACTGTACTCCACTTTACTTTATCTCTACTGTGATCCACTGTACTCTATCTCTACTGTGCTCCACTCTACTCTATCTCTACTGTGCTCCACTGTACTCTACCTCTACTGTACTCCACTTTACTTTATCTCTACTGTGATCCACTGTACTCTATCTCTATTGTGCTCCACTGTACTCTACCTCTACTATGCTCCACTGTACTCTATCTCTACTGTGCTCCACTCTACTCTACCTCTACTGTGCTCCACTGTACTCTACCTCTACTGTACTCCACTGTACTCTATCTCTACTGTACTCCACTGTACTCTACCTCTACTGTGCTCTACTGTTCTCTACCTCTACTGTGCTCTACTGTACTCCACCTCTACTGTGCTCCACTGTACCCTACCTCTACTGTGCTCTACTGTACTCTTCTCTACTGTACTCCACTGTACTCTATATCTACTGTGATCCACTGTACTCTACCTCTACTGTACTCCACTGTACTCTATCTCTACTGTGATCCACTGTACTCTATCTCTACTGTGCTCCACTGTACTCTACCTCTACTATGCTCCACTGTACTCTATCTGTACTGTGCTCCACTCTACTCTACCTCTACTGTGCTCCACTGTACTCTACCTCTACTGTACTCCACTCTACTCTATCTCTACTGTGCTCCACTGTACTCTATCTCTACTGTACTCCACTGTACTCTACCTCTACTGTGCTCTACTGTTCTCTACCTCTACTGTGCTCTACTGTACTCCACCTCTACTGTGCTCCACTGTACTCTACCTCTATTGTGCTCCATTGTACTCTATCTCTACTGTACTCTACTGTACTCTATCTCTACTTTACTCCACTGTACTCTACCTATACTGTACTCTACTGTTCTCTTCCTCTACTGTACTCCACTGTACTCTATCTCTACTGTGATCCACTGTACTCTACCTCTACTGTACTCTATCTCTACTCTACTCCACTGTACTCTACCTCTACTGTACTCTACTGTTCTCTACCTCTACTGTGCTCTACTGTACTCTTCTCTACTGTACTCCACTGTACTCTATCTCTACTGTGATCCACTGTACTCTACCTCTACTGTACTCCACTGTACTCTATCTCTACTGTGATCCACTGTACTCTATCTCTACTGTGCTCCACTGTACTCTACCTCTACTATGCTCCAATGTACTCTATCTGTACTGTGCTCCACTCTACTCTACCTCTACTGTGCTCCACTGTACTCTACCTCTACTGTGCTCTACTGTACTCCACCTCTACTGTGCTCCACTGTACCCTACCTCTACTGTGCTCCACTGTACTCTACCTCTACTGTGCTCCACTGTACTCTACCTCTACTGTGCTCCACTGTACTCTACCTCTACTGTGCTCCACTGTACTCTATCTCTACTGTGCTCCACTGTACTCTATTTCTACTGTACTCTACTGTACTCCACCTCTAATGTGCTCCACTGTACTCTACCTCTACTGTACTCTACCTCTACTGTACTCCACTGTACTCTACCTCTACTGTGCTCTACTGTACTCTATCTCTACTCTGCTCCACTGTACTCTACCTCTACTGTGCTCCACTGTACTCTACCTCTACTGTACTTCACTGTCCTCTATCTCTACTGTACTCCACTGTACTCTACCTCTACTGTGCTCTACTGTACTCTATCTCTACTCTGCTCCACTGTACTCTACCTCTACTGTGCTCCACTGTACTCTATCTCTACTTTACTCCACTGTACTCTACCTATACTGTACTCTACTGTTCTCTTCCTCTACTGTACTCCACTGTACTCTATCTCTACTGTGATCCACTGTACTCTACCTCTACTGTACTCCACTGTACTCTATCTCTACTCTACTCCACTGTACTCTACCTCTACTGTACTCTACTGTTCTCTACCTCTACTCTGCTCTACTGTACTCTTCTCTACTGTACTCCACTGTACTCTATCTCTACTGTGATCCACTGTACTCTACCTCTACTGTACTCCACTGTACTCTATCTCTACTGTGATCCACTGTACTCTATCTCTACTGTGCTCCACTGTACTCTACCTCTACTATGCTCCACTGTACTCTATCTGTACTGTGCTCCACTCTACTCTACCTCTACTGTGCTCCACTGTACTCTACCTCTACTGTGCTCTACTGTACTCCACCTCTACTGTGCTCCACTGTACCCTACCTCTACTGTGCTCCACTGTACTCTACCTCTACTGTGCTCCACTGTACTCTACCTCTACTGTGCTCCACTGTACTCTACCTCTACTGTGCTCCACTGTACTCTACCTCTACTGTGCTCCACTGTACTCTATCTCTACTGTGCTCCACTGTACTCTATTTCTACTGTACTCTACTGTACTCCACCTCTAATGTGCTCCACTGTACTCTACCTCTACTGTACTCTACCTCTACTGTACTCCACTGTACTCTACCTCTACTGTACTCTACTGTACTCTATCTCTACTCTGCTCCACTGTACTCTACCTCTACTGTGCTCCACTGTACTCTACCTCTACTGTACTTCACTGTCCTCTATCTCTACTGTACTCCACTGTACTCTACCTCTACTGTGCTCCACTGTACTCTACCTCTACTGTACTCCACTGTACTCTATCTCTACTGTGCTCCACTCTACTCTACCTCTACTGTGCTCCACTGTACTCTACCTCTACTGTGCTCCACTGTACTCTACCTCTACTGTACTCCACTGTACTCTATCTCTACTGTGCTCCACTGTACTCTACCTCTACTGTGCTCAACTGTACTCTACTGTACTCCACTGTACTCTACCTCTACTGTACTCCACTGTACTCTATCTCTACTGTACTCCACTGTACTCTACCTCTACTGTACTCCACTGTACTCTATCTCTACTGTGCTCCACTGTACTCTACCTCTACTGTGCTCAACTGTACTGTACTGTACTCCACTGTAATCTACCTCTACTGTACTCCACTGTACTCTACCTCTACTGTACTCCACTGTACTCTACCTCTACTGTACTCCACTGTACTCTATCTCTACTGTGATCCACTGTACTCTACCTCTACTGTACTCCACTGTACTCTATCTCTACTGTACTCCACTGTACTCTACCTCTACTGTACTCCACTGTACTCTATCTCTACTGTGATCCACTGTACTCTATCTCTACTGTGCTCCACTGTACTCTACCTCTACTATGCTCCACTGTACTCTATCTGTACTGTGCTCCACTCTACTCTACCTCTACTGTGCTCCACTGTACTCTACCTCTACTGTGCTCTACTGTACTCCACCTCTACTGTGCTCCACTGTACCCTACCTCTACTGTGCTCCACTGTACTCTACCTCTACTGTGCTCGACTGTACTCTACCTCTACTGTGCTCCACTGTACTCTACCTCTACTGTGCTCCACTGTACTCTACCTCTACTGTGCTCCACTGTACTCTATCTCTACTGTGCTCCACTGTACTCTATTTCTACTGTACTCTACTGTACTCCACCTCTAATGTGCTCCACTGTACTCTACCTCTACTGTACTCTACCTCTACTGTACTCCACTGTACTCTATCTATACTGTGCTCTACTGTACTCTATCTCTACTCTGCTCCACTGTACTCTACCTCTACTGTGCTCCACTGTACTCTACCTCTACTGTACTTCACTGTCCTCTATCTCTACTGTACTCCACTGTACTCTACCTCTACTGTGCTCCACTGTACTCTACCTCTACTGTACTCCACTGTACTCTATCTCTACTGTGCTCCACTGTACTCTACCTCTACTGTGCTCCACTGTACTCTACCTCTACTGTGCTCCACTGTACTCTACCTCTACTGTACTCCACTGTACTCTATCTCTACTGTGCTCCACTGTACTCTACCTCTACTGTGCTCAACTGTACTCTACTGTACTCCACTGTACTCTACCTCTACTGTACTCCACTGTACTCTATCTCTACTGTACTCCACTGTACTCTACCTCTACTGTACTCCACTGTACTCTATCTCTACTGTGCTCCACTGTACTCTACCTCTACTGTGTTCAACTGTACTGTACTGTACTCCACTGTAATCTACCTCTACTGTACTCCACTGTACTCTACCTCTACTGTACTCCACTGTACTCTACCTCTACTGTACTCCACTGTACTCTACTCTACTGTACTCCACTGTACTCTATCTCTACTGTGATCCACTGTACTCTACCTCTACTGTACTCCACTGTACTCTATCTCTACTGTACTCCACTGTACTCTACCTCTACTGTACTCTACTGTTCTCTACCTCTACTGTGCTCTACTGTACTCTACTCTACTGTACTCCACTGTACTCTATCTCTACTGTGATCCACTGTACTCTACCTCTACTGTACTCCACTTTACTTTATCTCTACTGTGATCCACTGTACTCTATCTCTACTGTGCTCCACTCTACTCTATCTCTACTGTGCTCCACTGTACTCTACCTCTACTGTACTCCACTTTACACTATCTCTACTGTGATCCACTGTACTCTATCTCTACTGTGCTCCACTGTACTCTACCTCTACTATGCTCCACTGTACTCTATCTCTACTGTGCTCCACTCTACTCTACCTCTACTGTGCTCCACTGTACTCTACCTCTACTGTACTCCACTGTACTCTATCTCTACTGTACTCCACTGTATTCTACCTCTACTGTGCTCTACTGTTCTCTACCTCTACTGTGCTCTACTGTACTCCACCTCTACTATGCTCCACTGTACCCTACCTCTACTGTGCTCTACTGTACTCTTCTCTACTGTACTCCACTGTACTCTATATCTACTGTGATCCACTGTACTCTACCTCTACTGTACTCCACTGTACTCTATCTCTACTGTGATCCACTGTACTCTATCTCTACTGTGCTCAACTGTACTCTACCTCTACTATGCTCCACTGTACTCTATCTGTACTGTGCTCCACTCTACTCTACCTCTACTGTGCTCCACTGTACTCTACCTCTACTGTACTCCACTCTACTCTATCTCTACTGTGCTCCACTGTACTCTATCTCTACTCTACTCCACTGTACTCTACCTCTACTGTACTCTACTGTTCTCTACCTCTACTGTGCTCTACTGTACTCTTCTCTACTGTACTCCACTGTACTCTACCTCTACTGTGCTCCACTGTACTCTACCTCTACTGTACTCTATCTCTACTCTACTCCACTGTACTCTACCTCTACTGTACTCCACTGTACCCTACCTCTACTGTGCTCCACTGTACTCTACCTCTACTGTGCTCCACTGTACTCTACCTCTACTGTGCTCCACTGTACTCTACCTCTACTGTGCTCCACTGTACTCTACCTCTACTGTGCTCCACTGTACTCTATCTCTACTGTGCTCCACTGTACTCTATTTCTACTGTACTCTACTGTACTCCACCTCTAATGTGCTCCACTGTACTCTACCTCTACTGTACTCTACCTCTACTGTACTCCACTGTACTCTACCTCTACTGTGCTCTACTGTACTCTATCTCTACTCTGCTCCACTGTACTCTACCTCTACTGTGCTCCACTGTACTCTACCTCTACTGTACTTCACTGTCCTCTATCTCTACTGTACTCCACTGTACTCTACCTCTACTGTGCTCTACTGTACTCTATCTCTACTCTGCTCCACTGTACTCTACCTCTACTGTGCTCCACTGTACTCTATCTCTACTTTACTCCACTGTACTCTACCTATACTGTACTCTACTGTTCTCTTCCTCTACTGTACTCCACTGTACTCTATCTCTACTGTGATCCACTGTACTCTACCTCTACTGTACTCCACTGTACTCTATCTCTACTCTACTCCACTGTACTCTACCTCTACTGTACTCTACTGTTCTCTACCTCTACTCTGCTCTACTGTACTCTTCTCTACTGTACTCCACTGTACTCTATCTCTACTGTGATCCACTGTACTCTACCTCTACTGTACTCCACTGTACTCTATCTCTACTGTGATCCACTGTACTCTATCTCTACTGTGCTCCACTGTACTCTACCTCTACTATGCTCCACTGTACTCTATCTGTACTGTGCTCCACTCTACTCTACCTCTACTGTGCTCCACTGTACTCTACCTCTACTGTGCTCTACTGTACTCCACCTCTACTGTGCTCCACTGTACCCTACCTCTACTGTGCTCCACTGTACTCTACCTCTACTGTGCTCCACTGTACTCTACCTCTACTGTGCTCCACTGTACTCTACCTCTACTGTGCTCCACTGTACTCTACCTCTACTGTGCTCCACTGTACTCTATCTCTACTGTGCTCCACTGTACTCTATTTCTACTGTACTCTACTGTACTCCACCTCTAATGTGCTCCACTGTACTCTACCTCTACTGTACTCTACCTCTACTGTACTCCACTGTACTCTACCTCTACTGTGCTCTACTGTACTCTATCTCTACTCTGCTCCACTGTACTCTACCTCTACTGTGCTCCACTGTACTCTACCTCTACTGTACTTCACTGTCCTCTATCTCTACTGTACTCCACTGTACTCTACCTCTACTGTGCTCCACTGTACTCTACCTCTACTGTACTCCACTGTACTCTATCTCTACTGTGCTCCACTGTACTCTACCTCTACTGTGCTCCACTGTACTCTACCTCTACTGTGCTCCACTGTACTCTACCTCTACTGTACTCCACTGTACTCTATCTCTACTGTGCTCCACTGTACTCTACCTCTACTGTGCTCAACTGTACTCTACTGTACTCCACTGTACTCTTCCTCTACTGTACTCCACTGTACTCTATCTCTACTGTACTCCACTGTACTCTACCTCTACTGTACTCCACTGTACTCTATCTCTACTGTGCTCCACTGTACTCTACCTCTACTGTGCTCAACTGTACTGTACTGTACTCCACTGTAATCTACCTCTACTGTACTCCACTGTACTCTACCTCTACTGTACTCCACTGTACTCTACCTCTACTGTACTCCACTGTACTCTACTCTACTGTACTCCACTGTACTCTATCTCTACTGTGATCCACTGTACTCTACCTCTACTGTACTCCACTGTACTCTATCTCTACTGTACTCCACTGTACTCTACCTCTACTGTACTCTACTGTTCTCTACCTCTACTGTGCTCTACTGTACTCTACTCTACTGTACTCCACTGTACTCTATCTCTACTGTGATCCACTGTACTCTACCTCTACTGTACTCCACTTTACTTTATCTCTACTGTGATCCACTGTACTCTATCTCTACTGTGCTCCACTCTACTCTATCTCTACTGTGCTCCACTGTACTCTACCTCTACTGTACTCCACTTTACTTTATCTCTACTGTGATCCACTGTACTCTATCTCTACTGTGCTCCACTGTACTCTACCTCTTCTATGCTCCACTGTACTCTATCTCTACTGTGCTCCACTCTACTCTACCTCTACTGTGCTCCACTGTACTCTACCTCTACTGTACTCCACTGTACTCTATCTCTACTGTACTCCACTGTACTCTACCTCTACTGTGCTCTACTGTTCTCTACCTCTACTGTGCTCTACTGTACTCCACCTCTACTGTGCTCCACTGTACCCTACCTCTACTGTGCTCCACTGTACTCTACCTCTACTGTGCTCCACTGTACTCTACCTCTACTCTGCTCCACTGTATCCACTGTACTCTACCTCTACTGTGCTCCACTGTACTCTACCTCTACTGTGCTCCACTGTAGTCTACCTCTACTGTACTCTACCTCTACTGTACTCCACTGTACTCTACCTCTACTGTGCTCTACTGTACTCTATCTCTACTGTGCTCCACTGTACTCTACCTCTACTGTGCTCCACTGTACTCTACCTCTACTGTACTTCACTGTCCTCTATCTCTACTGTACTCCACTGTACTCTACCTCTATTGTCCTCCACTGTACTCTATCTCTACTGTACTCTACTGTACTATATCTCTACTGTACTCCACTGTACTCTATCTCTACTGTACTCCACTGTACTCTACCTCCACTGTACTCTACCTCTACCGTACTCCACTGTACTCTATCTCTACTGTACTCCACTGTACTCTAACTCTACTGTACTCTACTGTTCTCTACCTCTACTGTGCTCTACTGTACTTTACTCTACTGTACTCCACTGTACTCTATCTCTACTGTGATCCACTGTACTCTACCTCTACTGTACTCCACTGTACTCTATCTCTACTGTGATCCACTGTACTCTATCTCTATTGAGCTCCACTGTACTCTATCTCTACTGTGCTCCACTGTACTCTATCTCTACTGTGCTCCACTCTACTCTACCTCTACTGTGCTCCACTGTATCCTACCTCTACTGTACTCCACTGTACTCTCTCTCTACTGTGCTCCACTGTACTCTATCTCTACTGTACTCAGCTGTACTCTACCTCTACTGTGCTCTACTGTTCTCTACCTCTACTGTGCTCTACTCCACTCCACCTCTACTGTGCTCCACTCTACCCTACCTCTACTGTGCTCCACTGTACTCTATTTCTACTGTACTCCTCTGTACTCTACCTCTACTGTGCTCCACTGTACTCTATCTGTAATGTACTCTACTGTACTCTATCTCTACTGTGATCCACTGTACTCTACCTCTACTGTGCTCCACTGTACTCTACCTCTACTGTACTCCACTGTACTCTATCTCTACTGTACTCTACTGTACTCTACCTCTACTGTACTCCACTGTACTCTATCTCTACTGTACTCCACTTTAATCTACCTCTACTGTCCTCCACTGTACTCTACATCTACTGTGCTCCACTGTACTCTCTCTCTACTGTACTCTACCTCTACTGTACTCTACTGTGCTCCACTGTACTCCACTGTAGTCTACCTCTACTCTGCTCCACTGTACTCTACCTCTACTGTGCTCCACTATACTCTACCTCAACTGTGCTCCACTGTACTCTACCTCTACTGTCCTCCACTGTACTCTACCTCTACTGTGCTCCACTGTACTCTCTCTCTACTGTACTCTACCTCTACTGTACTCTACTGTACTCCACCTCTACTGTACTCCACTGTACTCTACCTCTAATGTGCTCCACTGTACTCTATCTCTACTGTGCTCCACTGTACTCTATTTCTACTGTGCTCCACTGTACTCTATCTCTACTGTACTCCACTGTACTCTATCTCTACTGTACTTCACTATCCTTTATCTCTAATGTACTCCACTGTACTCTACCTCTATTGTGCTCCATTGTACTCTATCTCTACTGTACTCTACTGTACTCTATCTCTACTTTACTCCACTGTACTCTAACTCTACTGTACTCCACTGTACTCTACCTCTACTGTGCTCCACTGTACTCTACCTCTACCGTACTCTACTGTACTCTATCTCTACTGTACTCCACTGTACTCTACCTCTACTTTACTCTACTGTTCTCTACCTCTACTGTGCTCTACTCTACTCTACTGTACTCCACTGTACTCTATCTCTACTGTGATCCACTGTACTCTACCTCTACTGTACTCTACTGTACTCTATCTCTACTGTGATCTACTGTACTCTATCTCTACTGTGCTCCACTGTACTCTACCTCTACTGTGCTCCACTGTACTCTATCTCTACTGTGCTCCACTCTACTCTACCTCTACTGTGCTCCACTGTATCCTACCTCTACTGTACTCCACTGTACTCTATCTCTACTGTGCTCCACTGTACTCTATCTCTACTGTACTCCACTGTACTCTACCTCTACTGTGCTCTACTGTTCTCTACCTCTACTGTGCTCTACTGTACTCCACCTCTACTGTTCTCCACTGTACCCTACCTCTACTGTACTCCACTGTATTCTATCTCTACTGTGCTCCACTGTACTCTACCTCTACTGTGCTCAACTGTACTCTACTGTACTCCACTGTACTCTACCTCTACTGTACTCCACTGTACTCTATCTCTACTGTACTCCACTGTACTCTACCTCTACTGTACTCCACTGTACTCTATCTCTACTGTGCTCCACTGTACTCTACCTCTACTGTGCCCAACTGTACTGTACTCTACTCCACTGTACTCTACCTCTACTGTACTCCACTGTACTCTACCTCTACTGTACTCCACTTTACTCTACCTCTACTGTACTCAACTGTACTCTATCTCTACTGTGCTCCACTGTTCTCTACCTCTACTGTACTCCACTGTACTCTATCTCTACTGTACTCCACTGTACTCTACCTATACTGTACTCTACTGTTCTCTTCCTCTACTGTACTCCACTGTACTCTATCTCTACTGTGATCCACTGTACTCTACCTCTACTGTACTCCACTGTACTCTATCTCTACTCTACTCCACTGTACTCTACCTCTACTGTACTCTACTGTTCTCTACCTCTACTGTGCTCTACTGTACTCTTCTCTACTGTACTCCAATGTACTCTATCTCTACTGTGATCCACTGTACTCTACCTCTACTGTACTCCACTGTACTCTATCTCTACTGTGATCCACTGTACTCTATCTCTACTGTGCTCCACTGTACTCTACCTCTACTATGCTCCACTGTACTCTATCTGTACTCTGCTCCACTCTACTCTACCTCTACTGTGCTCCACTGTACTCTACCTCTACTGTACTCCACTCTACTCTATCTCTACTGTGCTCCACTGTACTCTATCTCTACTGTACTCCACTGTACTCTACCTCTACTGTGCTCTAGTGTTCTCTACCTCTACTGTGCTCTACTGTACTCCACCTCTACTGTGCTCCACTGTACCCTACCTCTACTGTGCTCCACTGTACTCTACCTCTACTGTGCTCCACTGTACTCTACCTCTACTGTGCTCTACTGTACTCTACCTCTACTGTGCTCCACTGTACTCTACCTCTACTGTGCTCCACTGTACTCTACCTCTACTGTGCTCCACTGTACTCTATCTCTACTGTGCTCCACTGTACTCTATTTCTACTGTACTCCTCTGTACTCTACCTCTACTGTGCTCCACTGTACTCTACCTCTACTGTGCTCCACTGTACTCTATCTGTAATGTACTCTACTGTACTCTATCTCTACTGTGATCCACTGTACTCTACCTCTGCTGTGCTCCACTGTACTCTATCTCTACTGTACTCCACTGTACTCTACTGTTCTCTACCTCTACTGTACTCTACTGTGCTCCACTGTACTTCACTGTAGTCTACCTCTACTGTGCTCCACTGTACTCTACCTCTACTGTGCTCCACTATAATTTACCTCTACTGTGCTCCACTGTACTCTACCTCTACTGTCCTCCACTGTACTCTACCTCTACTGTGCTCCACTGTACTCTCTCTCTACTGTACTCTACCTCTACTGTATTCTACTGTACTCCACCTCTAATGTGCTCCAATGTACTCTACCTCTACTGTACTCTACCTCTACTGTACTCCACTCTACTCTACCTCTACTGTGCTCTACTGTACACTATCTCTACTGTGCTCCACTGTACTCTACCTCTACTGTACTCCACTATACTCTAACTCTACTATACTCCACTGTACTCTATCTCTACTGTGCTCCACTGTACTCTATTTCTACTGTGCTCCACTGTACTCTATCTCTACTGTACTCCACTGTACTATATCTCTACTGTACTTCACTGTCCTCTATCTCTACTGTACTCCACTGTACTCTACCTCTATTGTGCTCCACTGTACTCTATCTCTACTGTACTCTACTGTACTCTATCTCTACTGTACTCCACTGTACTCTATCTCTACTGTACTCCACTGTACTCTACCTCTATTGTGCTCCACTGTACTCTACCTCTACCGTACTCCACTGTACTCTATCTCTACTGTACTCCGCTGTACTCTACCTCTACTGTACTCTACTGTTCTCTACCTCTACTGTGCTCTACTGTACTCTACTCTACTGTAAAACCACTGTACTCTATCTCTACTGTACTCCACTGTACTCTACCTCTACTGTGCTCTACTGTTCTCTACCTCTACTGTGCTCCACTGTATCCTACCTCTACTGTGCTCTACTGTACTCTATCTCTACTGTGCTCCACTGTACTCTACCTCTACTGTACTCCACTGTACTCTACCTCTACTGTGCTCTACTGTTCTCTACCTCTACTGTGCTCTACTGTACTCCACCTCTACTGTGCTCCACTGTACCCTACCTCTACTGTGCTCCACTGTACTCTACCTCTACTGTGCTCCACTGTACTCTACCTCTACTCTGCTCCACTGTATCCACTGTACTCTACCTCTACTGTGCTCCACTGTACTCTACCTCTACTGTGCTCCACTGTACTCTACCTCTACTGTGCTCCACTGTACTCTACCTCTACTGTACTCCACTGTACTCTATCTCTACTGTGCTCCACTGTACTCTACCTCTACTGTACTCCACTGTACTCTATCTCTACTGTGCTCCACTGTACTCTACCTCTACTGTGCTCAACTGTACTGTACTGTACTCCACCGTAATCTACCTCTACTCTACTCCACTGTACTCTACCTCTACTGTACTCCACTGTACTCTACCTCTACTGTACTCCACTGTACTCTACTCTACTGTACTCCACTGTACTCTATCTCTACTGTGATCCACTGTACTCTACCTCTACTGTACTCCACTGTACTCTATCTCTACTGTACTCCACTGTACTCTACCTCTACTGTACTCTACTGTTCTCTACCTCTACTGTGCTCTACTCTACTCTACTCTACTGTACTCCACTGTACTCTATCTCTACTGTGATCCACTGTACTCTACCTCTACTGTACTCCACTTTACTTTATCTCTACTGTGATCCACTGTACTCTATCTCTACTGTGCTCCACTGTACTCTACCTCTACTATGCTCCACTGTACTCTATCTCTACTGTGCTCCACTCTACTCTACCTCTACTGTGCTCCACTGTACTCTACCTCTACTGTACTCCACTTTACTTTATCTCTACTGTGATCCACTGTACTCTATCTCTACTGTGCTCCACTGTACTCTACCTCTACTATGCTCCACTGTACTCTATCTCTACTGTGCTCCACTCTACTCTACCTCTACTGTGCTGCACTGTACTCTACCTCTACTGTACTCCACTGTACTCTATCTCTACTGTACTCCACTGTACTCTACCTCTACTGTGCTCTACTGTTCTCTACCTCTACTGTGCTCTACTGTACTCCACTTCTACTGTGCTCCACTGTACCCTACCTCTACTGTGCTCCACTGTACTCTACCTCTACTGTGATCCACTGTACTCTACCTCTACTCTGCTCCACTGTATCCACTGTACTCTACCTCTACTGTGCTCCACTGTACTCTACCTCTACTGTGCTCGACTGTACTCTACCTCTACTGTGCTCCACTGTACTCTACCTCTACTGTACTCTACTGTACTCCACCTCTAATGGGCTCCACTGTACTCTAGCTCTACTGTACTCCACTGTACTTTACCTCTACTGTACTCCACTGTACTCTACCTCTACTGTGCTCCACTGTACTCTATTTCTACTGTACTCCTCTGTACTCTACCTCTACTGTGCTCCACTGTACTCTATCTGTAATGTACTCTACTGTACTCTATCTCTACTGTGATCCATTGTACTCTACCTCTGCTGTGCTCCACTGTGCTCTATCTCTACTGTACTCCACTGTACTCTACTGTTCTCTACCTCTACTGTACTCTACTGTGCTCCACTGTACTCCACTGTAGTCTACCTCTACTGTGCTCCACTGTACTCTACCTCTACTGTGCTCCACTATACTCTACCTCTACTGTGCTCCACTGTACTCTACCTCTACTGTCCTCCACTGTACTCTACCTCTACTGTGCTCCACTGTACTCTCTCTCTACTGTACTCTACCTCTACTGTACTCTACTGTATTCCACCTCTAATGTGCTCCACTGTACTCTACCTCTACTGTACTCTACCTCTACTGTACTCCACTGTACTCTACCTCTACTGTGCTCTACTGTACTCTATCTCTACTGTGCTCCACTGTACTCTACCTCTACTGTGCTCCACTGTAGTCTACCTCTACTGTACTTCACTGTCCTCTATCTCTACTGTACTCCACTGTACTCTACCTCTACTGTGCTCCACTGTACTCTACCTCTACTGTACTCCACTGTACTCTATCTCTACTGTGCTCCACTGTACTCTACCTCTACTGTGCTCCACTATACTCTACCTCTACTGTGCTCCACTGTACTCTACCTCTACTGTACTCCACTGTACTCTATCTCTACTGTGCTCCATTGTACTCTACCTCTACTGTGCTCAACTGTACTCTACTGTACTCCACTGTACTCTACCTCTTCTGTACTCCACTGTACTCTATCTCTACTGTACTCCACTATACTCTACCTCTACTGTACTCCACTGTACTCTATCTCTACTGTGCTCCACTGTACTCTACCTCTACTGTGCTCAACTGTACTGTACTCTACTCCACTGTAATCTACCTCTACTGTACTCCACTGTACTCTACCTCTACTGTACTCCACTGTACTCTACCTCTACTGTACTCCACTGTACTCTACTCTACTGTACTCCACTGTACTCTATCTCTACTGTGATCCACTGTACTCTACCTCTACTGTACTCCACTGTACTCTATCTCTACTGTACTCCACTGTACTCTACCTCTACTGTACTCTACTGTTCTCTACCTCTACTGTGCTCTACTGTACTCTACTCTACTGTACTCCACTGTACTCTATCTCTACTGTGATCCACTGTACTCTACCTCTACTGTACTCCACTTTACTTTATCTCTACTGTGATCCACTGTACTCTATCTCTACTGTGCTCCACTGTACTCTACCTCTACTATGCTCCACTGTACTCTATCTCTACTGTGCTCCACTCTACTCTACCTCTACTGTGCTCCACTGTACTCTACCTCTACTGTACTCCACTTTACTTTATCTCTACTGTGATCCACTGTAATCTATCTCTACTGTGCTCCACTGTACTCTACCTCTACTATGCTCCACTGTACTCTATCTCTACTGTGCTCCACTCTACTCTACCTCTACTGTGCTCCACTGTACTCTACCTCTACTGTACTCCACTGTACTCTATCTCTACTGTACTCCACTGTACTCTACCTCTACTGTGCTCTACTGTTCTCTACCTCTACTGTGCTCTACTGTACTCCACCTCTACTGTGCTCCACTGTACCCTACCTCTACTGTGCTCCACTGTACTCTACCTCTACTGTGCTCCACTGTACTCTACCTCTACTCTGCTCCACTGTATCCACTGTATTCTACCTCTACTGTGCTCCACTGTACTCTACCTCTACTCTGCTCCACTGTACTCTACCTCTACTGTACTCTACTGTACTCCACCTCTAATGAGCTCCACTGTACTCTGGCTCTACTGTACTCCACTGTACTTTACCTCTACTGTACTCCACTGTACTCTACCTCTACTGTGCTCCACTGTACTCTATTTCTACTGTACTCCTCTGTACTCTACCTCTACTGTGCTCGACTGTACTCTACCTCTACTATGCTCCACTGTACTCTATCTCTACTGTGATCCACTGTACTCTACCTCTGCTGTGCTCCACTGTACTCTATCTCTACTGTACTCCACTGTACTCTACTGTTCTCTACCTCTACTGTACTCTACTGTGCTCCACTGTACTCCACTGTAGTCTACCTCTACTCTGCTCCACTGTACTCTACCTCTACTGTGCTCCACTATACTCTACCTCTACTGTGCTCCACTGTACTTTACCTCTACTGTCCTCCACTGTACTCTACCTCTACTGTGCTCCACTGTACTCTCTCTCTACTGTACTCTACCTCTACTGTACTCTACTGTACTCCACCTCTAATGTGCTCCACTGTACTCTACCTCTACTGTACTCTACCTCTACTGTA
Source organism: Tiaroga cobitis (assembly GCA_030578255.1). Taxonomy (NCBI): domain Eukaryota; kingdom Metazoa; phylum Chordata; class Actinopteri; order Cypriniformes; family Leuciscidae; genus Tiaroga; species Tiaroga cobitis. Next base: position 32,038,706 of record CM060611.1, on the reverse strand, counting down.
CTCCACTGTACTCTACCTCTACTGTGCTCTACTGTACTCTATCTCTACTGTGCTCCACTGTACTTTACCTCTACTGTACTCCACTGTACTCTACCTTTATTGTCCTCCACTGTACTCTATCTCTACAGTACTCTACTGTACTATATCTCTACTGTACTCCACTGTACTCTATCTCTACTGTACTCCACTGTACTCTACCTCCACTGTACTCTACCTCTACCGTACTCCACTCTACTCTATCTCTACTGTACTCCACTGTACTCTACCTCTACTGTACTCTACTGTTCTCTACCTCTACTGTGCTCTACTGTACTTTACTCTACTGTACTCCACTGTACTCTACCTCTACTGTGCTCCACTGTACTCTACCTCTACTGTGCTCCACTGTACTCTACCTCTACTGTACTCCACTGTACTCTATCTCTACTGTGCTCCACTGTACTCTACCTCTACTGTACTCCACTGTACTCTATCTCTACTGTGCTCCACTGTACTCTACCTCTACTGTGCTCAACTGTACTGTACTGTACTCCACCGTAATCTACCTCTACTGTACTCCACTGTACTCTACCTCTACTGTACTCCACTGTACTCTACCTCTACTGTACTCCACTGTACTCTACTCTACTGTACTCCACTGTACTCTATCTCTACTGTGATCCACTGTACTCTACCTCTACTGTACTCCACTGTACTCTATCTCTACTGTACTCCACTGTACTCTACCTCTACTGTACTCTACTGTTCTCTACCTCTACTGTGCTCTACTGTACTCTACTCTACTGTACTCCACTGTACTCTATCTCTACTGTGATCCACTGTACTCTACCTCTACTGTACTCCACTTTACTTTATCTCTACTGTGATCCACTGTACTCTATCTCTACTGTGCTCCACTGTACTCTACCTCTACTATGCTCCACTGTACTCTATCTCTACTGTGCTCCACTCTACTCTACCTCTACTGTGCTCCACTGTACTCTACCTCTACTGTACTCCACTTTACTTTATCTCTACTGTGATCCACTGTACTCTATCTCTACTGTGCTCCACTGTACTCTACCTCTACTATGCTCCACTGTACTCTATCTCTACTGTGCTCCACTCTACTCTACCTCTACTGTGCTGCACTGTACTCTACCTCTACTGTACTCCACTGTACTCTATCTCTACTGTACTCCACTGTACTCTACCTCTACTGTGCTCTACTGTTCTCTACCTCTACTGTGCTCTACTGTACTCCACTTCTACTGTGCTCCACTGTACCCTACCTCTACTGTGCTCCACTGTACTCTACCTCTACTGTGATCCACTGTACTCTACCTCTACTCTGCTCCACTGTATCCACTGTACTCTACCTCTACTGTGCTCCACTGTACTCTACCTCTACTGTGCTCGACTGTACTCTACCTCTACTGTGCTCCACTGTACTCTACCTCTACTGTACTCTACTGTACTCCACCTCTAATGGGCTCCACTGTACTCTAACTCTACTGTACTCCACTGTACTTTACCTCTACTGTACTCCACTGTACTCTACCTCTACTGTGCTCCACTGTACTCTATTTCTACTGTACTCCTCTGTACTCTACCTCTACTGTGCTCCACTGTACTCTATCTGTAATGTACTCTACTGTACTCTATCTCTACTGTGATCCATTGTACTCTACCTCTGCTGTGCTCCACTGTGCTCTATCTCTACTGTACTCCACTGTACTCTACTGTTTTCTACCTCTACTGTACTCTACTGTGCTCCACTGTACTCCACTGTAGTCTACCTCTACTGTGCTCCACTGTACTCTACCTCTACTGTGCTCCACTATACTCTACCTCTACTGTGCTCCACTGTACTCTACCTCTACTGTCCTCCACTGTACTCTACCTCTACTGTGCTCCACTGTACTCTCTCTCTACTGTACTCTACCTCTACTGTACTCTACTGTATTCCACCTCTAATGTGCTCCACTGTACTCTACCTCTACTGTACTCTACCTCTACTGTACTCCACTGTACTCTACCTCTACTGTGCTCGACTGTAGTCTACCTCTACTGTACTTCACTGTCCTCTATCTCTACTGTACTCCACTGTACTCTACCTCTACTGTGCTCCACTGTACTCTACCTCTACTGTACTCCACTGTACTCTATCTCTACTGTGCTCCACTGTACTCTACCTCTACTGTGCTCCACTATACTCTACCTCTACTGTGCTCCACTGTACTCTACCTCTACTGTACTCCACTGTACTCTATCTCTACTGTGCTCCATTGTACTCTACCTCTACTGTGCTCAACTGTACTCTACTGTACTCAACTGTACTCTACCTCTTCTGTACTCCACTGTACTCTATCTCTACTGTACTCCACTATACTCTACCTCTACTGTACTCCACTGTACTCTATCTCTACTGTGCTCCACTGTACTCTACCTCTACTGTGCTCAACTGTACTGTACTCTACTCCACTGTAATCTACCTCTACTGTACTCCACTGTACTCTACCTCTACTGTACTCCACTGTACTCTACCTCTACTGTACTCCACTGTACTCTACTCTACTGTACTCCACTGTACTCTATCTCTACTGTGATCCACTGTACTCTACCTCTACTGTACTCCACTGTACTCTATCTCTACTGTACTCCACTGTACTCTACCTCTACTGTACTCTACTGTTCTCTACCTCTACTGTGCTCTACTGTACTCTACTCTACTGTACTCCACTGTACTCTATCTCTACTGTGATCCACTGTACTCTACCTCTACTGTACTCCACTTTACTTTATCTCTACTGTGATCCACTGTACTCTATCTCTACTGTGCTCCACTGTACTCTGGCTCTACTGTACTCCACTGTACTTTACCTGTACTGTACTCCACTGTACTCTACCTCTACTGTGCTTCACTGTACTCTATTTCTACTGTACTCCTCTGTACTCTACCTCTACTGTGCTCGACTGTACTCTACCTCTACTATGCTCCACTGTACTCTATCTCTACTGTGATCCACTGTACTCTACCTCTGCTGTGCTCCACTGTACTCTATCTCTACTGTACTCCACTGTACTCTACTGTTCTCTACCTCTACTGTACTCTACTGTGCTCCACTGTACTCCACTGTAGTCTACCTCTACTCTGCTCCACTGTACTCTACCTCTACTGTGCTCCACTATACTCTACCTCTACTGTGCTCCACTGTACTCTACCTCTACTGTCCTCCACTGTACTCTACCTCTACTGTGCTCCACTGTACTCTCTCTCTACTGTACTCTACCTCTACTGTACTCTACTGTACTCCACCTCTAATGTGCTCCACTGTACTCTACCTCTACTGTACTCTACCTCTACTGTACTCCACTGTACTCTACCTCTACTGTGCTCTACTGTACTCTATCTCTACTGTGCTCCACTGTACTGTACCTCTACTGTACTCCACTGTACTCTACCTCTATTGTCCTCCACTGTACTCTATCTCTACTATACTCTACTGTACTATATCTCTACTGTACTCCACTGTACTCTATCTCTACTGTACTCCACTGTACTCTACCTCCACTGTACTCTACCTCTACCGTACTCCACTGTACTCTATCTCTACTGTACTCCACTGTACTCTACCTCTACTGTACTCTACTGTTCTCTACCTCTACTGTGCTCTACTGTACTTTACTCTACTGTACTCCACTGTACTCTATCTCTACTGTGATCCACTGTACTCTACCTCTATTGTACTCCACTGTACTCTATCTCTACTGTGATCCACTGTACTCTATCTCTATTGAGCTCCACTGTACTCTATCTCTACTGTGCTCCACTGTACTCTATCTCTACTGTGCTCCACTCTACTCTACCTCTAGTGTGCTCCACTGTATCCTACCTCTACTGTACTCCACTGTACTCTCTCTCTACTGTACTCCACTGTACTCTATCTCTACTGTACTCAGCTGTACTCTACCTCTACTGTGCTCTACTGTTCCCTACCTCTACTGTGCTCTACTCTACTCCACCTCTACTGTGCTCCACTGTACCCTACCTCTAATGTGCTCCACCTTACTCTACCTCTACTGTGCTCCACTGTACTCTACCTCTACTGTACTCCACTGTACTCTATCTCTACTGTACTCCACTGTACTCTACCTCTACTGTACTCCACTGTACTCTATCTCTACTGTACTCCACTCTAATCTACCTCTACTGTCCTCCACTGTACTCTACCTCTACTGTGCTCCACTGTTCTCTCTATCTCTACTGTACTCTACCTCTACTGTACTCTACTGTGCTCCACTGTACTCCACTGTAGTCTACCTCTACTGTGCTCCACTGTACTCTACCTCTACTGTGCTCCACTATACTCTACCTCAACTGTGCTCCACTGTACTCTACCTCTACTGTCCTCCACTGTACTCTACCGCTACTGTGCTCCACTGTACTCTCTCTCTACTGTACTCTACCTCTACTGTACTCTACTGTACTCCACCTCTAATGTGCTCCACTGTACTCTACCTCTACTGTACTCTACCTCTACTGTACTCCACTGTACTCTACCTCTAATGTGCTCCACTGTACTCTATCTCTACTGTGCTCCACTGTACTCTATTTCTACTGTGCTCCACTGTACTCTATCTCTACTGTACTCCACTGTACTCTATCTCTACTGTACTTCACTATCCTTTATCTCTAATGTACTCCACTGTACTCTACCTCTATTGTGCTCCATTGTACTCTATCTCTACTGTACTCTACTGTACTCTATCTCTACTTTACTCCACTGTACTCTATCTCTACTGTACTCCACTGTACTCTACCTCTACTGTGCTCCACTGTACTCTACCTCTACCGTACTCCACTGTACTCTACCTCTACTGTGCTCCACTGTACTCTATCTCTACTGTGCTCCACTCTACTCTACCTCTACTGTGCTCCAATGTATCCTACCTCTACTGTACTCCACTGTACTCTATCTCTACTGTGCTCCACTGTACTCTATCTCTACTGTACTCCACTGTACTCTACCTCTACTGTGCTCTACTGTTCTCTACCTCTACTGTGCTCTACTGTACTCCACCTCTACTGTTCTCCACTGTACCCTACCTCTATTGTGCTCCACTGTACTCTACCTCTACTGTGCTCCACTGTACTCTACCTCTACTGTACTCCACTGTATTCTATCTCTACTGTGCTCCACTGTACTCTACCTCTACTGTGCTCAACTGTACTCTACTGTACTCCACTGTACTCTACCTCTACTGTTCTCCACTGTACTCTATCTCTACTGTACTCCACTGTACTCTACCTCTACTGTACTCCACTGTACTCTATCTCTACTGTGCTCCACTGTACTCTACCTCTACTGTGCCCAACTGTACTGTACTCTACTCCACTGTACTCTACCTCTACTGTACTCCACTGTACTCTACCTCTACTGTACTCCACTTTACTCTACCTCTACTGTACTCAACTGTACTCTATCTCTACTGTGCTCCACTGTTCTCTACCTCTACTGTACTCCACTGTACTCTATCTCTACTGTACTCCACTGTACTCTACCTATACTGTACTCTACTGTTCTCTTCCTCTACTGTACTCCAATGTACTCTATCTCTACTATGATCCACTGTACTCTACCTCTACTGTACTCCAATGTACTCTATCTCTACTCTACTCCACTGTACTCTACCTCTACTGTACTCTACTGTTCTCTACCTCTACTGTGCTCTACTGTACTCTTCTCTACTGTACTCCACTGTACTCTGTCTCTACTATGATCCACTGTACTCTACCTCTACTGTACTCCACTGTACTCTATCTCTACTGTGATCCACTGTACTCTATCTCTACTGTGCTCCACTGTACTCTACCTCTACTATGCTCCACTGTACTCTATCTGTACTGTGCTCCACTCTACTCTACCTCTACTGTGCTCCACTGTACCCTACCTCTACTGTACTCCACTCTACTCTATCTCTACTGTGCTCCACTGTACTCTATCTCTACTGTACTCCACTGTACTCTACCTCTACTGTGCTCTACTGTTCTCTACCTCTACTGTGCTCTACTGTACTCAACCTCTACTGTGCTCCACTGTACCCTACCTCTACTGTGCTCCACTGTACTCTACCTCTACTGTGCTCCACTGTACTCTACCTCTACTGTGCTCTACTGTACTCTACCTCTACTGTGCTCCACTGTACTCTACCTCTACTGTGCTCCACTGTACTCTATCTCTACTGTGCTCCACTGTACTCTCTTTCTACTGTACTCCTCTGTACTCTACCTCTACTGTGCTCCACTGTACTCTACCTCTACTGTACTCCACTTTACTTTATCTCTACTGTGATCCACTGTACTCTATCTCTACTGTGCTCCACTGTACTCTACCTCTACTATGCTCCACTGTACTCTATCTCTACTGTGCTCCACTCTACTCTACCTCTACTGTGCTGCACTGTACTCTACCTCTACTGTACTCCACTGTACTCTATCTCTACTGTACTCCACTGTACTCTACCTCTACTGTGCTCTACTGTTCTCTACCTCTACTGTGCTCTACTGTAACCCACTTATACTGTGCTCCACTGTACCCTACCTCTACTGTGCTCCACTGTACTCTACCTCTACTGTGATCCACTGTACTCTACCTCTACTCTGCTCCACTGTATCCACTGTACTCTACCTCTACTCTGCTCCACTGTACTCTACCTCTACTGTGCTCCACTGTACTCTACCTCTACTGTGCTCCACTGTACTCTACCTCTACTGTACTCTACTGTACTCCACCTCTAATGGGCTCCACTGTACTCTAGCTCTACTGTACTCCACTGTACTTTACCTCTACTGTACTCTACTGTACTCTACCTCTACTGTGCTCCACTGTACTCTACCTCTACTGTGCTCAACTGTACTCTACTGTACTCCACTGTACTCTACCTCTACTGTACTCCACTGTACTCTATCTCTACTGTACTCCACTGTACTCTACCTCTACTGTACTCCACTGTACTCTATCTCTACTGTGCTCCACTGTACTCTACCTCTACTGTGCTCAACTGTACTGTACTGTACTGTACTCCACTGTAATCTACCTCTACTGTACTCCACTGTACTCTACCTCTACTGTACTCCACTGTACTCTACCTCTACTGTACTCCACTGTACTCTACTCTACTGTACTCCACTGCACTCTATCTCTACTGTGATCCACTGTACTCTACCTCTACTGTACTCCACTGTACTCTATCTCTACTGTACTCCACTGTACTCTACCTCTACTGTACTCTACTGTTCTCTACCTCTACTGTGCTCTACTGTACTCTACTCTACTGTACTCCACTGTAATCTATCTCTACTGTAATCCACTGTACTCTACCTCTACTGTACTCCACTTTACTTTATCTCTACTGTGATCCACTGTACTCTATCTCTACTGTGCTCCACTGTACTCTACCTCTACTATGCTCCACTGTACTCTATCTCTACTGTGCTCCACTCTACTCTACCTCTACTGTGCTCCACTGTACTCTACCTCTACTGTACTCCACTTTACTTTATCTCTACTGTGATCCACTGTACTCTATCTCTACTGTGCTCCACTGTACTCTACCTCTACTATGCTCCACTGTACTCTACCTCTACTGTGCTCCACTCTACTCTACCTCTACTGTGCTCCACTGTACTCTACCTCTACTGTACTCCATTGTACTCTATCTCTACTGTACTCCACTGTACTCTACCTCTACTGTGCCTACTGTTCTCTACCTCTACTGTGCTCTACTGTACTCCACCTCTACTGTGCTCCACTGTACCCTACCTCTACTGTGCTCCACTGTACTCTACCTCTACTGTGCTCCACTGTACTCTACCTCTACTCTGCTCCACTGTATCCACTGTACTCTACCTCTACTGTGCTCCACTGTACTCTACCTCTACTGTGCTCCACTGTACTCTACCTCTACTGTACTCTACTGTACTCCACCTCTAATGAGCTCCACTGTACTCTGGCTCTACTGTACTCCACTGTACTTTACGTCTACTGTACTCCACTGTACTCTACCTCTACTGTGCTCCACTGTACTCTATTTCTACTGTACTCCTCTGTACTCTACCTCTACTGTGCTCCACTGTACTCTATCTGTAATGTACTCTACTGTACTCTATCTCTACTGTGATCCACTGTACTCTACCTCTGCTGTGCTCCACTGTACTCTATCTCTACTGTGCTCCACTGTACTCTACCTCTACTCTGCTCCACTGTATCCACTGTACTCTACCTCTACTGTGCTCCACTGTACTCTACCTCTACTGTGCTCCACTGTACTCTACCTCTACTGTACTCTACTGTACTCCACCTCTACTGTGCTCCACTGTACTCCACTGTAGTCTACCTCTACTGTGCTCCACTGTACTCTACCTCTACTGTGCTCCACTATACTCTACCTCTACTGTGCTCCACTGTACTCTACCTCTACTGTCCTCCACTGTACTCTACCTCTACTGTGCTCCACTGTACTCTCTCTCTACTGTACTCTACCTGTACTGTACTCTACTGTACTCCACCTCTAATGTGCTCCACTGTACTCTACCTCTACTGTACTCTACCTCTACTGTACTCCACTGTACTCTACCTCTACTGTGCTCTACTGTACTCTATCTCTACTGTGCTCCACTGTACTCTACCTCTACTGTGCTCCACTGTACTCTACCTCTACTGTACTTTACTGTCCTCTATCTCTACTGTACTCCACTGTACTCTACCTCTATTGTCCTCCACTGTACTCTATCTCTACTGTACTCTACTGTACTATATCTCTACTGTACTCCACTGTACTCTATCTCTACTGTACTCCACTGTACTCTACCTCCACTGTACTCTACCTCTACCGTACTCCACTGTACTCTATCTCTACTGTACTCCACTGTACTCTACCTCTACTGTACTCTACTGTTCTCTACCTCTACTGTGCTCTACTGTACTTTACTCTACTGTACTCCACTGTACTCTATCTCTACTGTGATCCACTGTACTCTACCTCTACTGTACTCCACTGTACTCTATCTCTACTGTGATCCACTGTACTCTATCTCTATTGAGCTCCACTGTACTCTATCTCTACTGTGCTCCACTGTACTCTATCTCTACTGTGCTCCACTCTACTCTACCTCTACTGTGCTCCACTGTATCCTACCTCTACTGTACTCCACTGTACTCTCTCTCTACTGTGCTCCACTGTACTCTATCTCTACTGTACTCAGCTGTACTCTACCTCTACTGTGCTCTACTGTTCTCTACCTCTACTGTGCTCTACTCTACTCCACCTCTACTGTGCTCCACTGTACCCTACCTCTACTGTGCTCCACCGTACTCTACCTCTACTGTGCTCCACTGTACTCTACCTCTACTGTACTCCACTGTACTCTATCTCTACTGTACTCCACTGTACTCAACCTCTTCTGTACTCCACTGTACTCTATCTCTACTGTACTCCACTCTAATCTACCTCTACTGTCCTCCACTGTACTCTACCTCTACTGTGCTCCACTGTACTCTCTCTCTACTGTACTCTACCTCTACTGTACTCTACTGTACTCCACCTCTAATGTGCTCCACTGTACTCTACCTCTACTGTACTCTACCTCTACTGTCCTCCACTGTACTCTACCTCTACTGTGCTCCACTGTACTCTCTCTCTACTGTACTCTACCTCTACTGTACTCTACTGTGCTCCACTGTACTCCACTGTAGTCTACCTCTACTGTGCTCCACTGTACTCTACCTCTACTGTGCTCCACTATACTCTACCTCAACTGTGCTCCACTGTACTCTACCTCTACTGTCCTCCACTGTACTCTATCTCTACTGTGCTCCACTGTACTCTCTCTCTACTGCACTCTACCTCTACTGTACTCTACTGTACTCCACCTCTAATGTGCTCCACTGTAATCTACCTCTACTGTACTCTACCTCTACTGTACTCCACTGTACTCTACCTCTAATGTGCACCACTGTACTCTATCTCTACTGTGCTCCACTGTACTCTATTTCTACTGTGCTCCACTGTACTCTATCTCTACTGTACTCCACTGTACTCTATCTCTACTGTACTTCACTATCCTTTATCTCTAATGTACTCCACTGTACTCTACCTCTATTGTGCTCCATTGTACTCTATCTCTACTGTACTCTACTGTACTCTATCTCTACTTTACTCCACTGTACTCTATCTCTACTGTACTCCACTGTACTCTACCTCTACTGTGCTCCACTGTACTCTACCTCTACCGTACTCCACTGTACTCTATCTCTACTGTACTCCACTGTACTCTACCTCTACTGTACTCTACTGTTCTCTACCTCTACTGTGCTCTACACTACTCTACTGTACTCCACTGTACTCTATCTCTACTGTGATCCACTGTACTCTACCTCTACTGTACTCTACTGTACTCTATCTCTACTGTGATCTACTGTACTCTATCTCTACTGTGCTCCACTGTACTCTACCTCTACTGTGCTCCACTGTGCTCTATCTCTACTGTGCTCCACTCTACTCTACCTCTACTGTGCTCCACTGTATCCTACCTCTACTGTACTCCACTGTACTCTATCTCTACTGTGCTCCACTGTACTCTATCTCTACTGTACTCCACTGTACTCTACCTCTACTGTGCTCTACTGTTCTCTACCTCTACTGTGCTCTACTGTACTCCACCTCTACTGTTCTCCACTGTACCCTACCTCTATTGTGCTCCACTGTACTCTACCTCTACTGTGCTCCACTGTACTCTACCTCTACTGTACTCCACTGTATTCTATCTCTACTGTGCTCCACTGTACTCTACCTCTACTGTGCTCAACTGTACTCTACTGTACTCCACTGTACTCTACCTCTACTCTACTCCACTGTACTCTATCTCTACTGTACTCCACTGTACTCTACCTCTACTGTACTCCACTGTACTCTATCTCTACTGTGCTCTACTGTACTCTACCTCTACTGTGCCCAACTGTACTGTACTCTACTCCACTGTACTCTACCTCTACTGTACTCCACTTTACTCTACCTCTACTGTACTCCACTTTACTCTACCTCTACTGTACTCAACTGTACTCTATCTCTACTGTGCTCCACTGTTCTCTACCTCTACTGTATTCCACTGTACTCTATCCCTACTGTACTCCACTGTACTCTACCTATACTGTACTCTACTGTTCTCTTCCTCTACTGTACTCCACTGTACTCTATCTCTACTGTGATCCACTGTACTCTACCTCTACTGTACTCCACTGTACTCTATCTCTACTCTACTCCACTGTACTCTACCTCTACTGTACTCTACTGTTCTCTACCTCTACTGTGCTCTACTGTACTCTTCTCTACTGTACTCCACTGTACTCTATCTCTACTGTGATCCACTGTACTCTACCTCTACTGTACTCCACTGTACTCTATCTCTACTGTGATCCACTGTACTCTATCTCTACTGTGCTCCACTGTACTCTACCTCTACTATGCTCCACTGTACTCTATCTGTACTGTGCTCCACTCTACTCTACCTCTACTGTGCTCCACTGTACTCTACCTCTACTGTACTCCACTCTACTCTATCTCTACTGTGCTCCACTGTACTCTATCTCTACTGTACTCCACTGTACTCTACCTCTACTGTGCTCTACTGTTCTCTACCTCTACTCTGCTCTACTGTACTCCACCTCTACTGTGCTCCACTGTACCCTACCTCTACTGTGCTCCAGTGTACTCTACCTCTACTGTGCTCCACTGTACTCTACCTCTACTGTGCTCTACTGTACTCTACCTCTACTGTGCTCCACTGTACTCTACCTCTACTGTGCTCCACTGTACTCTATCTCTACTGTGCTCCACTGTACTCTATTTCTACTGTACTCCTCTGTACTCTACCTCTACTGTGCTCCACTGTACTCTACCTCTGCTGTGCTCCACTGTACTCTATCTCTACTGTACTCCACTGTACTCTACTGTTCTCTACCTCTACTGTACTCTACTGTGCTCCACTGTACTTCACTGTAGTCTACCTCTACTGTGCTCCACTGTACTCTACCTCTACTGTGCTCCACTATAATTTACCTCTACTGTGCTCCACTGTACTCTACCTCTACTGTCCTCCACTGTACTCTACCTCTACTGTGCTCCACTGTACTCTCTCTCTACTGTACTCTACCTCTACTGTACTCTACTGTACTCCACCTCTAATGTGCTCCACTGTACTCTACCTCTAATGTACTCTACCTCTACTGTACTCCACTGTACTCTACCTCTACTGTGCTCTACTGTACTCTATCTCTACTGTGCTCCACTGTACTCTACCTCTACTGTACTCCACTATACTCTAACTCTACTATACTCCACTGTGCTCTATCTCTACTGTGCTCCACTGTACTCTATTTCTACTGTGCTCCACTGTACTCTATCTCGATTGTACTCCACTGTACTCTATTTCTACTGTACTTCACTGTCCTCTATCTCTACTGTACTCCACTGTACACTACCTCTATTGTGCTCCACTGTACTCTATATCTACTGTACTCTACTGTACTCTATCTCTACTGTACTCCACTGTACTCTATCTCTACTGTACTCCACTGTACTCTACCTCTACTGTACTCTACTGTACTCTATCTCTACTGTACTCCAATGTACTCTATCTCTACTGTACTCCACTGTACTCTACCTCTACTGTACTCTACTGTTCTCTACCTCTACTCGGCTCTACTGTACTCTACTCTACTGTACTACACTGTACTCTATCTCTACTGTGATCCACTGTACTCTACTTCTACTGTACTCAACTGTAATCTATCTCTACTGTATCCACTGTACTCTATCTCTACTGTGCTCCACTGTACTCTACCTCTACTGTGCTCCACTGTACTCTATCTCTACTGTGCTCCTCTCTACTCTACCTCTACTGTGCTCCACTGTATCCTACCTCTACTGTACTCCACTGTACTCTATCTCTACTGTGCTCCACTTTACTCTATCTCTACTGTACTCCACTGTACTCTACCTCTACTGTGCTCTACTGTTCTCTACCTCTACTGTGCTCTACTGTACTCCACCTCTACTGTGCTCCACTCTACTCTACCTCTACTGTGCTCCACTGTATCCAACCTCTACTGTGCTCTACTGTACTCTATCTCTACTGTGCTCCACTGTACTCTACCTCTACTGTACTCCACTATACTCTAACTCTACTATACTCCACTGTACTCTATCTCTACTGTACTCCACTGTACTCTACCTCTATTGTGCTCCACTGTACTCTATATCTACTGTACTCTACTGTACTCTATCTCTACTGTACTCCACTGTACTCTATCTCTACTGTACTCCACTCTACTCTACCTCTACTGTACTCTACTGTACTCTATCTCTACTGTACTCCACTGTACTCTATCTCTACTGTACTCCACTGTACTCTACCTCTACTGTACTCTACTGTTCTCTACCTCTACTCGGCTCTACTGTACTCTACTCTACTGTACTACACTGTACTCTATCTCTACTGTGATCCACTGTACTCTACTTCTACTGTACTCCACTGTAATCTATCTCTACTGTATCCACTGTACTCTATCTCTACTGTGCTCCACTGTACTCTACCTCTACTGTGCTCCACTGTACTCTACCTCTACCGTACTCCACTGTACTCTATCTCTACTGTACTCCACTGTACTCTACCTCAACTGTACTCTACTGTTCTCTACCTCTACTGTGCTCTACTCTACTCTACTGTACTCCACTGTACTCTATCTCTACTGTGATCCACTGTACTCTACCTCTACTGTACTCTACTGTACTCTATCTCTACTGTGATCTACTGTACTCTATCTCTACTGTGCTCCACTGTACTCTACCTCTACTGTGCTCCACTGTACTCTATCTCTACTGTGCTCCACTCTACTCTACCTCTACTGTGCTCCACTGTATCCTACCTCTACTGTACTCCACTGTACTCTATCTCTACTGTGCTCCACTGTATTCTATCTCTACTGTACTCCACTGTACTCTACCTCTACTGTGCTCTACTGTTCTCTACCTCTACTGTGCTCTACTGTACTCCACCTCTACTGTTCTCCACTGTACCCTACCTCTATTGTGCTCCACTGTACTCTACCTCTACTGTACTCCACTGTATTCTATCTCTACTGTGCTCCACTGTACTCTACCTCTACTGTGCTCAACTGTACTCTACTGTACTCCACTGTACTCTACCTCTACTGTACTCCACTGTACTCTATCTCTACTGTACTCCACTGTACTCTACCTCTACTGTACTCCACTGTACTCTATCTCTACTGTGCTCCACTGTACTCTACCTCTACTGTGCCCAACTGTACTGTACTCTACCTCTACTGTACTCCACTGTACTCTACCTCTACTGTACTCCACTTTACTCTACCTCTACTGTACTCAACTGTACTCTATCTCTACTGTGCTCCACTGTACTCTACCTCTACTGTACTCCACTGTACTCTATCTCTACTGTACTCCACTGTACTCTACCTATACTGTACTCTACTGTTCTCTTCCTCTACTGTACTCCACTGTACTCTATCTCTACTGTGATCCACTGTACTCTACCTCTACTGTACTCCACTGTACTCTATCTCTACTGTACTCCACTGTACTCTACCTATACTGTACTCTACTGTTCTCTTCCTCTACTGTACTCCACTGTACTCTATCTCTACTGTGATCCACTGTACTCTACCTCTACTGTACTCCACTGTACTCTATCTCTACTCTACTCCACTGTACTCTACCTCTACTGTACTCTACTGTTCTCTACCTCTACTGTGCTCTACTGTACTCTTCTCTACTGTACTCCACTGTACTCTATCTCTACTGTGATCCACTGTACTCTACCTCTACTGTACTCCACTGTACTCTATCTCTACTGTGATCCACTGTACTCTATCTCTACTGTGCTCCACTGTACTCTACCTCTACTATGCTCCACTGTACTCTATCTGTACTGTGCTCCACTCTACTCTACCTCTACTGTGCTCCACTGTACTCTACCTCTACTGTACTCCACTCTACTCTATCTCTACTGTGCTCCACTGTACTCTATCTCTACTGTACTCCACTGTACTCTACCTCTACTGTGCTCTACTGTTCTCTACCTCTACTGTGCTCTACTGTACTCCACCTCTACTGTGCTCCACTGTACCCTACCTCTACTGTGCTCCACTGTACTCTACCTCTACTGTGCTCCACTGTACTCTACCTCTACTGTGCTCCACTGTACTCTACCTCTACTGTGCTCCACTGTACTCTATCTCTACTGTGCTCCACTGTACTCTATTTCTACTGTACTCTACTGTACTCCACCTCTAATGTGCTCCACTGTACTCTACCTCTACTGTACTCTACCTCTACTGTACTCCACTGTACTCTACCTCTACTGTGCTCTACTGTACTCTATCTCTACTCTGCTCCACTCTACTCTACCTCTACTGTGCTCCACTGTACTCTACCTCTACTGTACTTCACTGTCCTCTATCTCTACTGTACTCCACTGTACTCTACCTCTACTGTGCTCCACTGTACTCTACCTCTACTGTACTCCACTGTACTCTATCTCTACTGTGCTCCACTGTACTCTACCTCTACTGTGCTCCACTGTACTCTACCTCTACTGTGCTCCACTGTACTCTACCTCTACTGTACTCCACTGTACTCTATCTCTACTGTGCTCCACTGTACTCTACCTCTACTGTGCTCAACTGTACTCTACTGTACTCCACTGTACTCTACCTCTACTGTGCTCCACTGTACTCTACCTCTACTGTACTTCACTGTCCTCTATCTCTACTGTACTCCACTGTACTCTACCTCTATTGTCCTCCACTGTACTCTATCTCTACTGTACTCCACTGTACTCTACCTCCACTGTACTCTACCTCTACCGTACTCCACTGTACTATATCTCTACTGTACTCCACTGTACTCTACCTCTACTGTACTCTACTGTTCTCTACCTCTACTGTGCTCTACTGTACTTTACTCTACTGTACTCTACTGTACTCTATCTCTACTGTGATCCACTGTACTCTACCTCTACTGTACTCCACTGTACTCTATCTCTACTGTGATCCACTGTACTCTATCTCTATTGTGCTCCACTGTACTCTACCTCTACTGTGCTCCACTGTACTCTATCTCTACTGTGCTCCACTCTACTCTACCTCTACTGTGCTCCACTGTATCCTACCTCTACTGTACTCCACTGTACTCTCTCTCTACTGTGCTCCACTGTACTCTATCTCTACTGTACTCCACTGTACTCTACCTCTACTGTACTCTACTGTTCTCTACCTCTACTGTGCTCCACTGTACTCTATCTCTACTGTACTCCACTGTACTCTACCTCTACTGTTCTCTACTGTTCTCTACCTCTACTGTGCTCTACTGTACTCTACTCTACTGTGATCCACTGTACTCTATCTCTACTGTGCTCCACTGTACTCTACCTCTACTATGCTCCACTGTACTCTATCTCTACTGTGCTCCACTCTACTCTACCTCTACTGTGCTCCACTGTACTCTACCTCTACTGTACTCCACTTTACTTTATCTCTACTGTGATCCACTGTACTCTATCTCTACTGTGCTCCACTGTACTCTACCTCTACTATGATCCACTGTACTCTATCTCTACTGTGCTCCACTCTACTCTACCTCTACTGTGCTCCACTGTACTCTACCTCTACTGTACTCCGCTGTACTCTATCTCTACTGTACTCCACTGCACTCTACCTCTACTGTGCTCTACTGTTCTCTACCTCTACTGTGCTCTACTGTACTCCACCTCTACTGTGCTCCACTGTACCCTACCTCTACTGTGCTCCACTGTACTCTACCTCTACTGTGCTCCACTGTACTCTACCTCTACTCTGCTCCACTGTATCCACTGTACTCTACCTCTACTGTGCTCCACTGTACTCTACCTCTACTGTGCTCCACTGTACTCTACCTCTACTGTACTCTACTGTACTCCACCTCTAATGAGCTCCACTGTACTCTGGCTCTACTGTACTCCACTGTACTTTACCTCTACTGTACTCCACTGTACTCTACCTCTACTGTGCTCCACTGTACTCTATTTCTACTGTACTCCTCTAAACTCTACCTCTACTGTGCTCCACTGTACTCTATCTGTAATGTACTCTACTGTACTCTATCTCTACTGTGATCCACTGTAATCTACCTCTGCTGTGCTCCACTGTACTCTATCTCTACTGTACTCCACTGTACTCTACTGTTCTCTACCTCTACTGTACTCTACTGTGCTCCACTGTACTCCACTGTAGTCTACCTCTACTGTGCTCCACTGTACTCTACCTCTACTGTGATCTACTGTACTCTATCTCTACTGTGCTCCACTGTACTCTACCTCTACTGTGCTCCACTGTACTCTATCTCTACTGTGCTCCACTCTACTCTACCTCTACTGTACTCCACTGTATCCTACCTCTACTGTACTCCACTGTACTCTATCTCTACTGTGCTCCACTGTACTCTATCTCTACTGTACTCCACTGTACTCTACCTCTACTGTGCTCTACTGTTCTCTACCTCTACTGTGCTCTACTGTACTCCACCTCTACTGTTCTCCACTGTACCCTACCTCTATTGTGCTCCACTGTACTCTACCTCTACTGTACTCCACTGTATTCTATCTCTACTGTGCTCCACTGTACTCTACCTCTACTGTGCTCAACTGTACTCTACTGTACTCCACTGTACTCTACCTCTACTGTACTCCACTGTACTCTATCTCTACTGTACTCCACTGCACTCTACCTCTACTGTGCCCAACTGTACTGTACTCTACCTCTACTGTACTCCACTGTACTCTACCTCTACTGTACTCCACTTTACTCTACCTCTACTGTACTCAACTGTACTCTATCTCTACTGTGCTCCACTGTACTCTACCTCTACTGTACTCCACTGTACTCTATCTCTACTGTACTCCACTGTACTCTACCTATACTGTACTCTACTGTTCTCTTCCTCTACTGTACTCCACTGTACTCTATCTCTACTGTGATCCACTGTACTCTACCTCTACTGTACTCCACTGTACTCTATCTCTACTGTACTCCACTGTACTCTACCTATACTGTACTCTACTGTTCTCTTCCTCTACTGTACTCCACTGTACTCTATCTCTACTGTGATCCACTGTACTCTACCTCTACTGTACTCCACTGTACTCTATCTCTACTCTACTCCACTGTACTCTACCTCTACTGTACTCTACTGTTCTCTACCTCTACTGTGCTCTACTGTACTCTTCTCTACTGTACTCCACTGTACTCTATCTCTACTGTGATCCACTGTACTCTACCTCTACTGTACTCCACTGTACTCTATCTCTACTGTGATCCACTGTACTCTATCTCTACTGTGCTCCACTGTACTCTACCTCTACTGTACTCCACTCTACTCTATCTCTACTGTGCTCCACTGTACTCTATCTCTGCTGTACTCCACTCTACTCTATCTCTACTGTGCTCCACTGTACTCTATCTCTACTGTACTCCACTGTACTCTACCTCTACTGTGCTCTACTGTTCTCTACCTCTACTGTGCTCTACTGTACTCCACCTCTACTGTGCTCCACTGTACCCTACCTCTACTGTGCTCCACTGTACTCTACCTCTACTGTGTTCCACTGTACTCTACCTCTACTGTGCTCCAATGTACTCTACCTCTACTGTGCTCCACTGTATTCTACCTCTACTGTGCTCCACTGTACTCTATCTCTACTGTGCTCCACTGTACTCTATTTCTACTGTACTCTACTGTACTCCACCTCTAATGTGCTCCACTGTACTCTACCTCTACTGTACTCTACCTCTACTGTACTCCACTGTACTCTACCTCTACTGTGCTCTACTGTACTCTATCTCTACTCTGCTCCACTCTACTCTACCTCTACTGTGCTCCACTGTACTCTACCTCTACTGTACTTCACTGTCCTCTATCTCTACTGTACTCCACTGTACTCTACCTCTACTGTGCTCCACTGTACTCTACCTCTACTGTACTCCACTGTACTCTATCTCTACTGTGCTCCACTGTACTCTACCTCTACTGTGCTCCACTGTACTCTACCTCTACTGTGCTCCACTGTACTCTACCTCTACTGTACTCCACTGTACTCTATCTCTACTGTGCTCCACTGTACTCTACCTCTACTGTGCTCAACTGTACTCTACTGTACTCCACTGTACTCTACCTCTACTGTGCTCCACTGTACTCTACCTCTACTGTACTTCACTGTCCTCTATCTCTACTGTACTCCACTGTACTCTACCTCTATTGTCCTCCACTGTACTCTATCTCTACTGTACTCCACTGTACTCTACCTCCACTGTACTCTACCTCTACCGTACTCCACTGTACTCTATCTCTACTGTACTCCACTGTACTCTACCTCTACTGTACTCTACTGTTCTCTACCTCTACTGTGCTCTACTGTACTTTACTCTACTGTACTCCACTGTACTCTATCTCTACTGTGATCCACTGTACTCTACCTCTACTGTACTCCACTGTACTCTATCTCTACTGTGATCCACTGTACTCTATCTCTATTGTGCTCCACTGTACTCTACCTCTACTGTGCTCCACTGTACTCTATCTCTACTGTGCTCCACTCTACTCTACCTCTACTGTGCTCCACTGTATCCTACCTCTACTGTACTCCACTGTACTCTCTCTCTACTGTGCTCCACTGTACTCTATCTCTACTGTACTCCACTGTACTCTACCTCTACTGTACTCTACTGTTCTCTACCTCTACTGTGCTCCACTGTACTCTATCTCTACTGTACTCCACTGTACTCTACCTCTACTGTACTCTACTGTTCTCTACCTCTACTGTGCTCTACTGTACTCTACTCTACTGTGATCCACTGTACTCTATCTCTACTGTGCTCCACTGTACTCTATCTCTACTGTGCTCTACTGTACTCTATCTCTAATCTGCTCCACTGTACTCTACCTCTACTGTACTCTACTGTTCTCTACCTCTACTGTACTTCACTGTCCTCTATCTCTACTGTACTCCACTGTACTCTACCTCTACTGTGCTCCACTGTACTCTACCTCTACTGTACTCCACTGTACTCTATCTCTACTGTGCTCCACTGTACTCTACCTCTACTGTGCTCCACTGTACTCTACCTCTACTGTGCTCCACTGTACTCTACCTCTACTGTACTCCACTGTACTCTATCTCTACTGTGCTCCACTGTACTCTACCTCTACTGTGCTCAACTGTACTCTACTGTACTCCACTGTACTCTACCTCTACTGTACTCCACTGTACTCTATCTCTACTGTACTCCACTGTACTCTACCTCTACTGTACTCCACTGTACTCTATCTCTACTGTGCTCCACTGTACTCTACCTCTACTGTGTTCAACTGTACTGTACTGTACTCCACTGTAATCTACCTCTACTGTACTCCACTGTACTCTACCTCTACTGTACTCCACTGTACTCTACCTCTACTGTACTCCACTGTACTCTACTCTACTGTACTCCACTGTACTCTATCTCTACTGTGATCCACTGTACTCTACCTCTACTGTACTCCACTGTACTCTATCTCTACTGTACTCCACTGTACTCTACCTCTACTGTTCTCTACCTCTACTGTGCTCTACTGTACTCTACTCTACTGTACTCCACTGTACTCTATCTCTACTGTGATCCACTGTACTCTACCTCTACTGTACTCCACTTTACTTTATCTCTACTGTGATCCACTGTACTCTATCTCTACTGTGCTCCACTCTACTCTATCTCTACTGTGCTCCACTGTACTCTACCTCTACTGTACTCCACTTTACACTATCTCTACTGTGATCCACTGTACTCTATCTCTACTGTGCTCCACTGTACTCTACCTCTACTATGCTCCACTGTACTCTATCTCTACTGTGCTCCACTCTACTCTACCTCTACTGTGCTCCACTGTACTCTACCTCTACTGTACTCCACTGTACTCTATCTCTACTGTACTCCACTGTACTCTACCTCTACTGTGCTCTACTGTTCTCTACCTCTACTGTGCTCTACTGTACTCCACCTCTACTGTGCTCCACTGTACCCTACCTCTACTGTGCTCTACTGTACTCTTCTCTACTGTACTCCACTGTACTCTATATCTACTGTGATCCACTGTACTCTACCTCTACTGTACTCCACTGTACTCTATCTCTACTGTGATCCACTGTACTCTATCTCTACTGTGCTCAACTGTACTCTACCTCTACTATGCTCCACTGTACTCTATCTGTACTGTGCTCCACTCTACTCTACCTCTACTGTGCTCCACTGTACTCTACCTCTACTGTACTCCACTCTACTCTATCTCTACTCTGCTCCACTGTACTCTATCTCTACTGTACTCCACTGTACTCTACCTATACTGTACTCTACTGTTCTCTTCCTCTACTGTACTCCACTGTACTCTATCTCTACTGTGATCCACTGTACTCTACCTCTACTGTACTCTATCTCTACTCTACTCCACTGTACTCTACCTCTACTGTACTCTACTTTTCTCTACCTCTATTGTGCTCTACTGTACTCTTCTCTACTGTACTCCACTGTACTCTACCTCTACTGTGCTCCACTGTACTCTACCTCTACTGTACTCTATCTCTACTCTACTCCACTGTACTCTACCTCTACTGTACTCCACTGTACCCTACCTCTACTGTGGTCCACTGTACTCTACCTCTACTGTGCTCCACTGTACTCTACCTCTACTGTGCTCCACTGTACTCTACCTCTACTGTGCTCCACTGTACTCTACCTCTACTGTGCTCCACTGTACTCTATCTCTACTGTGCTCCACTGTACTCTATTTCTACTGTACTCTACTGTACTCCACCTCTAATGTGCTCCACTGTACTCTACCTCTACTGTACTCTACCTC
This sequence comes from Tiaroga cobitis, assembly GCA_030578255.1. Lineage (NCBI taxonomy): Eukaryota > Metazoa > Chordata > Actinopteri > Cypriniformes > Leuciscidae > Tiaroga > Tiaroga cobitis. The sequence goes on along the minus strand of CM060611.1, from coordinate 32,016,701 downwards.
TACTGTACTCCACTGTACTCTACCTCTACTGTGCTCTACTGTATTCTATCTCTACTCTGCTCCACTGTACTCTACCTCTACTGTGCTCCACTGTACTCTACCTCTACTGTACTTCACTGTCCTCTATCTCTACTGTACTCACCTGTACTCTACCTCTACTGTGCTCTACTGTACTCTATCTCTACTGTGCTCCACTGTACTCTACCTCTACTGTACTCCACTGTACTCTATCTCTACTCTACTCCACTGTACTCTACCTCTACTGTACTCTACTGTTCTCTATCTCTACTCTGCTCTACTGTACTCTTCTCTACTGTACTCCACTGTACTCTATCTCTACTGTGATCCACTGTACTCTACCTCTACTGTACTCCACTGTACTCTATCTCTACTGTGATCCACTGTACTCTATCTCTACTGTGCTCCACTGTACTCTACCTCTACTATGCTCCACTGTACTCTATCTGTACTGTGCTCCACTCTACTCTACCTCTACTGTGCTCCACTGTACTCTACCTCTACTGTGCTCTACTGTACTCCACCTCTACTGTGCTCCACTGTACCCTACCTCTACTGTGCTCCACTGTACTCTACCTCTACTGTGCTCCACTGTACTCTACCTCTACTGTGCTCCACTGTACTCTACCTCTACTGTGCTCCACTGTACTCTACCTCTACTGTGCTCCACTGTACTCTATCTCTACTGTGCTCCACTGTACTCTATTTCTACTGTACTCTACTGTACTCCACCTCTAATGTGCTCCACTGTACTCTACCTCTACTGTACTCTACCTCTACTGTACTCCACTGTGCTCTACCTCTACTGTGCTCTACTGTACTCTATCTCTACTCTGCTCCACTGTACTCTACCTCTACTGTGCTCCACTGTACTCTACCTCTACTGTACTTCACTGTCCTCTATCTCTACTGTACTCCACTGTACTCTACCTCTACTGTGCTCCACTGTACTCTACCTCTACTGTACTCCACTGTACTCTATCTCTACTGTGCTCCACTGTACTCTACCTCTACTGTGCTCCACTGTACTCTACCTCTACTGTGCTCCACTGTACTCTACCTCTACTGTACTCCACTGTACTCTATCTCTACTGTGCTCCACTGTACTCTACCTCTACTGTGCTCAACTGTACTCTACTGTACTCCACTGTACTCTACCTCTACTGTACTCCACTGTACTCTATCTCTACTGTACTCCACTGTACTCTACCTCTACTGTACTCCACTGTACTCTATCTCTACTGTGCTCCACTGTACTCTACCTCTACTGTGCTCAACTGTACTGTACTGTACTCCACTGTAATCTACCTCTACTGTACTCCACTGTACTCTACCTCTACTGTACTCCACTGTACTCTACCTCTACTGTACTCCACTGTACTCTACTCTACTGTACTCCACTGTACTCTATCTCTACTGTGATCCACTGTACTCTACCTCTACTGTACTCCACTGTACTCTATCTCTACTGTACTCCACTGTACTCTACCTCTACTGTACTCTACTGTTCTCTACCTCTACTGTGCTGTACTGTACTCTACTCTACTGTACTCCACTGTACTCTATCTCTACTGTGATCCACTGTACTCTACCTCTACTGTACTCCACTTTACTTTATCTCTACTGTGATCCACTGTACTCTATCTCTACTGTGCTCCACTCTACTCTATCTCTACTGTGCTCCACTGTACTCTACCTCTACTGTACTCCACTTTACTTTATTTCTACTGTGATCCACTGTACTCTATCTCTACTGTGCTCCACTGTACTCTACCTCTTCTATGCTCCACTGTACTCTATCTCTACTGTGCTCCACTCTACTCTACCTCTACTGTGCTCCACTGTACTCTACCTCTACTGTACTCCACTGTACTCTATCTCTACTGTACTCCACTGTACTCTACCTCTACTGTGCTCTACTGTTCTCTACCTCTACTGTGCTCTACTGTACTCCACCTCTACTGTGCTCCACTGTACCCTACCTCTACTGTGCTCCACTGTACTCTACCTCTACTGTGCTCTACTGTACTCTACCTCTACTCTGCTCCACTGTATCCACTGTACTCTACCTCTACTGTGCTCCACTGTACTCTACCTCTACTGTGCTCCACTGTAGTCTACCTCTACTGTACTCTACTGTACTCCACCTCTAATGAGCTCCACTGTACTCTGGCTCTACTGTACTCCACTGTACTTTACCTCTACTGTACTCCACTGTACTCTACCTCTACTGTGCTCCACTGTACTCAATTTCTACTGTACTCCTCTGTACTCTACCTCTACTGTGCTCCACTGTACTCTATCTGTAATGTACTCTACTGTACTCTATCTCTACTGTGATCCACCGTACTCTACCTCTGCTGTGCTCCACTGTACTCTATCTCTACTGTACTCCACTGTACTCTACTGTTCTCTACCTCTACTGTACTCTACTGTGCTCCACTGTACTCCACTGTAGTCTACCTCTACTGTGCTCCACTGTACTCTACCTCTACTGTGCTCCACTATACTCTACCTCTACTGTGCTCCACTGTACTCTACCTCTACTGTCCTCCACTGTACTCTACCTCTACTGTGCTCCACTGTACTCTCTCTCTACTGTACTCTACCTCCACTGTACTCTACTGTACTCCACCTCTAATGTGCTCCACTGTACTCTACCTCTACTGTACTCTACCTCTACTGTACTCCACTGTACTCTACCTCTACTGTGCTCTACTGTACTCTATCTCTACTGTGCTCCACTGTACTCTACCTCTACTGTGCTCCACTGTACTCTACCTCTACTGTACTTCACTGTCCTCTATCTCTACTGTACTCCACTGTACTCTACCTCTATTGTCCTCCACTGTACTCTATCTCTACTGTACTCTACTGTACTATATCTCTACTGTACTCCACTGTACTCTATCTCTACTGTACTCCACTGTACTCTACCTCCACTGTACTCTACCTCTACCGTACTCCACTGTACTCTATCTCTACTGTACTCCACTGTACTCTAACTCTACTGTACTCTACTGTTCTCTACCTCCACTGTGCTCTACTGTACTTTACTCTACTGTACTCCACTGTACTCTATCTCTACTGTGATCCACTGTACTCTACCTCTACTGTACTCCACTGTACTCTATCTCTACTGTGATCCACTGTACTCTATCTCTATTGAGCTCCACTGTACTCTATCTCTACTGTGCTCCACTGTACTCTATCTCTACTGTGCTCCACTCTACTCTACCTCTACTGTGCTCCACTGTATCCTACCTCTACTGTACTCCACTGTACTCTCTCTCTACTGTGCTCCACTGTACTCTATCTCTACTGTACTCAGCTGTACTCTACCTCTACTGTGCTCTACTGTTCTCTACCTCTACTGTGCTCTACTCCACTCCACCTCTACTGTGCTCCACTCTACCCTACCTCTACTGTGCTCCACTGTACTCTATTTCTACTGTACTCCTCTGTACTCTACCTCTACTGTGCTCCACTGTACTCTATCTGTAATGTACTCTACTGTACTCTATCTCTACTGTGATCCACTGTACTCTACCTCTACTGTGCTCCACTGTACTCTACCTCTACTGTACTCCACTGTACTCTATCTCTACTGTACTCTACTGTACTCTACCTCTACTGTACTCCACTGTACTCTATCTCTACTGTACTCCACTTTAATCTACCTCTACTGTCCTCCACTGTACTCTACCTCTACTGTGCTCCACTGTACTCTCTCTCTACTGTACTCTACCTCTACTGTACTCTACTGTGCTCCACTGTACTCCACTGTAGTCTACCTCTACTCTGCTCCACTGTACTCTACCTCTACTGTGCTCCACTATACTCTACCTCAACTGTGCTCCACTGTACTCTACCTCTACTGTCCTCCACTGTACTCTACCTCTACTGTGCTCCACTGTACTCTCTCTCTACTGTACTCTACCTCTACTGTACTCTACTGTACTCCACCTCTAATGTGCTCCACTGTACTCTACCTCTACTGTACTCTACCTCTACTGTACTCCACTGTACTCTACCTCTAATGTGCTCCACTGTACTCTATCTCTACTGTGCTCCACTGTACTCTATTTTTACTGTGCTCCACTGTACTCTATCTCTACTGTACTCCACTGTACTCTATCTCTACTGTACTTCACTATCCTTTATCTCTAATGTACTCCACTGTACTCTACCTCTATTGTGCTCCATTGTACTCTATCTCTACTGTACTCTACTGTACTCTATCTCTACTTTACTCCACTGTACTCTAACTCTACTGTACTCCACTGTACTCTACCTCTACTGTGCTCCAATGTACTCTACCTCTACCGTACTCCACTGTACTCTATCTCTACTGTACTCCACTGTACTCTACCTCTACTTTACTCTACTGTTCTCTACCTCTACTGTGCTCTACTCTACTCTACTGTACTCCACTGTACTCTATCTCTACTGTGATCCACTGTACTCTACCTCTACTGTACTCTACTGTACTCTATCTCTACTGTGATCTACTGTACTCTATCTCTACTGTGCTCCACTGTACTCTACCTCTACTGTGCTCCACTGTACTCTATCTCTACTGTGCTCCACTCTACTCTACTTCTACTGTGCTCCACTGTATCCTACCTCTACTGTACTCCACTGTACTCTATCTCTACTGTGCTCCACTGTACTCTATCTCTACTGTACTCCACTGTACTCTACCTCTACTGTGCTCTACTGTTCTCTACCTCTACTGTGCTCCACTGTATCCTACCTCTACTGTACTCCACTGTACTCTATCTCTACTGTGCTCCACTGTACTCTATCTCTACTGTACTCCACTGTACTCTACCTCTACTGTGCTCTACTGTTCTCTACCTCTACTGTGCTCTACTGTACTCCACCTCTACTGTGCTCCACTGTACCCTACCTCTAATGTGCTCCACCGTACTCTACCTCTACTGTGCTCCACTGTACTCTACCTCTACTGTACTCCACTGTACTCTATCTCTACTGTACTCCACTGTACTCTACCTCTACTGTACTCCACTGTACTCTATCTCTACTGTACTCCACTCTAATCTACCTCTACTGTCCTCCACTGTACTCTACCTCTACTGTGCTCCACTGTTCTCTCTATCTCTACTGTACTCTACCTCTACTGTACTCTACTGTGCTCCACTGTACTCCACTGTAGTCTACCTCTACTGTGCTCCACTGTACTCTACCTCTACTGTGCTCCACTATACTCTACCTCAACTGTGCTCCACTGTACTCTACCTCTACTGTCCTCCACTGTACTCTACCGCTACTGTGCTCCACTGTACTCTCTCTCTACTGTACTCTACCTCTACTGTACTCTACTGTACTCCACCTCTAATGTGCTCCACTGTACTCTACCTCTACTGTACTCTACCTCTACTGTACTCCACTGTACTCTACCTCTAATGTGCTCCACTGTACTCTATCTCTACTGTGCTCCACTGTACTCTATTTCTACTGTGCTCCACTGTACTCTATCTCTACTGTACTCCACTGTACTCTATCTCTACTGTACTTCACTATCCTTTATCTCTAATGTACTCCACTGTACTCTACCTCTATTGTGCTCCATTGTACTCTATCTCTACTGTACTCTACTGTACTCTATCTCTACTTTACTCCACTGTACTCTATCTCTACTGTACTCCACTGTACTCTACCTCTACTGTGCTCCACTGTACTCTACCTCTACCGTACTCCACTGTACTCTACCTCTACTGTGCTCCACTGTACTCTATCTCTACTGTGCTCCACTCTACTCTACCTCTACTGTGCTCCAATGTATCCTACCTCTACTGTACTCCACTGTACTCTATCTCTACTGTGCTCCACTGTACTCTATCTCTACTGTACTCCACTGTACTCTACCTCTACTGTGCTCTACTGTTCTCTACCTCTACTGTGCTCTACTGTACTCCACCTCTACTGTTCTCCACTGTACCCTACCTCTATTGTGCTCCACTGTACTCTACCTCTACTGTGCTCCACTGTACTCTACCTCTACTGTACTCCACTGTATTCTATCTCTACTGTGCTCCACTGTACTCTACCTCTACTGTGCTCAACTGTACTCTACTGTACTCCACTGTACTCTACCTCTACTGTTCTCCACTGTACTCTATCTCTACTGTACTCCACTGTACTCTACCTCTACTGTACTCCACTGTACTCTATCTCTACTGTGCTCCACTGTACTCTACCTCTACTGTGCCCAACTGTACTGTACTCTACTCCACTGTACTCTACCTCTACTGTACTCCACTGTACTCTACCTCTACTGTACTCCACTTTACTCTACCTCTACTGTACTCAACTGTACTCTATCTCTACTGTGCTCCACTGTTCTCTACCTCTACTGTACTCCACTGTACTCTATCTCTACTGTACTCCACTGTACTCTACCTATACTGTACTCTACTGTTCTCTTCCTCTACTGTACTCCAATGTACTCTATCTCTACTATGATCCACTGTACTCTACCTCTACTGTACTCCAATGTACTCTATCTCTACTCTACTCCACTGTACTCTACCTCTACTGTACTCTACTGTTCTCTACCTCTACTGTGCTCTACTGTACTCTTCTCTACTGTACTCCACTGTACTCTGTCTCTACTATGATCCACTGTACTCTACCTCTACTGTACTCCACTGTACTCTATCTCTACTGTGATCCACTGTACTCTATCTCTACTGTTCTCCACTGTACTCTACCTCTACTATGCTCCACTGTACTCTATCTGTACTGTGCTCCACTCTACTCTACCTCTACTGTGCTCCACTGTACCCTACCTCTACTGTACTCCACTCTACTCTATCTCTACTGTGCTCCACTGTACTCTATCTCTACTGTACTCCACTGTACTCTACCTCTACTGTGCTCTACTGTTCTCTACCTCTACTGTGCTCTACTGTACTCAACCTCTACTGTGCTCCACTGTACCCTACCTCTACTGTGCTCCACTGTACTCTACCTCTACTGTGCTCCACTGTACTCTACCTCTACTGTGCTCTACTGTACTCTACCTCTACTGTGCTCCACTGTACTCTACCTCTACTGTGCTCCACTGTACTCTATCTCTACTGTGCTCCACTGTACTCTCTTTCTACTGTACTCCTCTGTACTCTACCTCTACTGTGCTCCACTGTACTCTACCTCTACTGTACTCCACTTTACTTTATCTCTACTGTGATCCACTGTACTCTATCTCTACTGTGCTCCACTGTACTCTACCTCTACTATGCTCCACTGTACTCTATCTCTACTGTGCTCCACTCTACTCTACCTCTACTGTGCTGCACTGTACTCTACCTCTACTGTACTCCACTGTACTCTATCTCTACTGTACTCCACTGTACTCTACCTCTACTGTGCTCTACTGTTCTCTACCTCTACTGTGCTCTACTGTAACCCACTTATACTGTGCTCCACTGTACCCTACCTCTACTGTGCTCCACTGTACTCTACCTCTACTGTGATCCACTGTACTCTACCTCTACTCTGCTCCACTGTATCCACTGTACTCTACCTCTACTCTGCTCCACTGTACTCTACCTCTACTGTGCTCCACTGTACTCTACCTCTACTGTGCTCCACTGTACTCTACCTCTACTGTACTCTACTGTACTCCACCTCTAATGGGCTCCACTGTACTCTAGCTCTACTGTACTCCACTGTACTTTACCTCTACTGTACTCTACTGTACTCTACCTCTACTGTGCTCCACTGTACTCTACCTCTACTGTGCTCAACTGTACTCTACTGTACTCCACTGTACTCTACCTCTACTGTACTCCACTGTACTCTATCTCTACTGTACTCCACTGTACTCTACCTCTACTGTACTCCACTGTACTCTATCTCTACTGTGCTCCACTGTACTCTACCTCTACTGTGCTCAACTGTACTGTACTGTACTGTACTCCACTGTAATCTACCTCTACTGTACTCCACTGTACTCTACCTCTACTGTACTCCACTGTACTCTACCTCTACTGTACTCCACTGTACTCTACTCTACTGTACTCCACTGCACTCTATCTCTACTGTGATCCACTGTACTCTACCTCTACTGTACTCCACTGTACTCTATCTCTACTGTACTCCACTGTACTCTACCTCTACTGTACTCTACTGTTCTCTACCTCTACTGTGCTCTACTGTACTCTACTCTACTGTACTCCACTGTAATCTATCTCTACTGTAATCCACTGTACTCTACCTCTACTGTACTCCACTTTACTTTATCTCTACTGTGATCCACTGTACTCTATCTCTACTGTGCTCCACTGTACTCTACCTCTACTATGCTCCACTGTACTCTATCTCTACTGTGCTCCACTCTACTCTACCTCTACTGTGCTCCACTGTACTCTACCTCTACTGTACTCCACTTTACTTTATCTCTACTGTGATCCACTGTACTCTATCTCTACTGTGCTCCACTGTACTCTACCTCTACTATGCTCCACTGTACTCTACCTCTACTGTGCTCCACTCTACTCTACCTCTACTGTGCTCCACTGTACTCTACCTCTACTGTACTCCATTGTACTCTATCTCTACTGTACTCCACTGTACTCTACCTCTACTGTGCCTACTGTTCTCTACCTCTACTGTGCTCTACTGTACTCCACCTCTACTGTGCTCCACTGTACCCTACCTCTACTGTGCTCCACTGTACTCTACCTCTACTGTGCTCCACTGTACTCTACCTCTACTCTGCTCCACTGTATCCACTGTACTCTACCTCTACTGTGCTCCACTGTACTCTACCTCTACTGTGCTCCACTGTACTCTACCTCTACTGTACTCTACTGTACTCCACCTCTAATGAGCTCCACTGTACTCTGGCTCTACTGTACTCCACTGTACTTTACGTCTACTGTACTCCACTGTACTCTACCTCTACTGTGCTCCACTGTACTCTATTTCTACTGTACTCCTCTGTACTCTACCTCTACTGTGCTCCACTGTACTCTATCTGTAATGTACTCTACTGTACTCTATCTCTACTGTGATCCACTGTACTCTACCTCTGCTGTGCTCCACTGTACTCTATCTCTACTGTACTCCACTGTACTCTACTGTTCTCTACCTCTACTGTACTCTACTGTGCTCCACTGTACTCCACTGTAGTCTACCTCTACTGTGCTCCACTGTACTCTACCTCTACTGTGCTCCACTATACTCTACCTCTACTGTGCTCCACTGTACTCTACCTCTACTGTCCTCCACTGTACTCTACCTCTACTGTGCTCCACTGTACTCTCTCTCTACTGTACTCTACCTGTACTGTACTCTACTGTACTCCACCTCTAATGTGCTCCACTGTACTCTACCTCTACTGTACTCTACCTCTACTGTACTCCACTGTACTCTACCTCTACTGTGCTCTACTGTACTCTATCTCTACTGTGCTCCACTGTACTCTACCTCTACTGTGCTCCACTGTACTCTACCTCTACTGTACTTTACTGTCCTCTATCTCTACTGTACTCCACTGTACTCTACCTCTATTGTCCTCCACTGTACTCTATCTCTACTGTACTCTACTGTACTATATCTCTACTGTACTCCACTGTACTCTATCTCTACTGTACTCCACTGTACTCTACCTCCACTGTACTCTACCTCTACCGTACTCCACTGTACTCTATCTCTACTGTACTCCACTGTACTCTACCTCTACTGTACTCTACTGTTCTCTACCTCTACTGTGCTCTACTGTACTTTACTCTACTGTACTCCACTGTACTCTATCTCTACTGTGATCCACTGTACTCTACCTCTACTGTACTCCACTGTACTCTATCTCTACTGTGATCCACTGTACTCTATCTCTATTGAGCTCCACTGTACTCTATCTCTACTGTGCTCCACTGTACTCTATCTCTACTGTGCTCCACTCTACTCTACCTCTACTGTGCTCCACTGTATCCTACCTCTACTGTACTCCACTGTACTCTCTCTCTACTGTGCTCCACTGTACTCTATCTCTACTGTACTCAGCTGTACTCTACCTCTACTGTGCTCTACTGTTCTCTACCTCTACTGTGCTCTACTCTACTCCACCTCTACTGTGCTCCACTGTACCCTACCTCTACTGTGCTCCACCGTACTCTACCTCTACTGTGCTCCACTGTACTCTACCTCTACTGTACTCCACTGTACTCTATCTCTACTGTACTCCACTGTACTCAACCTCTTCTGTACTCCACTGTACTCTATCTCTACTGTACTCCACTCTAATCTACCTCTACTGTCCTCCACTGTACTCTACCTCTACTGTGCTCCACTGTACTCTCTCTCTACTGTACTCTACCTCTACTGTACTCTACTGTACTCCACCTCTAATGTGCTCCACTGTACTCTACCTCTACTGTACTCTACCTCTACTGTCCTCCACTGTACTCTACCTCTACTGTGCTCCACTGTACTCTCTCTCTACTGTACTCTACCTCTACTGTACTCTACTGTGCTCCACTGTACTCCACTGTAGTCTACCTCTACTGTGCTCCACTGTACTCTACCTCTACTGTGCTCCACTATACTCTACCTCAACTGTGCTCCACTGTACTCTACCTCTACTGTCCTCCACTGTACTCTATCTCTACTGTGCTCCACTGTACTCTCTCTCTACTGCACTCTACCTCTACTGTACTCTACTGTACTCCACCTCTAATGTGCTCCACTGTAATCTACCTCTACTGTACTCTACCTCTACTGTACTCCACTGTACTCTACCTCTAATGTGCACCACTGTACTCTATCTCTACTGTGCTCCACTGTACTCTATTTCTACTGTGCTCCACTGTACTCTATCTCTACTGTACTCCACTGTACTCTATCTCTACTGTACTTCACTATCCTTTATCTCTAATGTACTCCACTGTACTCTACCTCTATTGTGCTCCATTGTACTCTATCTCTACTGTACTCTACTGTACTCTATCTCTACTTTACTCCACTGTACTCTATCTCTACTGTACTCCACTGTACTCTACCTCTACTGTGCTCCACTGTACTCTACCTCTACCGTACTCCACTGTACTCTATCTCTACTGTACTCCACTGTACTCTACCTCTACTGTACTCTACTGTTCTCTACCTCTACTGTGCTCTACACTACTCTACTGTACTCCACTGTACTCTATCTCTACTGTGATCCACTGTACTCTACCTCTACTGTACTCTACTGTACTCTATCTCTACTGTGATCTACTGTACTCTATCTCTACTGTGCTCCACTGTACTCTACCTCTACTGTGCTCCACTGTGCTCTATCTCTACTGTGCTCCACTCTACTCTACCTCTACTGTGCTCCACTGTATCCTACCTCTACTGTACTCCACTGTACTCTATCTCTACTGTGCTCCACTGTACTCTATCTCTACTGTACTCCACTGTACTCTACCTCTACTGTGCTCTACTGTTCTCTACCTCTACTGTGCTCTACTGTACTCCACCTCTACTGTTCTCCACTGTACCCTACCTCTATTGTGCTCCACTGTACTCTACCTCTACTGTGCTCCACTGTACTCTACCTCTACTGTACTCCACTGTATTCTATCTCTACTGTGCTCCACTGTACTCTACCTCTACTGTGCTCAACTGTACTCTACTGTACTCCACTGTACTCTACCTCTACTCTACTCCACTGTACTCTATCTCTACTGTACTCCACTGTACTCTACCTCTACTGTACTCCACTGTACTCTATCTCTACTGTGCTCTACTGTACTCTACCTCTACTGTGCCCAACTGTACTGTACTCTACTCCACTGTACTCTACCTCTACTGTACTCCACTTTACTCTACCTCTACTGTACTCCACTTTACTCTACCTCTACTGTACTCAACTGTACTCTATCTCTACTGTGCTCCACTGTTCTCTACCTCTACTGTATTCCACTGTACTCTATCCCTACTGTACTCCACTGTACTCTACCTATACTGTACTCTACTGTTCTCTTCCTCTACTGTACTCCACTGTACTCTATCTCTACTGTGATCCACTGTACTCTACCTCTACTGTACTCCACTGTACTCTATCTCTACTCTACTCCACTGTACTCTACCTCTACTGTACTCTACTGTTCTCTACCTCTACTGTGCTCTACTGTACTCTTCTCTACTGTACTCCACTGTACTCTATCTCTACTGTGATCCACTGTACTCTACCTCTACTGTACTCCACTGTACTCTATCTCTACTGTGATCCACTGTACTCTATCTCTACTGTGCTCCACTGTACTCTACCTCTACTATGCTCCACTGTACTCTATCTGTACTGTGCTCCACTCTACTCTACCTCTACTGTGCTCCACTGTACTCTACCTCTACTGTACTCCACTCTACTCTACCTCTACTGTGCTCCACTGTACTCTATCTCTACTGTACTCCACTGTACTCTACCTCTACTGTGCTCTACTGTTCTCTACCTCTACTCTGCTCTACTGTACTCCACCTCTACTGTGCTCCACTGTACCCTACCTCTACTGTGCTCCAGTGTACTCTACCTCTACTGTGCTCCACTGTACTCTACCTCTACTGTGCTCTACTGTACTCTACCTCTACTGTGCTCCACTGTACTCTACCTCTACTGTGCTCCACTGTACTCTATCTCTACTGTGCTCCACTGTACTCTATTTCTACTGTACTCCTCTGTACTCTACCTCTACTGTGCTCCACTGTACTCTACCTCTGCTGTGCTCCACTGTACTCTATCTCTACTGTACTCCACTGTACTCTACTGTTCTCTACCTCTACTGTACTCTACTGTGCTCCACTGTACTTCACTGTAGTCTACCTCTACTGTGCTCCACTGTACTCTACCTCTACTGTGCTCCACTATAATTTACCTCTACTGTGCTCCACTGTACTCTACCTCTACTGTCCTCCACTGTACTCTACCTCTACTGTGCTCCACTGTACTCTCTCTCTACTGTACTCTACCTCTACTGTACTCTACTGTACTCCACCTCTAATGTGCTCCACTGTACTCTACCTCTAATGTACTCTACCTCTACTGTACTCCACTGTACTCTACCTCTACTGTGCTCTACTGTACTCTATCTCTACTGTGCTCCACTGTACTCTACCTCTACTGTACTCCACTATACTCTAACTCTACTATACTCCACTGTGCTCTATCTCTACTGTGCTCCACTGTACTCTATTTCTACTGTGCTCCACTGTACTCTATCTCGATTGTACTCCACTGTACTCTATTTCTACTGTACTTCACTGTCCTCTATCTCTACTGTACTCCACTGTACACTACCTCTATTGTGCTCCACTGTACTCTATATCTACTGTACTCTACTGTACTCTATCTCTACTGTACTCCACTGTACTCTATCTCTACTGTACTCCACTGTACTCTACCTCTACTGTACTCTACTGTACTCTATCTCTACTGTACTCCAATGTACTCTATCTCTACTGTACTCCACTGTACTCTACCTCTACTGTACTCTACTGTTCTCTACCTCTACTCGGCTCTACTGTACTCTACTCTACTGTACTACACTGTACTCTATCTCTACTGTGATCCACTGTACTCTACTTCTACTGTACTCAACTGTAATCTATCTCTACTGTATCCACTGTACTCTATCTCTACTGTGCTCCACTGTACTCTACCTCTACTGTGCTCCACTGTACTCTATCTCTACTGTGCTCCTCTCTACTCTACCTCTACTGTGCTCCACTGTATCCTACCTCTACTGTACTCCACTGTACTCTATCTCTACTGTGCTCCACTTTACTCTATCTCTACTGTACTCCACTGTACTCTACCTCTACTGTGCTCTACTGTTCTCTACCTCTACTGTGCTCTACTGTACTCCACCTCTACTGTGCTCCACTCTACTCTACCTCTACTGTGCTCCACTGTATCCAACCTCTACTGTGCTCTACTGTACTCTATCTCTACTGTGCTCCACTGTACTCTACCTCTACTGTACTCCACTATACTCTAACTCTACTATACTCCACTGTACTCTATCTCTACTGTACTCCACTGTACTCTACCTCTATTGTGCTCCACTGTACTCTATATCTACTGTACTCTACTGTACTCTATCTCTACTGTACTCCACTGTACTCTATCTCTACTGTACTCCACTCTACTCTACCTCTACTGTACTCTACTGTACTCTATCTCTACTGTACTCCACTGTACTCTATCTCTACTGTACTCCACTGTACTCTACCTCTACTGTACTCTACTGTTCTCTACCTCTACTCGGCTCTACTGTACTCTACTCTACTGTACTACACTGTACTCTATCTCTACTGTGATCCACTGTACTCTACTTCTACTGTACTCCACTGTAATCTATCTCTACTGTATCCACTGTACTCTATCTCTACTGTGCTCCACTGTACTCTACCTCTACTGTGCTCCACTGTACTCTACCTCTACCGTACTCCACTGTACTCTATCTCTACTGTACTCCACTGTACTCTACCTCAACTGTACTCTACTGTTCTCTACCTCTACTGTGCTCTACTCTACTCTACTGTACTCCACTGTACTCTATCTCTACTGTGATCCACTGTACTCTACCTCTACTGTACTCTACTGTACTCTATCTCTACTGTGATCTACTGTACTCTATCTCTACTGTGCTCCACTGTACTCTACCTCTACTGTGCTCCACTGTACTCTATCTCTACTGTGCTCCACTCTACTCTACCTCTACTGTGCTCCACTGTATCCTACCTCTACTGTACTCCACTGTACTCTATCTCTACTGTGCTCCACTGTATTCTATCTCTACTGTACTCCACTGTACTCTACCTCTACTGTGCTCTACTGTTCTCTACCTCTACTGTGCTCTACTGTACTCCACCTCTACTGTTCTCCACTGTACCCTACCTCTATTGTGCTCCACTGTACTCTACCTCTACTGTACTCCACTGTATTCTATCTCTACTGTGCTCCACTGTACTCTACCTCTACTGTGCTCAACTGTACTCTACTGTACTCCACTGTACTCTACCTCTACTGTACTCCACTGTACTCTATCTCTACTGTACTCCACTGTACTCTACCTCTACTGTACTCCACTGTACTCTATCTCTACTGTGCTCCACTGTACTCTACCTCTACTGTGCCCAACTGTACTGTACTCTACCTCTACTGTACTCCACTGTACTCTACCTCTACTGTACTCCACTTTACTCTACCTCTACTGTACTCAACTGTACTCTATCTCTACTGTGCTCCACTGTACTCTACCTCTACTGTACTCCACTGTACTCTATCTCTACTGTACTCCACTGTACTCTACCTATACTGTACTCTACTGTTCTCTTCCTCTACTGTACTCCACTGTACTCTATCTCTACTGTGATCCACTGTACTCTACCTCTACTGTACTCCACTGTACTCTATCTCTACTGTACTCCACTGTACTCTACCTATACTGTACTCTACTGTTCTCTTCCTCTACTGTACTCCACTGTACTCTATCTCTACTGTGATCCACTGTACTCTACCTCTACTGTACTCCACTGTACTCTATCTCTACTCTACTCCACTGTACTCTACCTCTACTGTACTCTACTGTTCTCTACCTCTACTGTGCTCTACTGTACTCTTCTCTACTGTACTCCACTGTACTCTATCTCTACTGTGATCCACTGTACTCTACCTCTACTGTACTCCACTGTACTCTATCTCTACTGTGATCCACTGTACTCTATCTCTACTGTGCTCCACTGTACTCTACCTCTACTATGCTCCACTGTACTCTATCTGTACTGTGCTCCACTCTACTCTACCTCTACTGTGCTCCACTGTACTCTACCTCTACTGTACTCCACTCTACTCTATCTCTACTGTGCTCCACTGTACTCTATCTCTACTGTACTCCACTGTACTCTACCTCTACTGTGCTCTACTGTTCTCTACCTCTACTGTGCTCTACTGTACTCCACCTCTACTGTGCTCCACTGTACCCTACCTCTACTGTGCTCCACTGTACTCTACCTCTACTGTGCTCCACTGTACTCTACCTCTACTGTGCTCCACTGTACTCTACCTCTACTGTGCTCCACTGTACTCTATCTCTACTGTGCTCCACTGTACTCTATTTCTACTGTACTCTACTGTACTCCACCTCTAATGTGCTCCACTGTACTCTACCTCTACTGTACTCTACCTCTACTGTACTCCACTGTACTCTACCTCTACTGTGCTCTACTGTACTCTATCTCTACTCTGCTCCACTCTACTCTACCTCTACTGTGCTCCACTGTACTCTACCTCTACTGTACTTCACTGTCCTCTATCTCTACTGTACTCCACTGTACTCTACCTCTACTGTGCTCCACTGTACTCTACCTCTACTGTACTCCACTGTACTCTATCTCTACTGTGCTCCACTGTACTCTACCTCTACTGTGCTCCACTGTACTCTACCTCTACTGTGCTCCACTGTACTCTACCTCTACTGTACTCCACTGTACTCTATCTCTACTGTGCTCCACTGTACTCTACCTCTACTGTGCTCAACTGTACTCTACTGTACTCCACTGTACTCTACCTCTACTGTGCTCCACTGTACTCTACCTCTACTGTACTTCACTGTCCTCTATCTCTACTGTACTCCACTGTACTCTACCTCTATTGTCCTCCACTGTACTCTATCTCTACTGTACTCCACTGTACTCTACCTCCACTGTACTCTACCTCTACCGTACTCCACTGTACTATATCTCTACTGTACTCCACTGTACTCTACCTCTACTGTACTCTACTGTTCTCTACCTCTACTGTGCTCTACTGTACTTTACTCTACTGTACTCTACTGTACTCTATCTCTACTGTGATCCACTGTACTCTACCTCTACTGTACTCCACTGTACTCTATCTCTACTGTGATCCACTGTACTCTATCTCTATTGTGCTCCACTGTACTCTACCTCTACTGTGCTCCACTGTACTCTATCTCTACTGTGCTCCACTCTACTCTACCTCTACTGTGCTCCACTGTATCCTACCTCTACTGTACTCCACTGTACTCTCTCTCTACTGTGCTCCACTGTACTCTATCTCTACTGTACTCCACTGTACTCTACCTCTACTGTACTCTACTGTTCTCTACCTCTACTGTGCTCCACTGTACTCTATCTCTACTGTACTCCACTGTACTCTACCTCTACTGTTCTCTACTGTTCTCTACCTCTACTGTGCTCTACTGTACTCTACTCTACTGTGATCCACTGTACTCTATCTCTACTGTGCTCCACTGTACTCTACCTCTACTATGCTCCACTGTACTCTATCTCTACTGTGCTCCACTCTACTCTACCTCTACTGTGCTCCACTGTACTCTACCTCTACTGTACTCCACTTTACTTTATCTCTACTGTGATCCACTGTACTCTATCTCTACTGTGCTCCACTGTACTCTACCTCTACTATGATCCACTGTACTCTATCTCTACTGTGCTCCACTCTACTCTACCTCTACTGTGCTCCACTGTACTCTACCTCTACTGTACTCCGCTGTACTCTATCTCTACTGTACTCCACTGCACTCTACCTCTACTGTGCTCTACTGTTCTCTACCTCTACTGTGCTCTACTGTACTCCACCTCTACTGTGCTCCACTGTACCCTACCTCTACTGTGCTCCACTGTACTCTACCTCTACTGTGCTCCACTGTACTCTACCTCTACTCTGCTCCACTGTATCCACTGTACTCTACCTCTACTGTGCTCCACTGTACTCTACCTCTACTGTGCTCCACTGTACTCTACCTCTACTGTACTCTACTGTACTCCACCTCTAATGAGCTCCACTGTACTCTGGCTCTACTGTACTCCACTGTACTTTACCTCTACTGTACTCCACTGTACTCTACCTCTACTGTGCTCCACTGTACTCTATTTCTACTGTACTCCTCTAAACTCTACCTCTACTGTGCTCCACTGTACTCTATCTGTAATGTACTCTACTGTACTCTATCTCTACTGTGATCCACTGTAATCTACCTCTGCTGTGCTCCACTGTACTCTATCTCTACTGTACTCCACTGTACTCTACTGTTCTCTACCTCTACTGTACTCTACTGTGCTCCACTGTACTCCACTGTAGTCTACCTCTACTGTGCTCCACTGTACTCTACCTCTACTGTGATCTACTGTACTCTATCTCTACTGTGCTCCACTGTACTCTACCTCTACTGTGCTCCACTGTACTCTATCTCTACTGTGCTCCACTCTACTCTACCTCTACTGTACTCCACTGTATCCTACCTCTACTGTACTCCACTGTACTCTATCTCTACTGTGCTCCACTGTACTCTATCTCTACTGTACTCCACTGTACTCTACCTCTACTGTGCTCTACTGTTCTCTACCTCTACTGTGCTCTACTGTACTCCACCTCTACTGTTCTCCACTGTACCCTACCTCTATTGTGCTCCACTGTACTCTACCTCTACTGTACTCCACTGTATTCTATCTCTACTGTGCTCCACTGTACTCTACCTCTACTGTGCTCAACTGTACTCTACTGTACTCCACTGTACTCTACCTCTACTGTACTCCACTGTACTCTATCTCTACTGTACTCCACTGCACTCTACCTCTACTGTGCCCAACTGTACTGTACTCTACCTCTACTGTACTCCACTGTACTCTACCTCTACTGTACTCCACTTTACTCTACCTCTACTGTACTCAACTGTACTCTATCTCTACTGTGCTCCACTGTACTCTACCTCTACTGTACTCCACTGTACTCTATCTCTACTGTACTCCACTGTACTCTACCTATACTGTACTCTACTGTTCTCTTCCTCTACTGTACTCCACTGTACTCTATCTCTACTGTGATCCACTGTACTCTACCTCTACTGTACTCCACTGTACTCTATCTCTACTGTACTCCACTGTACTCTACCTATACTGTACTCTACTGTTCTCTTCCTCTACTGTACTCCACTGTACTCTATCTCTACTGTGATCCACTGTACTCTACCTCTACTGTACTCCACTGTACTCTATCTCTACTCTACTCCACTGTACTCTACCTCTACTGTACTCTACTGTTCTCTACCTCTACTGTGCTCTACTGTACTCTTCTCTACTGTACTCCACTGTACTCTATCTCTACTGTGATCCACTGTACTCTACCTCTACTGTACTCCACTGTACTCTATCTCTACTGTGATCCACTGTACTCTATCTCTACTGTGCTCCACTGTACTCTACCTCTACTGTACTCCACTCTACTCTATCTCTACTGTGCTCCACTGTACTCTATCTCTGCTGTACTCCACTCTACTCTATCTCTACTGTGCTCCACTGTACTCTATCTCTACTGTACTCCACTGTACTCTACCTCTACTGTGCTCTACTGTTCTCTACCTCTACTGTGCTCTACTGTACTCCACCTCTACTGTGCTCCACTGTACCCTACCTCTACTGTGCTCCACTGTACTCTACCTCTACTGTGTTCCACTGTACTCTACCTCTACTGTGCTCCAATGTACTCTACCTCTACTGTGCTCCACTGTATTCTACCTCTACTGTGCTCCACTGTACTCTATCTCTACTGTGCTCCACTGTACTCTATTTCTACTGTACTCTACTGTACTCCACCTCTAATGTGCTCCACTGTACTCTACCTCTACTGTACTCTACCTCTACTGTACTCCACTGTACTCTACCTCTACTGTGCTCTACTGTACTCTATCTCTACTCTGCTCCACTCTACTCTACCTCTACTGTGCTCCACTGTACTCTACCTCTACTGTACTTCACTGTCCTCTATCTCTACTGTACTCCACTGTACTCTACCTCTACTGTGCTCCACTGTACTCTACCTCTACTGTACTCCACTGTACTCTATCTCTACTGTGCTCCACTGTACTCTACCTCTACTGTGCTCCACTGTACTCTACCTCTACTGTGCTCCACTGTACTCTACCTCTACTGTACTCCACTGTACTCTATCTCTACTGTGCTCCACTGTACTCTACCTCTACTGTGCTCAACTGTACTCTACTGTACTCCACTGTACTCTACCTCTACTGTGCTCCACTGTACTCTACCTCTACTGTACTTCACTGTCCTCTATCTCTACTGTACTCCACTGTACTCTACCTCTATTGTCCTCCACTGTACTCTATCTCTACTGTACTCCACTGTACTCTACCTCCACTGTACTCTACCTCTACCGTACTCCACTGTACTCTATCTCTACTGTACTCCACTGTACTCTACCTCTACTGTACTCTACTGTTCTCTACCTCTACTGTGCTCTACTGTACTTTACTCTACTGTACTCCACTGTACTCTATCTCTACTGTGATCCACTGTACTCTACCTCTACTGTACTCCACTGTACTCTATCTCTACTGTGATCCACTGTACTCTATCTCTATTGTGCTCCACTGTACTCTACCTCTACTGTGCTCCACTGTACTCTATCTCTACTGTGCTCCACTCTACTCTACCTCTACTGTGCTCCACTGTATCCTACCTCTACTGTACTCCACTGTACTCTCTCTCTACTGTGCTCCACTGTACTCTATCTCTACTGTACTCCACTGTACTCTACCTCTACTGTACTCTACTGTTCTCTACCTCTACTGTGCTCCACTGTACTCTATCTCTACTGTACTCCACTGTACTCTACCTCTACTGTACTCTACTGTTCTCTACCTCTACTGTGCTCTACTGTACTCTACTCTACTGTGATCCACTGTACTCTATCTCTACTGTGCTCCACTGTACTCTATCTCTACTGTGCTCTACTGTACTCTATCTCTAATCTGCTCCACTGTACTCTACCTCTACTGTACTCTACTGTTCTCTACCTCTACTGTACTTCACTGTCCTCTATCTCTACTGTACTCCACTGTACTCCACCTCTACTGTGCTCCACTGTACCCTACCTCTACTGTGCTCCACTGTACTCTACCTCTACTGTGCTCCACTGTACTCTACCTCTACTCTGCTCCACTGTATCCACTGTACTCTACCTCTACTGTGCTCCACTGTACTCTACCTCTACTGTGCTCCACTGTAGTCTACCTCTACTGTACTCTACTGTACTCCACCTCTAATGAGCTCCACTGTACTCTGGCTCTACTGTACTCCACTGTACTTTACCTCTACTGTACTCCACTGTACTCTACCTCTACTGTGCTCCACTGTACTCAATTTCTACTGTACTCCTCTGTACTCTACCTCTACTGTGCTCCACTGTACTCTATCTGTAATGTACTCTACTGTACTCTATCTCTACTGTGATCCACCGTACTCTACCTCTGCTGTGCTCCACTGTACTCTATCTCTACTGTACTCCACTGTACTCTACTGTTCTCTACCTCTACTGTACTCTACTGTGCTCCACTGTACTCCACTGTAGTCTACCTCTACTGTGCTCCACTGTACTCTACCTCTACTGTGCTCCACTATACTCTACCTCTACTGTGCTCCACTGTACTCTACCTCTACTGTCCTCCACTGTACTCTACCTCTACTGTGCTCCACTGTACTCTCTCTCTACTGTACTCTACCTCCACTGTACTCTACTGTACTCCACCTCTAATGTGCTCCACTGTACTCTACCTCTACTGTACTCTACCTCTACTGTACTCCACTGTACTCTACCTCTACTGTGCTCTACTGTACTCTATCTCTACTGTGCTCCACTGTACTCTACCTCTACTGTGCTCCACTGTACTCTACCTCTACTGTACTTCACTGTCCTCTATCTCTACTGTACTCCACTGTACTCTACCTCTATTGTCCTCCACTGTACTCTATCTCTACTGTACTCTACTGTACTATATCTCTACTGTACTCCACTGTACTCTATCTCTACTGTACTCCACTGTACTCTACCTCCACTGTACTCTACCTCTACCGTACTCCACTGTACTCTATCTCTACTGTACTCCACTGTACTCTAACTCTACTGTACTCTACTGTTCTCTACCTCCACTGTGCTCTACTGTACTTTACTCTACTGTACTCCACTGTACTCTATCTCTACTGTGATCCACTGTACTCTACCTCTACTGTACTCCACTGTACTCTATCTCTACTGTGATCCACTGTACTCTATCTCTATTGAGCTCCACTGTACTCTATCTCTACTGTGCTCCACTGTACTCTATCTCTACTGTGCTCCACTCTACTCTACCTCTACTGTGCTCCACTGTATCCTACCTCTACTGTACTCCACTGTACTCTCTCTCTACTGTGCTCCACTGTACTCTATCTCTACTGTACTCAGCTGTACTCTACCTCTACTGTGCTCTACTGTTCTCTACCTCTACTGTGCTCTACTCCACTCCACCTCTACTGTGCTCCACTCTACCCTACCTCTACTGTGCTCCACTGTACTCTATTTCTACTGTACTCCTCTGTACTCTACCTCTACTGTGCTCCACTGTACTCTATCTGTAATGTACTCTACTGTACTCTATCTCTACTGTGATCCACTGTACTCTACCTCTACTGTGCTCCACTGTACTCTACCTCTACTGTACTCCACTGTACTCTATCTCTACTGTACTCTACTGTACTCTACCTCTACTGTACTCCACTGTACTCTATCTCTACTGTACTCCACTTTAATCTACCTCTACTGTCCTCCACTGTACTCTACCTCTACTGTGCTCCACTGTACTCTCTCTCTACTGTACTCTACCTCTACTGTACTCTACTGTGCTCCACTGTACTCCACTGTAGTCTACCTCTACTCTGCTCCACTGTACTCTACCTCTACTGTGCTCCACTATACTCTACCTCAACTGTGCTCCACTGTACTCTACCTCTACTGTCCTCCACTGTACTCTACCTCTACTGTGCTCCACTGTACTCTCTCTCTACTGTACTCTACCTCTACTGTACTCTACTGTACTCCACCTCTAATGTGCTCCACTGTACTCTACCTCTACTGTACTCTACCTCTACTGTACTCCACTGTACTCTACCTCTAATGTGCTCCACTGTACTCTATCTCTACTGTGCTCCACTGTACTCTATTTTTACTGTGCTCCACTGTACTCTATCTCTACTGTACTCCACTGTACTCTATCTCTACTGTACTTCACTATCCTTTATCTCTAATGTACTCCACTGTACTCTACCTCTATTGTGCTCCATTGTACTCTATCTCTACTGTACTCTACTGTACTCTATCTCTACTTTACTCCACTGTACTCTAACTCTACTGTACTCCACTGTACTCTACCTCTACTGTGCTCCAATGTACTCTACCTCTACCGTACTCCACTGTACTCTATCTCTACTGTACTCCACTGTACTCTACCTCTACTTTACTCTACTGTTCTCTACCTCTACTGTGCTCTACTCTACTCTACTGTACTCCACTGTACTCTATCTCTACTGTGATCCACTGTACTCTACCTCTACTGTACTCTACTGTACTCTATCTCTACTGTGATCTACTGTACTCTATCTCTACTGTGCTCCACTGTACTCTACCTCTACTGTGCTCCACTGTACTCTATCTCTACTGTGCTCCACTCTACTCTACTTCTACTGTGCTCCACTGTATCCTACCTCTACTGTACTCCACTGTACTCTATCTCTACTGTGCTCCACTGTACTCTATCTCTACTGTACTCCACTGTACTCTACCTCTACTGTGCTCTACTGTTCTCTACCTCTACTGTGCTCTACTGTACTCCACCTCTACTGTTCTCCACTGTACCCTACCTCTACTGTACTCCACTGTATTCTATCTCTACTGTGCTCCACTGTACTCTACCTCTACTGTGCTCAACTGTACTCTACTGTACTCCACTGTACTCTACCTCTACTGTACTCCACTGTACTCTATCTCTACTGTACTCCACTGTACTCTACCTCTACTGTACTCCACTGTACTCTATCTCTACTGTGCTCCACTGTACTCTACCTCTACTGTGCCCAACTGTACTGTACTCTACTCCACTGTACTCTACCTCTACTGTACTCCACTGTACTCTACCTCTACTGTACTCCACTGTACTCTACCTCTACTGTACTCAACTGTACTCTATCTCTACTGTGCTCCACTGTTCTCTACCTCTACTGTACTCCACTGTACTCTATCTCTACTGTACTCCACTGTACTCTACCTATACTGTACTCTACTGTTCTCTTCCTCTACTGTACTCCACTGTACTCTATCTCTACTGTGATCCACTGTACTCTACCTCTACTGTACTCCACTGTACTCTATCTCTACTCTACTCCACTGTACTCTACCTCTACTGTACTCTACTGTTCTCTACCTCTACTGTGCTCTACTGTACTCTTCTCTACTGTACTCCACTGTACTCTATCTCTACTGTGATCCACTGTACTCTACCTCTACTGTACTCCACTGTACTCTATCTCTACTGTGATCCACTGTACTCTATCTCTACTGTGCTCCACTGTACTCTACCTCTACTATGCTCCACTGTACTCTATCTGTACTCTGCTCCACTTTACTCTACCTCTACTGTGCTCCACTGTACTCTACCTCTACTGTACTCCACTCTACTCTATCTCTACTGTGCTCCACTGTACTCTATCTCTACTGTACTCCACTGTACTCTACCTCTACTGTGCTCTAGTGTTCTCTACCTCTACTGTGCTCTACTGTACTCCACCTCTACTGTGCTCCACTGTACCCTACCTCTACTGTGCTCCACTGTACTCTACCTCTACTGTGCTCCACTGTACTCTACCTCTACTGTGCTCTACTGTACTCTACCTCTACTGTGCTCCACTGTACTCTACCTCTACTGTGCTCCACTGTACTCTACCTCTACTGTGCTCCACTGTACTCTATCTCTACTGTGCTCCACTGTACTCTATTTCTACTGTACTCCTCTGTACTCTACCTCTACTGTGCTCCACTGTACTCTACCTCTACTGTGCTCCACTGTACTCTATCTGTAATGTACTCTACTGTACTCTATCTCTACTGTGATCCACTGTACTCTACCTCTGCTGTGCTCCACTGTACTCTATCTCTACTGTACTCCACTGTACTCTACTGTTCTCTACCTCTACTGTACTCTACTGTGCTCCACTGTACTTCACTGTAGTCTACCTCTACTGTGCTCCACTGTACTCTACCTCTACTGTGCTCCACTATAATTTACCTCTACTGTGCTCCACTGTACTCTACCTCTACTGTCCTCCACTGTACTCTACCTCTACTGTGCTCCACTGTACTCTCTCTCTACTGTACTCTACCTCTACTGTATTCTACTGTACTCCACCTCTAATGTGCTCCACTGTACTCTACCTCTACTGTACTCTACCTCTACTGTACTCCACTCTACTCTACCTCTACTGTGCTCTACTGTACTCTATCTCTACTGTGCTCCACTGTACTCTACCTCTACTGTACTCCACTATACTCTAACTCTACTATACTCCACTGTACTCTATCTCTACTGTGCTCCACTGTACTCTATTTCTACTGTGCTCCACTGTACTCTATCTCTACTGTACTCCACTGTACTATATCTCTACTGTACTTCACTGTCCTCTATCTCTACTGTACTCCACTGTACTCTACCTCTATTGTGCTCCACTGTACTCTATCTCTACTGTACTCTACTGTACTCTATCTCTACTGTACTCCACTGTACTCTATCTCTACTGTACTCCACTGTACTCTACCTCTATTGTGCTCCACTGTACTCTACCTCTACCGTACTCCACTGTACTCTATCTCTACTGTACTCCGCTGTACTCTACCTCTACTGTACTCTACTGTTCTCTACCTCTACTGTGCTCTACTGTACTCTACTCTACTGTAAAACCACTGTACTCTATCTCTACTGTACTCCACTGTACTCTACCTCTACTGTGCTCTACTGTTCTCTACCTCTACTGTGCTCCACTGTATCCTACCTCTACTGTGCTCTACTGTACTCTATCTCTACTGTGCTCCACTGTACTCTACCTCTACTGTACTCCACTGTACTCTACCTCTACTGTGCTCTACTGTTCTCTACCTCTACTGTGCTCTACTGTACTCCACCTCTACTGTGCTCCACTGTACCCTACCTCTACTGTGCTCCACTGTACTCTACCTCTACTGTACTCCACTGTACTCTACCTCTACTGTGCTCTACTGTACTCTATCTCTACTCTGCTCCACTCTACTCTACCTCTACTGTGCTCCACTGTACTCTACCTCTACTGTACTTCACTGTCCTCTATCTCTACTGTACTCCACTGTACTCTACCTCTACTGTGCTCCACTGTACTCTACCTCTACTGTACTCCACTGTACTCTATCTCTACTGTGCTCCACTGTACTCTACCTCTACTGTGCTCCACTGTACTCTACCTCTACTGTGCTCCACTGTACTCTACCTCTACTGTACTCCACTGTACTCTATCTCTACTGTGCTCCACTGTACTCTACCTCTACTGTGCTCAACTGTACTCTACTGTACTCCACTGTACTCTACCTCTACTGTGCTCCACTGTACTCTACCTCTACTGTACTTCACTGTCCTCTATCTCTACTGTACTCCACTGTACTCTACCTCTATTGTCCTCCACTGTACTCTATCTCTACTGTACTCCACTGTACTCTACCTCCACTGTACTCTACCTCTACCGTACTCCACTGTACTCTATCTCTACTGTACTCCACTGTACTCTACCTCTACTGTACTCTACTGTTCTCTACCTCTACTGTGCTCTACTGTACTTTACTCTACTGTACTCCACTGTACTCTATCTCTACTGTGATCCACTGTACTCTACCTCTACTGTACTCCACTGTACTCTATCTCTACTGTGATCCACTGTACTCTATCTCTATTGTGCTCCACTGTACTCTACCTCTACTGTGCTCCACTGTACTCTATCTCTACTGTGCTCCACTCTACTCTACCTCTACTGTGCTCCACTGTATCCTACCTCTACTGTACTCCACTGTACTCTCTCTCTACTGTGCTCCACTGTACTCTATCTCTACTGTACTCCACTGTACTCTACCTCTACTGTACTCTACTGTTCTCTACCTCTACTGTGCTCCACTGTACTCTATCTCTACTGTACTCCACTGTACTCTACCTCTACTGTACTCTACTGTTCTCTACCTCTACTGTGCTCTACTGTACTCTACTCTACTGTGATCCACTGTACTCTATCTCTACTGTGCTCCACTGTACTCTATCTCTACTGTGCTCTACTGTACTCTATCTCTAATCTGCTCCACTGTACTCTACCTCTACTGTACTCTACTGTTCTCTACCTCTACTGTACTTCACTGTCCTCTATCTCTACTGTACTCCACTGTACTCTACCTCTACTGTGCTCCACTGTACTCTACCTCTACTGTACTCCACTGTACTCTATCTCTACTGTGCTCCACTGTACTCTACCTCTACTGTGCTCCACTGTACTCTACCTCTACTGTGCTCCACTGTACTCTACCTCTACTGTACTCCACTGTACTCTATCTCTACTGTGCTCCACTGTACTCTACCTCTACTGTGCTCAACTGTACTCTACTGTACTCCACTGTACTCTACCTCTACTGTACTCCACTGTACTCTATCTCTACTGTACTCCACTGTACTCTACCTCTACTGTACTCCACTGTACTCTATCTCTACTGTGCTCCACTGTACTCTACCTCTACTGTGTTCAACTGTACTGTACTGTACTCCACTGTAATCTACCTCTACTGTACTCCACTGTACTCTACCTCTACTGTACTCCACTGTACTCTACCTCTACTGTACTCCACTGTACTCTACTCTACTGTACTCCACTGTACTCTATCTCTACTGTGATCCACTGTACTCTACCTCTACTGTACTCCACTGTACTCTATCTCTACTGTACTCCACTGTACTCTACCTCTACTGTACTCTACTGTTCTCTACCTCTACTGTGCTCTACTGTACTCTACTCTACTGTACTCCACTGTACTCTATCTCTACTGTGATCCACTGTACTCTACCTCTACTGTACTCCACTTTACTTTATCTCTACTGTGATCCACTGTACTCTATCTCTACTGTGCTCCACTCTACTCTATCTCTACTGTGCTCCACTGTACTCTACCTCTACTGTACTCCACTTTACACTATCTCTACTGTGATCCACTGTACTCTATCTCTACTGTGCTCCACTGTACTCTACCTCTACTATGCTCCACTGTACTCTATCTCTACTGTGCTCCACTCTACTCTACCTCTACTGTGCTCCACTGTACTCTACCTCTACTGTACTCCACTGTACTCTATCTCTACTGTACTCCACTGTACTCTACCTCTACTGTGCTCTACTGTTCTCTACCTCTACTGTGCTCTACTGTACTCCACCTCTACTGTGCTCCACTGTACCCTACCTCTACTGTGCTCTACTGTACTCTTCTCTACTGTACTCCACTGTACTCTATATCTACTGTGATCCACTGTACTCTACCTCTACTGTACTCCACTGTACTCTATCTCTACTGTGATCCACTGTACTCTATCTCTACTGTGCTCAACTGTACTCTACCTCTACTATGCTCCACTGTACTCTATCTGTACTGTGCTCCACTCTACTCTACCTCTACTGTGCTCCACTGTACTCTACCTCTACTGTACTCCACTCTACTCTATCTCTACTCTGCTCCACTGTACTCTATCTCTACTGTACTCCACTGTACTCTACCTCTACTGTGCTCTACTGTTCTCTACCTCTACTGTGCTCTACTGTACTCCACCTCTACTGTGCTCCACTGTACTCTACCTCTATTGTGCTCCATTGTACTCTATCTCTACTGTACTCTACTGTACTCTATCTCTACTTTACTCCACTGTACTCTACCTATACTGTACTCTACTGTTCTCTTCCTCTACTGTACTCCACTGTACTCTATCTCTACTGTGATCCACTGTACTCTACCTCTACTGTACTCTATCTCTACTCTACTCCACTGTACTCTACCTCTACTGTACTCTACTTTTCTCTACCTCTACTGTGCTCTACTGTACTCTTCTCTACTGTACTCCACTGTACTCTACCTCTACTGTGCTCCACTGTACTCTACCTCTACTGTACTCTATCTCTACTCTACTCCACTGTACTCTACCTCTACTGTACTCCACTGTACCCTACCTCTACTGTGGTCCACTGTACTCTACCTCTACTGTGCTCCACTGTACTCTACCTCTACTGTGCTCCACTGTACTCTACCTCTACTGTGCTCCACTGTACTCTACCTCTACTGTGCTCCACTGTACTCTATCTCTACTGTGCTCCACTGTACTCTATTTCTACTGTACTCTACTGTACTCCACCTCTAATGTGCTCCACTGTACTCTACCTCTACTGTACTCTACCTCTACTGTACTCCACTGTACTCTACCTCTACTGTGCTCTACTGTATTCTATCTCTACTCTGCTCCACTGTACTCTACCTCTACTGTGCTCCACTGTACTCTACCTCTACTGTACTTCACTGTCCTCTATCTCTACTGTACTCACCTGTACTCTACCTCTACTGTGCTCTACTGTACTCTATCTCTACTGTGCTCCACTGTACTCTACCTCTACTGTACTCCACTGTACTCTATCTCTACTCTACTCCACTGTACTCTACCTCTACTGTACTCTACTGTTCTCTATCTCTACTCTGCTCTACTGTACTCTTCTCTACTGTACTCCACTGTACTCTATCTCTACTGTGATCCACTGTACTCTACCTCTACTGTACTCCACTGTACTCTATCTCTACTGTGATCCACTGTACTCTATCTCTACTGTGCTCCACTGTACTCTACCTCTACTATGCTCCACTGTACTCTATCTGTACTGTGCTCCACTCTACTCTACCTCTACTGTGCTCCACTGTACTCTACCTCTACTGTGCTCTACTGTACTCCACCTCTACTGTGCTCCACTGTACCCTACCTCTACTGTGCTCCACTGTACTCTACCTCTACTGTGCTCCACTGTACTCTACCTCTACTGTGCTCCACTGTACTCTACCTCTACTGTGCTCCACTGTACTCTACCTCTACTGTGCTCCACTGTACTCTATCTCTACTGTGCTCCACTGTACTCTATTTCTACTGTACTCTACTGTACTCCACCTCTAATGTGCTCCACTGTACTCTACCTCTACTGTACTCTACCTCTACTGTACTCCACTGTGCTCTACCTCTACTGTGCTCTACTGTACTCTATCTCTACTCTGCTCCACTGTACTCTACCTCTACTGTGCTCCACTGTACTCTACCTCTACTGTACTTCACTGTCCTCTATCTCTACTGTACTCCACTGTACTCTACCTCTACTGTGCTCCACTGTACTCTACCTCTACTGTACTCCACTGTACTCTATCTCTACTGTGCTCCACTGTACTCTACCTCTACTGTGCTCCACTGTACTCTACCTCTACTGTGCTCCACTGTACTCTACCTCTACTGTACTCCACTGTACTCTATCTCTACTGTGCTCCACTGTACTCTACCTCTACTGTGCTCAACTGTACTCTACTGTACTCCACTGTACTCTACCTCTACTGTACTCCACTGTACTCTATCTCTACTGTACTCCACTGTACTCTACCTCTACTGTACTCCACTGTACTCTATCTCTACTGTGCTCCACTGTACTCTACCTCTACTGTGCTCAACTGTACTGTACTGTACTCCACTGTAATCTACCTCTACTGTACTCCACTGTACTCTACCTCTACTGTACTCCACTGTACTCTACCTCTACTGTACTCCACTGTACTCTACTCTACTGTACTCCACTGTACTCTATCTCTACTGTGATCCACTGTACTCTACCTCTACTGTACTCCACTGTACTCTATCTCTACTGTACTCCACTGTACTCTACCTCTACTGTACTCTACTGTTCTCTACCTCTACTGTGCTGTACTGTACTCTACTCTACTGTACTCCACTGTACTCTATCTCTACTGTGATCCACTGTACTCTACCTCTACTGTACTCCACTTTACTTTATCTCTACTGTGATCCACTGTACTCTATC
Source organism: Tiaroga cobitis (assembly GCA_030578255.1). NCBI lineage: Eukaryota > Metazoa > Chordata > Actinopteri > Cypriniformes > Leuciscidae > Tiaroga > Tiaroga cobitis. The sequence goes on along the minus strand of CM060611.1, from coordinate 31,985,642 downwards.
TCTACTGTGCTCCACTCTACTCTATCTCTACTGTGCTCCACTGTACTCTACCTCTACTGTACTCCACTTTACTTTATTTCTACTGTGATCCACTGTACTCTATCTCTACTGTGCTCCACTGTACTCTACCTCTTCTATGCTCCACTGTACTCTATCTCTACTGTGCTCCACTCTACTCTACCTCTACTGTGCTCCACTGTACTCTACCTCTACTGTACTCCACTGTACTCTATCTCTACTGTACTCCACTGTACTCTACCTCTACTGTGCTCTACTGTTCTCTACCTCTACTGTGCTCTACTGTACTCCACCTCTACTGTGCTCCACTGTACCCTACCTCTACTGTGCTCCACTGTACTCTACCTCTACTGTGCTCCACTGTACTCTACCTCTACTCTGCTCCACTGTATCCACTGTACTCTACCTCTACTGTGCTCCACTGTACTCTACCTCTACTGTGCTCCACTGTAGTCTACCTCTACTGTACTCTACTGTACTCCACCTCTAATGAGCTCCACTGTACTCTGGCTCTACTGTACTCCACTGTACTTTACCTCTACTGTACTCCACTGTACTCTACCTCTACTGTGCTCCACTGTACTCAATTTCTACTGTACTCCTCTGTACTCTACCTCTACTGTGCTCCACTGTACTCTATCTGTAATGTACTCTACTGTACTCTATCTCTACTGTGATCCACCGTACTCTACCTCTGCTGTGCTCCACTGTACTCTATCTCTACTGTACTCCACTGTACTCTACTGTTCTCTACCTCTACTGTACTCTACTGTGCTCCACTGTACTCCACTGTAGTCTACCTCTACTGTGCTCCACTGTACTCTACCTCTACTGTGCTCCACTATACTCTACCTCTACTGTGCTCCACTGTACTCTACCTCTACTGTCCTCCACTGTACTCTACCTCTACTGTGCTCCACTGTACTCTCTCTCTACTGTACTCTACCTCCACTGTACTCTACTGTACTCCACCTCTAATGTGCTCCACTGTACTCTACCTCTACTGTACTCTACCTCTACTGTACTCCACTGTACTCTACCTCTACTGTGCTCTACTGTACTCTATCTCTACTGTGCTCCACTGTACTCTACCTCTACTGTGCTCCACTGTACTCTACCTCTACTGTACTTCACTGTCCTCTATCTCTACTGTACTCCACTGTACTCTACCTCTATTGTCCTCCACTGTACTCTATCTCTACTGTACTCTACTGTACTATATCTCTACTGTACTCCACTGTACTCTATCTCTACTGTACTCCACTGTACTCTACCTCCACTGTACTCTACCTCTACCGTACTCCACTGTACTCTATCTCTACTGTACTCCACTGTACTCTAACTCTACTGTACTCTACTGTTCTCTACCTCCACTGTGCTCTACTGTACTTTACTCTACTGTACTCCACTGTACTCTATCTCTACTGTGATCCACTGTACTCTACCTCTACTGTACTCCACTGTACTCTATCTCTACTGTGATCCACTGTACTCTATCTCTATTGAGCTCCACTGTACTCTATCTCTACTGTGCTCCACTGTACTCTATCTCTACTGTGCTCCACTCTACTCTACCTCTACTGTGCTCCACTGTATCCTACCTCTACTGTACTCCACTGTACTCTCTCTCTACTGTGCTCCACTGTACTCTATCTCTACTGTACTCAGCTGTACTCTACCTCTACTGTGCTCTACTGTTCTCTACCTCTACTGTGCTCTACTCCACTCCACCTCTACTGTGCTCCACTCTACCCTACCTCTACTGTGCTCCACTGTACTCTATTTCTACTGTACTCCTCTGTACTCTACCTCTACTGTGCTCCACTGTACTCTATCTGTAATGTACTCTACTGTACTCTATCTCTACTGTGATCCACTGTACTCTACCTCTACTGTGCTCCACTGTACTCTACCTCTACTGTACTCCACTGTACTCTATCTCTACTGTACTCTACTGTACTCTACCTCTACTGTACTCCACTGTACTCTATCTCTACTGTACTCCACTTTAATCTACCTCTACTGTCCTCCACTGTACTCTACCTCTACTGTGCTCCACTGTACTCTCTCTCTACTGTACTCTACCTCTACTGTACTCTACTGTGCTCCACTGTACTCCACTGTAGTCTACCTCTACTCTGCTCCACTGTACTCTACCTCTACTGTGCTCCACTATACTCTACCTCAACTGTGCTCCACTGTACTCTACCTCTACTGTCCTCCACTGTACTCTACCTCTACTGTGCTCCACTGTACTCTCTCTCTACTGTACTCTACCTCTACTGTACTCTACTGTACTCCACCTCTAATGTGCTCCACTGTACTCTACCTCTACTGTACTCTACCTCTACTGTACTCCACTGTACTCTACCTCTAATGTGCTCCACTGTACTCTATCTCTACTGTGCTCCACTGTACTCTATTTTTACTGTGCTCCACTGTACTCTATCTCTACTGTACTCCACTGTACTCTATCTCTACTGTACTTCACTATCCTTTATCTCTAATGTACTCCACTGTACTCTACCTCTATTGTGCTCCATTGTACTCTATCTCTACTGTACTCTACTGTACTCTATCTCTACTTTACTCCACTGTACTCTAACTCTACTGTACTCCACTGTACTCTACCTCTACTGTGCTCCAATGTACTCTACCTCTACCGTACTCCACTGTACTCTATCTCTACTGTACTCCACTGTACTCTACCTCTACTTTACTCTACTGTTCTCTACCTCTACTGTGCTCTACTCTACTCTACTGTACTCCACTGTACTCTATCTCTACTGTGATCCACTGTACTCTACCTCTACTGTACTCTACTGTACTCTATCTCTACTGTGATCTACTGTACTCTATCTCTACTGTGCTCCACTGTACTCTACCTCTACTGTGCTCCACTGTACTCTATCTCTACTGTGCTCCACTCTACTCTACTTCTACTGTGCTCCACTGTATCCTACCTCTACTGTACTCCACTGTACTCTATCTCTACTGTGCTCCACTGTACTCTATCTCTACTGTACTCCACTGTACTCTACCTCTACTGTGCTCTACTGTTCTCTACCTCTACTGTGCTCTACTGTACTCCACCTCTACTGTTCTCCACTGTACCCTACCTCTACTGTACTCCACTGTATTCTATCTCTACTGTGCTCCACTGTACTCTACCTCTACTGTGCTCAACTGTACTCTACTGTACTCCACTGTACTCTACCTCTACTGTACTCCACTGTACTCTATCTCTACTGTACTCCACTGTACTCTACCTCTACTGTACTCCACTGTACTCTATCTCTACTGTGCTCCACTGTACTCTACCTCTACTGTGCCCAACTGTACTGTACTCTACTCCACTGTACTCTACCTCTACTGTACTCCACTGTACTCTACCTCTACTGTACTCCACTGTACTCTACCTCTACTGTACTCAACTGTACTCTATCTCTACTGTGCTCCACTGTTCTCTACCTCTACTGTACTCCACTGTACTCTATCTCTACTGTACTCCACTGTACTCTACCTATACTGTACTCTACTGTTCTCTTCCTCTACTGTACTCCACTGTACTCTATCTCTACTGTGATCCACTGTACTCTACCTCTACTGTACTCCACTGTACTCTATCTCTACTCTACTCCACTGTACTCTACCTCTACTGTACTCTACTGTTCTCTACCTCTACTGTGCTCTACTGTACTCTTCTCTACTGTACTCCACTGTACTCTATCTCTACTGTGATCCACTGTACTCTACCTCTACTGTACTCCACTGTACTCTATCTCTACTGTGATCCACTGTACTCTATCTCTACTGTGCTCCACTGTACTCTACCTCTACTATGCTCCACTGTACTCTATCTGTACTCTGCTCCACTTTACTCTACCTCTACTGTGCTCCACTGTACTCTACCTCTACTGTACTCCACTCTACTCTATCTCTACTGTGCTCCACTGTACTCTATCTCTACTGTACTCCACTGTACTCTACCTCTACTGTGCTCTAGTGTTCTCTACCTCTACTGTGCTCTACTGTACTCCACCTCTACTGTGCTCCACTGTACCCTACCTCTACTGTGCTCCACTGTACTCTACCTCTACTGTGCTCCACTGTACTCTACCTCTACTGTGCTCTACTGTACTCTACCTCTACTGTGCTCCACTGTACTCTACCTCTACTGTGCTCCACTGTACTCTACCTCTACTGTGCTCCACTGTACTCTATCTCTACTGTGCTCCACTGTACTCTATTTCTACTGTACTCCTCTGTACTCTACCTCTACTGTGCTCCACTGTACTCTACCTCTACTGTGCTCCACTGTACTCTATCTGTAATGTACTCTACTGTACTCTATCTCTACTGTGATCCACTGTACTCTACCTCTGCTGTGCTCCACTGTACTCTATCTCTACTGTACTCCACTGTACTCTACTGTTCTCTACCTCTACTGTACTCTACTGTGCTCCACTGTACTTCACTGTAGTCTACCTCTACTGTGCTCCACTGTACTCTACCTCTACTGTGCTCCACTATAATTTACCTCTACTGTGCTCCACTGTACTCTACCTCTACTGTCCTCCACTGTACTCTACCTCTACTGTGCTCCACTGTACTCTCTCTCTACTGTACTCTACCTCTACTGTATTCTACTGTACTCCACCTCTAATGTGCTCCACTGTACTCTACCTCTACTGTACTCTACCTCTACTGTACTCCACTCTACTCTACCTCTACTGTGCTCTACTGTACTCTATCTCTACTGTGCTCCACTGTACTCTACCTCTACTGTACTCCACTATACTCTAACTCTACTATACTCCACTGTACTCTATCTCTACTGTGCTCCACTGTACTCTATTTCTACTGTGCTCCACTGTACTCTATCTCTACTGTACTCCACTGTACTATATCTCTACTGTACTTCACTGTCCTCTATCTCTACTGTACTCCACTGTACTCTACCTCTATTGTGCTCCACTGTACTCTATCTCTACTGTACTCTACTGTACTCTATCTCTACTGTACTCCACTGTACTCTATCTCTACTGTACTCCACTGTACTCTACCTCTATTGTGCTCCACTGTACTCTACCTCTACCGTACTCCACTGTACTCTATCTCTACTGTACTCCGCTGTACTCTACCTCTACTGTACTCTACTGTTCTCTACCTCTACTGTGCTCTACTGTACTCTACTCTACTGTAAAACCACTGTACTCTATCTCTACTGTACTCCACTGTACTCTACCTCTACTGTGCTCTACTGTTCTCTACCTCTACTGTGCTCCACTGTATCCTACCTCTACTGTGCTCTACTGTACTCTATCTCTACTGTGCTCCACTGTACTCTACCTCTACTGTACTCCACTGTACTCTACCTCTACTGTGCTCTACTGTTCTCTACCTCTACTGTGCTCTACTGTACTCCACCTCTACTGTGCTCCACTGTACCCTACCTCTACTGTGCTCCACTGTACTCTACCTCTACTGTGCTCCACTGTACTCTACCTCTACTCTGCTCCACTGTATCCACTGTACTCTACCTCTACTGTGCTCCACTGTACTCTACCTCTACTGTGCTCCACTGTACTCTACCTCTACTGTGCTCCACTGTACTCTACCTCTACTGTACTCCACTGTACTCTATCTCTACTGTGCTCCACTGTACTCTACCTCTACTGTACTCCACTGTACTCTATCTCTACTGTGCTCCACTGTGCTCTACCTCTACTGTGCTCAACTGTACTGTACTGTACTCCACCGTAATCTACCTCTACTGTACTCCACTGTACTCTACCTCTACTGTACTCCACTGTACTCTACCTCTACTGTACTCCACTGTACTCTACTCTACTGTACTCCACTGTACTCTATCTCTACTGTGATCCACTGTACTCTACCTCTACTGTACTCCACTGTACTCTATCTCTACTGTACTCCACTGTACTCTACCTCTACTGTACTCTACTGTTCTCTACCTCTACTGTGCTCTACTGTACTCTACTCTACTGTACTCCACTGTACTCTATCTCTACTGTGATCCACTGTACTCTACCTCTACTGTACTCCACTTTACTTTATCTCTACTGTGATCCACTGTACTCTATCTCTACTGTGCTCCACTGTACTCTACCTCTACTATGCTCCACTGTACTCTATCTCTACTGTGCTCCACTCTACTCTACCTCTACTGTGCTCCACTGTACTCTACCTCTACTGTACTCCACTTTACTTTATCTCTACTGTGATCCACTGTACTCTATCTCTACTGTGCTCCACTGTACTCTACCTCTACTATGCTCCACTGTACTCTATCTCTACTGTGCTCCACTCTACTCTACCTCTACTGTGCTGCACTGTACTCTACCTCTACTGTACTCCACTGTACTCTATCTCTACTGTACTCCACTGTACTCTACCTCTACTGTGCTCTACTGTTCTCTACCTCTACTGTGCTCTACTGTACTCCACTTCTACTGTGCTCCACTGTACCCTACCTCTACTGTGCTCCACTGTACTCTACCTCTACTGTGATCCACTGTACTCTACCTCTACTCTGCTCCACTGTATCCACTGTACTCTACCTCTACTGTGCTCCACTGTACTCTACCTCTACTGTGCTCGACTGTACTCTACCTCTACTGTGCTCCACTGTACTCTACCTCTACTGTACTCTACTGTACTCCACCTCTAATGGGCTCCACTGTACTCTAGCTCTACTGTACTCCACTGTACTTTACCTCTACTGTACTCCACTGTACTCTACCTCTACTGTGCTCCACTGTACTCTATTTCTACTGTACTCCTCTGTACTCTACCTCTACTGTGCTCCACTGTACTCTATCTGTAATGTACTCTACTGTACTCTATCTCTACTGTGATCCATTGTACTCTACCTCTGCTGTGCTCCACTGTGCTCTATCTCTACTGTACTCCACTGTACTCTACTGTTCTCTACCTCTACTGTACTCTACTGTGCTCCACTGTACTCCACTGTAGTCTACCTCTACTGTGCTCCACTGTACTCTACCTCTACTGTGCTCCACTATACTCTACCTCTACTGTGCTCCACTGTACTCTACCTCTACTGTCCTCCACTGTACTCTACCTCTACTGTGCTCCACTGTACTCTCTCTCTACTGTACTCTACCTCTACTGTACTCTACTGTATTCCACCTCTAATGTGCTCCACTGTACTCTACCTCTACTGTACTCTACCTCTACTGTACTCCACTGTACTCTACCTCTACTGTGCTCTACTGTACTCTATCTCTACTGTGCTCCACTGTACTCTACCTCTACTGTGCTCCACTGTAGTCTACCTCTACTGTACTTCACTGTCCTCTATCTCTACTGTACTCCACTGTACTCTACCTCTACTGTGCTCCACTGTACTCTACCTCTACTGTACTCCACTGTACTCTATCTCTACTGTGCTCCACTGTACTCTACCTCTACTGTGCTCCACTATACTCTACCTCTACTGTGCTCCACTGTACTCTACCTCTACTGTACTCCACTGTACTCTATCTCTACTGTGCTCCATTGTACTCTACCTCTACTGTGCTCAACTGTACTCTACTGTACTCCACTGTACTCTACCTCTTCTGTACTCCACTGTACTCTATCTCTACTGTACTCCACTATACTCTACCTCTACTGTACTCCACTGTACTCTATCTCTACTGTGCTCCACTGTACTCTACCTCTACTGTGCTCAACTGTACTGTACTCTACTCCACTGTAATCTACCTCTACTGTACTCCACTGTACTCTACCTCTACTGTACTCCACTGTACTCTACCTCTACTGTACTCCACTGTACTCTACTCTACTGTACTCCACTGTACTCTATCTCTACTGTGATCCACTGTACTCTACCTCTACTGTACTCCACTGTACTCTATCTCTACTGTACTCCACTGTACTCTACCTCTACTGTACTCTACTGTTCTCTACCTCTACTGTGCTCTACTGTACTCTACTCTACTGTACTCCACTGTACTCTATCTCTACTGTGATCCACTGTACTCTACCTCTACTGTACTCCACTTTACTTTATCTCTACTGTGATCCACTTTACTCTATCTCTACTGTGCTCCACTGTACTCTACCTCTACTATGCTCCACTGTACTCTATCTCTACTGTGCTCCACTCTACTCTACCTCTACTGTGCTCCACTGTACTCTACCTCTACTGTACTCCACTTTACTTTATCTCTACTGTGATCCACTGTAATCTATCTCTACTGTGCTCCACTGTACTCTACCTCTACTATGCTCCACTGTACTCTATCTATACTGTGCTCCACTCTACTCTACCTCTACTGTGCTCCACTGTACTCTACCTCTACTGTACTCCACTGTACTCTATCTCTACTGTACTCCACTGTACTCTACCTCTACTGTGCTCTACTGTTCTCTACCTCTACTGTGCTCTACTGTACTCCACCTCTACTGTGCTCCACTGTACCCTACCTCTACTGTGCTCCACTGTACTCTACCTCTACTGTGCTCCACTGTACTCTACCTCTACTCTGCTCCACTGTATCCACTGTATTCTACCTCTACTGTGCTCCACTGTACTCTACCTCTACTGTGCTCCACTGTATCCTACCTCTACTGTACTCCACTGTACTCTCTCTCTACTGTGCTCCACTGTACTCTATCTCTACTGTACTCAGCTGTACTCTACCTCTACTGTGCTCTACTGTTCTCTACCTCTACTGTGCTCTACTCCACTCCACCTCTACTGTGCTCTACTCCACTCCACCTCTACTGTGCTCCACTCTACCCTACCTCTACTGTGCTCCACTGTACTCTATTTCTACTGTACTCCTCTGTACTCTACCTCTACTGTGCTCCACTGTACTCTATCTGTAATGTACTCTACTGTACTCTATCTCTACTGTGATCCACTGTACTCTACCTCTACTGTGCTCCACTGTACTCTACCTCTACTGTACTCCACTGTACTCTATCTCTACTGTACTCTACTGTACTCTACCTCTACTGTACTCCACTGTACTCTATCTCTACTGTACTCCACTTTAATCTACCTCTACTGTCCTCCACTGTACTCTACCTCTACTGTGCTCCACTGTACTCTCTCTCTACTGTACTCTACCTCTACTGTACTCTACTGTGCTCCACTGTACTCCACTGTAGTCTACCTCTACTCTGCTCCACTGTACTCTACCTCTACTGTGCTCCACTATACTCTACCTCAACTGTGCTCCACTGTACTCTACCTCTACTGTCCTCCACTGTACTCTACCTCTACTGTGCTCCACTGTACTCTCTCTCTACTGTACTCTACCTCTACTGTACTCTACTGTACTCCACCTCTAATGTGCTCCACTGTACTCTACCTCTACTGTACTCTACCTCTACTGTACTCCACTGTACTCTACCTCTAATGTGCTCCACTGTACTCTATCTCTACTGTGCTCCACTGTACTCTACCTCTACTGTGCTCCACTGTACTCTATCTCTACTGTGCTCCACTCTACTCTACTTCTACTGTGCTCCACTGTACTCTATCTCTACTGTACTCCACTGTACTCTATCTCTACTGTACTTCACTATCCTTTATCTCTAATGTACTCCACTGTACTCTACCTCTATTGTGCTCCATTGTACTCTATCTCTACTGTACTCTACTGTACTCTATCTCTACTTTACTCCACTGTACTCTAACTCTACTGTACTCCACTGTACTCTACCTCTACTGTGCTCCAATGTACTCTACCTCTACCGTACTCCACTGTACTCTATCTCTACTGTACTCCACTGTACTCTACCTCTACTTTACTCTACTGTTCTCTACCTCTACTGTGCTCTACTCTACTCTACTGTACTCCACTGTACTCTATCTCTACTGTGATCCACTGTACTCTACCTCTACTGTACTCTACTGTACTCTATCTCTACTGTGATCTACTGTACTCTATCTCTACTGTGCTCCACTGTACTCTACCTCTACTGTGCTCCACTGTACTCTATCTCTACTGTGCTCCACTCTACTCTACTTCTACTGTGCTCCACTGTATCCTACCTCTACTGTACTCCACTGTACTCTATCTCTACTGTGCTCCACTGTACTCTATCTCTACTGTACTCCACTGTACTCTACCTCTACTGTGCTCTACTGTTCTCTACCTCTACTGTGCTCTACTGTACTCCACCTCTACTGTTCTCCACTGTACCCTACCTCTACTGTACTCCACTGTATTCTATCTCTACTGTGCTCCACTGTACTCTACCTCTACTGTGCTCAACTGTACTCTACTGTACTCCACTGTACTCTACCTCTACTGTACTCCACTGTACTCTATCTCTACTGTACTCCACTGTACTCTACCTCTACTGTACTCCACTGTACTCTATCTCTACTGTGCTCCACTGTACTCTACCTCTACTGTGCCCAACTGTACTGTACTCTACTCCACTGTACTCTACCTCTACTGTACTCCACTGTACTCTACCTCTACTGTACTCCACTGTACTCTACCTCTACTGTACTCAACTGTACTCTATCTCTACTGTGCTCCACTGTTCTCTACCTCTACTGTACTCCACTGTACTCTATCTCTACTGTACTCCACTGTACTCTACCTATACTGTACTCTACTGTTCTCTTCCTCTACTGTACTCCACTGTACTCTAGCTCTACTGTGATCCACTGTACTCTACCTCTACTGTACTCCACTGTACTCTATCTCTACTCTACTCCACTGTACTCTACCTCTACTGTACTCTACTGTTCTCTACCTCTACTGTGCTCTACTGTACTCTTCTCTACTGTACTCCACTGTACTCTATCTCTACTGTGATCCACTGTACTCTACCTCTACTGTACTCCACTGTACTCTATCTCTACTGTGATCCACTGTACTCTATCTCTACTGTGCTCCACTGTACTCTACCTCTACTATGCTCCACTGTACTCTATCTGTACTCTGCTCCACTTTACTCTACCTCTACTGTGCTCCACTGTACTCTACCTCTACTGTACTCCACTCTACTCTATCTCTACTGTGCTCCACTGTACTCTATCTCTACTGTACTCCACTGTACTCTACCTCTACTGTGCTCTAGTGTTCTCTACCTCTACTGTGCTCTACTGTACTCCACCTCTACTGTGCTCCACTGTACCCTACCTCTACTGTGCTCCACTGTACTCTACCTCTACTGTGCTCCACTGTACTCTACCTCTACTGTGCTCTACTGTACTCTACCTCTACTGTGCTCCACTGTACTCTACCTCTACTGTGCTCCACTGTACTCTACCTCTACTGTGCTCCACTGTACTCTATCTCTACTGTGCTCCACTGTACTCTATTTCTACTGTACTCCTCTGTACTCTACCTCTACTGTGCTCCACTGTACTCTACCTCTACTGTGCTCCACTGTACTCTATCTGTAATGTACTCTACTGTACTCTATCTCTACTGTGATCCACTGTACTCTACCTCTGCTGTGCTCCACTGTACTCTATCTCTACTGTACTCCACTGTACTCTACTGTTCTCTACCTCTACTGTACTCTACTGTGCTCCACTGTACTTCACTGTAGTCTACCTCTACTGTGCTCCACTGTACTCTACCTCTACTGTGCTCCACTATAATTTACCTCTACTGTGCTCCACTGTACTCTACCTCTACTGTCCTCCACTGTACTCTACCTCTACTGTGCTCCACTGTACTCTCTCTCTACTGTACTCTACCTCTACTGTATTCTACTGTACTCCACCTCTAATGTGCTCCACTGTACTCTACCTCTACTGTACTCTACCTCTACTGTACTCCACTCTACTCTACCTCTACTGTGCTCTACTGTACTCTATCTCTACTGTGCTCCACTGTACTCTACCTCTACTGTACTCCACTATACTCTAACTCTACTATACTCCACTGTACTCTATCTCTACTGTGCTCCACTGTACTCTATTTCTACTGTGCTCCACTGTACTCTATCTCTACTGTACTCCACTGTACTATATCTCTACTGTACTTCACTGTCCTCTATCTCTACTGTACTCCACTGTACTCTACCTCTATTGTGCTCCACTGTACTCTATCTCTACTGTACTCTACTGTACTCTATCTCTACTGTACTCCACTGTACTCTATCTCTACTGTACTCCACTGTACTCTACCTCTATTGTGCTCCACTGTACTCTACCTCTACCGTACTCCACTGTACTCTATCTCTACTGTACTCCGCTGTACTCTACCTCTACTGTACTCTACTGTTCTCTACCTCTACTGTGCTCTACTGTACTCTACTCTACTGTAAAACCACTGTACTCTATCTCTACTGTACTCCACTGTACTCTACCTCTACTGTGCTCTACTGTTCTCTACCTCTACTGTGCTCCACTGTATCCTACCTCTACTGTGCTCTACTGTACTCTATCTCTACTGTGCTCCACTGTACTCTACCTCTACTGTACTCCACTGTACTCTACCTCTACTGTGCTCTACTGTTCTCTACCTCTACTGTGCTCTACTGTACTCCACCTCTACTGTGCTCCACTGTACCCTACCTCTACTGTGCTCCACTGTACTCTACCTCTACTGTGCTCCACTGTACTCTACCTCTACTCTGCTCCACTGTATCCACTGTACTCTACCTCTACTGTGCTCCACTGTACTCTACCTCTACTGTGCTCCACTGTACTCTACCTCTACTGTGCTCCACTGTACTCTACCTCTACTGTACTCCACTGTACTCTATCTCTACTGTGCTCCACTGTACTCTACCTCTACTGTACTCCACTGTACTCTATCTCTACTGTGCTCCACTGTACTCTACCTCTACTGTGCTCAACTGTACTGTACTGTACTCCACCGTAATCTACCTCTACTGTACTCCACTGTACTCTACCTCTACTGTACTCCACTGTACTCTACCTCTACTGTACTCCACTGTACTCTACTCTACTGTACTCCACTGTACTCTATCTCTACTGTGATCTACTGTACTCTACCTCTACTGTACTCCACTGTACTCTATCTCTACTGTACTCCACTGTACTCTACCTCTACTGTACTCTACTGTTCTCTACCTCTACTGTGCTCTACTGTACTCTACTCTACTGTACTCCACTGTACTCTATCTCTACTGTGATCCACTGTACTCTACCTCTACTGTACTCCACTTTACTTTATCTCTACTGTGATCCACTGTACTCTATCTCTACTGTGCTCCACTGTACTCTACCTCTACTATGCTCCACTGTACTCTATCTCTACTGTGCTCCACTCTACTCTACCTCTACTGTGCTCCACTGTACTCTACCTCTACTGTACTCCACTTTACTTTATCTCTACTGTGATCCACTGTACTCTATCTCTACTGTGCTCCACTGTACTCTACCTCTACTATGCTCCACTGTACTCTATCTCTACTGTGCTCCACTCTACTCTACCTCTACTGTGCTGCACTGTACTCTACCTCTACTGTACTCCACTGTACTCTATCTCTACTGTACTCCACTGTACTCTACCTCTACTGTGCTCTACTGTTCTCTACCTCTACTGTGCTCTACTGTACTCCACTTCTACTGTGCTCCACTGTACCCTACCTCTACTGTGCTCCACTGTACTCTACCTCTACTGTGATCCACTGTACTCTACCTCTACTCTGCTCCACTGTATCCACTGTACTCTACCTCTACTGTGCTCCACTGTACTCTACCTCTACTGTGCTCGACTGTACTCTACCTCTACTGTGCTCCACTGTACTCTACCTCTACTGTACTCTACTGTACTCCACCTCTAATGGGCTCCACTGTACTCTAGCTCTACTGTACTCCACTGTACTTTACCTCTACTGTACTCCACTGTACTCTACCTCTACTGTGCTCCACTGTACTCTATTTCTACTGTACTCCTCTGTACTCTACCTCTACTGTGCTCCACTGTACTCTATCTGTAATGTACTCTACTGTACTCTATCTCTACTGTGATCCATTGTACTCTACCTCTGCTGTGCTCCACTGTGCTCTATCTCTACTGTACTCCACTGTACTCTACTGTTCTCTACCTCTACTGTACTCTACTGTGCTCCACTGTACTCCACTGTAGTCTACCTCTACTGTGCTCCACTGTACTCTACCTCTACTGTGCTCCACTATACTCTACCTCTACTGTGCTCCACTGTACTCTACCTCTACTGTCCTCCACTGTACTCTACCTCTACTGTGCTCTACTCTACTCTACTGTACTCCACTGTACTCTATCTCTACTGTGATCCACTGTACTCTACCTCTACTGTACTCTACTGTACTCTATCTCTACTGTGATCTACTGTACTCTATCTCTACTGTGCTCCACTGTACTCTACCTCTACTGTGCTCCACTGTACTCTATCTCTACTGTGCTCCACTCTACTCTACTTCTACTGTGCTCCACTGTATCCTACCTCTACTGTACTCCACTGTACTCTATCTCTACTGTGCTCCACTGTACTCTATCTCTACTGTACTCCACTGTACTCTACCTCTACTGTGCTCTACTGTTCTCTACCTCTACTGTGCTCTACTGTACTCCACCTCTACTGTTCTCCACTGTACCCTACCTCTACTGTACTCCACTGTATTCTATCTCTACTGTGCTCCACTGTACTCTACCTCTACTGTGCTCAACTGTACTCTACTGTACTCCACTGTACTCTACCTCTACTGTACTCCACTGTACTCTATCTCTACTGTACTCCACTGTACTCTACCTCTACTGTACTCCACTGTACTCTATCTCTACTGTGCTCCACTGTACTCTACCTCTACTGTGCCCAACTGTACTGTACTCTACTCCACTGTACTCTACCTCTACTGTACTCCACTGTACTCTACCTCTACTGTACTCCACTGTACTCTACCTCTACTGTACTCAACTGTACTCTACCTCTACTGTACTCCACTGTACTCTACCTCTACTGTACTCAACTGTACTCTATCTCTACTGTACTCCACTGTACTATATCTCTACTGTACTTCACTGTCCTCTATCTCTACTGTACTCCACTGTACTCTACCTCTATTGTGCTCCACTGTACTCTATCTCTACTGTACTCTACTGTACTCTATCTCTACTGTACTCCACTGTACTCTATCTCTACTGTACTCCACTGTACTCTACCTCTATTGTGCTCCACTGTACTCTACCTCTACCGTACTCCACTGTACTCTATCTCTACTGTACTCCGCTGTACTCTACCTCTACTGTACTCTACTGTTCTCTACCTCTACTGTGCTCTACTGTACTCTACTCTACTGTAAAACCACTGTACTCTATCTCTACTGTACTCCACTGTACTCTACCTCTACTGTGCTCTACTGTTCTCTACCTCTACTGTGCTCCACTGTATCCTACCTCTACTGTGCTCTACTGTACTCTATCTCTACTGTGCTCCACTGTACTCTACCTCTACTGTACTCCACTGTACTCTACCTCTACTGTGCTCTACTGTTCTCTACCTCTACTGTGCTCTACTGTACTCCACCTCTACTGTGCTCCACTGTACCCTACCTCTACTGTGCTCCACTGTACTCTACCTCTACTGTGCTCCACTGTACTCTACCTCTACTCTGCTCCACTGTATCCACTGTACTCTACCTCTACTGTGCTCCACTGTACTCTACCTCTACTGTGCTCCACTGTACTCTACCTCTACTGTGCTCCACTGTACTCTACCTCTACTGTACTCCACTGTACTCTATCTCTACTGTGCTCCACTGTACTCTACCTCTACTGTACTCCACTGTACTCTATCTCTACTGTGCTCCACTGTACTCTACCTCTACTGTGCTCAACTGTACTGTACTGTACTCCACCGTAATCTACCTCTACTGTACTCCACTGTACTCTACCTCTACTGTACTCCACTGTACTCTACCTCTACTGTACTCCACTGTACTCTACTCTACTGTACTCCACTGTACTCTATCTCTACTGTGATCCACTGTACTCTACCTCTACTGTACTCCACTGTACTCTATCTCTACTGTACTCCACTGTACTCTACCTCTACTGTACTCTACTGTTCTCTACCTCTACTGTGCTCTACTGTACTCTACTCTACTGTACTCCACTGTACTCTATCTCTACTGTGATCCACTGTACTCTACCTCTACTGTACTCCACTTTACTTTATCTCTACTGTGATCCACTGTACTCTATCTCTACTGTGCTCCACTGTACTCTACCTCTACTATGCTCCACTGTACTCTATCTCTACTGTGCTCCACTCTACTCTACCTCTACTGTGCTCCACTGTACTCTACCTCTACTGTACTCCACTTTACTTTATCTCTACTGTGATCCACTGTACTCTATCTCTACTGTGCTCCACTGTACTCTACCTCTACTATGCTCCACTGTACTCTATCTCTACTGTGCTCCACTCTACTCTACCTCTACTGTGCTGCACTGTACTCTACCTCTACTGTACTCCACTGTACTCTATCTCTACTGTACTCCACTGTACTCTACCTCTACTGTGCTCTACTGTTCTCTACCTCTACTGTGCTCTACTGTACTCCACTTCTACTGTGCTCCACTGTACCCTACCTCTACTGTGCTCCACTGTACTCTACCTCTACTGTGATCCACTGTACTCTACCTCTACTCTGCTCCACTGTATCCACTGTACTCTACCTCTACTGTGCTCCACTGTACTCTACCTCTACTGTGCTCGACTGTACTCTACCTCTACTGTGCTCCACTGTACTCTACCTCTACTGTACTCTACTGTACTCCACCTCTAATGGGCTCCACTGTACTCTAGCTCTACTGTACTCCACTGTACTTTACCTCTACTGTACTCCACTGTACTCTACCTCTACTGTGCTCCACTGTACTCTATTTCTACTGTACTCCTCTGTACTCTACCTCTACTGTGCTCCACTGTACTCTATCTGTAATGTACTCTACTGTACTCTATCTCTACTGTGATCCATTGTACTCTACCTCTGCTGTGCTCCACTGTGCTCTATCTCTACTGTACTCCACTGTACTCTACTGTTCTCTACCTCTACTGTACTCTACTGTGCTCCACTGTACTCCACTGTAGTCTACCTCTACTGTGCTCCACTGTACTCTACCTCTACTGTGCTCCACTATACTCTACCTCTACTGTGCTCCACTGTACTCTACCTCTACTGTCCTCCACTGTACTCTACCTCTACTGTGCTCTACTCTACTCTACTGTACTCCACTGTACTCTATCTCTACTGTGATCCACTGTACTCTACCTCTACTGTACTCTACTGTACTCTATCTCTACTGTGATCTACTGTACTCTATCTCTACTGTGCTCCACTGTACTCTACCTCTACTGTGCTCCACTGTACTCTATCTCTACTGTGCTCCACTCTACTCTACTTCTACTGTGCTCCACTGTATCCTACCTCTACTGTACTCCACTGTACTCTATCTCTACTGTGCTCCACTGTACTCTATCTCTACTGTACTCCACTGTACTCTACCTCTACTGTGCTCTACTGTTCTCTACCTCTACTGTGCTCTACTGTACTCCACCTCTACTGTTCTCCACTGTACCCTACCTCTACTGTACTCCACTGTATTCTATCTCTACTGTGCTCCACTGTACTCTACCTCTACTGTGCTCAACTGTACTCTACTGTACTCCACTGTACTCTACCTCTACTGTACTCCACTGTACTCTATCTCTACTGTACTCCACTGTACTCTACCTCTACTGTACTCCACTGTACTCTATCTCTACTGTGCTCCACTGTACTCTACCTCTACTGTGCCCAACTGTACTGTACTCTACTCCACTGTACTCTACCTCTACTGTACTCCACTGTACTCTACCTCTACTGTACTCCACTGTACTCTACCTCTACTGTACTCAACTGTACTCTATCTCTACTGTGCTCCACTGTTCTCTACCTCTACTGTACTCCACTGTACTCTATCTCTACTGTACTCCACTGTACTCTACCTATACTGTACTCTACTGTTCTCTTCCTCTACTGTACTCCACTGTACTCTATCTCTACTGTGATCCACTGTACTCTACCTCTACTGTACTCCACTGTACTCTATCTCTACTCTACTCCACTGTACTCTACCTCTACTGTACTCTACTGTTCTCTACCTCTACTGTGCTCTACTGTACTCTTCTCTACTGTACTCCACTGTACTCTATCTCTACTGTGATCCACTGTACTCTACCTCTACTGTACTCCACTGTACTCTATCTCTACTGTGATCCACTGTACTCTATCTCTACTGTGCTCCACTGTACTCTACCTCTACTATGCTCCACTGTACTCTATCTGTACTCTGCTCCACTTTACTCTACCTCTACTGTGCTCCACTGTACTCTACCTCTACTGTACTCCACTCTACTCTATCTCTACTGTGCTCCACTGTACTCTATCTCTACTGTACTCCACTGTACTCTACCTCTACTGTGCTCTAGTGTTCTCTACCTCTACTGTGCTCTACTGTACTCCACCTCTACTGTGCTCCACTGTACCCTACCTCTACTGTGCTCCACTGTACTCTACCTCTACTGTGCTCCACTGTACTCTACCTCTACTGTGCTCTACTGTACTCTACCTCTACTGTGCTCCACTGTACTCTACCTCTACTGTGCTCCACTGTACTCTACCTCTACTGTGCTCCACTGTACTCTATCTCTACTGTGCTCCACTGTACTCTATTTCTACTGTACTCCTCTGTACTCTACCTCTACTGTGCTCCACTGTACTCTACCTCTACTGTGCTCCACTGTACTCTATCTGTAATGTACTCTACTGTACTCTATCTCTACTGTGATCCACTGTACTCTACCTCTGCTGTGCTCCACTGTACTCTATCTCTACTGTACTCCACTGTACTCTACTGTTCTCTACCTCTACTGTACTCTACTGTGCTCCACTGTACTTCACTGTAGTCTACCTCTACTGTGCTCCACTGTACTCTACCTCTACTGTGCTCCACTATAATTTACCTCTACTGTGCTCCACTGTACTCTACCTCTACTGTCCTCCACTGTACTCTACCTCTACTGTGCTCCACTGTACTCTCTCTCTACTGTACTCTACCTCTACTGTATTCTACTGTACTCCACCTCTAATGTGCTCCACTGTACTCTACCTCTACTGTACTCTACCTCTACTGTACTCCACTCTACTCTACCTCTACTGTGCTCTACTGTACTCTATCTCTACTGTGCTCCACTGTACTCTACCTCTACTGTACTCCACTATACTCTAACTCTACTATACTCCACTGTACTCTATCTCTACTGTGCTCCACTGTACTCTATTTCTACTGTGCTCCACTGTACTCTATCTCTACTGTACTCCACTGTACTATATCTCTACTGTACTTCACTGTCCTCTATCTCTACTGTACTCCACTGTACTCTACCTCTATTGTGCTCCACTGTACTCTATCTCTACTGTACTCTACTGTACTCTATCTCTACTGTACTCCACTGTACTCTATCTCTACTGTACTCCACTGTACTCTACCTCTATTGTGCTCCACTGTACTCTACCTCTACCGTACTCCACTGTACTCTATCTCTACTGTACTCCGCTGTACTCTACCTCTACTGTACTCTACTGTTCTCTACCTCTACTGTGCTCTACTGTACTCTACTCTACTGTAAAACCACTGTACTCTATCTCTACTGTACTCCACTGTACTCTACCTCTACTGTGCTCTACTGTTCTCTACCTCTACTGTGCTCCACTGTATCCTACCTCTACTGTGCTCTACTGTACTCTATCTCTACTGTGCTCCACTGTACTCTACCTCTACTGTACTCCACTGTACTCTACCTCTACTGTGCTCTACTGTTCTCTACCTCTACTGTGCTCTACTGTACTCCACCTCTACTGTGCTCCACTGTACCCTACCTCTACTGTGCTCCACTGTACTCTACCTCTACTGTGCTCCACTGTACTCTACCTCTACTCTGCTCCACTGTATCCACTGTACTCTACCTCTACTGTGCTCCACTGTACTCTACCTCTACTGTGCTCCACTGTACTCTACCTCTACTGTGCTCCACTGTACTCTACCTCTACTGTACTCCACTGTACTCTATCTCTACTGTGCTCCACTGTACTCTACCTCTACTGTACTCCACTGTACTCTATCTCTACTGTGCTCCACTGTACTCTACCTCTACTGTGCTCAACTGTACTGTACTGTACTCCACCGTAATCTACCTCTACTGTACTCCACTGTACTCTACCTCTACTGTACTCCACTGTACTCTACCTCTACTGTACTCCACTGTACTCTACTCTACTGTACTCCACTGTACTCTATCTCTACTGTGATCCACTGTACTCTACCTCTACTGTACTCCACTGTACTCTATCTCTACTGTACTCCACTGTACTCTACCTCTACTGTACTCTACTGTTCTCTACCTCTACTGTGCTCTACTGTACTCTACTCTACTGTACTCCACTGTACTCTATCTCTACTGTGATCCACTGTACTCTACCTCTACTGTACTCCACTTTACTTTATCTCTACTGTGATCCACTGTACTCTATCTCTACTGTGCTCCACTGTACTCTACCTCTACTATGCTCCACTGTACTCTATCTCTACTGTGCTCCACTCTACTCTACCTCTACTGTGCTCCACTGTACTCTACCTCTACTGTACTCCACTTTACTTTATCTCTACTGTGATCCACTGTACTCTATCTCTACTGTGCTCCACTGTACTCTACCTCTACTATGCTCCACTGTACTCTATCTCTACTGTGCTCCACTCTACTCTACCTCTACTGTGCTGCACTGTACTCTACCTCTACTGTACTCCACTGTACTCTATCTCTACTGTACTCCACTGTACTCTACCTCTACTGTGCTCTACTGTTCTCTACCTCTACTGTGCTCTACTGTACTCCACTTCTACTGTGCTCCACTGTACCCTACCTCTACTGTGCTCCACTGTACTCTACCTCTACTGTGATCCACTGTACTCTACCTCTACTCTGCTCCACTGTATCCACTGTACTCTACCTCTACTGTGCTCCACTGTACTCTACCTCTACTGTGCTCGACTGTACTCTACCTCTACTGTGCTCCACTGTACTCTACCTCTACTGTACTCCACCTCTAATGGGCTCCACTGTACTCTAGCTCTACTGTACTCCACTGTACTTTACCTCTACTGTACTCCACTGTACTCTACCTCTACTGTGCTCCACTGTACTCTATTTCTACTGTACTCCTCTGTACTCTACCTCTACTGTGCTCCACTGTACTCTATCTGTAATGTACTCTACTGTACTCTATCTCTACTGTGATCCATTGTACTCTACCTCTGCTGTGCTCCACTGTGCTCTATCTCTACTGTACTCCACTGTACTCTACTGTTCTCTACCTCTACTGTACTCTACTGTGCTCCACTGTACTCCACTGTAGTCTACCTCTACTGTGCTCCACTGTACTCTACCTCTACTGTGCTCCACTATACTCTACCTCTACTGTGCTCCACTGTACTCTACCTCTACTGTCCTCCACTGTACTCTACCTCTACTGTGCTCCACTGTACTCTCTCTCTACTGTACTCTACCTCTACTGTACTCTACTGTATTCCACCTCTAATGTGCTCCACTGTACTCTACCTCTACTGTACTCTACCTCTACTGTACTCCACTGTACTCTACCTCTACTGTGCTCTACTGTACTCTATCTCTACTGTGCTCCACTGTACTCTACCTCTACTGTGCTCCACTGTAGTCTACCTCTACTGTACTTCACTGTCCTCTATCTCTACTGTACTCCACTGTACTCTACCTCTACTGTGCTCCACTGTACTCTACCTCTACTGTACTCCACTGTACTCTATCTCTACTGTGCTCCACTGTACTCTACCTCTACTGTGCTCCACTATACTCTACCTCTACTGTGCTCCACTGTACTCTACCTCTACTGTACTCCACTGTACTCTATCTCTACTGTGCTCCATTGTACTCTACCTCTACTGTGCTCAACTGTACTCTACTGTACTCCACTGTACTCTACCTCTTCTGTACTCCACTGTACTCTATCTCTACTGTACTCCACTATACTCTACCTCTACTGTACTCCACTGTACTCTATCTCTACTGTGCTCCACTGTACTCTACCTCTACTGTGCTCAACTGTACTGTACTCTACTCCACTGTAATCTACCTCTACTGTACTCCACTGTACTCTACCTCTACTGTACTCCACTGTACTCTACCTCTACTGTACTCCACTGTACTCTACTCTACTGTACTCCACTGTACTCTATCTCTACTGTGATCCACTGTACTCTACCTCTACTGTACTCCACTGTACTCTATCTCTACTGTACTCCACTGTACTCTACCTCTACTGTACTCTACTGTTCTCTACCTCTACTGTGCTCTACTGTACTCTACTCTACTGTACTCCACTGTACTCTATCTCTACTGTGATCCACTGTACTCTACCTCTACTGTACTCCACTTTACTTTATCTCTACTGTGATCCACTTTACTCTATCTCTACTGTGCTCCACTGTACTCTACCTCTACTATGCTCCACTGTACTCTATCTCTACTGTGCTCCACTCTACTCTACCTCTACTGTGCTCCACTGTACTCTACCTCTACTGTACTCCACTTTACTTTATCTCTACTGTGATCCACTGTAATCTATCTCTACTGTGCTCCAATGTACTCTACCTCTACTATGCTCCACTGTACTCTATCTATACTGTGCTCCACTCTACTCTACCTCTACTGTGCTCCACTGTACTCTACCTCTACTGTACTCCACTGTACTCTATCTCTACTGTACTCCACTGTACTCTACCTCTACTGTGCTCTACTGTTCTCTACCTCTACTGTGCTCTACTGTACTCCACCTCTACTGTGCTCCACTGTACCCTACCTCTACTGTGCTCCACTGTACTCTACCTCTACTGTGCTCCACTGTACTCTACCTCTACTCTGCTCCACTGTATCCACTGTATTCTACCTCTACTGTGCTCCACTGTACTCTACCTCTACTCTGCTCCACTGTACTCTACCTCTACTTGACTCTACTGTACTCCACCTCTAATGAGCTCCACTGTACTCTGGCTCTACTGTACTCCACTGTACTTTACCTCTACTGTACTCCACTGTACTCTACCTCTACTGTGCTCAACTGTACTCTATTTCTACTGTACTCCTCTGTACTCTACCTCTACTGTGCTCGACTGTACTCTACCTCTACTATGCTCCACTGTACTCTATCTCTACTGTGATCCACTGTACTCTACCTCTGCTGTGCTCCACTGTACTCTATCTCTACTGTACTCCACTGTACTCTACTGTTCTCTACCTCTACTGTACTCTACTGTGCTCCACTGTACTCCACTGTAGTCTACCTCTACTCTGCTCCACTGTACTCTACCTCTACTGTGCTCCACTATACTCTACCTCTACTGTGCTCCACTGTACTTTACCTCTACTGTCCTCCACTGTACTCTACCTCTACTGTGCTCCACTGTACTCTCTCTCTACTGTACTCTACCTCTACTGTACTCTACTGTACTCCACCTCTAATGTGCTCCACTGTACTCTACCTCTACTGTACTCTACCTCTACTGTACTCCACTGTACTCTACCTCTACTGTGCTCTACTGTACTCTATCTCTACTGTGCTCCACTGTACTGTACCTCTACTGTACTCCACTGTACTCTACCTCTATTGTCCTCCACTGTACTCTATCTCTACAGTACTCTACTGTACTATATCTCTACTGTACTCCACTGTACTCTATCTCTACTGTACTCCACTGTACTCTACCTCCACTGTACTCTACCTCTACCGTACTCCACTCTACTCTATCTCTACTGTACTCCACTGTACTCTACCTCTACTGTACTCTACTGTTCTCTACCTCTACTGTGCTCTACTGTACTTTACTCTACTGTACTCCACTGTACTCTACCTCTACTGTGCTCCACTGTACTCTACCTCTACTGTGCTCCACTGTACTCTACCTCTACTGTACTCCACTGTACTCTATCTCTACTGTGCTCCACTGTACTCTACCTCTACTGTACTCCACTGTACTCTATCTCTACTGTGCTCCACTGTACTCTACCTCTACTGTGCTCAACTGTACTGTACTGTACTCCACCGTAATCTACCTCTACTGTACTCCACTGTACTCTACCTCTACTGTACTCCACTGTACTCTACCTCTACTGTACTCCACTGTACTCTACTCTACTGTACTCCACTGTACTCTATCTCTACTGTGATCCACTGTACTCTACCTCTACTGTACTCCACTGTACTCTATCTCTACTGTACTCCACTGTACTCTACCTCTACTGTACTCTACTGTTCTCTACCTCTACTGTGCTCTACTGTACTCTACTCTACTGTACTCCACTGTACTCTATCTCTACTGTGATCCACTGTACTCTACCTCTACTGTACTCCACTTTACTTTATCTCTACTGTGATCCACTGTACTCTATCTCTACTGTGCTCCACTGTACTCTACCTCTACTATGCTCCACTGTACTCTATCTCTACTGTGCTCCACTCTACTCTACCTCTACTGTGCTCCACTGTACTCTACCTCTACTGTACTCCACTTTACTTTATCTCTACTGTGATCCACTGTACTCTATCTCTACTGTGCTCCACTGTACTCTACCTCTACTATGCTCCACTGTACTCTATCTCTACTGTGCTCCACTCTACTCTACCTCTACTGTGCTGCACTGTACTCTACCTCTACTGTACTCCACTGTACTCTATCTCTACTGTACTCCACTGTACTCTACCTCTACTGTGCTCTACTGTTCTCTACCTCTACTGTGCTCTACTGTACTCCACTTCTACTGTGCTCCACTGTACCCTACCTCTACTGTGCTCCACTGTACTCTACCTCTACTGTGATCCACTGTACTCTACCTCTACTCTGCTCCACTGTATCCACTGTACTCTACCTCTACTGTGCTCCACTGTACTCTACCTCTACTGTGCTCGACTGTACTCTACCTCTACTGTGCTCCACTGTACTCTACCTCTACTGTACTCTACTGTACTCCACCTCTAATGGGCTCCACTGTACTCTAGCTCTACTGTACTCCACTGTACTTTACCTCTACTGTACTCCACTGTACTCTACCTCTACTGTGCTCCACTGTACTCTATTTCTACTGTACTCCTCTGTACTCTACCTCTACTGTGCTCCACTGTACTCTATCTGTAATGTACTCTACTGTACTCTATCTCTACTGTGATCCATTGTACTCTACCTCTGCTGTGCTCCACTGTGCTCTATCTCTACTGTACTCCACTGTACTCTACTGTTCTCTACCTCTACTGTACTCTACTGTGCTCCACTGTACTCCACTGTAGTCTACCTCTACTGTGCTCCACTGTACTCTACCTCTACTGTGCTCCACTATACTCTACCTCTACTGTGCTCCACTGTACTCTACCTCTACTGTCCTCCACTGTACTCTACCTCTACTGTGCTCCACTGTACTCTCTCTCTACTGTACTCTACCTCTACTGTACTCTACTGTATTCCACCTCTAATGTGCTCCACTGTACTCTACCTCTACTGTACTCTACCTCTACTGTACTCCACTGTACTCTACCTCTACTGTGCTCCACTGTAGTCTACCTCTACTGTACTTCACTGTCCTCTATCTCTACTGTACTCCACTGTACTCTACCTCTACTGTGCTCCACTGTACTCTACCTCTACTGTACTCCACTGTACTCTATCTCTACTGTGCTCCACTGTACTCTACCTCTACTGTGCTCCACTATACTCTACCTCTACTGTGCTCCACTGTACTCTACCTCTACTGTACTCCACTGTACTCTATCTCTACTGTGCTCCATTGTACTCTACCTCTACTGTGCTCAACTGTACTCTACTGTACTCAACTGTACTCTACCTCTTCTGTACTCCACTGTACTCTATCTCTACTGTACTCCACTATACTCTACCTCTACTGTACTCCACTGTACTCTATCTCTACTGTGCTCCACTGTACTCTACCTCTACTGTGCTCAACTGTACTGTACTCTACTCCACTGTAATCTACCTCTACTGTACTCCACTGTACTCTACCTCTACTGTACTCCACTGTACTCTACCTCTACTGTACTCCACTGTACTCTACTCTACTGTACTCCACTTTACTCTATCTCTACTGTGATCCACTGTACTCTACCTCTACTGTACTCCACTGTACTCTATCTCTACTGTACTCCACTGTACTCTACCTCTGCTGTACTCTACTGTTCTCTACCTCTACTGTGCTCTACTGTACTCTACTCTACTGTACTCCACTGTACTCTATCTCTACTGTGATCCACTGTACTCTACCTCTACTGTACTCCACTTTACTTTATCTCTACTGTGATCCACTGTACTCTATCTCTACTGTGCTCCACTGTACTCTGGCTCTACTGTACTCCACTGTACTTTACCTGTACTGTACTCCACTGTACTCTACCTCTACTGTGCTTCACTGTACTCTATTTCTACTGTACTCCTCTGTACTCTACCTCTACTGTGCTCGACTGTACTCTACCTCTACTATGCTCCACTGTACTCTATCTCTACTGTGATCCACTGTACTCTACCTCTGCTGTGCTCCACTGTACTCTATCTCTACTGTACTCCACTGTACTCTACTGTTCTCTACCTCTACTGTACTCTACTGTGCTCCACTGTACTCCACTGTAGTCTACCTCTACTCTGCTCCACTGTACTCTACCTCTACTGTGCTCCACTATACTCTACCTCTACTGTGCTCCACTGTACTCTACCTCTACTGTCCTCCACTGTACTCTACCTCTACTGTGCTCCACTGTACTCTCTCTCTACTGTACTCTACCTCTACTGTACTCTACTGTACTCCACCTCTAATGTGCTCCACTGTACTCTACCTCTACTGTACTCTACCTCTACTGTACTCCACTGTACTCTACCTCTACTGTGCTCTACTGTACTCTATCTCTACTGTGCTCCACTGTACTGTACCTCTACTGTACTCCACTGTACTCTACCTCTATTGTCCTCCACTGTACTCTATCTCTACTGTACTCTACTGTACTATATCTCTACTGTACTCCACTGTACTCTATCTCTACTGTACTCCACTGTACTCTACCTCCACTGTACTCTACCTCTACCGTACTCCACTGTACTCTATCTCTACTGTACTCCACTGTACTCTACCTCTACTGTACTCTACTGTTCTCTACCTCTACTCTGCTCTACTGTACTTTACTCTACTGTACTCCACTGTACTCTATCTCTACTGTGATCCACTGTACTCTACCTCTATTGTACTCCACTGTACTCTATCTCTACTGTGATCCACTGTACTCTATCTCTATTGAGCTCCACTGTACTCTATCTCTACTGTGCTCCACTGTACTCTATCTCTACTGTGCTCCACTCTACTCTACCTCTACTGTGCTCCACTGTATCCTACCTCTACTGTACTCCACTGTACTCTCTCTCTACTGTACTCCACTGTACTCTATCTCTACTGTACTCAGCTGTACTCTACCTCTACTGTGCTCTACTGTTCTCTACCTCTACTGTGCTCTACTCTACTCCACCTCTACTGTGCTCCACTGTACCCTACCTCTACTGTGCTCCACCGTACTCTACCTCTACTGTGCTCCACTGTACTCTACCTCTACTGTACTCCACTGTACTCTATCTCTACTGTACTCCACTGTACTCTACCTCTACTGTACTCCACTGTACTCTATCTCTACTGTACTCCACTCTAATCTACCTCTACTGTCCTCCACTGTACTCTACCTCTACTGTGCTCCACTGTTCTCTCTATCTCTACTGTACTCTACCTCTACTGTACTCTACTGTGCTCCACTGTACTCCACTGTAGTCTACCTCTACTGTGCTCCACTGTACTCTACCTCTACTGTGCTCCACTATACTCTACCTCAACTGTGATCCACTGTACTCTACCTCTACTGTCCTCCACTGTACTCTACCGCTACTGTGCTCCACTGTACTCTCTCTCTACTGTACTCTACCTCTACTGTACTCTACTGTACTCCACCTCTAATGTGCTCCACTGTACTCTACCTCTACTGTACTCTACCTCTACTGTACTCCACTGTACTCTACCTCTAATGTGCTCCACTGTACTCTATCTCTACTGTGCTCCACTGTACTCTATTTCTACTGTGCTCCACTGTACTCTATCTCTACTGTACTCCACTGTACTCTATCTCTACTGTACTTCACTATCCTTTATCTCTAATGTACTCCACTGTACTCTACCTCTATTGTGCTCCATTGTACTCTATCTCTACTGTACTCTACTGTACTCTATCTCTACTTTACTCCACTGTACTCTATCTCTACTGTACTCCACTGTACTCTACCTCTACTGTGCTCCACTGTACTCTAACTCTACCGTACTCCACTGTACTCTACCTCTACTGTGCTCCACTGTACTCTATCTCTACTGTGCTCCACTCTACTCTACCTCTACTGTGCTCCAATGTATCCTACCTCTACTGTACTCCACTGTACTCTATCTCTACTGTGCTCCACTGTACTCTATCTCTACTGTACTCCACTGTACTCTACCTCTACTGTGCTCTACTGTTCTCTACCTCTACTGTGCTCTACTGTACTCCACCTCTACTGTTCTCCACTGTACCCTACCTCTATTGTGCTCCACTGTACTCTACCTCTACTGTGCTCCACTGTACTCTACCTCTACTGTACTCCACTGTATTCTATCTCTACTGTGCTCCACTGTACTCTACCTCTACTGTGCTCAACTGTACTCTACTGTACTCCACTGTACTCTACCTCTACTGTTCTCCACTGTACTCTATCTCTACTGTACTCCACTGTACTCTACCTCTACTGTACTCCACTGTACTCTATCTCTACTGTGCTCCACTGTACTCTACCTCTACTGTGCCCAACTGTACTGTACTCTACTCCACTGTACTCTACCTCTACTGTACTCCACTGTACTCTACCTCTACTGTACTCCACTTTACTCTACCTCTACTGTACTCAACTGTACTCTATCTCTACTGTGCTCCACTGTTCTCTACCTCTACTGTACTCCACTGTACTCTATCTCTACTGTACTCCACTGTACTCTACCTATACTGTACTCTACTGTTCTCTTCCTCTACTGTACTCCAATGTACTCTATCTCTACTATGATCCACTGTACTCTACCTCTACTGTACTCCAATGTACTCTATCTCTACTCTACTCCACTGTACTCTACCTCTACTGTACTCTACTGTTCTCTACCTCTACTGTGCTCTACTGTACTCTTCTCTACTGTACTCCACTGTACTCTATCTCTACTATGATCCACTGTACTCTACCTCTACTGTACTCCACTGTACTCTATCTCTACTGTGATCCACTGTACTCTATCTCTACTGTGCTCCACTGTACTCTACCTCTACTATGCTCCACTGTACTCTATCTGTACTGTGCTCCACTCTACTCTACCTCTACTGTGCTCCACTGTACTTTACCTCTACTGTCCTCCACTGTACTCTACCTCTACTGTGCTCCACTGTACTCTCTCTCTACTGTACTCTACCTCTACTGTACTCTACTGTACTCCACCTCTAATGTGCTCCACTGTACTCTACCTCTACTGTACTCTACCTCTACTGTACTCCACTGTACTCTACCTCTACTGTGCTCTACTGTACTCTATCTCTACTGTGCTCCACTGTACTGTACCTCTACTGTACTCCACTGTACTCTACCTCTATTGTCCTCCACTGTACTCTATCTCTACAGTACTCTACTGTACTATATCTCTACTGTACTCCACTGTACTCTATCTCTACTGTACTCCACTGTACTCTACCTCCACTGTACTCTACCTCTACCGTACTCCACTCTACTCTATCTCTACTGTACTCCACTGTACTCTACCTCTACTGTACTCTACTGTTCTCTACCTCTACTGTGCTCTACTGTACTTTACTCTACTGTACTCCACTGTACTCTACCTCTACTGTGCTCCACTGTACTCTACCTCTACTGTGCTCCACTGTACTCTACCTCTACTGTACTCCACTGTACTCTATCTCTACTGTGCTCCACTGTACTCTACCTCTACTGTACTCCACTGTACTCTATCTCTACTGTGCTCCACTGTACTCTACCTCTACTGTGCTCAACTGTACTGTACTGTACTCCACCGTAATCTACCTCTACTGTACTCCACTGTACTCTACCTCTACTGTACTCCACTGTACTCTACCTCTACTGTACTCCACTGTACTCTACTCTACTGTACTCCACTGTACTCTATCTCTACTGTGATCCACTGTACTCTACCTCTACTGTACTCCACTGTACTCTATCTCTACTGTACTCCACTGTACTCTACCTCTACTGTACTCTACTGTTCTCTACCTCTACTGTGCTCTACTGTACTCTACTCTACTGTACTCCACTGTACTCTATCTCTACTGTGATCCACTGTACTCTACCTCTACTGTACTCCACTTTACTTTATCTCTACTGTGATCCACTGTACTCTATCTCTACTGTGCTCCACTGTACTCTACCTCTACTATGCTCCACTGTACTCTATCTCTACTGTGCTCCACTCTACTCTACCTCTACTGTGCTCCACTGTACTCTACCTCTACTGTACTCCACTTTACTTTATCTCTACTGTGATCCACTGTACTCTATCTCTACTGTGCTCCACTGTACTCTACCTCTACTATGCTCCACTGTACTCTATCTCTACTGTGCTCCACTCTACTCTACCTCTACTGTGCTGCACTGTACTCTACCTCTACTGTACTCCACTGTACTCTATCTCTACTGTACTCCACTGTACTCTACCTCTACTGTGCTCTACTGTTCTCTACCTCTACTGTGCTCTACTGTACTCCACTTCTACTGTGCTCCACTGTACCCTACCTCTACTGTGCTCCACTGTACTCTACCTCTACTGTGATCCACTGTACTCTACCTCTACTCTGCTCCACTGTATCCACTGTACTCTACCTCTACTGTGCTCCACTGTACTC
Organism: Tiaroga cobitis; assembly: GCA_030578255.1. Lineage (NCBI taxonomy): Eukaryota > Metazoa > Chordata > Actinopteri > Cypriniformes > Leuciscidae > Tiaroga > Tiaroga cobitis. The sequence continues at coordinate 31,954,537 of CM060611.1, read as the reverse complement.
TACCTCTACTGTGCTCGACTGTACTCTACCTCTACTGTGCTCCACTGTACTCTACCTCTACTGTACTCTACTGTACTCCACCTCTAATGGGCTCCACTGTACTCTAGCTCTACTGTACTCCACTGTACGTTACCTCTACTGTACTCCACTGTACTCTACCTCTACTGTGCTCCACTGTACTCTATTTCTACTGTACTCCTCTGTACTCTACCTCTACTGTGCTCCACTGTACTCTATCTGTAATGTACTCTACTGTACTCTATCTCTACTGTGATCCATTGTACTCTACCTCTGCTGTGCTCCACTGTGCTCTATCTCTACTGTACTCCACTGTACTCTACTGTTCTCTACCTCTACTGTACTCTACTGTGCTCCACTGTACTCCACTGTAGTCTACCTCTACTGTGCTCCACTGTACTCTACCTCTACTGTGCTCCACTATACTCTACCTCTACTGTGCTCCACTGTACTCTACCTCTACTGTCCTCCAATGTACTCTACCTCTACTGTGCTCCACTGTACTCTCTCTCTACTGTACTCTACCTCTACTGTACTCTACTGTATTCCACCTCTAATGTGCTCCACTGTACTCTACCTCTACTGTACTCTACCTCTACTGTACTCCACTGTACTCTACCTCTACTGTGCTCCACTGTAGTCTACCTCTACTGTACTTCACTGTCCTCTATCTCTACTGTACTCCACTGTACTCTACCTCTACTGTGCTCCACTGTACTCTACCTCTACTGTACTCCACTGTACTCTATCTCTACTGTGCTCCACTGTACTCTACCTCTACTGTGCTCCACTATACTCTACCTCTACTGTGCTCCACTGTACTCTACCTCTACTGTACTCCACTGTACTCTATCTCTACTGTGCTCCATTGTACTCTACCTCTACTGTGCTCAACTGTACTCTACTGTACTCAACTGTACTCTACCTCTTCTGTACTCCACTGTACTCTATCTCTACTGTACTCCACTATACTCTACCTCTACTGTACTCCACTGTACTCTATCTCTACTGTGCTCCACTGTACTCTACCTCTACTGTGCTCAACTGTACTGTACTCTACTCCACTGTAATCTACCTCTACTGTACTCCACTGTACTCTACCTCTACTGTACTCCACTGTACTCTACCTCTACTGTACTCCACTGTACTCTACTCTACTGTACTCCACTGTACTCTATCTCTACTGTGATCCACTGTACTCTACCTCTACTGTACTCCACTGTACTCTATCTCTACTGTACTCCACTGTACTCTACCTCTACTGTACTCTACTGTTCTCTACCTCTACTGTGCTCTACTGTACTCTACTCTACTGTACTCCACTGTACTCTATCTCTACTGTGATCCACTGTACTCTACCTCTACTGTACTCCACTTTACTTTATCTCTACTGTGATCCACTGTACTCTATCTCTACTGTGCTCCACTGTACTCTGGCTCTACTGTACTCCACTGTACTTTACCTGTACTGTACTCCACTGTACTCTACCTCTACTGTGCTTCACTGTACTCTATTTCTACTGTACTCCTCTGTACTCTACCTCTACTGTGCTCGACTGTACTCTACCTCTACTATGCTCCACTGTACTCTATCTCTACTGTGATCCACTGTACTCTACCTCTGCTGTGCTCCACTGTACTCTATCTCTACTGTACTCCACTGTACTCTACTGTTCTCTACCTCTACTGTACTCTACTGTGCTCCACTGTACTCCACTGTAGTCTACCTCTACTGTGCTCCACTGTACTCTACCTCTACTGTGCTCCACTATACTCTACCTCTACTGTGCTCCACTGTACTCTACCTCTACTGTCCTCCACTGTACTCTACCTCTACTGTGCTCCACTGTACTCTCTCTCTACTGTACTCTACCTCTACTGTACTCTACTGTACTCCACCTCTAATGTGCTCCACTGTACTCTACCTCTACTGTACTCTACCTCTACTGTACTCCACTGTACTCTACCTCTACTGTGCTCTACTGTACTCTATCTCTACTGTGCTCCACTGTACTGTACCTCTACTGTACTCCACTGTACTCTACCTCTATTGTCCTCCACTGTACTCTATCTCTACTGTACTCTACTGTACTATATCTCTACTGTACTCCACTGTACTCTATCTCTACTGTACTCCACTGTACTCTACCTCCACTGTACTCTACCTCTACCGTACTCCACTGTACTCTATCTCTACTGTACTCCACTGTACTCTACCTCTACTGTACTCTACTGTTCTCTACCTCTACTGTGCTCTACTGTACTTTACTCTACTGTACTCCACTGTACTCTATCTCTACTGTGATCCACTGTACTCTACCTCTATTGTACTCCACTGTACTCTATCTCTACTGTGATCCACTGTACTCTATCTCTATTGAGCTCCACTGTACTCTATCTCTACTGTGCTCCACTGTACTCTATCTCTACTGTGCTCCACTCTACTCTACCTCTACTGTGCTCCACTGTATCCTACCTCTACTGTACTCCACTGTACTCTCTCTCTACTGTACTCCACTGTACTCTATCTCTACTGTACTCAGCTGTACTCTACCTCTACTGTGCTCTACTGTTCTCTACCTCTACTGTGCTCTACTCTACTCCACCTCTACTGTGCTCCACTGTACCCTACCTCTACTGTGCTCCACCGTACTCTACCTCTACTGTGCTCCACTGTACTCTACCTCTACTGTACTCCACTGTACTCTATCTCTACTGTACTCCACTGTACTCTACCTCTACTGTACTCCACTGTACTCTATCTCTACTGTACTCCACTCTAATCTACCTCTACTGTCCTCCACTGTACTCTACCTCTACTGTGCTCCACTGTTCTCTCTATCTCTACTGTACTCTACCTCTACTGTACTCTACTGTGCTCCACTGTACTCCACTGTAGTCTACCTCTACTGTGCTCCACTGTACTCTACCTCTACTGTGCTCCACTATACTCTACCTCAACTGTGATCCACTGTACTCTGCCTCTACTGTCCTCCACTGTACTCTACCGCTACTGTGCTCCACTGTACTCTCTCTCTACTGTACTCTACCTCTACTGTACTCTACTGTACTCCACCTCTAATGTGCTCCACTGTACTCTACCTCTACTGTACTCCACTGTACTCTACCTCTAATGTGCTCCACTGTACTCTATCTCTACTGTGCTCCACTGTACTCTATTTCTACTGTGCTCCACTGTACTCTATCTCTACTGTACTCCACTGTACTCTATCTCTACTGTACTTCACTATCCTTTATCTCTAATGTACTCCACTGTACTCTACCTCTATTGTGCTCCATTGTACTCTATCTCTACTGTACTCTACTGTACTCTATCTCTACTTTACTCCACTGTACTCTATCTCTACTGTACTCCACTGTACTCTACCTCTACTGTGCTCCACTGTACTCTACCTCTACCGTACTCCACTGTACTCTACCTCTACTGTGCTCCACTGTACTCTATCTCTACTGTGCTCCACTCTACTCTACCTCTACTGTGCTCCAATGTATCCTACCTCTACTGTACTCCACTGTACTCTATCTCTACTGTGCTCCACTGTACTCTATCTCTACTGTACTCCACTGTACTCTACCTCTACTGTGCTCTACTGTTCTCTACCTCTACTGTGCTCTACTGTACTCCACCTCTACTGTTCTCCACTGTACCCTACCTCTATTGTGCTCCACTGTACTCTACCTCTACTGTGCTCCACTGTACTCTACCTCTACTGTACTCCACTGTATTCTATCTCTACTGTGCTCCACTGTACTCTACCTCTACTGTGCTCAACTGTACTCTACTGTACTCCACTGTACTCTACCTCTACTGTTCTCCACTGTACTCTATCTCTACTGTACTCCACTGTACTCTACCTCTACTGTACTCCACTGTACTCTATCTCTACTGTGCTCCACTGTACTCTACCTCTACTGTGCCCAACTGTACTGTACTCTACTCCACTGTACTCTACCTCTACTGTACTCCACTGTACTCTACCTCTACTGTACTCCACTTTACTCTACCTCTACTGTACTCAACTGTACTCTATCTCTACTGTGCTCCACTGTTTTCTACCTCTACTGTACTCCACTGTACTCTATCTCTACTGTACTCCACTGTACTCTACCTATACTGTACTCTACTGTTCTCTTCCTCTACTGTACTCCAATGTACTCTATCTCTACTATGATCCACTGTACTCTACCTCTACTGTACTCCAATGTACTCTATCTCTACTCTACTCTACTGTACTCTACCTCTACTGTACTCTACTGTTCTCTACCTCTACTGTGCTCTACTGTACTCTTCTCTACTGTACTCCACTGTACTCTATCTCTACTATGATCCACTGTACTCTACCTCTACTGTACTCCACTGTACTCTATCTCTACTGTGATCCACTGTACTCTATCTCTACTGTGCTCCACTGTACTCTACCTCTACTATGCTCCACTGTACTCTATCTGTACTGTGCTCCACTCTACTCTACCTCTACTGTGCTCCACTGTACCCTACCTCTACTGTACTCCACTCTACTCTATCTCTACTGTGCTCCACTGTACTCTATCTCTACTGTACTCCACTGTACTCTACCTCTACTGTGCTCTACTGTTCTCTACCTCTACTGTGCTCTACTGTACTCAACCTCTACTGTGCTCCACTGTACCCTACCTCTACTGTGCTCCACTGTACTCTACCTCTACTGTGCTCCACTGTACTCTACCTCTACTGTGCTCTACTGTACTCTACCTCTACTGTGCTCCACTGTACTCTACCTCTACTGTGCTCCACTGTACTCTATCTCTACTGTGCTCCACTGTACTCTCTTTCTACTGTACTCCTCTGTACTCTACCTCTACTGTGCTCCACTGTACTCTACCTTTACTGTACTCCACTTTACTTTATCTCTACTGTGATCCACTGTACTCTATCTCTACTGTGCTCCACTGTACTCTACCTCTACTATGCTCCACTGTACTCTATCTCTACTGTGCTCCACTCTACTCTACCTCTACTGTGCTGCACTGTACTCTACCTCTACTGTACTCCACTGTACTCTATCTCTACTGTACTCCACTGTACTCTATCTCTACTGTACTCCACTCTAATCTACCTCTACTGTCCTCCACTGTACTCTACCTCTACTGTGCTCCACTGTTCTCTCTATCTCTACTGTACTCTACCTCTACTGTACTCTACTGTGCTCCACTGTACTTCACTGTAGTCTACCTCTACTGTGCTCCACTGTACTCTACCTCTACTGTGCTCTACTGTACTCTACCTCTACTGTGCTCCACTGTACTCTACCTCTACTGTGCTCCACTGTACTCTATCTCTACTGTGCTCCACTGTACTCTCTTTCTACTGTACTCCTCTGTACTCTACCTCTACTGTGCTCCACTGTACTCTACCTCTACTGTACTCCACTTTACTTTATCTCTACTGTGATCCACTGTACTCTATCTCTACTGTGCTCCACTGTACTCTACCTCTACTATGCTCCACTGTACTCTATCTCTACTGTGCTCCACTCTACTCTACCTCTACTGTGCTGCACTGTACTCTACCTCTACTGTACTCCACTGTACTCTACCTCTACTGTACTCCACTGTACTCTATCTCTACTGTACTCCACTCTAATCTACCTCTACTGTCCTCCACTGTACTCTACCTCTACTGTGCTCCACTGTTCTCTCTATCTCTACTGTACTCTACCTCTACTGTACTCTACTGTGCTCCACTGTACTCCACTGTAGTCTACCTCTACTGTGCTCCACTGTACTCTACCTCTACTGTGCTCCACTATACTCTACCTCAACTGTGATCCACTGTACTCTACCTCTACTGTCCTCCACTGTACTCTACCGCTACTGTGCTCCACTGTACTCTCTCTCTACTGTACTCTACCTCTACTGTACTCTACTGTACTCCACCTCTAATGTGCTCCACTGTACTCTACCTCTACTGTACTCTACCTCTACTGTACTCCACTGTACTCTACCTCTAATGTGCTCCACTGTACTCTATCTCTACTGTGCTCCACTGTACTCTATTTCTACTGTGCTCCACTGTACTCTATCTCTACTGTACTCCACTGTACTCTATCTCTACTGTACTTCACTATCCTTTATCTCTAATGTACTCCACTGTACTCTACCTCTATTGTGCTCCATTGTACTCTATCTCTACTGTACTCTACTGTACTCTATCTCTACTTTACTCCACTGTACTCTATCTCTACTGTACTCCACTGTACTCTACCTCTACTGTGCTCCACTGTACTCTACCTCTACCGTACTCCACTGTACTCTACCTCTACTGTGCTCCACTGTACTCTATCTCTACTGTGCTCCACTCTACTCTACCTCTACTGTGCTCCAATGTATCCTACCTCTACTGTACTCCACTGTACTCTATCTCTACTGTGCTCCACTGTACTCTATCTCTACTGTACTCCACTGTACTCTACCTCTACTGTGCTCTACTGTTCTCTACCTCTACTGTGCTCTACTGTACTCCACCTCTACTGTTCTCCACTGTACCCTACCTCTATTGTGCTCCACTGTACTCTACCTCTACTGTGCTCCACTGTACTCTACCTCTACTGTACTCCACTGTATTCTATCTCTACTGTGCTCCACTGTACTCTACCTCTACTGTGCTCAACTGTAATCTACTGTACTCCACTGTACTCTACCTCTACTGTTCTCCACTGTACTCTATCTCTACTGTACTCCACTGTACTCTACCTCTACTGTACTCCACTGTACTCTATCTCTACTGTGCTCCACTGTACTCTACCTCTACTGTGCCCAACTGTACTGTACTCTACTCCACTGTACTCTACCTCTACTGTACTCCACTGTACTCTACCTCTACTGTACTCCACTTTACTCTACCTCTACTGTACTCAACTGTACTCTATCTCTACTGTGCTCCACTGTTCTCTACCTCTACTGTACTCCACTGTACTCTATCTCTACTGTACTCCACTGTACTCTACCTATACTGTACTCTACTGTTCTCTTCCTCTACTGTACTCCAATGTACTCTATCTCTACTATGATCCACTGTACTCTACCTCTACTGTACTCCAATGTACTCTATCTCTACTCTACTCCACTGTACTCTACCTCTACTGTACTCTACTGTTCTCTACCTCTACTGTGCTCTACTGTACTCTTCTCTACTGTACTCCACTGTACTCTATCTCTACTATGATCCACTGTACTCTACCTCTACTGTACTCCACTGTACTCTATCTCTACTGTGATCCACTGTACTCTATCTCTACTGTGCTCCACTGTACTCTACCTCTACTATGCTCCACTGTACTCTATCTGTACTGTGCTCCACTCTACTCTACCTCTACTGTGCTCCACTGTACCCTACCTCTACTGTACTCCACTCTACTCTATCTCTACTGTGCTCCACTGTACTCTATCTCTACTGTACTCCACTGTACTCTACCTCTACTGTGCTCTACTGTTCTCTACCTCTACTGTGCTCTACTGTACTCAACCTCTACTGTGCTCCACTGTACCCTACCTCTACTGTGCTCCACTGTACTCTACCTCTACTGTGCTCCACTGTACTCTACCTCTACTGTGCTCTACTGTACTCTACCTCTACTGTGCTCCACTGTACTCTACCTCTACTGTGCTCCACTTTACTCTATCTCTACTGTGCTCCACTGTACTCTCTTTCTACTGTACTCCTCTGTACTCTACCTCTACTGTGCTCCACTGTACTCTACCTCTACTGTACTCCACTTTACTTTATCTCTACTGTGATCCACTGTACTCTATCTCTACTGTGCTCCACTGTACTCTACCTCTACTATGCTCCACTGTACTCTATCTCTACTGTGCTCCACTCTACTCTACCTCTACTGTGCTGCACTGTACTCTACCTCTACTGTACTCCACTGTACTCTATCTCTACTGTACTCCACTGTACTCTACCTCTACTGTGCTCTACTGTTCTCTACCTCTACTGTGCTCTACTGTAACCCACTTATACTGTGCTCCACTGTACCCTACCTCTACTGTGCTCCACTGTACTCTACCTCTACTGTGATCCACTGTACTCTACCTCTACTCTGCTCCACTGTATCCACTGTACTCTACCTCTACTGTGCTCCACTGTACTCTACCTCTACTGTGCTCCACTGTACTCTACCTCTACTGTGCTCCACTGTACTCTACCTCTACTGTACTCTACTGTACTCCACCTCTAATGGGCTCCACTGTACTCTAGCTCTACTGTACTCCACTGTACTTTACCTCTACTGTACTCTACTGTACTCTACCTCTACTGTGCTCCACTGTACTCTACCTCTACTGTGCTCAACTGTACTCTACTGTACTCCACTGTACTCTACCTCTACTGTACTCCACTGTACTCTATCTCTACTGTACTCCACTGTACTCTACCTCTACTGTACTCCACTGTACTCTATCTCTACTGTGCTCCACTGTACTCTACCTCTACTGTGCTCAACTGTACTGTACTGTACTGTACTCCACTGTAATCTACCTCTACTGTACTCCACTGTACTCTACCTCTACTGTACTCCACTGTACTCTACCTCTACTGTACTCCACTGTACTCTACTCTACTGTACTCCACTGCACTCTATCTCTACTGTGATCCACTGTACTCTACCTCTACTGTACTCCACTGTACTCTATCTCTACTGTACTCCACTGTACTCTACCTCTACTGTACTCTACTGTTCTCTACCTCTACTGTGCTCTACTGTACTCTACTCTACTGTACTCCACTGTAATCTATCTCTACTGTGATCCACTGTACTCTACCTCTACTGTACTCCACTTTACTTTATCTCTACTGTGATCCACTGTACTCTATCTCTACTGTGCTCCACTGTACTCTACCTCTACTATGCTCCACTGTACTCTATCTCTACTGTGCTCCACTCTACTCTACCTCTACTGTGCTCCACTGTACTCTACCTCTACTGTACTCCACTTTACTTTATCTCTACTGTGATCCACTGTACTCTATCTCTACTGTGCTCCACTGTACTCTACCTCTACTATGCTCCAATGTACTCTACCTCTACTGTGCTCCACTCTACTCTACCTCTACTGTGCTCCACTGTACTCTACCTCTACTGTACTCCATTGTACTCTATCTCTACTGTACTCCACTGTACTCTACCTCTACTGTGCTCTACTGTTCTCTACCTCTACTGTGCTCTACTGTACTCCACCTCTACTGTGCTCCACTGTACCCTACCTCTACTGTGCTCCACTGTACTCTAACTCTACTGTGCTCCACTGTACTCTACCTCTACTCTGCTCCACTGTATCCACTGTACTCTACCTCTACTGTGCTCCACTGTACTCTACCTCTACTGTGCTCCACTGTACTCTACCTCTACTGTACTCTACTGTACTCCACCTCTAATGAGCTCCACTGTACTCTGGCTCTACTGTACTCCACTGTACTTTACGTCTACTGTACTCCACTGTACTCTACCTCTACTGTGCTCCACTGTACTCTATTTCTACTGTACTCCTCTGTACTCTACCTCTACTGTGCTCCACTGTACTCTATCTGTAATGTACTCAACTGTACTCTATCTCTACTGTGATCCACTGTACTCTACCTCTGCTGTGCTCCACTGTACTCTATCTCTACTGTACTCCACTGTACTCTACTGTTCTCTACCTCTACTGTACTCTACTGTGCTCCACTGTACTCCACTGTAGTCTACCTCTACTGTGCTCCACTGTACTCTAACTCTACTGTGCTCCACTATACTCTACCTCTACTGTGCTCCACTGTACTCTACCTCTACTGTCCTCCACTGTACTCTACCTCTACTGTGCTCCACTGTACTCTCTCTCTACTGTACTCTACCTGTACTGTACTCTACTGTACTCCACCTCTAATGTGCTCCACTGTACTCTACCTCTACTGTACTCTACCTCTACTGTACTCCACTGTACTCTACCTCTACTGTGCTCTACTGTACTCTATCTCTACTGTGCTCCACTGTACTCTACCTCTACTGTGCTCCACTGTACTCTACCTCTACTGTACTTTACTGTCCTCTATCTCTACTGTACTCCACTGTACTCTACCTCTATTGTCCTCCACTGTACTCTATCTCTACTGTACTCTACTGTACTATATCTCTACTGTACTCCACTGTACTCTATCTCTACTGTACTCCACTGTACTCTACCTCCACTGTACTCTACCTCTACCGTACTCCACTGTACTCTATCTCTACTGTACTCCACTGTACTCTACCTCTACTGTACTCTACTGTTCTCTACCTCTACTGTGCTCTACTGTACTTTACTCTACTGTACTCCACTGTACTCTATCTCTACTGTGATCCACTGTACTCTACCTCTACTGTACTCCACTGTACTCTATCTCTACTGTGATCCACTGTACTCTATCTCTATTGAGCTCCACTGTACTCTATCTCTACTGTGCTCCACTGTACTCTATCTCTACTGTGCTCCACTCTACTCTACCTCTACTGTGCTCCACTGTATCCTACCTCTACTGTACTCCACTGTACTCTCTCTCTACTGTGCTCCACTGTACTCTATCTCTACTGTACTCAGCTGTACTCTACCTCTACTGTGCTCTACTGTTCTCTACCTCTACTGTGCTCTACTCTACTCCACCTCTACTGTGCTCCACTGTACCCTACCTCTACTGTGCTCCACCGTACTCTACCTCTACTGTGCTCCACTGTACTCTACCTCTACTGTACTCCACTGTACTCTATCTCTACTGTACTCCACTGTACTCAACCTCTTCTGTACTCCACTGTACTCTATCTCTACTGTACTCCACTCTAATCTACCTCTACTGTCCTCCACTGTACTCTACCTCTACTGTGCTCCACTGTACTCTCTCTCTACTGTACTCTACCTCTACTGTACTCTACTGTACTCCACCTCTAATGTGCTCCACTGTACTCTACCTCTACTGTACTCTACCTCTACTGTCCTCCACTGTACTCTACCTCTACTGTGCTCCACTGTACTCTCTCTCTACTGTACTCTACCTCTACTGTACTCTACTGTGCTCCACTGTACTCCACTGTAGTCTACCTCTACTGTGCTCCACTGTACTCTACCTCTACTGTGCTCCACTATACTCTACCTCAACTGTGCTCCACTGTACTCTACCTCTACTGTCCTCCACTGTACTCTATCTCTACTGTGCTCCACTGTACTCTCTCTCTACTGTACTCTACCTCTACTGTACTCTACTGTACTCTATCTCTACTGTACTCCACTGTACTCTACCTCTACTGTACTCTACTGTTCTCTACCTCTACTGTGCTCTACACTACTCTACTGTACTCCACTGTACTCTATCTCTACTGTGATCCACTGTACTCTACCTCTACTGTACTCTACTGTACTCTATCTCTACTGTGATCTACTGTACTCTATCTCTACTGTGCTCCACTGTACTCTACCTCTACTGTGCTCCACTGTGCTCTATCTCTACTGTGCTCCACTCTACTCTACCTCTACTGTGCTCCACTGTATCCTACCTCTACTGTACTCCACTGTACTCTATCTCTACTGTGCTCCACTGTACTCTATCTCTACTGTACTCCACTGTACTCTACCTCTACTGTGCTCTACTGTTCTCTACCTCTACTGTGCTCTACTGTACTCCACCTCTACTGTTCTCCACTGTACCCTACCTCTATTGTGCTCCACTGTACTCTACCTCTACTGTGCTCCACTGTACTCTACCTCTACTGTACTCTACCTCTACTGTCCTCCACTGTACTCTACCTCTACTGTGCTCCACTGTACTCTCTCTCTACTGTACTCTACCTCTACTGTACTCTACTGTGCTCCACTGTACTCCACTGTAGTCTACCTCTACTGTGCTCCACTGTACTCTACCTCTACTGTGCTCCACTATACTCTACCTCAACTGTGCTCCACTGTACTCTACCTCTACTGTCCTCCACTGTACTCTATCTCTACTGTGCTCCACTGTACTCTCTCTCTACTGTACTCTACCTCTACTGTACTCTACTGTACTCCACCTCTAATGTGCTCCACTGTAATCTACCTCTACTGTACTCTACCTCTACTGTACTCCACTGTACTCTACCTCTAATGTGCACCACTGTACTCTATCTCTACTGTGCTCCACTGTACTCTATTTCTACTGTGCTCCACTGTACTCTATCTCTACTGTACTCCACTGTACTCTATCTCTACTGTACTTCACTATCCTTTATCTCTAATGTACTCCACTGTACTCTACCTCTATTGTGCTCCATTGTACTCTATCTCTACTGTACTCTACTGTACTCTATCTCTACTTTACTCCACTGTACTCTATCTCTACTGTACTCCACTGTACTCTACCTCTACTGTGCTCCACTGTACTCTACCTCTACCGTACTCCACTGTACTCTATCTCTACTGTACTCCACTGTACTCTACCTCTACTGTACTCTACTGTTCTCTACCTCTACTGTGCTCTACACTACTCTACTGTACTCCACTGTACTCTATCTCTACTGTGATCCACTGTACTCTACCTCTACTGTACTCTACTGTACTCTATCTCTACTGTGATCTACTGTACTCTATCTCTACTGTGCTCCACTGTACTCTACCTCTACTGTGCTCCACTGTGCTCTATCTCTACTGTGCTCCACTCTACTCTACCTCTACTGTGCTCCACTGTATCCTACCTCTACTGTACTCCACTGTACTCTATCTCTACTGTGCTCCACTGTACTCTATCTCTACTGTACTCCACTGTACTCTACCTCTACTGTGCTCTACTGTTCTCTACCTCTACTGTGCTCTACTGTACTCCACCTCTACTGTTCTCCACTGTACCCTACCTCTATTGTGCTCCACTGTACTCTACCTCTACTGTGCTCCACTGTACTCTACCTCTACTGTACTCCACTGTATTCTATCTCTACTGTGCTCCACTGTACTCTACCTCTACTGTGCTCAACTGTACTCTACTGTACTCCACTGTACTCTACCTCTACTCTACTCCACTGTACTCTATCTCTACTGTACTCCACTGTACTCTACCTCTACTGTACTCCACTGTACTCTATCTCTACTGTGCTCTACTGTACTCTACCTCTACTGTGCCCAACTGTACTGTACTCTACTCCACTGTACTCTACCTCTACTGTACTCCACTCTACTCTACCTCTACTGTACTCCACTTTACTCTACCTCTACTGTACTCAACTGTACTCTATCTCTACTGTGCTCCACTGTTCTCTACCTCTACTGTATTCCACTGTACTCTATCCCTACTGTACTCCACTGTACTCTACCTATACTGTACTCTACTGTTCTCTTCCTCTACTGTACTCCACTGTACTCTATCTCTACTGTGATCCACTGTACTCTACCTCTACTGTACTCCACTGTACTCTATCTCTACTCTACTCCACTGTACTCTACCTCTACTGTACTCTACTGTTCTCTACCTCTACTGTGCTCTACTGTACTCTTCTCTACTGTACTCCACTGTACTCTATCTCTACTGTGATCCACTGTACTCTACCTCTACTGTACTCCACTGTACTCTATCTCTACTGTGATCCACTGTACTCTATCTCTACTGTGCTCCACTGTACTCTACCTCTACTATGCTCCACTGTACTCTATCTGTACTGTGCTCCACTCTACTCTACCTCTACTGTGCTCCACTGTACTCTACCTCTACTGTACTCCACTCTACTCTATCTCTACTGTGCTCCACTGTACTCTATCTCTACTGTACTCCACTGTACTCTACCTCTACTGTGCTCTACTGTTCTCTACCTCTACTCTGCTCTACTGTACTCCACCTCTACTGTGCTCCACTGTACCCTACCTCTACTGTGCTCCAGTGTACTCTACCTCTACTGTGCTCCACTGTACTCTACCTCTACTGTGCTCTACTGTACTCTACCTCTACTGTGCTCCACTGTACTCTACCTCTACTGTGCTCCACTGTACTCTATCTCTACTGTGCTCCACTGTACTCTATTTCTACTGTACTCCTCTGTACTCTACCTCTACTGTGCTCCACTGTACTCTACCTCTGCTGTGCTCCACTGTACTCTATCTCTACTGTACTCCACTGTACTCTACTGTTCTCTACCTCTACTGTACTCTACTGTGCTCCACTGTACTTCACTGTAGTCTACCTCTACTGTGCTCCACTGTACTCTACCTCTACTGTGCTCCACTATAATTTACCTCTACTGTGCTCCACTGTACTCTACCTCTACTGTCCTCCACTGTACTCTACCTCTACTGTGCTCCACTGTACTCTCTCTCTACTGTACTCTACCTCTACTGTACTCTACTGTACTCCACCTCTAATGTGCTCCACTGTACTCTACCTCTAATGTACTCTACCTCTACTGTACTCCACTGTACTCTACCTCTACTGTGCTCTACTGTACTCTATCTCTACTGTGCTCCACTGTACTCTACCTCTACTGTACTCCACTATACTCTAACTCTACTATACTCCACTGTGCTCTATCTCTACTGTGCTCCACTGTACTCTATTTCTACTGTGCTCCACTGTACTCTATCTCGATTGTACTCCACTGTACTCTATTTCTACTGTACTTCACTGTCCTCTATCTCTACTGTACTCCACTGTACTCTACCTCTATTGTGCTCCACTGTACTCTATATCTACTGTACTCTACTGTACTCTATCTCTACTGTACTCCACTGTACTCTATCTCTACTGTACTCCACTGTACTCTACCTCTACTGTACTCTACTGTACTCTATCTCTACTGTACTCCAATGTACTCTATCTCTACTGTACTCCACTGTACTCTACCTCTACTGTACTCTACTGTTCTCTACCTCTACTCGGCTCTACTGTACTCTACTCTACTGTACTACACTGTACTCTATCTCTACTGTGATCCACTGTACTCTACTTCTACTGTACTCCACTGTAATCTATCTCTACTGTATCCACTGTACTCTATCTCTACTGTGCTCCACTGTACTCTACCTCTACTGTGCTCCACTGTACTCTATCTCTACTGTGCTCCTCTCTACTCTACCTCTACTGTGCTCCACTGTATCCTACCTCTACTGTACTCCACTGTACTCTATCTCTACTGTGCTCCACTTTACTCTATCTCTACTGTACTCCACTGTACTCTACCTCTACTGTGCTCTACTGTTCTCTACCTCTACTGTGCTCTACTGTACTCCACCTCTACTGTGCTCCACTCTACTCTACCTCTACTGTGCTCCACTGTATCCAACCTCTACTGTGCTCTACTGTACTCTATCTCTACTGTGCTCCACTGTACTCTACCTCTACTGTACTCCACTATACTCTAACTCTACTATACTCCACTGTACTCTATCTCTACTGTACTCCACTGTACTCTACCTCTATTGTGCTCCACTGTACTCTATATCTACTGTACTCTACTGTACTCTATCTCTACTGTACTCCACTGTACTCTATCTCTACTGTACTCCACTCTACTCTACCTCTACTGTACTCTACTGTACTCTATCTCTACTGTACTCCACTGTACTCTATCTCTACTGTACTCCACTGTACTCTACCTCTACTGTACTCTACTGTTCTCTACCTCTACTCGGCTCTACTGTACTCTACTCTACTGTACTACACTGTACTCTATCTCTACTGTGATCCACTGTACTCTACTTCTACTGTACTCCACTGTAATCTATCTCTACTGTATCCACTGTACTCTATCTCTACTGTGCTCCACTGTACTCTACCTCTACTGTGCTCCACTGTACTCTACCTCTACCGTACTCCACTGTACTCTATCTCTACTGTACTCCACTGTACTCTACCTCAACTGTACTCTACTGTTCTCTACCTCTACTGTGCTCTACTCTACTCTACTGTACTCCACTGTACTCTATCTCTACTGTGATCCACTGTACTCTACCTCTACTGTACTCTACTGTACTCTATCTCTACTGTGATCTACTGTACTCTATCTCTACTGTGCTCCACTGTACTCTACCTCTACTGTGCTCCACTGTACTCTATCTCTACTGTGCTCCACTCTACTCTACCTCTACTGTGCTCCACTGTATCCTACCTCTACTGTACTCCACTGTACTCTATCTCTACTGTGCTCCACTGTATTCTATCTCTACTGTACTCCACTGTACTCTACCTCTACTGTGCTCTACTGTTCTCTACCTCTACTGTGCTCTACTGTACTCCACCTCTACTGTTCTCCACTGTACCCTACCTCTATTGTGCTCCACTGTACTCTACCTCTACTGTACTCCACTGTATTCTATCTCTACTGTGCTCCACTGTACTCTACCTCTACTGTGCTCAACTGTACTCTACTGTACTCCACTGTACTCTACCTCTACTGTACTCCACTGTACTCTATCTCTACTGTACTCCACTGTACTCTACCTCTACTGTACTCCACTGTACTCTATCTCTACTGTGCTCCACTGTACTCTACCTCTACTGTGCCCAACTGTACTGTACTCTACCTCTACTGTACTCCACTGTACTCTACCTCTACTGTACTCCACTTTATTCTACCTCTACTGTACTCAACTGTACTCTATCTCTACTGTGCTCCACTGTACTCTACCTCTACTGTACTCCACTGTACTCTATCTCTACTGTACTCCACTGTACTCTACCTATACTGTAATCTACTGTTCTCTTCCTCTACTGTACTCCACTGTACTCTATCTCTACTGTGATCCACTGTACTCTACCTCTACTGTACTCCACTGTACTCTATCTCTACTGTACTCCACTGTACTCTACCTATACTGTACTCTACTGTTCTCTTCCTCTACTGTACTCCACTGTACTCTATCTCTACTGTGATCCACTGTACTCTACCTCTACTGTACTCCACTGTACTCTATCTCTACTCTACTCCACTGTACTCTACCTCTACTGTACTCTACTGTTCTCTACCTCTACTGTGCTATACTGTACTCTTCTCTACTGTACTCCACTGTACTCTATCTCTACTGTGATCCACTGTACTCTACCTCTACTGTACTCCACTGTACTCTATCTCTACTGTGATCCACTGTACTCTATCTCTACTGTGCTCCACTGTACTCTACCTCTACTATGCTCCACTGTACTCTATCTGTACTGTGCTCCACTCTACTCTACCTCTACTGTGCTCCACTGTACTCTACCTCTACTGTACTCCACTCTACTCTATCTCTACTGTGCTCCACTGTACTCTATCTCTACTGTACTCCACTGTACTCTACCTCTACTGTGCTCTACTGTTCTCTACCTCTACTGTGCTCTACTGTACTCCACCTCTACTGTGCTCCACTGTACCCTACCTCTACTGTGCTCCACTGTACTCTACCTCTACTGTGCTCCACTGTACTCTACCTCTACTGTGCTCCACTGTACTCTACCTCTACTGTGCTCCACTGTACTCTATCTCTACTGTGCTCCACTGTACTCTATTTCTACTGTACTCTACTGTACTCCACCTCTAATGTGCTCCACTGTACTCTACCTCTACTGTACTCTACCTCTACTGTACTCCACTGTACTCTACCTCTACTGTGCTCTACTGTACTCTATCTCTACTCTGCTCCACTCTACTCTACCTCTACTGTGCTCCACTGTACTCTACCTCTACTGTACTTCACTGTCCTCTATCTCTACTGTACTCCACTGTACTCTACCTCTACTGTGCTCCACTGTACTCTACCTCTACTGTACTCCACTGTACTCTATCTCTACTGTGCTCCACTGTACTCTACCTCTACTGTGCTCCACTGTACTCTACCTCTACTGTGCTCCACTGTACTCTACCTCTACTGTACTCCACTGTACTCTATCTCTACTGTGCTCCACTGTACTCTACCTCTACTGTGCTCAACTGTACTCTACTGTACTCCACTGTACTCTACCTCTACTGTGCTCCACTGTACTCTACCTCTACTGTACTTCACTGTCCTCTATCTCTACTGTACTCCACTGTACTCTACCTCTATTGTCCTCCACTGTACTCTATCTCTACTGTACTCCACTGTACTCTACCTCCACTGTACTCTACCTCTACCGTACTCCACTGTACTATATCTCTACTGTACTCCACTGTACTCTACCTCTACTGTACTCTACTGTTCTCTACCTCTACTGTGCTCTACTGTACTTTACTCTACTGTACTCCACTGTACTCTATCTCTACTGTGATCCACTGTACTCTACCTCTACTGTACTCCACTGTACTCTATCTCTACTGTGATCCACTGTACTCTATCTCTATTGTGCTCCACTGTACTCTACCTCTACTGTACTCCACTGTACTCTATCTCTACTGTGCTCCACTCTACTCTACCTCTACTGTGCTCCACTGTATCCTACCTCTACTGTACTCCACTGTACTCTCTCTCTACTGTGCTCCACTGTACTCTATCTCTACTGTACTCCACTGTACTCTACCTCTACTGTACTCTACTGTTCTCTACCTCTACTGTGCTCCACTGTACTCTATCTCTACTGTACTCCACTGTACTCTACCTCTACTGTACTCTACTGTTCTCTACCTCTACTGTGCTATACTGTACTCTACTCTACTGTGATCCACTGTACTCTATCTCTACTGTGCTCCACTGTACTCTACCTCTACTATGCTCCACTGTACTCTATCTCTACTGTGCTCCACTCTACTCTACCTCTACTGTGCTCCACTGTACTCTACCTCTACTGTACTCCACTTTACTTTATCTCTACTGTGATCCACTGTACTCTATCTCTACTGTGCTCCACTGTACTCTACCTCTACTATGCTCCACTGTACTCTATCTCTACTGTGCTCCACTCTACTCTACCTCTACTGTGCTCCACTGTACTCTACCTCTACTGTACTCCACTGTACTCTATCTCTACTGTACTCCACTGCACTCTACCTCTACTCTGCTCTACTGTTCTCTACCTCTACTGTGCTCTACTGTACTCCACCTCTACTGTGCTCCACTGTACCCTACCTCTACTGTGCTCCACTGTACTCTACCTCTACTGTGCTCCACTGTACTCTACCTCTACTCTGCTCCACTGTATCCACTGTACTCTACCTCTACTGTGCTCCACTGTACTCTACCTCTACTGTGCTCCACTGTACTCTACCTCTACTGTACTCTACTGTACTCCACCTCTAATGAGCTCCACTGTACTCTGGCTCTACTGTACTCCACTGTTCTTTACCTCTACTGTACTCCACTGTACTCTACCTCTACTGTGCTCCACTGTACTCTATTTCTACTGTACTCCTCTAAACTCTACCTCTACTGTGCTCCACTGTTCTCTATCTGTAATGTACTCTACTGTACTCTATCTCTACTGTGATCCACTGTAATCTACCTCTGCTGTGCTCCACTGTACTCTATCTCTACTGTACTCCACTGTACTCTACTGTTCTCTACCTCTACTGTACTCTACTGTGCTCCACTGTACTCCACTGTAGTCTACCTCTACTGTGCTCCACTGTACTCTACCTCTACTGTGATCTACTGTACTCTATCTCTACTGTGCTCCACTGTACTCTACCTCTACTGTGCTCCACTGTACTCTATCTCTACTGTGCTCCACTCTACTCTACCTCTACTGTGCTCCACTGTATCCTACCTCTACTGTACTCCACTGTACTCCATCTCTACTGTGCTCCACTGTACTCTATCTCTACTGTACTCCACTGTACTCTACCTCTACTGTGCTCTACTGTTCTCTACCTCTACTTGCTCTACTGTACTCCACCTCTACTGTTCTCCACTGTACCCTACCTCTATTGTGCTCCACTGTACTCTACCTCTACTGTACTCCACTGTATTCTATCTCTACTGTGCTCCACTGTACTCTACCTCTACTGTGCTCAACTGTACTCTACTGTACTCCACTGTACTCTACCTCTACTGTACTCCACTGTACTCTATCTCTACTGTACTCCACTGCACTCTACCTCTACTGTGCCCAACTGTACTGTACTCTACCTCTACTGTACTCCACTGTACTCTACCTCTACTGTACTCCACTTTACTCTACCTCTACTGTACTCAACTGTACTCTATCTCTACTGTGCTCCACTGTACTCTACCTCTACTGTACTCCACTGTACTCTATCTCTACTGTACTCCACTGTACTCTACCTATACTGTACTCTACTGTTCTCTTCCTCTACTGTACTCCACTGTACTCTATCTCTACTGTGATCCACTGTACTCTACCTCTACTGTACTCCACTGTACTCTATCTCTACTCTACTCCACTGTACTCTACCTCTACTGTACTCTACTGTTCTCTACCTCTACTGTGCTCTACTGTACTCTTCTCTACTGTACTCCACTGTACTCTATCTCTACTGTGATCCACTGTACTCTACCTCTACTGTACTCCACTGTACTCTATCTCTACTGTGATCCACTGTACTCTATCTCTACTGTGCTCCACTGTACTCTACCTCTACTATGCTCCACTGTACTCTATCTGTACTGTGCTCCACTCTACTCTACCTCTACTGTGCTCCACTGTACTCTACCTCTACTGTACTCCACTCTACTCTATCTCTACTGTGCTCCACTGTACTCTATCTCTACTTTACTCCACTGTACTCTACCTCTACTGTGCTCTACTGTTCTCTACCTCTACTGTGCTCTACTGTACTCCACCTCTACTGTGCTCCACTGTACCCTACCTCTACTGTGCTCCACTGTACTCTACCTCTACTGTGCTCCACTTTACTCTACCTCTACTGTGCTCCACTGTACTCTACCTCTACTGTGCTCCACTGTACTCTACCTCTACTGTGCTCCACTGTACTCTATCTCTACTGTGCTCCACTGTACTCTATTTCTACTGTACTCTACTGTACTCCACCTCTAATGTGCTCCACTGTACTCTACCTCTACTGTACTCTACCTCTACTGTACTCCACTGTACTCTACCTCTACTGTGCTCTACTGTACTCTATCTCTACTCTGCTCCACTCTACTCTACCTCTACTGTGCTCCACTGTACTCTACCTCTACTGTACTTCACTGTCCTCTATCTCTACTGTACTCCACTGTACTCTACCTCTACTGTGCTCCACTGTACTCTACCTCTACTGTACTCCACTGTACTCTATCTCTACTGTGCTCCACTGTACTCTACCTCTACTGTGCTCCACTGTACTCTACCTCTACTGTGCTCCACTGTACTCTACCTCTACTGTACTCCACTGTACTCTATCTCTACTGTGCTCCACTGTACTCTACCTCTACTGTGCTCAACTGTACTCTACTGTACTCCACTGTACTCTACCTCTACTGTGCTCCACTGTACTCTACCTCTACTGTACTTCACTGTCCTCTATCTCTACTGTACTCCACTGTACTCTACCTCTATTGTCCTCCACTGTACTCTATCTCTACTGTACTCCACTGTACTCTACCTCCACTGTACTCTACCTCTACCGTACTCCACTGTACTCTATCTCTACTGTACTCCACTGTACTCTACCTCTACTGTACTCTACTGTTCTCTACCTCTACTGTGCTCTACTGTACTTTACTCTACTGTACTCCACTGTACTCTATCTCTACTGTGATCCACTGTACTCTACCTCTACTGTACTCCACTGTACTCTATCTCTACTGTGATCCACTGTACTCTATCTCTATTGTGCTCCACTGTACTCTACCTCTACTGTGCTCCACTGTACTCTATCTCTACTGTGCTCCACTCTACTCTACCTCTACTGTGCTCCACTGTATCCTACCTCTACTGTACTCCACTGTACTCTCTCTCTACTGTGCTCCACTGTACTCTATCTCTACTGTACTCCACTGTACTCTACCTCTACTGTACTCTACTGTTCTCTACCTCTACTGTGCTCCACTGTACTCTATCTCTACTGTACTCCACTGTACTCTACCTCTACTGTACTCTACTGTTCTCTACCTCTACTGTGCTCTACTGTACTCTACTCTACTGTGATCCACTGTACTCTATCTCTACTGTGCTCCACTATACTCTACCTCTACTATGCTCCACTGTACTCTATCTCTAATGTGCTCCACTCTACTCTACCTCTACTGTGCTCCACTGTACTCTACCTCTACTGTACTCCACTTTACTTTATCTCTACTGTGATCCACTGTACTCTATCTCTACTGTGCTCCACTGTACTCTACCTCTACTATGCTCCACTGTACTCTATCTCTACTGTGCTCCACTCTACTCTACCTCTACTGTGCTCCACTGTACTCTACCTCTACTGTACTCCACTGTACTCTATCTCTACTGTACTCCACTGCACTCTACCTCTACTGTGCTCTACTGTTCTCTACCTCTACTGTGCTCTACTGTACTCCACCTCTACTGTGCTCCACTGTACCCTACCTCTACTGTGCTCCACTGTACTCTACCTCTACTGTGCTCCACTGTACTCTACCTCTACTCTGCTCCACTGTATCCACTGTACTCTACCTCTACTGTGCTCCACTGTACTCTACCTCTACTGTGCTCCACTGTACTCTACCTCTACTGTACTCTACTGTACTCCACCTCTAATGAGCTCCACTGTACTCTGGCTCTACTGTACTCCACTGTACTTTACCTCTACTGTACTCCACTGTACTCTACCTCTACTGTGCTCCACTGTACTCTATTTCTACTGTACTCCTCTAAACTCTACCTCTACTGTGCTCCACTGTACTCTATCTGTAATGTACTCTACTGTACTCTATCTCTACTGTGATCCACTGTAATCTACATCTGCTGTGCTCCACTGTACTCTATCTCTACTGTACTCCACTGTACTCTACTGTTCTGTACCTCTACTGTACTCTACTGTGCTCCACTGTACTCCACTGTAGTCTACCTCTACTGTGCTCCACTGTACTCTACCTCTACTGTGCTCCACTATACTCTACCTCTACTGTGCTCCACTGTACTCTACCTCTGCTGTCCTCCACTGTACTCTACCTCTACTGTGCTCCACTGTACTCTCTCTCTACTGTACTCTACCTCTACTGTACTCTGCTGTACTCCACCTCTAATGTGCTCCACTGTACTCTACCTCTACTGTACTCTACCTCTACTGTACTCCACTGTACTCTACCTCTACTGTGCTCTACTGTACTCTATCTCTACTGTGCTCCACTGTACTCTACCTCTACTGTGCTCCACTGTACTCTACCTCTACTGTACTTCACTGTCCTCTATCTCTACTGTACTCCACTGTACTCTACCTCTATTGTCCTCCACTGTACTCTATCTCTACTGTACTCCACTGTACTCTACCTCCACTGTACTCTACCTCTACCGTACTCCACTGTACTCTATCTCTACTGTACTCCACTGTACTCTACCTCTACTGTACTCTACTGTTCTCTACCTCTACTGTGCTCTACTGTACTTTACTCTACTGTACTCCACTGTACTCTATCTCTACTGTGATCCACTGTACTCTACCTCTACTGTACTCCACTGTACTCTATCTCTACTGTGATCCACTGTACTCTATCTCTATTGTGCTCCACTGTACTCTACCTCTACTGTGCTCCACTGTACTCTATCTCTACTGTGCTCCACTCTACTCTACCTCTACTGTGCTCCACTGTATCCTACCTCTACTGTACTCCACTGTACTCTCTCTCTACTGTGCTCCACTGTACTCTATCTCTACTGTACTCAGCTGTACTCTACCTCTACTGTGCTCTACTGTTCTCCACCTCTACTGTGCTCTACTCTACTCCACCTCTACTGTGCTCCACTGTACCCTACCTCTACTGTGCTCCACCGTACTCTACCTCTACTGTGCTCCACTGTACTCTACCTCTACTGTACTCCACTGTACTCTATCTCTACTCTACTCCACTGTATTCTACCTCTACTGTACTCCACTGTACTCTATCTCTACTGTACTCCACTCTAATCTACCTCTACTGTCCTCCACTGTACTCTACCTCTACTGTGCTCCACTGTACTCTCTCTCTACTGTACTCTACCTCTACTGTACTCTACTGTGCTCCACTGTACTCCACTGTAGTCTACCTCTACTGTGCTCCACTGTACTCTACCTCTACTGTGCTCCACTATACTCTACCTCTACTGTGCTCCACTGTACTCTACCTCTACTGTCCTCCACTGTACTCTACCTCTACTGTGCTCCACTGTACTCTCTCTCTACTGTACTCTACCTCTACTGTACTCTACTGTACTCCACCTCTAATGTACTCCACTGTACTCTACCTCTACTGTACTCTACCTCTACTGTACTCCACTGTACTCTACCTCTAATGTGCTCCACTGTACTCTATCTCTACTGTGCTCCACTGTACTCTATTTCTACTGTGCTCCACTGTACTCCACCTCTACTGTGCTCCACTGTACCCTACCTCTACTGTGCTCCAGAGGTAGAGTACACTTTACTTTATCTCTACTGTGATCCACTGTACTCTATCTCTACTGTGCTCCACTGTACTCTACCTCTACTATGCTCCACTGTACTCTATCTCTACTGTGCTCCACTCTACTCTACCTCTACTGTGCTCCACTGTACTCTACCTCTACTGTACTCCACTTTACTTTATCTCTACTGTGATCCACTGTACTCTATCTCTACTGTGCTCCACTGTACTCTACCTCTACTATGCTCCACTGTACTCTATCTCTACTGTGCTCCACTCTACTCTACCTCTACTGTGCTCCACTGTACTCTACCTCTGCTGTACTCCACTGTACTCTATCTCTACTGTACTCCACTGTACTCTACCTCTACTGTGCTCTACTGTTCTCTACCTCTACTGTGCTCTACTGTACTCCACCTCTACTGTGCTCCACTGTACCCTACCTCTACTGTGCTCCACTGTACTCTACCTCTACTGTGCTCCACTGTACTCTACCTCTACTCTGCTCCACTGTATCCACTGTACTCTACCTCTACTGTGCTCCACTGTACTCTACCTCTACTGTGCTCCACTGTACTCTACCTCTACTGTACTCTACTGTACTCCACCTCTAATGAGCTCCACTGTACTCTGGCTCTACTGTACTCCACTGTACTTTACCTCTACTGTACTCCACTGTACTCTACCTCTACTGTGCTCCACTGTACTCTATTTCTACTGTACTCCTCTGTACTCTACCTCTACTGTGCTCCACTGTACTCTATCTGTAATGTACTCTACTGTACTCTATCTCTACTGTGATCCACTGTACTCTACCTCTGCTGTGCTCCACTGTACTCTATCTCTACTGTACTCCACTGTACTCTACTGTTCTCTACCTCTACTGTACTCTACTCTGCTCCACTGTACTCCACTGTAGTCTACCTCTACTGTGCTCCACTGTACTCTACCTCTACTGTGCTCCACTATACTCTACCTCTACTGTGCTCCACTGTACTCTACCTCTACTGTCCTCCACTGTACTCTACCTCTACTGTGCTCCACTGTACTCTCTCTCTACTGTACTCTACCTCTACTGTACTCTACTGTACTCCACCTCTAATGTGCTCCACTGTACTCTACCTCTACTGTCCTCTACCTCTACTGTACTCCACTGTACTCTACCTCTACTGTGCTCCACTGTACTCTACCTCTACTGTGCTCCACTATACTCTACCTCTACTGTGCTCCACTGTACTCTACCTCTACTGTCCTCCACTGTACTCTACCTCTACTGTGCTCCACTGTACTCTCTCTCTACTGTACTCTACCTCTACTGTACTCTACTGTACTCCACCTCTAATGTACTCCACTGTACTCTACCTCTACTGTACTCTACCTCTACTGTACTCCACTGTACTCTACCTCTAATGTGCTCCACTGTACTCTATCTCTACTGTGCTCCACTGTACTCTATTTCTACTGTGCTCCACTGTACTCTATCTCTACTGTACTCCACTGTACTCTATCTCTACTGTACTTCACTGTCCTTTATCTCTAATGTACTCCACTGTACTCTACCTCTACTTTACTCCACTGTACTCTATCTCTACTGTACTCCACTGTACTCTACCTCTACTGTGCTCCACTGTATCCTACCTCTACTGTTCTCCACTGTACTCTCTCTCTACTGTGCTCCACTGTACTCTATCTCTACTGTACTCAGCTGTACTCTACCTCTACTTTGCTCTACTGTTCTCTACCTCTACTGTGCTCTACTCTACTCCACCTCTACTGTGCTCCACTGTACCCTACCTCTACTGTGCTCCACTGTACTCTACCTCTACTGTGCTCCACTGTACTCTACCTCTACTCTGCTCCACTGTATCCACTGTACTCTACCTCTACTGTGCTCCACTGTACTCTACCTCTACTGTGCTCCACTGTACTCTACCTCTACTGTACTCTACTGTACTCCACCTCTAATGAGCTCCACTGTACTCTGGCTCTACTGTACTCCACTGTACTCTATCTCTACTGTACTCCACTCTAATCTACCTCTACTGTCCTCCACTGTACTCTACCTCTACTGTGCTCCACTGTACTCTCTCTCTACTGTACTCTACCTCTACTGTACTCTACTCTGCTCCACTGTACTCCACTGTAGTCTACCTCTACTGTGCTCCACTGTACTCTACCTCTACTGTGCTCCACTATACTCTACCTCTACTGTGCTCCACTGTACTCTACCTCTACTGTCCTCCACTGTACTCTACCTCTACTGTGCTCCACTGTACTCTCTCTCTACTGTACTCTACCTCTACTGTACTCTACTGTACTCCACCTCTAATGTACTCCACTGTACTCTACCTCTACTGTACTCTACCTCTACTGTACTCCACTGTACTCTACCTCTAATGTGCTCCACTGTACTCTATCTCTACTGTGCTCCACTGTACTCTATTTCTACTGTGCTCCACTGTACTCTATCTCTACTGTACTCCACTGTACTCTATCTCTACTGTACTTCACTGTCCTTTATCTCTAATGTACTCCACTGTACTCTACCTCTATTGTGCTCCATTGTACTCTATCTCTACTGTACTCTACTGTACTCTATCTCTACTTTACTCCACTGTACTCTATCTCTACTGTACTCCACTGTACTCTACCTCTACTGTGCTCCACTGTATCCTACCTCTACTGTACTCCACTGTACTCTCTCTCTACTGTGCTCCACTGTACTCTATCTCTACTGTACTCAGCTGTACTCTACCTTTACTGTGCTCCACTGTACTCTACCTCTACTGTACTCCACTTTACTTTATCTCTACTGTGATCCACTGTACTCTATCTCTACTGTGCTCCACTGTACTCTACCTCTACTATGCTCCACTGTACTCTATCTCTACTCTGCTCCACTCTACTCTACCTCTACTGTGCTCCACTGTACTCTACCTCTACTGTACTCCACTTTACTTTATCTCTACTGTGATCCACTGTACTCTATCTCTACTGTGCTCCACTGTACTCTACCTCTACTATGCTCCACTGTACTCTATCTCTACTGTGCTCCACTCTACTCTACCTCTACTGTGCTCCACTGTACTCTACCTCTACTGTACTCCACTGTACTCTATCTCTACTGTACTCCACTGTACTCTACCTCTACTGTGCTCTACTGTTCTCTACCTCTACTGTGCTCTACTGTACTCCACCTCTACTGTGCTCCACTGTACCCTACCTCTACTGTGCTCCACTGTACTCTACCTCTACTGTGCTCCACTGTACTCTACCTCTACTCTGCTCCACTGTATCCACTGTACTCTACCTCTACTGTGCTCCACTGAACTCTACCTCTACTGTGCTCCACTGTACTCTACCTCTACTGTACTCTACTGTACTCCACCTCTAATGAGCTCCACTGTACTCTGGCTCTACTGTACTCCACTGTACTTTACCTCTACTGTACTCCACTGTACTCTACCTCTACTGTGCTCCACTGTACTCTATTTCTACTGTACTCCTCTGTACTCTACCTCTACTGTGCTCCACTGTACTCTATCTGTAATGTACTCTACTGTACTCTATCTCTACTGTGATCCACTGTACTCTACCTCTGCTGTGCTCCACTGTACTCTATCTCTACTGTACTCCACTGTACTCTACTGTTCTCTACCTCTACTGTACTCTACTGTGCTCCACTGTACTCCACTGTAGTCTACCTCTACTGTGCTCCACTGTACTCTACCTCTACTGTGCTCCACTATACTCTACCTCTACTGTGCTCCACTGTACTCTACCTCTACTGTCCTCCACTAAACTCTACCTCTACTGTGCTCCACTGTACTCTCTCTCTACTGTACTCTACCTCTACTGTACTCTACTGTACTCCACCTCTAATGTGCTCCACTGTACTCTACCTCTACTGTACTCTACCTCTACTGTACTCCACTGTACTCTACCTCTACTGTGCTCTACTGTACTCTATCTCTACTGTGCTCCACTGTACTGTACCTCTACTGTGCTCCACTGTACTCTACCTCTACTGTACTTCACTGTCCTCTATCTCTACTGTACTCCACTGTACTCTACCTCTATTGTCCTCCACTGTACTCTATCTCTACTGTACTCCACTGTACTCTACCTCCACTGTACTCTACCTCTACCGTACTCCACTGTACTCTATCTCTACTGTACTCCACTGTACTCTACCTCTACTGTACTCTACTGTTCTCTACCTCTACTGTGCTCTACTGTACTTTACTCTACTGTACTCCACTGTACTCTATCTCTACTGTGATCCACTGTACTCTACCTCTACTGTACTCCACTGTACTCTATCTCTACTGTGATCCACTGTACACTATCTCTATTGTGCTCCACTGTACTCTACCTCTACTGTGCTCCACTGTACTCTATCTCTACTGTGCTCCACTCTACTCTACCTCTACTGTGCTCCACTGTATCCTACCTCTACTGTACTCCACTGTACTCTCTCTATACTGTGCTCCACTGTACTCTATCTCTACTGTACTCAGCTGTACTCTACCTCTACTGTGCTCTACTGTTCTCCACCTCTACTGTGCTCTACTCTACTCCACCTCTACTGTGCTCCACTGTACCCTACCTCTACTGTGCTCCACCGTACTCTACCTCTACTGTGCTCCACTGTACTCTACCTCTACTGTACTCCACTGTACTCTATCTCTACTGTACTCCACTGTATTCTACCTCTACTGTACTCCACTGTAGTCTATCTCTACTGTACTCCACTCTAATCTACCTCTACTGTCCTCCACTGTATCTACCTCTACTGTGCTCCACTGTACTCTCTCTCTACTGTACTCTACCTCTACTGTACTCTACTGTGCTCCACTGTACTCCACTGTAGTCTACCTCTACTGTGCTCCACTGTACTCTACCTCTACTGTGCTCCACTATACTCTACCTCTACTGTACTCTACTGTACTCCACCTCTAATGTACTCCACTGTACTCTACCTCTACTGTACTCTACCTCTACTGTACTCCACTGTACTCTACCTCTAATGTGCTCCACTGTACTCTATCTCTACTGTGCTCCACTGTACTCTATTTCTACTGTGCTCCACTGTACTCTATCTCTACTGTACTCCACTGTACTCTATCTCTACTGTACTTCACTGTCCTTTATCTCTAATGTACTCCACTGTACTCTACCTCTATTGTGCTCCATTGTACTCTATCTCTACTGTACTCTACTGTACTCTATCTCTACTTTACTCCACTGTACTCTATCTCTACTGTACTCCACTGTACTCTACCTCTACTGTGCTCCACTGTATCCTACCTCTACTGTACTCCACTGTACTCTCTCTCTACTGTGCTCCACTGTACTCTATCTCTACTGTACTCAGCTGTACTCTACCTCTACTGTGCTCTACTGTTCTCTACCTCTACTGTGCTCTACTCTACTCCACCTCTACTGTGCTCCACTGTACCCTACCTCTACTGTGCTCCAGAGGTAGAGTACACTTTACTTTATCTCTACTGTGATCCACTGTACTCTATCTCTACTGTGCTCCACTGTACTCTACCTCTACTATGCTCCACTGTACTCTATCTCTACTGTGCTCCACTCTACTCTACCTCTACTGTGCTCCACTGTACTCTACCTCTACTGTACTCCACTTTACTTTATCTCTACTGTGATCCACTGTACTCTATCTCTACTGTGCTCCACTGTACTCTACCTCTACTATGCTCCACTGTACTCTATCTCTACTGTGCTCCACTCTACTCTACCTCTACTGTGCTCCACTGTACTCTACCTCTACTGTACTCCACTGTACTCTATCTCTACTGTACTCCACTGTACTCTACCTCTACTGTGCTCTACTGTTCTCTACCTCTACTGTGCTCTACTGTACTCCACCTCTACTGTGCTCCACTGTACCCTACCTCTACTGTGCTCCACTGTACTCTACCTCTACTGTGCTCCACTGTACTCTACCTCTACTCTGCTCCACTGTATCCACTGTACTCTACCTCTACTGTGCTCCACTGTACTCTACCTCTACTGTGCTCCACTGTACTCTACCTCTACTGTACTCTACTGTACTCCACCTCTAATGAGCTCCACTGTACTCTGGCTCTACTGTACTCCACTGTACTTTACCTCTACTGTACTCCACTGTACTCTACCTCTACTGTGCTCCACTGTACTCTATTTCTACTGTACTCCTCTGTACTCTACCTCTACTGTGCTCCACTGTACTCTATCTGTAATGTACTCTACTGTACTCTATCTCTACTGTGATCCACTGTACTCTACCTCTGCTGTGCTCCACTGTACTCTATCTCTACTGTACTCCACTGTACTCTACTGTTCTCTACCTCTACTGTACTCTACTGTGCTCCACTGTACTCCACTGTAGTCTACCTCTACTGTGCTCCACTGTACTCTACCTCTACTGTGCTCCACTATACTCTACCTCTACTGTGCTCCACTGTACTCTACCTCTACTGTCCTCCACTGTACTCTACCTCTACTGTGCTCCACTGTACTCTCTCTCTACTGTACTCTACCTCTACTGTACTCTGCTGTACTCCACCTCTAATGTGCTCCACTGTACTCTACCTCTACTGTACTCTACCTCTACTGTACTCCACTGTACTCTACCTCTACTGTGCTCTACTGTACTCTATCTCTACTGTGCTCCACTGTACTGTACCTCTACTGTGCTCCACTGTACTCTACCTCTACTGTACTTCACTGTCCTCTATCTCTACTGTACTCCACTGTACTCTACCTCTATTGTCCTCCACTGTACTCTATCTCTACTGTACTCCACTGTACTCTACCTCCACTGTACTCTACCTCTACCGTACTCCACTGTACTCTATCTCTACTGTACTCCACTGTACTCTACCTCTACTGTACTCTACTGTTCTCTACCTCTACTGTGCTCTACTGTACTTTACTCTACTGTACTCCACTGTACTCTATCTCTACTGTGATCCAATGTACTCTACCTCTACTGTACTCCAATGTACTCTATCTCTACTGTGATCCACTGTACTCTATCTCTATTGTGCTCCACTGTACTCTACCTCTACTGTGCTCCACTGTACTCTATCTCTACTGTGCTCCACTCTACTCTACCTCTACTGTGCTCCACTGTATCCTACCTCTACTGTACTCCACTGTACTCTCTCTCTACTGTGCTCCACTGTACTCTATCTCTACTGTACTCAGCTGTACTCTACCTCTACTGTGCTCTACTGTTCTCCACCTCTACTGTGCTCTACTCTACTCCACCTCTACTGTGCTCCACTGTACCCTACCTCTACTGTGCTCCACCGTACTCTACCTCTACTGTGCTCCACTGTACTCTACCTCTACTGTACTCCACTGTACTCTATCTCTACTGTACTCCACTGTATTCTACCTCTACTGTACTCCACTGTACTCTATCTCTACTGTACTCCACTCTAATCTACCTCTACTGTCCTCCACTGTACTCTACCTCTACTGTGCTCCACTGTACTCTCTCTCTACTGTACTCTACCTCTACTGTACTCTACTGTGCTCCACTGTACTCCACTGTAGTCTACCTCTACTGTGCTCCACTGTACTCTACCTCTACTGTGCTCCACTATACTCTACCTCTACTGTGCTCCACTGTACTCTACCTCTACTGTCCTCCACTGTACTCTACCTCTACTGTGCTCCACTGTACTCTCTCTCTACTGTACTCTACCTCTACTGTACTCTACTGTACTCCACCTCTAATGTACTCCACTGTACTCTACCTCTACTGTACTCTACCTCTACTGTACTCCACTGTACTCTACCTCTAATGTGCTCCACTGTACTCTATCTCTACTGTGCTCCACTGTACTCTATTTCTACTGTGCTCCACTGTACTCTATCTCTACTGTACTCCACTGTACTCTATCTCTACTGTACTCCACTGTACTCTACCTCTATTGTGCTCCATTGTACTCTATCTCTAGTGTACTCTACTGTACTCTATCTCTACTTTACTCCACTGTACTCTATCTCTACTGTACTCCACTGTACTCTACCTCTACTGTGCTCCACTGTATCCTACCTCTACTGTACTCCACTGTACTCTCTCTCTACTGTGCTCTACTGTACTCTATCTCTACTGTACTCAGCTGTACTCTACCTCTACTGTGCTCTACTGTTCTCTACCTCTACTCTGCTCTACTCTACTCCACCTCTACTGTGCTCCACTGTACCCTACCTCTACTGTGCTCCAGAGGTAGAGTACACTTTACTTTATCTCTACTGTGATCCACTGTACTCTATCTCTACTGTGCTCCACTGTACTCTACCTCTACTATGCTCCACTGTACTCTATCTCTACTGTGCTCCACTCTACTCTACCTCTACTGTGCTCCACTGTACTCTACCTCTACTGTACTCCACTTTACTTTATCTCTACTGTGATCCACTGTACTCTATCTCTACTGTGCTCCACTGTACTCTACCTCTACTATGCTCCACTGTACTCTATCTCTACTGTGCTCCACTCTACTCTACCTCTACTGTGCTCCACTGTACTCTACCTCTACTGTACTCCACTGTAATCTATCTCTACTGTACTCCACTGTACTCTACCTCTACTGTGCTCTACTGTTCTCTACCTCTACTGTGCTCTACTGTACTCCACCTCTACTGTGCTCCACTGTACCCTACCTCTACTGTGCTCCACTGTACTCTACCTCTACTGTGCTCCACTGTACTCTACCTCTACTCTGCTCCACTGTATCCACTGTACTCTACCTCTACTGTGCTCCACTGTACTCTACCTCTACTGTGCTCCACTGTACTCTATCTGTAATATACTCTACTGTACTCTATCTCTACTGTGATCCACTGTACTCTACCTCTGCTGTGCTCCACTGTACTCTATCTCTATTGTACTCCACTGTACTCTACTGTTCTCTACCTCTACTGTACTCTACTGTGCTCCACTGTACTCCACTGTAGTCTACCTCTACTGTGCTCCAATGTACTCTACCTCTACTGTGCTCCACTATACTCTACCTCTACTGTGCTCCACTGTACTCTACCTCTACTGTCCTTCACTGTACTCTACCTCTACTGTGCTCCACTGTACTCTCTCTCTACTGTACTCTACCTCTACTGTACTCTACTGTACTCCACCTCTAATGTGCTCCACTGTACTCTACCTCTACTGTACTCTACCTCTACTGTACTCCACTGTACTCTACCTCTACTGTGCTCTACTGTACTCTATCTTTACTGTGCTCCACTGTACTCTACCTCTACTGTGCTCCACTGTACTCTACCTCTACTGTACTTCACTGTCCTCTATCTCTACTGTACTCCACTGTACTCTACCTCTACTGTACTCCACTGTACTCTATCTCTACTGTACTCTACTGTACTATATCTCTACTGTACTCCACTGTACTCTATCTCTACTGTACTCCACTGTACTCTACCTCCACTGTACTCTACCTCTACCGTACTCCACTGTACTCTATCTCTACTGTACTCCACTGTACTCTACCTCTACTGTACTCTACTGTTCTCTACCTCTACTGTGCTCTACTGTACTTTACTCTACTGTACTCCACTGTACTCTATCTCTACTGTGATCCACTGTACTCTACCTCTACTGTACTCCACTGTACTCTATCTCTACTGTGATCCACTGTACTCTATCTCTATTGAGCTCCACTGTACTCTATCTCTACTGTGCTCCACTGTACTCTATCTCTACTGTGCTCCACTCTACTCTACCTCTACTGTGCTCCACTGTATCCTACCTCTACTGTACTCCACTGTACTCTCTCTCTACTGTGCTCCACTGTACTCTATCTCTACTGTACTCAGCTGTACTCTACCTCTACTGTGCTCTACTGTTCTCTACCTCTACTGTGCTCTACTCTACTCCACCTCTACTGTGCTCCACTGTACCCTACCTCTACTCTGCTCCACCGTACTCTACCTCTACTGTGCTCCACTGTACTCTACCTCTACTGTACTCCACTGTACTCTATCTCTACTGTACTCCACTGTACTCAACCTCTACTGTACTCCACTGTACTCTATCTCTACTGTACTCCACTCTAATCTACCTCTACTGTCCTCCACTGTACTCTACCTCTACTGTGCTCCACTGTACTCTCTCTCTACTGTAATCTACCTCTACTGTACTCTACTGTACTCCACCTCTAATGTGCTCCACTGTACTCTACCTCTACTGTACTCTACCTCTACTGTCCTCCACTGTACTCTACCTCTACTGTGCTCCACTGTACTCTCTCTCTACTGTACTCTACCTCTACTGTACTCTACTGTGCTCCACTGTACTCCACTGTAGTCTACCTCTACTGTGCTCCACTGTACTCTACCTCTACTGTGCTCCACTATACTCTACCTCAACTGTGCTCCACTGTACTCTACCTCTACTGTCCTCCACTGTACTCTATCTCTACTGTGCTCCACTGTACTCTCTCTCTACTGTACTCTACCTCTACTGTACTCTACTGTACTCCACCTCTAATGTGCTCCACTGTACTCTACCTCTACTGTACTCTACCTCTACTGTACTCCACTGTACTCTACCTCTAATGTGCTCCACTGTACTCTATCTCTACTGTGCTCCACTGTACTCTATTTCTACTGTGCTCCACTGTACTCTATCTCTACTGTACTCCACTGTACTCTATCTCTACTGACTTCACTATCCTTTATCTCTAATGTACTCCACTGAATCTACCTCTATTGTGCTCCATTGTACTCTATCTCTACTGTACTCTACTGTACTCTATCTCTACTTTACTCCACTGTACTCTATCTCTACTGTACTCCACTGTACTCTACCTCTACTGTGCTCCACTGTACTCTACCTCTACCGTACTCCACTGTACTCTATCTCTACTGTACTCCACTGTACTCTACCTCTACTGTACTCTACTGTTCTCTACCTCTACTGTGCTCTGCTCTACTCTACTGTACTCCACTGTACTCTATCTCTACTGTGATCCACTGTACTCTACCTCTACTGTACTCTACTGTACTCTATCTCTACTGTGATCTACTTTACTCTATCTCTACTGTGCTCCACTGTACTCTACCTCTACTGTGCTCCACTGTACTCTATCTCTACTGTGCTCCACTCTACTCTACCTCTACTGTGCTCCACTTTATCCTACCTCTACTGTACTCCACTGTACTCTATCTCTACTGTGCTCCACTGTACTCTATCTCTACTGTACTCCACTGTACTCTACCTCTACTGTGCTCCACTGTATCCTACCTCTACTGTACTCCACTGTACTCTATCTCTACTGTGCTCCACTGTACTCTATCTCTACTGTACTCCACTGTACTCTACCTCTACTGTGCTCTACTGTTCTCTACCTCTACTGTGCTCTACTGTACTCCACCTCTACTGTTCTCCACTGTACCCTACCTCTATTGTGCTCCACTGTACTCTACCTCTACTGTGCTCCACTGTACTCTACCTCTACTGTACTCCACTGTATTCTATCTCTACTGTGCTCCACTGTACTCTACCTCTACTGTGCTCAACTGTACTCTACTGTACTCCACTGTACTCTACCGCTACTATACTCCACTGTACTCTATCTCTACTGTACTCCACTGTACTCTACCTCTACTGTACTCCACTGTACTCTATCTCTACTGTGCTCTACTGTACTCTACCTCTACTGTTCCCAACTGTACTGTACTCTACTCCACTGTACTCTACCTCTACTGTACTCCATTGTACTCTACATCTACTGTACTCCACTTTACTCTACCTCTACTGTACTCAACTGTACTCTATCTCTACTGTGCTCCACTGTTCTCTACCTCTACTGTACTCCACTGTACTCTATCTGTACTGTACTCCACTGTACTCTACCTATACTGTACTCTACTGTTCTCTTCCTCTACTGTACTCCACTGTACTCTATCTCTACAGTGATCCACTGTACTCTACCTCTACTGTACTCCACTGTACTCTATCTCTACTCCACTCCACTGTACTCTACCTCTACTGTACTCTACTGTTCTCTACCTCTACTGTGCTCTACTGTACTCTTCTCTACTGTACTCCACTGTACTCTATCTCTACTGTGATCCACTGTACTCTACCTCTACTGTACTCCACTATACTCTATCTCTACTGTGATCCACTGTACTCTATCTCTACTGTGCTCCACTGTACTCTACCTCTACTATGCTCCACTGTACTCTATCTGTACTGTGCTCCACTCTACTCTACCTCTACTGTGCTCCACTGTCCTCTACCTCTACTGTACTCCACTCTACTCTATCTCTACTGTGCTCCACTGTACTCTATCTCTACTGTACTCCACTGTACTCTACCTCTACTGTGCTCTACTGTTCTCTACCTCTACTGTGCTCTACTGTACTCCACCTCTACTGTGCTCCACTGTACCCTACCTCTACTGTGCTCCACTGTACTCTACCTCTACTGTGCTCCACTGTACTCTACCTCTACTGTGCTCTACTGTACTCTACCTCTACTGTGCTCCACTGTACTCTACCTCTACTGTGCTCCACTGTACTCTATCTCTACTGTGCTCCACTGTACTCTATTTCTACTGTACTCCTCTGTACTCTACCTCTACTGTGCTCCACTGTACTCTACCTCTACTGTGCTCCACTGTACTCTATCTGTAATGTACTCTACTGTACTCTATCTCTACTGTGATCCACTGTACTCTACCTCTGCTGTGCTCCACTGTACTCTATCTCTACTGTACTCCACTGTACTCTACTGTTCTCTACCTCTACTGTACTCTACTGTGCTCCACTGTACTTCACTGTAGTCTACCTCTACTGTGCTCCACTGTACTCTACCTCTACTGTGCTCCACTATAATTTACCTCTACTGTGCTCCACTGTACTCTACCTCTACTGTCCTCCACTGTACTCTACCTCTACTGTGCTCCACTGTACTCTCTCTCTACTGTACTCTACCTCTACTGTACTCTACTGTACTCCACCTCTAATGTGCTCCACTGTACTCTACCTCTACTGTACTCTACCTCTACTGTACTCCACTGTACTCTACCTCTACTGTGCTCTACTGTACTCTATCTCTACTGTGCTCCACTGTACTCTACCTCTACTGTACTCCACTATACTCTAACTCTACTATACTCCACTGTGCTCTATCTCTACTGTGCTCCACTGTACTCTATTTCTACTGTGCTCCACTGTACTCTATCTCGATTGTACTCCACTGTACTCTATTTCTACTGTACTTCACTGTCCTCTATCTCTACTGTACTCCACTGTACTCTATCTCTACTGTACTCCACTCTAATCTACCTCTACTGTCCTCCACTGTACTCTACCTCTACTGTGCTCCACTGTACTCTCTCTCTACTGTACTCTACCTCTACTGTACTCTACTGTGCTCCACTGTACTCCACTGTAGTCTACCTCTACTGTGCTCCACTGTACTCTACCTCTACTGTGCTCCACTATACTCTACCTCTACTGTGCTCCACTGTACTCTACCTCTACTGTACTCTACCTCTACTGTACTCTACTGTGCTCCACTGTACTCCACTGTAGTCTACCTCTACTGTACTCTACTGTACTCCACCTCTAATGTACTCCACTGTACTCTACCTCTACTGTACTCTACCTCTACTGTACTCCACTGTACTCTACCTCTACTGTGCTCCACTGTACTCTATTTCTACTGTGCTCCACTGTACTCTATCTCTACTGTACTCCACTGTACTCTATCTCTACTGTACTTCACTGTCCTTTATCTCTAATGTACTCCACTGTACTCTACCTCTATTGTGCTCCATTGTACTCTATCTCTACTGTACTCTACTGTACTCTATCTCTACTTTACTCCACTGTACTCTATCTCTACTGTACTCCACTGTACTCTACCTCTACTGTGCTCCACTGTATCCTACCTCTACTGTACTCCACTGTACTCTCTCTCTACTGTGCTCCACTGTACTCTATCTCTACTGTACTCAGCT
The DNA here is from genome assembly GCA_030578255.1 of Tiaroga cobitis. Classification (NCBI taxonomy): domain Eukaryota; kingdom Metazoa; phylum Chordata; class Actinopteri; order Cypriniformes; family Leuciscidae; genus Tiaroga; species Tiaroga cobitis. The sequence goes on along the minus strand of CM060611.1, from coordinate 31,916,072 downwards.
GTACTCTACCTCTACTGTGCTCTACTGTTCTCTACCTCTACTGTGCTCTACTCTACTCCACCTCTACTGTGCTCCACTGTACCCTACCTCTACTGTGCTCCAGAGGTAGAGTACACTTTTCTATATCTCTACTGTGATCCACTGTACTCTATCTCTACTGTGCTCCACTGTACTCTACCTCTACTATGCTCCACTGTACTCTATCTCTACTGTGCTCCACTCTACTCTACCTCTACTGTGCTCCACTGTACTCTACCTCTACTGTACTCCACTTTACTTTATCTCTACTGTGATCCACTGTACTCTATCTCTACTGTGCTCCACTGTACTCTACCTCTACTATGCTCCACTGTACTCTATCTCTACTGTGCTCCACTCTACTCTACCTCTACTGTGCTCCACTGTACTCTACCTCTACTGTACTCCACTGTACTCTATCTCTACTGTACTCCACTGTACTCTACCTCTACTGTGCTCTACTGTTCTCTACCTCTACTCTGCTCTACTGTACTCCACCTCTACTGTGCTCCACTGTACCCTACCTCTACTGTGCTCCACTGTACTCTACCTCTACTGTGCTCCACTGTACTCTACCTCTACTCTGCTCCACTGATCCACTGTACTCTACCTCTACTGTGCTCCACTGTACTCTACCTCTACTGTACTCTACTGTACTCCACCTCTAATGAGCTCCACTGTACTCTGGCTCTACTGTGCTCCACTGTACTCTATTTCTACTGTACTCCTCTGTAAGCTACCTCTACTGTGCTCCACTGTACTCTATCTGTAATGTACTCTACTGTACTCTATCTCTACTGTGATCCACTGTACTCTACCTCTGCTGTGCTCCACTGTACTCTATCTCTACTGTACTCCTCTGTAAGCTACCTCTACTGTGCTCCACTGTACTCTATCTGTAATGTACTCTACTGTACTCTATCTCTACTGTGATCCACTGTACTCTACCTCTGCTGTGCTCCACTGTACTCTATCTCTACTGTACTCCACTGTACTCTACTGTTCTCTACCTCTACTGTACTCTACTGTGCTCCACTGTACTCCACTGTAGTCTACCTCTACTGTGCTCCACTGTACTCTACCTCTACTGTGCTCCACTATACTCTACCTCTACTGTGCTCCACTGTACTCTACCTCTACTGTCCTCCACTGTACTCCACCTCTAATGTGCTCCACTGTACTCTACCTCTACTGTACTCTACCTCTACTGTACTCCACTGTACTCTACCTCTACTGTGCTCTACTGTACTCTATCTCTACTGTGATCCACTGTACTCTACCTCTGCTGTGCTCCACTGTACTCTATCTCTACTGTACTCCACTGTACTCTACTGTTCTCTACCTCTACTGTACTCTACTGTGCTCCACTGTACTCCACTGTAGTCTACCTCTACTGTGCTCCACTGTACTCTACCTCTACTGTGCTCCACTATACTCTACCTCTACTGTGCTCCACTGTACTCTACCTCTACTGTCCTCCACTGTACTCTACCTCTACTGTGCTCCACTGTACTCTCTCTCTACTGTACTCTACCTCTACTGTACTCTACTGTACTCCACCTCTAATGTGCTCCACTGTACTCTACCTCTACTGTACTCTACCTCTACTGTACTCCACTGTACTCTACCTCTACTGTGCTCTACTGTACTCTATCTCTACTGTGCTCCACTGTACTGTACCTCTACTGTGCTCCACTGTACTCTACCTCTACTGTACTTCACTGTCCTCTATCTCTACTGTACTCCACTGTACTCTACCTCTATTGTCCTCCACTGTACTCTATCTCTACTGTACTCCACTGTACTCTACCTCCACTGTACTCTACCTCTACCGTACTCCACTGTACTCTATCTCTACTGTACTCCACTGTACTCTACCTCTACTGTACTCTACTGTTCTCTACCTCTACTGTGCTCTACTGTACTTTACTCTACTGTACTCCACTGTACTCTATCTCTACTGTGATCCACTGTACTCTACCTCTACTGTACTCCACTGTACTCTATCTCTACTGTGATCCACTGTACTCTACCTCTAATGTGCTCCACTGTACTCTATCTCTACTGTGCTCCACTGTACTCTATTTCTACTGTGCTCCACTGTACTCTATCTCTACTGTACTCCACTGTACTCTATCTCTACTGTACTTCACTGTCCTTTATCTCTAATGTACTCCACTGTACTCTACCTCTATTGTGCTCCATTGTACTCTATCTCTACTGTACTCTACTGTACTCTATCTCTACTTTACTCCACTGTACTCTATCTCTACTGTACTCCACTGTACTCTACCTCTACTGTGCTCCACTGTATCCTACCTCTACTGTACTCCACTGTACTCTCTCTCTACTGTGCTCCACTGTACTCTATCTCTACTGTACTCAGCTGTACTCTACCTCTACTGTGCTCTACTGTTCTCTACCTCTACTGTGCTCTACTCTACTCCACCTCTACTGTGCTCCACTGTACCCTACCTCTACTGTGCTCCACTGTACTCTACCTCTACTGTGCTCCACTGTACTCTACCTCTACTCTGCTCCACTGTATCCACTGTACTCTACCTCTACTGTGCTCCACTGTACTCTACCTCTACTGTGCTCCACTGTACTCTACCTCTACTGTACTCTACTGTACTCCACCTCTAATGAGCTCCACTGTACTCTGGCTCTACTGTACTCCACTGTACTCTATCTCTACTGTACTCCACTCTAATCTACCTCTACTGTCCTCCACTGTACTCTACCTCTACTGTGCTCCACTGTACTCTCTCTCTACTGTACTCTACCTCTACTGTACTCTACTCTGCTCCACTGTACTCCACTGTAGTCTACCTCTACTGTGCTCCACTGTACTCTACCTCTACTGTGCTCCACTATACTCTACCTCTACTGTGCTCCACTGTACTCTACCTCTACTGTCCTCCACTGTACTCTACCTCTACTGTGCTCCACTGTACTCTCTCTCTACTGTACTCTACCTCTACTGTACTCTACTGTACTCCACCTCTAATGTACTCCACTGTACTCTACCTCTACTGTACTCTACCTCTACTGTACTCCACTGTACTCTACCTCTAATGTGCTCCACTGTACTCTATCTCTACTGTGCTCCACTGTACTCTATTTCTACTGTGCTCCACTGTACTCTATCTCTACTGTACTCCACTGTACTCTATCTCTACTGTACTTCACTGTCCTTTATCTCTAATGTACTCCACTGTACTCTACCTCTATTGTGCTCCATTGTACTCTATCTCTACTGTACTCTACTGTACTCTATCTCTACTTTACTCCACTGTACTCTATCTCTACTGTACTCCACTGTACTCTACCTCTACTGTGCTCCACTGTATCCTACCTCTACTGTACTCCACTGTACTCTCTCTCTACTGTGCTCCACTGTACTCTATCTCTACTGTACTCAGCTGTACTCTACCTCTACTGTGCTCTACTGTTCTCTACCTCTACTGTGCTCTACTCTACTCCACCTCTACTGTGCTCCACTGTACCCTACCTCTACTGTGCTCCACTGTACTCTACCTCTACTGTGCTCCACTGTACTCTACCTCTACTCTGCTCCACTGTATCCACTGTACTCTACCTCTACTGTGCTCCACTGTACTCTACCTCTACTGTGCTCCACTGTACTCTACCTCTACTGTACTCTACTGTACTCCACCTCTAATGAGCTCCACTGTACTCTGGCTCTACTGTACTCCACTGTACTCTATCTCTACTGTACTCCACTCTAATCTACCTCTACTGTCCTCCACTGTACTCTACCTCTACTGTGCTCCACTGTACTCTCTCTCTACTGTACTCTACCTCTACTGTACTCTACTCTGCTCCACTGTACTCCACTGTAGTCTACCTCTACTGTGCTCCACTGTACTCTACCTCTACTGTGCTCCACTATACTCTACCTCTACTGTGCTCCACTGTACTCTACCTCTACTGTCCTCCACTGTACTCTACCTCTACTGTGCTCCACTGTACTCTCTCTCTACTGTACTCTACCTCTACTGTACTCTACTGTACTCCACCTCTAATGTACTCCACTGTACTCTACCTCTACTGTACTCTACCTCTACTGTACTCCACTGTACTCTACCTCTAATGTGCTCCACTGTACTCTATCTCTACTGTGCTCCACTGTACTCTATTTCTACTGTGCTCCACTGTACTCTATCTCTACTGTACTCCACTGTACTCTATCTCTACTGTACTTCACTGTCCTTTATCTCTAATGTACTCCACTGTACTCTACCTCTATTGTGCTCCATTGTACTCTATCTCTACTGTACTCTACTGTACTCTATCTCTACTTTACTCCACTGTACTCTATCTCTACTGTACTCCACTGTACTCTACCTCTACTGTGCTCCACTGTATCCTACCTCTACTGTACTCCACTGTACTCTCTCTCTACTGTGCTCCACTGTACTCTATCTCTACTGTACTCAGCTGTACTCTACCTTTACTGTGCTCCACTGTACTCTACCTCTACTGTACTCCACTTTACTTTATCTCTACTGTGATCCACTGTACTCTATCTCTACTGTGCTCCGCTGTACTCTACCTCTACTATGCTCCACTGTACTCTATCTCTACTCTGCTCCACTCTACTCTACCTCTACTGTGCTCCACTGTACTCTACCTCTACTGTACTCCACTTTACTTTATCTCTACTGTGATCCACTGTACTCTATCTCTACTGTGCTCCACTGTACTCTACCTCTACTATGCTCCACTGTACTCTATCTCTACTGTGCTCCACTCTACTCTACCTCTACTGTGCTCCACTGTACTCTACCTCTACTGTACTCCACTGTACTCTATCTCTACTGTACTCCACTGTACTCTACCTCTACTGTGCTCTACTGTTCTCTACCTCTACTGTGCTCTACTGTACTCCACCTCTACTGTGCTCCACTGTACCCTACCTCTACTGTGCTCCACTGTACTCTACCTCTACTGTGCTCCACTGTACTCTACCTCTACTCTGCTCCACTGTATCCACTGTACTCTACCTCTACTGTGCTCCACTGTACTCTACCTCTACTGTGCTCCACTGTACTCTACCTCTACTGTACTCTACTGTACTCCACCTCTAATGAGCTCCACTGTACTCTGGCTCTACTGTACTCCACTGTACTTTACCTCTACTGTACTCCACTGTACTCTACCTCTACTGTGCTCCACTGTACTCTATTTCTACTGTACTCCTCTGTACTCTACCTCTACTGTGCTCCACTGTACTCTATCTGTAATGTACTCTACTGTACTCTATCTCTACTGTGATCCACTGTACTCTACCTCTGCTGTGCTCCACTGTACTCTATCTCTACTGTACTCCACTGTACTCTACTGTTCTCTACCTCTACTGTACTCTACTGTGCTCCACTGTACTCCACTGTAGTCTACCTCTACTGTGCTCCACTGTACTCTACCTCTACTGTGCTCCACTATACTCTACCTCTACTGTGCTCCACTGTACTCTACCTCTACTGTCCTCCACTAAACTCTACCTCTACTGTGCTCCACTGTACTCTCTCTCTACTGTACTCTACCTCTACTGTACTCTACTGTACTCCACCTCTAATGTGCTCCACTGTACTCTACCTCTACTGTACTCTACCTCTACTGTACTCCACTGTACTCTACCTCTACTGTGCTCTACTGTACTCTATCTCTACTGTGCTCCACTGTACTGTACCTCTACTGTGCTCCACTGTACTCTACCTCTACTGTACTTCACTGTCCTCTATCTCTACTGTACTCCACTGTACTCTACCTCTATTGTCCTCCACTGTACTCTATCTCTACTGTACTCCACTGTACTCTACCTCCACTGTACTCTACCTCTACCGTACTCCACTGTACTCTATCTCTACTGTACTCCACTGTACTCTACCTCTACTGTACTCTACTGTTCTCTACCTCTACTGTGCTCTACTGTACTTTACTCTACTGTACTCCACTGTACTCTATCTCTACTGTGATCCACTGTACTCTACCTCTACTGTACTCCACTGTACTCTATCTCTACTGTGATCCACTGTACTCTATCTCTATTGTGCTCCACTGTACTCTACCTCTACTGTGCTCCACTGTACTCTATCTCTACTGTGCTCCACTCTACTCTACCTCTACTGTGCTCCACTGTATCCTACCTCTACTGTACTCCACTGTACTCTCTCTCTACTGTGCTCCACTGTACTCTATCTCTACTGTACTCAGCTGTACTCTACCTCTACTGTGCTCTACTGTTCTCCACCTCTACTGTGCTCTACTCTACTCCACCTCTACTGTGCTCCACTGTACCCTACCTCTACTGTGCTCCACCGTACTCTACCTCTACTGTGCTCCACTGTACTCTACCTCTACTGTACTCCACTGTACTCTATCTCTACTGTACTCCACTGTATTCTACCTCTACTGTACTCCACTGTAGTCTATCTCTACTGTACTCCACTCTAATCTACCTCTACTGTCCTCCACTGTATCTACCTCTACTGTGCTCCACTGTACTCTCTCTCTACTGTACTCTACCTCTACTGTACTCTACTGTGCTCCACTGTACTCCACTGTAGTCTACCTCTACTGTGCTCCACTGTACTCTACCTCTACTGTGCTCCACTATACTCTACCTCTACTGTACTCTACTGTACTCCACCTCTAATGTACTCCACTGTACTCTACCTCTACTGTACTCTACCTCTACTGTACTCCACTGTACTCTACCTCTAATGTGCTCCACTGTACTCTATCTCTACTGTGCTCCACTGTACTCTATTTCTACTGTGCTCCACTGTACTCTATCTCTACTGTACTCCACTGTACTCTATCTCTACTGTACTTCACTGTCCTTTATCTCTAATGTACTCCACTGTACTCTACCTCTATTGTGCTCCATTGTACTCTATCTCTACTGTACTCTACTGTACTCTATCTCTACTTTACTCCACTGTACTCTATCTCTACTGTACTCCACTGTACTCTACCTCTACTGTGCTCCACTGTATCCTACCTCTACTGTACTCCACTGTACTCTCTCTCTACTGTGCTCCACTGTACTCTATCTCTACTGTACTCAGCTGTACTCTACCTCTACTGTGCTCTACTGTTCTCTACCTCTACTGTGCTCTACTCTACTCCACCTCTACTGTGCTCCACTGTACCCTACCTCTACTGTGCTCCAGAGGTAGAGTACACTTTACTTTATCTCTACTGTGATCCACTGTACTCTATCTCTACTGTGCTCCACTGTACTCTACCTCTACTATGCTCCACTGTACTCTATCTCTACTGTGCTCCACTCTACTCTACCTCTACTGTGCTCCACTGTACTCTACCTCTACTGTACTCCACTTTACTTTATCTCTACTGTGATCCACTGTACTCTATCTCTACTGTGCTCCACTGTACTCTACCTCTACTATGCTCCACTGTACTCTATCTCTACTGTGCTCCACTCTACTCTACCTCTACTGTGCTCCACTGTACTCTACCTCTACTGTACTCCACTGTACTCTATCTCTACTGTACTCCACTGTACTCTACCTCTACTGTGCTCTACTGTTCTCTACCTCTACTGTGCTCTACTGTACTCCACCTCTACTGTGCTCCACTGTACCCTACCTCTACTGTGCTCCACTGTACTCTACCTCTACTGTGCTCCACTGTACTCTACCTCTACTCTGCTCCACTGTATCCACTGTACTCTACCTCTACTGTGCTCCACTGTACTCTACCTCTACTGTGCTCCACTGTACTCTACCTCTACTGTACTCTACTGTACTCCACCTCTAATGAGCTCCACTGTACTCTGGCTCTACTGTACTCCACTGTACTTTACCTCTACTGTACTTCACTGTACTCTACCTCTACTGTGCTCCACTGTACTCTATTTCTACTGTACTCCTCTGTACTCTAACTCTACTGTGCTCCACTGTACTCTATCTGTAATGTACTCTACTGTACTCTATCTCTACTGTGATCCACTGTACTCTACCTCTGCTGTGCTCCACTGTACTCTATCTCTACTGTACTCCACTGTACTCTACTGTTCTCTACCTCTACTGTACTCTACTGTGCTCCACTGTACTCCACTGTAGTCTACCTCTACTGTGCTCCACTGTACTCTACCTCTACTGTGCTCCACTATACTCTACCTCTACTGTGCTCCACTGTACTCTACCTCTACTGTCCTCCACTGTACTCTACCTCTACTGTGCTCCACTGTACTCTCTCTCTACTGTACTCTACCTCTACTGTACTCTGCTGTACTCCACCTCTAATGTGCTCCACTGTACTCTACCTCTACTGTACTCTACCTCTACTGTACTCCACTGTACTCTACCTCTACTGTGCTCTACTGTACTCTATCTCTACTGTGCTCCACTGTACTGTACCTCTACTGTGCTCCACTGTACTCTACCTCTACTGTACTTCACTGTCCTCTATCTCTACTGTACTCCACTGTACTCTACCTCTATTGTCCTCCACTGTACTCTATCTCTACTGTACTCCACTGTACTCTACCTCCACTGTACTCTACCTCTACCGTACTCCACTGTACTCTATCTCTACTGTACTCCACTGTACTCTACCTCTACTGTACTCTACTGTTCTCTACCTCTACTGTGCTCTACTGTACTTTACTCTACTGTACTCCACTGTACTCTATCTCTACTGTGATCCAATGTACTCTACCTCTACTGTACTCCAATGTACTCTATCTCTACTGTGATCCACTGTACTCTATCTCTATTGTGCTCCACTGTACTCTACCTCTACTGTGCTCCACTGTACTCTATCTCTACTGTGCTCCACTCTACTCTACCTCTACTGTGCTCCACTGTATCCTACCTCTACTGTACTCCACTGTACTCTCTCTCTACTGTGCTCCACTGTACTCTATCTCTACTGTACTCAGCTGTACTCTACCTCTACTGTGCTCTACTGTTCTCCACCTCTACTGTGCTCTACTCTACTCCACCTCTACTGTGCTCCACTGTACCCTACCTCTACTGTGCTCCACCGTACTCTACCTCTACTGTGCTCCACTGTACTCTACCTCTACTGTACTCCACTGTACTCTATCTCTACTGTACTCCACTGTATTCTACCTCTACTGTACTCCACTGTACTCTATCTCTACTGTACTCCACTCTAATCTACCTCTACTGTCCTCCACTGTACTCTACCTCTACTGTGCTCCACTGTACTCTCTCTCTACTGTACTCTACCTCTACTGTACTCTACTGTGCTCCACTGTACTCCACTGTAGTCTACCTCTACTGTGCTCCACTGTACTCTACCTCTACTGTGCTCCACTATACTCTACCTCTACTGTGCTCCACTGTACTCTACCTCTACTGTCCTCCACTGTACTCTACCTCTACTGTGCTCCACTGTACTCTCTCTCTACTGTACTCTACCTCTACTGTACTCTACTGTACTCCACCTCTAATGTACTCCACTGTACTCTACCTCTACTGTACTCTACCTCTACTGTACTCCACTGTACTCTACCTCTAATGTGCTCCACTGTACTCTATCTCTACTGTGCTCCACTGTACTCTATTTCTACTGTGCTCCACTGTACTCTATCTCTACTGTACTCCACTGTACTCTATCTCTACTGTACTCCACTGTACTCTACCTCTATTGTGCTCCATTGTACTCTATCTCTAGTGTACTCTACTGTACTCTATCTCTACTTTACTCCACTGTACTCTATCTCTACTGTACTCCACTGTACTCTACCTCTACTGTGCTCCACTGTATCCTACCTCTACTGTACTCCACTGTACTCTCTCTCTACTGTGCTCTACTGTACTCTATCTCTACTGTACTCAGCTGTACTCTACCTCTACTGTGCTCTACTGTTCTCTACCTCTACTGTGCTCTACTCTACTCCACCTCTACTGTGCTCCACTGTACCCTACCTCTACTGTGCTCCAGAGGTAGAGTACACTTTACTTTATCTCTACTGTGATCCACTGTACTCTATCTCTACTGTGCTCCACTGTACTCTACCTCTACTATGCTCCACTGTACTCTATCTCTACTGTGCTCCACTCTACTCTACCTCTACTGTGCTCCACTGTACTCTACCTCTACTGTACTCCACTTTACTTTATCTCTACTGTGATCCACTGTACTCTATCTCTACTGTGCTCCACTGTACTCTACCTCTACTATGCTCCACTGTACTCTATCTCTACTGTGCTCCACTCTACTCTACCTCTACTGTGCTCCACTGTACTCTACCTCTACTGTACTCCACTGTAATCTATCTCTACTGTACTCCACTGTACTCTACCTCTACTGTGCTCTACTGTTCTCTACCTCTACTGTGCTCTACTGTACTCCACCTCTACTGTGCTCCACTGTACCCTACCTCTACTGTGCTCCACTGTACTCTACCTCTACTGTGCTCCACTGTACTCTACCTCTACTCTGCTCCACTGTATCCACTGTACTCTACCTCTACTGTGCTCCACTGTACTCTACCTCTACTGTGCTCCACTGTACTCTATCTGTAATATACTCTACTGTACTCTATCTCTACTGTGATCCACTGTACTCTACCTCTGCTGTGCTCCACTGTACTCTATCTCTACTGTACTCCACTGTACTCTACTGTTCTCTACCTCTACTGTACTCTACTGTGCTCCACTGTACTCCACTGTAGTCTACCTCTACTGTGCTCCAATGTACTCTACCTCTACTGTGCTCCACTATACTCTACCTCTACTGTGCTCCACTGTACTCTACCTCTACTGTCCTTCACTGTACTCTACCTCTACTGTGCTCCACTGTACTCTCTCTCTACTGTACTCTACCTCTACTGTACTCTACTGTACTCCACCTCTAATGTGCTCCACTGTACTCTACCTCTACTGTACTCTACCTCTACTGTACTCCACTGTACTCTACCTCTACTGTGCTCTACTGTACTCTATCTTTACTGTGCTCCACTGTACTCTACCTCTACCTTGCTCCACTGTACTCTACCTCTACTGTACTTCACTGTCCTCTATCTCTACTGTACTCCACTGTACTCTACCTCTATTGTCCTCCACTGTACTCTATCTCTACTGTACTCTACTGTACTATATCTCTACTGTACTCCACTGTACTCTATCTCTACTGTACTCCACTGTACTCTACCTCCACTGTACTCTACCTCTACCGTACTCCACTGTACTCTATCTCTACTGTACTCCACTGTACTCTACCTCTACTGTACTCTACTGTTCTCTACCTCTACTGTGCTCTACTGTACTTTACTCTACTGTACTCCACTGTACTCTATCTCTACTGTGATCCACTGTACTCTACCTCTACTGTACTCCACTGTACTCTATCTCTACTGTGATCCACTGTACTCTATCTCTATTGAGCTCCACTGTACTCTATCTCTACTGTGCTCCACTGTACTCTATCTCTACTGTGCTCCACTCTACTCTACCTCTACTGTGCTCCACTGTATCCTACCTCTACTGTACTCCACTGTACTCTCTCTCTACTGTGCTCCACTGTACTCTATCTCTACTGTACTCAGCTGTACTCTACCTCTACTGTGCTCTACTGTTCTCTACCTCTACTGTGCTCTACTCTACTCCACCTCTACTGTGCTCCACTGTACCCTACCTCTACTCTGCTCCACCGTACTCTACCTCTACTGTGCTCCACTGTACTCTACCTCTACTGTACTCCACTGTACTCTATCTCTACTGTACTCCACTGTACTCAACCTCTACTGTACTCCACTGTACTCTATCTCTACTGTACTCCACTCTAATCTACCTCTACTGTCCTCCACTGTACTCTACCTCTACTGTGCTCCACTGTACTCTCTCTCTACTGTAATCTACCTCTACTGTACTCTACTGTACTCCACCTCTAATGTGCTCCACTGTACTCTACCTCTACTGTACTCTACCTCTACTGTCCTCCACTGTACTCTACCTCTACTGTGCTCCACTGTACTCTCTCTCTACTGTACTCTACCTCTACTGTACTCTACTGTGCTCCACTGTACTCCACTGTAGTCTACCTCTACTGTGCTCCACTGTACTCTACCTCTACTGTGCTCCACTATACTCTACCTCAACTGTGCTCCACTGTACTCTACCTCTACTGTCCTCCACTGTACTCTATCTCTACTGTGCTCCACTGTACTCTCTCTCTACTGTACTCTACCTCTACTGTACTCTACTGTACTCCACCTCTAATGTGCTCCACTGTACTCTACCTCTACTGTACTCTACCTCTACTGTACTCCACTGTACTCTACCTCTAATGTGCTCCACTGTACTCTATCTCTACTGTGCTCCACTGTACTCTATTTCTACTGTGCTCCACTGTACTCTATCTCTACTGTACTCCACTGTACTCTATCTCTACTGACTTCACTATCCTTTATCTCTAATGTACTCCACTGAACTCTACCTCTATTGTGCTCCATTGTACTCTATCTCTACTGTACTCTACTGTACTCTATCTCTACTTTACTCCACTGTACTCTATCTCTACTGTACTCCACTGTACTCTACCTCTACTGTGCTCCACTGTACTCTACCTCTACCGTACTCCACTGTACTCTATCTCTACTGTACTCCACTGTACTCTACCTCTACTGTACTCTACTGTTCTCTACCTCTACTGTGCTCTGCTCTACTCTACTGTACTCCACTGTACTCTATCTCTACTGTGATCCACTGTACTCTACCTCTACTGTACTCTACTGTACTCTATCTCTACTGTGATCTACTTTACTCTATCTCTACTGTGCTCCACTGTACTCTACCTCTACTGTGCTCCACTGTACTCTATCTCTACTGTGCTCCACTCTACTCTACCTCTACTGTGCTCCACTTTATCCTACCTCTACTGTACTCCACTGTACTCTATCTCTACTGTGCTCCACTGTACTCTATCTCTACTGTACTCCACTGTACTCTACCTCTACTGTGCTCCACTGTATCCTACCTCTACTGTACTCCACTGTACTCTATCTCTACTGTGCTCCACTGTACTCTATCTCTACTGTACTCCACTGTACTCTACCTCTACTGTGCTCTACTGTTCTCTACCTCTACTGTGCTCTACTGTACTCCACCTCTACTGTTCTCCACTGTACCCTACCTCTATTGTGCTCCACTGTACTCTACCTCTACTGTGCTCCACTGTACTCTACCTCTACTGTACTCCACTGTATTCTATCTCTACTGTGCTCCACTGTACTCTACCTCTACTGTGCTCAACTGTACTCTACTGTACTCCACTGTACTCTACCGCTACTATACTCCACTGTACTCTATCTCTACTGTACTCCACTGTACTCTACCTCTACTGTACTCCACTGTACTCTATCTCTACTGTGCTCTACTGTACTCTACCTCTACTGTTCCCAACTGTACTGTACTCTACTCCACTGTACTCTACCTCTACTGTACTCCATTGTACTCTACATCTACTGTACTCCACTTTACTCTACCTCTACTGTACTCAACTGTACTCTATCTCTACTGTGCTCCACTGTTCTCTACCTCTACTGTACTCCACTGTACTCTATCTGTACTGTACTCCACTGTACTCTACCTATACTGTACTCTACTGTTCTCTTCCTCTACTGTACTCCACTGTACTCTATCTCTACAGTGATCCACTGTACTCTACCTCTACTGTACTCCACTGTACTCTATCTCTACTCCACTCCACTGTACTCTACCTCTACTGTACTCTACTGTTCTCTACCTCTACTGTGCTCTACTGTACTCTTCTCTACTGTACTCCACTGTACTCTATCTCTACTGTGATCCACTGTACTCTACCTCTACTGTACTCCACTATACTCTATCTCTACTGTGATCCACTGTACTCTATCTCTACTGTGCTCCACTGTACTCTACCTCTACTATGCTCCACTGTACTCTATCTGTACTGTGCTCCACTCTACTCTACCTCTACTGTGCTCCACTGTCCTCTACCTCTACTGTACTCCACTCTACTCTATCTCTACTGTGCTCCACTGTACTCTATCTCTACTGTACTCCACTGTACTCTACCTCTACTGTGCTCTACTGTTCTCTACCTCTACTGTGCTCTACTGTACTCCACCTCTACTGTGCTCCACTGTACCCTACCTCTACTGTGCTCCACTGTACTCTACCTCTACTGTGCTCCACTGTACTCTACCTCTACTGTGCTCTACTGTACTCTACCTCTACTGTGCTCCACTGTACTCTACCTCTACTGTGCTCCACTGTACTCTATCTCTACTGTGCTCCACTGTACTCTATTTCTACTGTACTCCTCTGTACTCTACCTCTACTGTGCTCCACTGTACTCTACCTCTACTGTGCTCCACTGTACTCTATCTGTAATGTACTCTACTGTACACTATCTCTACTGTGATCCACTGTACTCTACCTCTGCTGTGCTCCACTGTACTCTATCTCTACTGTACTCCACTGTACTCTACTGTTCTCTACCTCTACTGTACTCTACTGTGCTCCACTGTACTTCACTGTAGTCTACCTCTACTGTGCTCCACTGTACTCTACCTCTACTGTGCTCCACTATAATTTACCTCTACTGTGCTCCACTGTACTCTACCTCTACTGTCCTCCACTGTACTCTACCTCTACTGTGCTCCACTGTACTCTCTCTCTACTGTACTCTACCTCTACTGTACTCTACTGTACTCCACCTCTAATGTGCTCCACTGTACTCTACCTCTACTGTACTCTACCTCTACTGTACTCCACTGTACTCTACCTCTACTGTGCTCTACTGTACTCTATCTCTACTGTGCTCCACTGTACTCTACCTCTACTGTACTCCACTATACTCTAACTCTACTATACTCCACTGTGCTCTATCTCTACTGTGCTCCACTGTACTCTATTTCTACTGTGCTCCACTGTACTCTATCTCGATTGTACTCCACTGTACTCTATTTCTACTGTACTTCACTGTCCTCTATCTCTACTGTACTCCACTGTACTCTATCTCTACTGTACTCCACTCTAATCTACCTCTACTGTCCTCCACTGTACTCTACCTCTACTGTGCTCCACTGTACTCTCTCTCTACTGTACTCTACCTCTACTGTACTCTACTGTGCTCCACTGTACTCCACTGTAGTCTACCTCTACTGTGCTCCACTGTACTCTACCTCTACTGTGCTCCACTATACTCTACCTCTACTGTGCTCCACTGTACTCTACCTCTACTGTACTCTACCTCTACTGTACTCTACTGTGCTCCACTGTACTCCACTGTAGTCTACCTCTACTGTACTCTACTGTACTCCACCTCTAATGTACTCCACTGTACTCTACCTCTACTGTACTCTACCTCTACTGTACTCCACTGTACTCTACCTCTACTGTGCTCCACTGTACTCTATTTCTACTGTGCTCCACTGTACTCTATCTCTACTGTACTCCACTGTACTCTATCTCTACTGTACTTCACTGTCCTTTATCTCTAATGTACTCCACTGTACTCTACCTCTATTGTGCTCCATTGTACTCTATCTCTACTGTACTCTACTGTACTCTATCTCTACTTTACTCCACTGTACTCTATCTCTACTGTACTCCACTGTACTCTACCTCTACTGTGCTCCACTGTATCCTACCTCTACTGTACTCCACTGTACTCTCTCTCTACTGTGCTCCACTGTACTCTATCTCTACTGTACTCAGCTGTACTCTACCTCTACTGTGCTCTACTGTTCTCTACCTCTACTGTGCTCTACTCTACTCCACCTCTACTGTGCTCCACTGTACCCTACCTCTACTGTGCTCCAGAGGTAGAGTACACTTTTCTATATCTCTACTGTGATCCACTGTACTCTATCTCTACTGTGCTCCACTGTACTCTACCTCTACTATGCTCCACTGTACTCTATCTCTACTGTGCTCCACTCTACTCTACCTCTACTGTGCTCCACTGTACTCTACCTCTACTGTACTCCACTTTACTTTATCTCTACTGTGATCCACTGTACTCTATCTCTACTGTGCTCCACTGTACTCTACCTCTACTATGCTCCACTGTACTCTATCTCTACTGTGCTCCACTCTACTCTACCTCTACTGTGCTCCACTGTACTCTACCTCTACTGTACTCCACTGTACTCTATCTCTACTGTACTCCACTGTACTCTACCTCTACTGTGCTCTACTGTTCTCTACCTCTACTCTGCTCTACTGTACTCCACCTCTACTGTGCTCCACTGTACCCTACCTCTACCGTGCTCCACTGTACTCTACCTCTACTGTGCTCCACTGTACTCTACCTCTACTCTGCTCCACTGATCCACTGTACTCTACCTCTACTGTGCTCCACTGTACTCTACCTCTACTGTACTCTACTGTACTCCACCTCTAATGAGCTCCACTGTACTCTGGCTCTACTGTACTCCACTGTACTTTACCTCTACTGTACTCCACTGTACTCTACCTCTACTGTGCTCCACTGTACTCTATTTCTACTGTACTCCTCTGTAAGCTACCTCTACTGTGCTCCACTGTACTCTATCTGTAATGTACTCTACTGTACTCTATCTCTACTGTGATCCACTGTACTCTACCTCTGCTGTGCTCCACTGTACTCTATCTCTACTGTACTCCACTGTACTCTACTGTTCTCTACCTCTACTGTACTCTACTGTGCTCCACTGTACTCCACTGTAGTCTACCTCTACTGTGCTCCACTGTACTCTACCTCTACTGTGCTCCACTATACTCTACCTCTACTGTGCTCCACTGTACTCTACCTCTACTGTCCTCCACTGTACTCCACCTCTAATGTGCTCCACTGTACTCTACCTCTACTGTACTCTACCTCTACTGTACTCCACTGTACTCTACCTCTACTGTGCTCTACTGTACTCTATCTCTACTGTGCTCCACTGTACTCTACCTCTACTGTGCTCCACTGTACTCTACCTCTACTGTACTTCACTGTCCTCTATCTCTACTGTACTCCACTGTACTCTACCTCTACCGTACTCCACTGTACTCTATCTCTACTGTACTCCACTGTACTCTACCTCTACTGTACTCTACTGTTCTCTACCTCTACTGTGCTCTACTGTACTTTACTCTACTGTACTCCACTGTACTCTATCTCTACTGTGATCCACTGTACTCTACCTCTACTGTACTCCACTGTACTCTATCTCTACTGTGATCCACTGTACTCTATCTCTATTGAGCTCCACTGTACTCTATCTCTACTGTGCTCCACTGTACTCTATCTCTACTGTGCTCCACTCTACTCTACCTCTACTGTGCTCCACTGTATCCTACCTCTACTGTACTCCACTGTACTCTCTCTCTACTGTGCTCCACTGTACTCTATCTCTACTGTACTCAGCTGTACTCTACCTCTACTGTGCTCTACTGTTCTCTACCTCTACTGTGCTCTACTCTACTCCACCTCTACTGTGCTCCACTGTACCCTACCTCTACTGTGCTCCACCGTACTCTACCTCTACTGTGCTCCACTGTACTCTACCTCTACTGTACTCCACTGTACTCTATCTCTACTGTACTCCACTCTACTCAACCTCTACTGTACTCCACTGTACTCTATCTCTACTGTACTCCACTCTAATCTACCTCTACTGTCCTCCACTGTACTCTACCTCTACTGTGCTCCACTGTACTCTCTCTCTACTGTACTCTACCTCTACTGTACTCTACTGTACTCCACCTCTAATGTGCTCCACTGTACTCTACCTCTACTGTACTCTACCTCTACTGTCCTCCACTGTACTCTACCTCTACTGTGCTCCACTGTACTCTCTCTCTACTGTACTCTACCTCTACTGTACTCTACTGTGCTCCACTGTACTCCACTGTAGTCTACCTCTACTGTGCTCCACTGTACTCTACCTCTACTGTGCTCCACTATACTCTACCTCAACTGTGCTCCACTGTACTCTACCTCTACTGTCCTCCACTGTACTCTATCTCTACTGTGCTCCACTGTACTCTCTCTCTACTGTACTCTACCTCTACTGTACTCTACTGTACTCCACCTCTAATGTGCTCCACTGTACTCTACCTCTACTGTACTCTACCTCTACTGTACTCCACTGTACTCTACCTCTAATGTGCTCCACTGTACTCTATCTCTACTGTGCTCCACTGTACTCTATTTCTACTGTGCTCCACTGTACTCTATCTCTACTGTACTCCACTGTACTCTATCTCTACTGTACTTCACTATCCTTTATCTCTAATGTACTCCACTGTACTCTACCTCTATTGTGCTCCATTGTACTCTATCTCTACTGTACTCTACTGTACTCTATCTCTACTTTACTCCACTGTACTCTATCTCTACTGTAGTCCACTGTACTCTACCTCTACTGTGCTCCACTGTACTCTACCTCTACCGTACTCCACTGTACTCTATCTCTACTGTACTCCACTGTACTCTACCTCTACTGTACTCTACTGTTCTCTACCTCTACTGTGCTCTACTCTACTCTACTGTACTCCACTGTACTCTATCTCATCTCATCCTTGAGTTGCGCTGGGGTCAAACAGATCAGACCACTACCTGAGAAAGTAGTTACTATGTCTGTTTTCGAAGAAATTGATGGCAAAATTTTGGAAGAAACCGTACAGCACCTTAAAACATCAACCTGCGCCCTTGACACACTTCCCACATCTTTTTTTAAAAGTGTGTTAAACAGCTTAGAAGCAGATCTCCTAGAAGTGGTAAATGCCTCACTTCTTTCTGGGAGTTTTCCAAACTCCCTGAAAACTGCAGTTGTCAAGCCCCTCCTGAAAAAGAGCAATCTGGATAAGACCATCTTAAGCAATTATAGACCGATCTCAAATCTTCCTTTCATAGGCAAGATCATTGAAAAAGTTGTCTTCAATCAGCTGAACAAATTCCTAAGCTTGAATGGATACTTTGACAATTTTCAATCTGGTTTCCGATCGCATCACAGCACAGAGACAGCTCTCATAAAGATAATAAACGATATTCGCTTAAATACTGATACAGGCAAATTATCAGTGCTGGTCCTACTCGACCTCAGTGCTGCATTTGACACTGTCGATCACAACATACTTCTTGACAGGCTGGAAAACTGGGTGGGGCTTTCTGGGATAGTCCTAAAATGGTTCAGGTCATACTTAGAAGGGAGAGGTTATTATGTGAGTATAGGAGACCATAAGTCTGAGTGGACTCCCATGACATGCGGAGTCCCTCAAGGCTCAATTCTTGCACCACTCCTATTCAACCTGTACATGCTCCCAATGAGCCAAATAATGAGAAAGAACCGAATCTCTTACCACAGCTATGCAGACGACACACAGCTCTACTTAGCCCTATCGCCTAATGACTACAGCCCCATTGACTCCCTGTGCCAATGCATTGATGAAGTAAACGGTTGGATGTGCCAAAACTTTCTTCAGTTAAACAAAGACAAAACTGAAGTCATTGCGTTTGGAAACAAAGATGAAGTTCTCAAGGTGAACGCATACCTTGACGCTAGGGGTCTAACAACTAAAAATCAAGTCAGGAATCTTGGTGTGTCTCTAGAGTCAGACCTTAGTTTCAGTAGTCATGTCAAAGCAATAACTAAATCAGCATACTATCATTTGAAAAATATTGCAAGAATTAGATGCTTTGTTTCCAGTCAAGACTTAGAGAAACTTGTGCATGCTTTTATCACCAGCAGGGTGGATTATTGTAATGGACTCCTCACTGGCCTTCCTAAAAAGACCATAAGACAGTTGCAGCTCATACAGAACGCTGCCGCCAGGATTCTGAGCAGAACCAGAAAATTTGAACATATCACACCAGTCCTCAGGTCTTTACACTGGCTCCCAGTTACATTTAGGATTGATTTTAAAGTATTATTACTGGTATATAAATCATTCAATGGGCTAGGACCTCAATATATTGCAGATATGCTCACTGAATATAAACCCAACAGATCACTCAGATCATTAGGATCACATCAGTTAGAAATACCAAGGGTTCACTCTAAGCACGGAGAGTCTGCTTTTAGCTATTATGCCAGCCGCAGCTGGAACCAGCTTCCAGAGGAGATCAGATGTGCTCCTACAGTAGTCACATTCAAATCCAGACTCAAAACACATCTGTTTAGCTATGCATTTACTGAATGAGCACTGTGTCAATGTTCGTCCGACTGTTTTTACTGTACTTTATTTTATTTTTTATTCTAAACTGTTTTAATTATTTCCTCCTATGTAAAGCACTTTGAATTACCATTGTGTATGAAATGTGCTATATAAATAAACTTGCCTTGCCTTGCCTTGCCTTGCCTATCTCTACTGTGATCCACTGTACTCTACCTCTACTGTACTCTACTGTACTCTATCTCTACTGTGATCTACTGTACTCTATCTCTACTGTGCTCCACTGTACTCTACCTCTACTGTGCTCCACTGTACTCTATCTCTACTGTGCTCCACTCTACTCTACCTCTACTGTGCTCCACTGTATCCTACCTCTACTGTACTCCACTGTACTCTATCTCTACTGTGCTCCACTGTACTCTATCTCTACTGTACTCCACTGTACTCTACCTCTACTGTGCTCCACTGTATCCTACCTCTACTGTACTCCACTGTACTCTATCTCTACTGTGCTCCACTGTACTCTATCTCTACTGTACTCCACTGTACTCTACCTCTACTGTGCTCTACTGTTCTCTACCTCTACTGTGCTCTACTGTACTCCACCTCTACTGTTCTCCACTGTACCCTACCTCTATTGTGCTCCACTGTACTCTACCTCTACTGTGCTCCACTGTACTCTACCTCTACTGTACTCCACTGTGTTCTATCTCTACTGTGCTCCACTGTACTCTACCTCTACTGTGCTCAACTGTACTCTACTGTACTCCACTTTACTCTACCTCTACTGTACTCCACTGTACTCTATCTCTACTGTACTCCACTGTACTCTACCTCTACTGTACTCCACTGTACTCTATCTCTACTGTGCTCTACTGTACTCTACATCTACTGTACTCCACTTTACTCTACCTCTACTGTACTCAACTGTACTCTATCTCTACTGTGCTCCACTGTTCTCTACCTCTACTGTACTCCACTGTACTCTATCTCTACTCCACTCCACTGTACTCTACCTCTACTGTACTCTACTGTTCTCTACCTCTACTGTGCTCGACTGTACTCTTCTCTACTGTACTCCACTGTACTCTATCTCTACTGTGATCCACTGTACTCTACCTCTACTGTACTCCACTGTACTCTATCTCTACTGTGATCCACTGTACTCTATCTCTACTGTGCTCCACTGTACTCTACCTCTACTATGCTCCACTGTACTCTATCTGTACTGTGCTCCACTCTACTCTACCTCTACTGTGCTCCACTGTCCTCTACCTCTACTGTACTCCACTCTACTCTATCTCTACTGTGCTCCACTGTACTCTATCTCTACTGTACTCCACTGTACTCTACCTCTACTGTGCTCTACTGTTCTCTACCTCTACTGTGCTCTACTGTACTCCACCTCTACTGTGCTCCACTGTACCCTACCTCTACTGTGCTCCACTGTACTCTACCTCTACTGTGCTCCACTGTACTCTACCTCTACTGTGCTCTACTGTACTCTACCTCTACTGTGCTCCACTGTACTCTACCTCTACTGTGCTCCACTGTACTCTATCTCTACTGTGCTCCACTGTACTCTATTTCTACTGTACTCCTCTGTACTCTACCTCTACTGTGCTCCACTGTACTCTACCTCTACTGTGCTCCACTGTACTCTATCTGTAATGTACTCTACTGTACTCTATCTCTACTGTGATCCACTGTACTCTACCTCTGCTGTGCTCCACTGTACTCTATCTCTACTGTACTCCACTGTACTCTACTGTTCTCTACCTCTACTGTACTCTACTGTGCTCCACTGTACTTCACTGTAGTCTACCTCTACTGTGCTCCACTGTACTCTACCTCTACTGTGCTCCACTATAATTTACCTCTACTGTGCTCCACTGTACTCTACCTCTACTGTCCTCCACTGTACTCTACCTCTACTGTGCTCCACTGTACTCTCTCTCTACTGTACTCTACCTCTACTGTACTCTACTGTACTCCACCTCTAATGTGCTCCACTGTACTCTACCTCTACTGTACTCTACCTCTACTGTACTCCACTGTACTCTACCTCTACTGTGCTCTACTGTACTCTATCTCTACTGTGCTCCACTGTACTCTACCTCTACTGTACTCCACTATACTCTAACTCTACTATACTCCACTGTGCTCTATCTCTACTGTGCTCCACTGTACTCTATTTCTACTGTGCTCCACTGTACTCTATCTCGATTGTACTCCACTGTACTCTATTTCTACTGTACTTCACTGTCCTCTATCTCTACTGTACTCCACTGTACTCTACCTCTATTGTGCTCCACTGTACTCTATATCTACTGTACTCTACTGTACTCTATCTCTACTGTACTCCACTGTACTCTATCTCTACTGTACTCCACTGTACTCTACCTCTACTGTACTCTACTGTACTCTATCTCTACTGTACTCCACTGTACTCTATCTCTACTGTACTCCACTGTACTCTACCTCTACTGTACTCTACTGTTCTCTACCTCTACTCGGCTCTACTGTACTCTACTCTACTGTACTACACTGTACTCTATCTCTACTGTGATCCACTGTACTCTACTTCTACTGTACTCCACTGTAATCTATCTCTACTGTATCCACTGTACTCTATCTCTACTGTGCTCCACTGTACTCTACCTCTACTGTGCTCCACTGTACTCTATCTCTACTGTGCTCCTCTCTACTCTACCTCTACTGTGCTCCACTGTATCCTACCTCTACTGTACTCCACTGTACTCTATCTCTACTGTGCTCGACTTTACTCTATCTCTACTGTACTCCACTGTACTCTACCTCTACTGTGCTCTACTGTTCTCTACCTCTACTGTGCTCTACTGTACTCCACCTCTACTGTGCTCCACTCTACTCTACCTCTACTGTGCTCCACTGTATCCTACCTCTACTGTGCTCTACTGTACTCTATCTCTACTGTGCTCCACTGTACTCTACCTCTACTGTACTCCACTATACTCTAACTCTACTATACTCCACTGTACTCTATCTCTACTGTGCTCCACTGTACTCTATTTCTACTGTGCTCCACTGTACTCTATCTCTATTGTACTCCACTGTACTCTATTTCTACTGTACTTCACTGTCCTCTATCTCTACTGTACTCCACTGTACTCTACCTCTATTGTGCTCCACTGTACTCTATATCTACTGTACTCTACTGTACTCTATCTCTACTGTACTCCACTGTACTCTATCTCTACTGTACTCCACTGTACTCTACCTCTACTGTACTCTACTGTACTCTATCTCTACTGTACTCCACTGTACTCTATCTCTACTCTACTCCACTGTACTCTATCTCTACTGTATCCACTGTACTCTATCTCTACTGTGCTCCACTGTACTCTACCTCTACTGTGCTCCACTGTACTCTACCTCTACCGTACTCCACTGTACTCTATCTCTACTGTACTCCACTGTACTCTACCTCAACTGTACTCTACTGTTCTCTACCTCTACTGTGCTCTACTCTACTCTACTGTACTCCACTGTACTCTATCTCTACTGTGATCCACTGTACTCTACCTCTACTGTACTCTACTGTACTCTATCTCTACTGTGATCTACTGTACTCTATCTCTACTGTGCTCCACTGTACTCTACCTCTACTGTGCTCCACTGTACTCTATCTCTACTGTGCTCCACTCTACTCTACCTCTACTGTGCTCCACTGTATCCTACCTCTACTGTACTCCACTGTACTCTATCTCTACTGTGCTCCACTGTACTCTATCTCTAAAGTACTCCACTGTACTCTACCTCTACTGTGCTCTACTGTTCTCTACCTCTACTGTGCTCTACTGTACTCCACCTCTACTGTTCTCCACTGTACCCTACCTCTATTGTGCTCCACTGTACTCTACCTCTACTGTACTCCACTGTATTCTATCTCTACTGTGCTCCACTGTACTCTACCTCTACTGTGCTCAACTGTACTCTACTGTACTCCACTGTACTCTACCTCTACTGTACTCCACTGTACTCTATCTCTACTGTACTCCACTGTACTCTACCTCTACTGTACTCCACTGTACTCTATCTCTACTGTGCTCCACTGTACTCTACCTCTACTGTGCCCAACTGTACTGTACTCTACCTCTACTGTACTCCACTGTACTCTACCTCTACTGTACTCCACTTTACTCTACCTCTACTGTACTCAACTGTACTCTATCTCTACTGTGCTCCACTGTACTCTACCTCTACTGTACTCCACTGTACTCTATCTCTACTGTACTCCACTGTACTCTACCTATACTGTACTCTACTGTTCTCTTCCTCTACTGTACTCCACTGTACTCTATCTCTACTGTGATCCACTGTACTCTACCTCTACTGTACTCCACTGTACTCTATCTCTACTGTACTCCACTGTACTCTACCTATACTGTACTCTACTGTTCTCTTCCTCTACTGTACTCCACTGTACTCTATCTCTACTGTGATCCACTGTACTCTACCTCTACTGTACTCCACTGTACTCTATCTCTACTCTACTCCACTGTACTCTACCTCTACTGTACTCCACTGTACTCTATCTCTAATGTGATCCACTGTACTCTATCTCTACTGTGCTCCACTGTACTCTACCTCTACTATGCTCCACTGTACTCTATCTGTACTGTGCTCCACTCTACTCTACCTCTACTGTGCTCCACTGTACTCTACCTCTACTGTACTCCACTCTACTCTATCTCTACTGTGCTCCACTGTACTCTATCTCTACTGTACTCCACTGTACTCTACCTCTACTGTGCTCTACTGTTCTCTACCTCTACTGTGCTCTACTGTACTCCACCTCTACTGTGCTCCACTGTACCCTACCTCTACTGTGCTCCACTGTACTCTACCTCTACTGTGCTCCACTGTACTCTACCTCTACTGTGCTCCACTGTACTCTAACTCTACTGTGCTCCACTGTACTCTACCTCTACTGTGCTCCACTGTACTCTATCTCTACTGTGCTCCACTGTACTCTATTTCTACTGTACTCTACTGTACTCCACCTCTAATGTTTTCAACTGTACTCTACCTCTACTGTACTCTACCTCTACTGTACTCCACTGTACTCTACCTCTACTGTGCTCTACTGTACTCTATCTCTACTCTGCTCCACTGTACTCTACCTCTACTGTGCTCCACTGTACTCTACCTCTACTGTACTTCACTGTCCTCTATCTCTACTGTACTCCACTGTACTCTACCTCTACTGTGCTCCACTGTACTCTACCTCTACTGTACTCCACTGTACTCTATCTCTACTGTGCTCCACTGTACTCTACCTCTACTGTGCTCCACTGTACTCTACCTCTACTGTGCTCCACTGTACTCTACCTCTACTGTACTCCACTGTACTCTATCTCTACTGTGCTCCACTGTACTCTACCTCTACTGTGCTCCACTGTACTCTACCTCTACTGTACTCCACTGTACTCTATCTCTACTGTGCTCCACTGTACTCTACCTCTACTGTGCTCAACTGTACTCTACTGTACTCCACTGTACTCTACCTCTACTGTACTCCACTGTACTCTATCTCTACTGTGCTCCACTGTACTCTACCTCTACTGTGCTCAACTGTACTGTACTGTACTCCACTGTAATCTACCTCTACTGTACTCCACTGTACTCTACCTCTACTGTACTCCACTGTACTCTACTCTACTGTACTCCACTGTACTCTATCTCTACTGTGATCCACTGTACTCTACCTCTACTGTACTCCACTGTACTCTATCTCTACTGTACTCCACTGTACTCTACCTCTACTGTACTCTACTGTTCTCTACCTCTACTGTGCTCTACTGTACTCTACTCTACTGTACTCCACTGTACTCTATCTCTACTGTGATCCACTGTACTCTACCTCTACTGTACTCCACTTTACTTTATCTCTACTGTGATCCACTGTACTCTATCTCTACTGTGCTCCACTGTACTCTACCTCTACTATGCTCCACTGTACTCTATCTCTACTGTGCTCCACTCTACTCTACCTCTACTGTGCTCCACTGTACTCTACCTCTACTGTACTCCACTTTACTTTATCTCTACTGTGATCCACTGTACTCTATCTCTACTGTGCTCCACTGTACTCTACCTCTACTATGCTCCACTGTACTCTATCTCTACTGTGCTCCACTCTACTCTACCTCTACTGTGCTCCACTCTACTCTACCTCTACTGTACTCCACTGTACTCTATCTCTACTGTACTCCACTGCACTCTACCTCTACTGTGCTCTACTGTTCTCTACCTCTACTGTGCTCTACTGTACTCCACCTCTACTGTGCTCCACTGTACCCTACCTCCACTGTATCCACTGTACTCTACCTCTACTGTGCTCCACTGTACTCTACCTCTACTGTGCTCCACTGTATCCACTGTACTCTACCTCTATTGTGCTCCACTGTACTCTACCTCTACTGTGCTCCACTGTACTCTACCTCTACTGTACTCTACTGTACTCCACCTCTAATGAGCTCCACTGTACTCTGGCTCTACTGTACTCCACTGTACTTTACCTCTACTGTACTCCACTGTACTCTACCTCTACTGTGCTCCACTGTACTCTATTTCTACTGTACTCCTCTGTACTCTACCTCTACTGTGCTCCACTGTACTCTATCTTTAATGTACTCTACTGTACTCTATCTCTACTGTGATCCACTGTACTCTACCTCTGCTGTGCTCCACTGTACTCTATCTCTACTGTACTCCACTGTACTCTACTGTTCTCTACCTCTACTGTACTCTACTGTGCTCCACTGTACTCCACTGTAGTCTACCTCTACTGTGCTCCACTGTACTCTACGTCTACTGTGCTCCACTATACTCTACTTCTACTCTGCTCCACTGTACTCTACCTCTACTGTCCTCCACTGTACTCTACCTCTACTGTGCTCCACTGTACTCTCTCTCTACTGTACTCTACCTCTACTGTACTCTGCTGTACTCCACCTCTAATGTGCTCCACTGTACTCTACCTCTACTGTACTCTACCTCTACTGTACTCCACTGTACTCTACCTCTACTGTGCTCTACTGTACTCTATCTCTACTGTGCTCCACTGTACTCTACCTCTACTGTGCTCCACTGTACTCTACCTCTACTGTATTTCACTGTCCTCTATCTCTACTGTACTCCACTGTACTCTACCTCTATTGTCCTCCACTGTACTCTATCTCTACTGTACTCTACTGTACTATATCTCTACTGTACTCCACTGTACTCTATCTCTACTGTACTCCACTGTACTCTACCTCCACTGTACTCTACCTCTACCGTACTCCACTGTACTCTATCTCTACTGTACTCCACTGTACTCTACCTCTACTGTACTCTACTGTTCTCTACCTCTACTGTGCTCTACTGTACTTTACTCTACTGTATTCCACTGTACTCTATCTCTACTGTGATCCACTGTACTCTACCTCTACTGTACTCCACTGTACTCTATCTCTACTGTGATCCACTGTACTCTATCTCTATTGTGCTCCACTGTACTCTACCTCTACTGTGCTCCACTGTACTCTATCTCTACTGTGCTCCACTCTACTCTACCTCTACTGTGCTCCACTGTATCCTACCTCTACTGTACTCCACTGTACTCTCTCTCTACTGTGCTCCACTGTACTCTATCTCTACTGTACTCAGCTGTACTCTACCTCTACTGTGCTCTACTGTTCTCCACCTCTACTGTGCTCTACTCTACTCCACCTCTACTGTGCTCCACTGTACCCTACCTCTACTGTGCTCCACCGTACTCTACCTCTACTGTGCTCCACTGTACTCTACCTCTACTGTACTCCACTGTACTCTATCTCTACTGTACTCCACTGTATTCTACCTCTACTGTACTCCACTGTACTCTATCTCTACTGTACTCCACTCTAATCTACCTCTACTGTCCTCCACTGTACTCTACCTCTACTGTGCTCCACTGTACTCTCTCTCTACTGTACTCTACCTCTACTGTACTCTACTGTGCTCCACTGTACTCCACTGTAGTCTACCTCTACTGTGCTCCACTGTACTCTACCTCTACTGTGCTCCACTATACTCTACCTCTACTGTGCTCCACTGTACTCTACCTCTACTGTCCTCCACTGTACTCTACCTCTACTGTGCTCCACTGTACTCTCTCTCTACTGTACTCTACCTCTACTGTACTCTACTGTACTCCACCTCTAATGTACTCCACTGTACTCTACCTCTACTGTACTCTACCTCTACTGTACTCCACTGTACTCTACCTCTAATGTGCTCCACTGTACTCTATCTCTACTGTGCTCCACTGTACTCTATTTCTACTGTGGTCCACTGTACTCTATCTCTACTGTACTCCACTTTACTCTATCTCTACTGTACTTCACTGTCCTTTATCTCTAATGTACTCCACTGTACTCTACCTCTATTGTGCTCCATTGTACTCTATCTCTACTGTACTCTATTGTACTCTATCTCTACTTTACTCCACTGTACTCTATCTCTACTGTACTCCACTGTACTCTACCTCTACTGTGCTCCACTGTATCCTACCTCTACTGTACTCCACTGTACTCTCTCTCTACTGTGCTCCACTGTGCTCTATCTCTACTGTACTCAGCTGTACTCTACCTCTACTGTGCTCTACTGTTCTCTACCTCTACTGTGCTCTACTCTACTCCACCTCTACTGTGCTCCACTGTACCCTACCTCTACTGTGCTCCACCGTACTCTACCTCTATTGTGCTCCACTGTACTGTACTCTACCTCTACTGTACTCCACTGTACTCTATCTCTACTGTACTCCACTGTACTCTACCTCTACTGTACTCCACTGTACTCTATCTCTACTGTACTCCACTGTACTCTACCTATACTGTACTCTACTGTTCTCTTCCTCTACTGTACTCCACTGTACTCTATCTCTACTGTGATCCACTGTACTCTACCTCTACTGTACTCCACTGTACTCTATCTCTACTCTACTGTACTCTACTCTACTGTACTCTACCTCTACTGTACTCCACTGTACTCTATCTCTACTGTGATCCACTGTACTCTATCTCTACTGTGCTCCACTGTACTCTACCTCTACTATGCTCCACTGTACTCTATCTGTACTGTGCTCCACTCTACTCTACCTCTACTGTGCTCCACTGTACTCTACCTCTACTGTACTCCACTCTACTCTATCTCTACTGTGCTCCACTGTACTCTATCTCTACTGTACTCCACTGTACTCTACCTCTACTGTGCTCTACTGTTCTCTACCTCTACTGTGCTCTACTGTACTCCACCTCTACTGTGCTCCACTGTACCCTACCTCTACTGTGCTCCACTGTACTCTACCTCTACTGTGCTCCACTGTACTCTACCTCTACTGTGCTCCACTGTACTCTAACTCTACTGTGCTCCACTGTACTCTACCTCTACTGTGCTCCACTGTACTCTATCTCTACTGTGCTCCACTGTACTCTATTTCTACTGTACTCTACTGTACTCCACCTCTAATGTTTTCAACTGTACTCTACCTCTACTGTACTCTACCTCTACTGTACTCCACTGTACTCTACCTCTACTGTGCTCTACTGTACTCTATCTCTACTCTGCTCCACTGTACTCTACCTCTACTGTGCTCCACTGTACTCTACCTCTACTGTACTTCACTGTCCTCTATCTCTACTGTACTCCACTGTACTCTACCTCTACTGTGCTCCACTGTACTCTACCTCTACTGTACTCCACTGTACTCTATCTCTACTGTGCTCCACTGTACTCTACCTCTACTGTGCTCCACTGTACTCTACCTCTACTGTGCTCCACTGTACTCTACCTCTACTGTACTCCACTGTACTCTATCTCTACTGTGCTCCACTGTACTCTACCTCTACTGTGCTCAACTGTACTCTACTGTACTCCACTGTACTCTACCTCTACTGTACTCCACTGTACTCTATCTCTACTGTGCTCCACTGTACTCTACCTCTACTGTGCTCAACTGTACTGTACTGTACTCCACTGTAATCTACCTCTACTGTACTCCACTGTACTCTACCTCTACTGTACTCCACTGTACTCTACTCTACTGTACTCCACTGTACTCTATCTCTACTGTGATCCACTGTACTCTACCTCTACTGTACTCCACTGTACTCTATCTCTACTGTACTCCACTGTACTCTACCTCTACTGTACTCTACTGTTCTCTACCTCTACTGTGCTCTACTGTACTCTACTCTACTGTACTCCACTGTACTCTATCTCTACTGTGATCCACTGTACTCTACCTCTACTGTACTCCACTTTACTTTATCTCTACTGTGATCCACTGTACTCTATCTCTACTGTGCTCCACTGTACTCTACCTCTACTATGCTCCACTGTACTCTATCTCTACTGTGCTCCACTCTACTCTACCTCTACTGTGCTCCACTGTACTCTACCTCTACTGTACTCCACTTTACTTTATCTCTACTGTGATCCACTGTACTCTATCTCTACTGTGCTCCACTGTACTCTACCTCTACTATGCTCCACTGTACTCTATCTCTACTGTGCTCCACTCTACTCTACCTCTACTGTGCTCCACTCTACTCTACCTCTACTGTACTCCACTGTACTCTATCTCTACTGTACTCCACTGCACTCTACCTCTACTGTGCTCTACTGTTCTCTACCTCTACTGTGCTCTACTGTACTCCACCTCTACTGTGCTCCACTGTACCCTACCTCCACTGTATCCACTGTACTCTACCTCTACTGTGCTCCACTGTACTCTACCTCTACTGTGCTCCACTGTATCCACTGTACTCTACCTCTACTGTGCTCCACTGTACTCTACCTCTACTGTGCTCCACTGTACTCTACCTCTACTGTACTCTACTGTACTCCACCTCTAATGAGCTCCACTGTACTCTGGCTCTACTGTACTCCACTGTACTTTACATCTACTGTACTCCACTGTACTCTACCTCTACTGTGCTCCACTGTACTCTATTTCTACTGTACTCCTCTGTACTCTACCTCTACTGTGCTCCACTGTACTCTATCTGTAATGTACTCTACTGTACTCTATCTCTACTGTGATCCACTGTACTCTACCTCTGCTGTGCTCCACTGTACTCTATCTCTACTGTACTCCACTGTACTCTACTGTTCTCTACCTCTACTGTACTCTACTGTGCTCCACTGTACTCCACTGTAGTCTACCTCTACTGTGCTCCACTGTACTCTACGTCTACTGTGCTCCACTATACTCTACTTCTACTCTGCTCCACTGTACTCTACCTCTACTGTCCTCCACTGTACTCTACCTCTACTGTGCTCCACTGTACTCTCTCTCTACTGTACTCTACCTCTAGTGTACTCTGCTGTACTCCACCTCTAATGTGCTCCACTGTACTCTACCTCTACTGTACTCTACCTCTACTGTACTCCACTGTACTCTACCTCTACTGTGCTCTACTGTACTCTATCTCTACTGTGCTCCACTGTACTCTACCTCTACTGTGCTCCACTGTACTCTACCTCTACTGTATTTCACTGTCCTCTATCTCTACTGTACTCCACTGTACTCTACCTCTATTGTCCTCCACTGTACTCTATCTCTACTGTACTCTACTGTACTATATCTCTACTGTACTCCACTGTACTCTATCTCTACTGTACTCCACTGTACTCTACCTCCACTGTACTCTACCTCTACCGTACTCCACTGTACTCTATCTCTACTGTACTCCACTGTACTCTACCTCTACTGTACTCTACTGTTCTCTACCTCTACTGTGCTCTACTGTACTTTACTCTACTGTATTCCACTGTACTCTATCTCTACTGTGATCCACTGTACTCTACCTCTACTGTACTCCACTGTACTCTATCTCTACTGTGATCCACTGTACTCTATCTCTATTGTGCTCCACTGTACTCTACCTCTACTGTGCTCCACTGTACTCTATCTCTGCTGTGCTCCACTCTACTCTACCTCTACTGTGCTCCACTGTATCCTACCTCTACTGTACTCCACTGTACTCTCTCTCTACTGTGCTCCACTGTACTCTATCTCTACTGTACTCAGCTGTACTCTACCTCTACTGTGCTCTACTGTTCTCCACCTCTACTGTGCTCTACTCTACTCCACCTCTACTGTGCTCCACTGTACCCTACCTCTACTGTGCTCCACCGTACTCTACCTCTACTGTGCTCCACTGTACTCTACCTCTACTGTACTCCACTGTACTCTATCTCTACTGTACTCCACTGTATTCTACCTCTACTGTACTCCACTGTACTCTATCTCTACTGTACTCCACTCTAATCTACCTCTACTGTCCTCCACTGTACTCTACCTCTACTGTGCTCCACTGTACTCTCTCTCTACTGTACTCTACCTCTACTGTACTCTACTGTGCTCCACTGTACTCCACTGTAGTCTACCTCTACTGTGCTCAGCTGTACTCTACCTCTACTGTGCTCCACTATACTCTACCTCTACTGTGCTCCACTGTACTCTACCTCTACTGTCCTCCACTGTACTCTACCTCTACTGTGCTCCACTGTACTCTCTCTCTACTGTACTCTACCTCTACTGTACTCTACTGTACTCCACCTCTAATGTACTCCACTGTACTCTACCTCTACTGTACTCTACCTCTACTGTACTCCACTGTACTCTACCTCTAATGTGCTCCACTGTACTCTATCTCTACTGTGCTCCACTGTACTCTATTTCTACTGTGGTCCACTGTACTCTATCTCTACTGTACTCCACTTTACTCTATCTCTACTGTACTTCACTGTCCTTTATCTCTAATGTACTCCACTGTACTCTACCTCTATTGTGCTCCATTGTACTCTATCTCTACTGTACTCTATTGTACTCTATCTCTACTTTACTCCACTGTACTCTATCTCTACTGTACTCCACTGTACTCTACCTCTACTGTGCTCCACTGTATCCTACCTCTACTGTACTCCACTGTACTCTCTCTCTACTGTGCTCCACTGTACTCTATCTCTACTGTACTCAGCTGTACTCTACCTCTACTGTGCTCTACTGTTCTCTACCTCTACTGTGCTCTACTCTACTCCACCTCTACTGTGCTCCACTGTACCCTACCTCTACTGTGCTCCACCGTACTCTACCTCTATTGTGCTCCACTGTACTCTACCTCTACTGTACTCCACTGTACTCTATCTCTACTGTACTCCACTGTACTCTACCTCTACTGTACTCCACTGTACTCTATCTCTACTGTACTCCACTCTAATCTACCTCTACTGTCCTCCACTGTACTCTACCTCTACTGTGCTCCACTGTACTCTCTCTCTACTGTACTCTACCTCTACTGTACTCTACTGTGCTCCACTGTACTCCACTGTAGTCTACCTCTACTGTGCTCCACTGTACTCTACCTCTACTGTGCTCCACTATACTCTACCTCTACTGTGCTCCACTGTACTCTACCTCTACTGTCCTCCACTGTACTCTACCTCTACTGTGCTCCACTGTACTCTCTCTCTACTGTACTCTACCTCTACTGTACTCTACTGTACTCCACCTCTAATGTGCTCCACTGTACTCTATCTCTACTGTGCTCCACTGTACTCTATTTCTACTGTGCTCCACTGTACTCTATCTCTACTGTAGTCCACTGTACTCTATCTCTACTGTACTTCACTGTCCTTTATCTCTAATGTACTCCACTGTACTCTACCTCTATTGTGCTCCATTGTACTCTATCTCTACTGTACTCTACTGTACTCTATCTCTACTTTACTCCACTGTATTCTATCTCTACTGTGCTCCACTGTACTCTACCTCTACTGTGCTCAACTGTACTCTACTGTACTCCACTGTACTCTACCTCTACTGTACTCCACTGTACTCTATCTCTACTGTACTCCACTGTACTCTACCTCTACTCTACTCCACTGTACTCTATCTCTACTGTGCTCCACTGTACTCTACCTCTACTGTGCCCAACTGTACTGTACTCTACCTCTACTGTACTCCACTGTACTCTACCTCTACTGTACTCCACTTTACTCTACCTCTACTGTACTCAACTGTACTCTATCTCTACTGTGCTCCACTGTACTCTACCTCTACTGTACTCCACTGTACTCTATCTCTACTGTACTCCACTGTACTCTACCTATACTGTACTCTACTGTTCTCTTCCTCTACTGTACTCCACTGTACTCTATCTCTACTGTGATCCACTGTACTCTACCTCTACTGTACTCCACTGTACTCTATATCTACTGTACTCCACTGTACTCTACCTATACTGTACTCTACTGTTCTCTTCCTCTACTGTACTCCACTGTACTCTATCTCTACTGTGATCCACTGTACTCTACCTCTACTGTACTCCACTGTACTCTATCTCTACTCTACTCCACTGTACTCTACCTCTACTGTACTCTACTGTTTTCTACCTCTACTGTGCTCTACTGTACTCTTCTCTACTGTACTCCACTGTACTCTATCTCTACTGTGATCCACTGTACTCTACCTCTACTGTACTCCACTGTACTCTATCTCTACTGTGATCCACTGTACTCTATCTCTACTGTGCTCCACTGTACTCTACCTCTACTATGCTCCACTGTACTCTATCTGTACTGTGCTCCACTCTACTCTACCTCTACTGTGCTCCACTGTACTCTACCTCTACTGTACTCCACTCTACTCTATCTCTACTGTGCTCCACTGTACTCTATCTCTACTGTACTCCACTGTACTATACCTCTACTGTGCTCTACTGTTCTCTACCTCTACTGTGCTCTACTGTACTCCACCTCTACTGTGCTCCACTGTACCCTACCTCTACTGTGCTCCACTGTACTCTACCTCTACTGTGCTCCACTGTACTCTACCTCTACTGTGCTCCACTGTACTCTACCTCTACTGTGCTCCACTGTACTCTACCTCTACTGTGCTCCACTGTACTCTATCTCTACTGTGCTCCACTGTACTCTATTTCTACTGTACTCTACTGTACTCCACCTCTAATGTGCTCCACTGTACTCTACCTCTACTGTACTCTACCTCTACTGTACTCCACTGTACTCTACCTCTACTGTGCTCTACTGTACTCTATCTCTACTCTGCTCCACTGTACTCTACCTCTACTGTGCTCCACTGTACTCTACCTCTACTGTACTTCACTGTCCTCTATCTCTACTGTACTCCACTGTACTCTACCTCTACTGTGCTCCATTGTACTCTACCTCTACTGTACTCCACTGTACTCTATCTCTACTGTGCTCCACTGTACTCTACCTCTACTGTGCTCCACTGTACTCTACCTCTACTGTGCTCCACTGTACTCTATCTGTAATGTACTCTACTGTACTCTATCTCTACTGTGATCCACTGTACTCTACCTCTGCTGTGCTCCACTGTACTCTATCTCTACTGTACTCCACTGTACTCTACTGTTCTCTACCTCTACTGTACTCTACTGTGCTCCACTGTACTTCACTGTAGTCTACCTCTACTGTGCTCCACTGTACTCTACCTCTACTGTGCTCCACTATAATTTACCTCTACTGTGCTCCACTGTACTCCACCTCTACTGTTCTCCACTGTACCCTACCTCTATTGTGCTCCACTGTACTCTACCTCTACTGTGCTCCACTGTACTCTATCTCTACTGTACTCCACTCTAATCTACCTCTACTGTCCTCCACTGTACTCTACCTCTACTGTGCTCCACTGTACTCTACCTCTACTGTGCTCCACTGTACTCTATCTGTAATGTACTCTACTGTACTCTATCTCTACTGTGATCCACTGTACTCTACCTCTGCTGTGCTCCACTGTACTCTATCTCTACTGTACTCCACTGTACTCTACTGTTCTCTACCTCTACTGTACTCTACTGTGCTCCACTGTACTTCACTGTAGTCTACCTCTACTGTGCTCCACTGTACTCTACCTCTACTGTGCTCCACTATAATTTACCTCTACTGTGCTCCACTGTACTCCACCTCTACTGTTCTCCACTGTACCCTACCTCTATTGTGCTCCACTGTACTCTACCTCTACTGTGCTCCACTGTACTCTACCTCTACTGTACTCCACTGTGTTCTATCTCTACTGTGCTCCACTGTACTCTACCTCTACTGTGCTCAACTGTACTCTACTGTACTCCACTGTACTCTACCTCTACTGTACTCCACTGTACTCTATCTCTACTGTACTCCACTGTACTCTACCTCTACTGTACTCCACTGTACTCTATCTCTACTGTGCTCTACTGTACTCTACCTCTACTGTGCCCAACTGTACTGTACTCTACTCCACTGTACTCTACCTCTACTGTACTCCACTGTACTCTACATCTACTGTACTCCACTTTACTCTACCTCTACTGTACTCAACTGTACTCTATCTCTACTGTGCTCCACTGTTCTCTACCTCTACTGTACTCCACTGTACTCTATCTCTACTGTACTCCACTGTACTCTACCTATACTGTACTCTACTGTTCTCTTCCTCTACTGTACTCCACTGTACTCTATCTCTACTGTGATCCACTGTACTCTACCTCTACTGTACTCCACTGTACTCTATCTCTACTCCACTCCACTGTACTCTACCTCTACTGTACTCTACTGTTCTCTACCTCTACTCTGCTCGACTGTACTCTTCTCTACTGTACTCCACTGTACTCTATCTCTACTGTGATCCACTGTACTCTACCTCTACTGTACTCCACTGTACTCTATCTCTACTGTGATCCACTGTACTCTATCTCTACTGTGCTCCACTGTACTCTACCTCTACTATGCTCCACTGTACTCTATCTGTACTGTGCTCCACTCTACTCTACCTCTACTGTGCTCCACTGTCCTCTACCTCTACTGTACTCCACTCTACTCTATCTCTACTGTGCTCCACTGTACTCTATCTCTACTGTACTCCACTGTACTCTACCTCTACTGTGCTCTACTGTTCTCTACCTCTACTGTGCTCTACTGTACTCCACCTCTACTGTGCTCCACTGTACCCTACCTCTACTGTGCTCCACTGTACTCTACCTCTACTGTGCTCCACTGTACTCTACCTCTACTGTGCTCTACTGTACTCTACCTCTACTGTGCTCCACTGTACTCTACCTCTACTGTGCTCCACTGTACTCTATCTCTACTGTGCTCCACTGTACTCTATTTCTACTGTACTCCTCTGTACTCTACCTCTACTGTGCTCCACTGTACTCTACCTCTACTGTGCTCCACTGTACTCTATCTGTAATGTACTCTACTGTACTCTATCTCTACTGTGATCCACTGTACTCTACCTCTGCTCTGCTCCACTGTACTCTATCTCTACTGTACTCCACTGTACTCTACTGTTCTCTACCTCTACTGTACTCTACTGTGCTCCACTGTACTTCACTGTAGTCTACCTCTACTGTGCTCCACTGTACTCTACCTCTACTGTGCTCCACTATAATTTACCTCTACTGTGCTCCACTGTACTCTACCTCTACTGTCCTCCACTGTACTCTACCTCTACTGTGCTCCACTGTACTCTCTCTCTACTGTACTCTACCTCTACTGTACTCTACTGTACTCCACCTCTAATGTGCTCCACTGTACTCTACCTCTACTGTACTCTACCTCTACTGTACTCCACTGTACTCTACCTCTACTGTGCTCTACTGTACTCTATCTCTACTGTGCTCCACTGTACTCTACCTCTACTGTACTCCACTATACTCTAACTCTACTATACTCCACTGTGCTCTATCTCTACTGTGCTCCACTGTACTCTATTTCTACTGTGCTCCACTGTACTCTATCTCGATTGTACTCCACTGTACTCTATTTCTACTGTACTTCACTGTCCTCTATCTCTACTGTACTCCACTGTACTCTACCTCTATTGTGCTCCACTGTACTCTATATCTACTGTACTCTACTGTACTCTATCTCTACTGTACTCCACTGTACTCTATCTCTACTGTACTCCACTGTACTCTACCTCTACTGTACTCTACTGTACTCTATCTCTACTGTACTCCACTGTACTCTATCTCTACTGTACTCCACTGTACTCTACCTCTACTGTACTCTACTGTTCTCTACCTCTACTCGGCTCTACTGTACTCTACTCTACTGTACTACACTGTACTCTATCTCTACTGTGATCCACTGTACTCTACTTCTACTGTACTCCACTGTAATCTATCTCTACTGTATCCACTGTACTCTATCTCTACTGTGCTCCACTGTACTCTACCTCTACTGTGCTCCACTGTACTCTATCTCTACTGTGCTCCTCTCTACTCTACCTCTACTGTGCTCCACTGTATCCTACCTCTACTGTACTCCACTGTACTCTATCTCTACTGTGCTCGACTTTACTCTATCTCTACTGTACTCCACTGTACTCTACCTCTACTGTGCTCTACTGTTCTCTACCTCTACTGTGCTCTACTGTACTCCACCTCTACTG
Source organism: Tiaroga cobitis (assembly GCA_030578255.1). Lineage (NCBI taxonomy): Eukaryota > Metazoa > Chordata > Actinopteri > Cypriniformes > Leuciscidae > Tiaroga > Tiaroga cobitis. Next base: position 31,877,396 of record CM060611.1, on the reverse strand, counting down.
TGCTCCACTCTACTCTACCTCTACTGTGCTCCACTGTATCCTACCTCTACTGTGCTCTACTGTACTCTATCTCTACTGTGCTCCACTGTACTCTACCTCTACTGTACTCCACTATACTCTAACTCTACTATACTCCACTGTACTCTATCTCTACTGTGCTCCACTGTACTCTATTTCTACTGTGCTCCACTGTACTCTATCTCTATTGTACTCCACTGTACTCTATTTCTACTGTACTTCACTGTCCTCTATCTCTACTGTACTCCACTGTACTCTACCTCTATTGTGCTCCACTGTACTCTATATCTACTGTACTCTACTGTACTCTATCTCTACTGTACTCCACTGTACTCTACCTCTACTGTACTCTACTGTTCTCTACCTCTACTCGGCTCTACTGTACTCTACTCTACTGTACTACACTGTACTCTATCTCTACTGTGATCCACTGTACTCTACTTCTACTGTACTCCACTGTAATCTATCTCTACTGTATCCACTGTACTCTATCTCTACTGTGCTCCACTGTACTCTACCTCTACTGTGCTCCACTGTACTCTACCTCTACCGTACTCCACTGTACTCTATCTCTACTGTACTCCACTGTACTCTACCTCAACTGTACTCTACTGTTCTCTACCTCTACTGTGCTCTACTCTACTCTACTGTACTCCACTGTACTCTATCTCTACTGTGATCCACTGTACTCTACCTCTACTGTACTCTACTGTACTCTATCTCTACTGTGATCTACTGTACTCTATCTCTACTGTGCTCCACTGTACTCTACCTCTACTGTGCTCCACTGTACTCTATCTCTACTGTGCTCCACTCTACTCTACCTCTACTGTGCTCCACTGTATCCTACCTCTACTGTACTCCACTGTACTCTATCTCTACTGTGCTCCACTGTACTCTATCTCTACTGTACTCCACTGTACTCTACCTCTACTGTGCTCTACTGTTCTCTACCTCTACTGTGCTCTACTGTACTCCACCTCTACTGTTCTCCACTGTACCCTACCTCTATTGTGCTCCACTGTACTCTACCTCTACTGTACTCCACTGTATTCTATCTCTACTGTGCTCCACTGTACTCTACCTCTACTGTGCTCAACTGTACTCTACTGTACTCCACTGTACTCTACCTCTACTGTACTCCACTGTACTCTATCTCTACTGTACTCCACTGTACTCTACCTCTACTGTACTCCACTGTACTCTATCTCTACTGTGCTCCACTGTACTCTACCTCTACTGTGCCCAACTGTACTGTACTCTACCTCTACTGTACTCCACTGTACTCTACCTCTACTGTACTCCACTTTACTCTACCTCTACTGTACTCAACTGTACTCTATCTCTACTGTGCTCCACTGTACTCTACCTCTACTGTACTCCACTGTACTCTATCTCTACTGTACTCCTCTGTACTCTACCTATACTGTACTCTACTGTTCTCTTCCTCTACTGTACTCCACTGTACTCTATCTCTACTGTGATCCACTGTACTCTACCTCTACTGTACTCCACTGTACTCTATCTCTACTGTACTCCACTGTACTCTACCTATACTGTACTCTACTGTTCTCTTCCTCTACTGTACTCCACTGTACTCTATCTCTACTGTGATCCACTGTACTCTACCTCTACTGTACTCCACTGTACTCTATCTCTACTCTACTCCACTGTACTCTACCTCTACTGTACTCCACTGTACTCTATCTCTACTGTGATCCACTGTACTCTATCTCTACTGTGCTCCACTGTACTCTACCTCTACTATGCTCCACTGTACTCTATCTGTACTGTGCTCCACTCTACTCTACCTCTACTGTGCTCCACTGTACTCTACCTCTACTGTACTCCACTCTACTCTATCTCTACTGTGCTCCACTGTACTCTATCTCTACTGTACTCCACTGTACTCTACCTCTACTGTGCTCTACTGTTCTCTACCTCTACTGTGCTCTACTGTACTCCACCTCTACTGTGCTCCACTGTACCCTACCTCTACTGTGCTCCACTGTACTCTACCTCTACTGTGCTCCACTGTACTCTACCTCTACTGTGCTCCACTGTACTCTAACTCTACTGTGCTCCACTGTACTCTACCTCTACTGTGCTCCACTGTACTCTATCTCTACTGTGCTCCACTGTACTCTATTTCTACTGTACTCTACTGTACTCCACCTCTAATGTTTTCAACTGTACTCTACCTCTACTGTACTCTACCTCTACTGTACTCCACTGTACTCTACCTCTACTGTGCTCTACTGTACTCTATCTCTACTCTGCTCCACTGTACTCTACCTCTACTGTGCTCCACTGTACTCTACCTCTACTGTACTTCACTGTCCTCTATCTCTACTGTACTCCACTGTACTCTACCTCTACTGTGCTCCACTGTACTCTACCTCTACTGTACTCCACTGTACTCTATCTCTACTGTGCTCCACTGTACTCTACCTCTACTGTGCTCCACTGTACTCTACCTCTACTGTGCTCCACTGTACTCTACCTCTACTGTACTCCACTGTACTCTATCTCTACTGTGCTCCACTGTACTCTACCTCTACTGTGCTCAACTGTACTCTACTGTACTCCACTGTACTCTACCTCTACTGTACTCCACTGTACTCTATCTCTACTGTGCTCCACTGTACTCTACCTCTACTGTGCTCAACTGTACTGTACTGTACTCCACTGTAATCTACCTCTACTGTACTCCACTGTACTCTACCTCTACTGTACTCCACTGTACTCTACTCTACTGTACTCCACTGTACTCTATCTCTACTGTGATCCACTGTACTCTACCTCTACTGTACTCCACTGTACTCTATCTCTACTGTACTCCACTGTACTCTACCTCTACTGTACTCTACTGTTCTCTACCTCTACTGTGCTCTACTGTACTCTACTCTACTGTACTCCACTGTACTCTATCTCTACTGTGATCCACTGTACTCTACCTCTACTGTACTCCACTTTACTTTATCTCTACTGTGATCCACTGTACTCTATCTCTACTGTGCTCCACTGTACTCTACCTCTACTATGCTCCACTGTACTCTATCTCTACTGTGCTCCACTCTACTCTACCTCTACTGTGCTCCACTGTACTCTACCTCTACTGTACTCCACTTTACTTTATCTCTACTGTGATCCACTGTACTCTATCTCTACTGTGCTCCACTGTACTCTACCTCTACTATGCTCCACTGTACTCTATCTCTACTGTGCTCCACTCTACTCTACCTCTACTGTGCTCCACTGTACTCTACCTCTACTGTACTCCACTGTACTCTATCTCTACTGTACTCCACTGCACTCTACCTCTACTGTGCTCTACTGTTCTCTACCTCTACTGTGCTCTACTGTACTCCACCTCTACTGTGCTCCACTGTACCCTACCTCCACTGTATCCACTGTACTCTACCTCTACTGTGCTCCACTGTACTCTACCTCTACTGTGCTCCACTGTATCCACTGTACTCTACCTCTACTGTGCTCCACTGTACTCTACCTCTACTGTGCTCCACTGTACTCTACCTCTACTGTACTCTACTGTACTCCACCTCTAATGAGCTCCACTGTACTCTGGCTCTACTGTACTCCACTGTACTTTACCTCTACTGTACTCCACTGTACTCTACCTCTACTGTGCTCCACTGTGCTCTATTTCTACTGTACTCCTCTGTACTCTACCTCTACTGTGCTCCACTGTACTCTATCTGTAATGTACTCTACTGTACTCTATCTCTACTGTGATCCACTGTACTCTACCTCTGCTGTGCTCCACTGTACTCTATCTCTACTGTACTCCACTGTACTCTACTGTTCTCTACCTCTACTGTACTCTACTGTGCTCCACTGTACTCCACTGTAGTCTACCTCTACTGTGCTCCACTGTACTCTACGTCTACTGTGCTCCACTATACTCTACTTCTACTCTGCTCCACTGTACTCTACCTCTACTGTCCTCCACTGTACTCTACCTCTACTGTGCTCCACTGTACTCTCTCTCTACTGTACTCTACCTCTACTGTACTCTGCTGTACTCCACCTCTAATGTGCTCCACTGTACTCTACCTCTACTGTACTCTACCTCTACTGTACTCCACTGTACTCTACCTCTACTGTATTTCACTGTCCTCTATCTCTACTGTACTCCACTGTACTCTACCTCTATTGTCCTCCACTGTACTCTATCTCTACTCTACTCTACTGTACTATATCTCTACTGTACTCCACTGTACTCTATCTCTACTGTACTCCACTGTACTCTACCTCCACTGTACTCTACCTCTACCGTACTCCACTGTACTCTATCTCTACTGTACTCCACTGTACTCTACCTCTACTGTACTCTACTGTTCTCTACCTCTACTGTGCTCTACTGTACTTTACTCTACTGTATTCCACTGTACTCTATCTCTACTGTGATCCACTGTACTCTACCTCTACTGTACTCCACTGTACTCTATCTCTACTGTGATCCACTGTACTCTATCTCTATTGTGCTCCACTGTACTCTACCTCTACTGTGCTCCACTGTACTCTATCTCTACTGTGCTCCACTCTACTCTACCTCTACTGTGCTCCACTGTATCCTACCTCTACTGTACTCCACTGTACTCTCTCTCTACTGTGCTCCACTGTACTCTATCTCTACTGTACTCAGCTGTACTCTACCTCTACTGTGCTCTACTGTTCTCCACCTCTACTGTGCTCTACTCTACTCCACCTCTACTGTGCTCCACTGTACCCTACCTCTACTGTGCTCCACCGTACTCTACCTCTACTGTGCTCCACTGTACTCTACCTCTACTGTACTCCACTGTACTCTATCTCTACTGTACTCCACTGTATTCTACCTCTACTGTACTCCACTGTACTTTATCTCTACTGTACTCCACTCTAATCTACCTCTACTGTCCTCCACTGTACTCTACCTCTACTGTGCTCCACTGTACTCTCTCTCTACTGTACTCTACCTCTACTGTACTCTACTGTGCTCCACTGTACTCCACTGTAGTCTACCTCTACTGTGCTCCACTGTACTCTACCTCTACTGTGCTCCACTATACTCTACCTCTACTGTGCTCCACTGTACTCTACCTCTACTGTCCTCCACTGTACTCTACCTCTACTGTGCTCCACTGTACTCTCTCTCTAATGTACTCTACCTCTACTGTACTCTACTGTACTCCACCTCTAATGTACTCCACTGTACTCTACCTCTACTGTACTCTACCTCTACTGTACTCCACTGTACTCTACCTCTAATGTGCTCCACTGTACTCTATCTCTACTGTGCTCCACTGTACTCTATTTCTACTGTGGTCCACTGTACTCTATCTCTACTGTACTCCACTTTACTCTATCTCTACTGTACTTCACTGTCCTTTATCTCTAATGTACTCCACTGTACTCTACCTCTATTGTGCTCCATTGTACTCTATCTCTACTGTACTCTATTGTACTCTATCTCTACTTTACTCCACTGTACTCTATCTCTACTGTACTCCACTGTACTCTACCTCTACTGTGCTCCACTGTATCCTACCTCTACTGTACTCCACTGTACTCTCTCTCTACTGTGCTCCACTGTACTCTATCTCTACTGTACTCAGCTGTACTCTACCTCTACTGTGCTCTACTGTTCTCTACCTCTACTGTGCTCTACTCTACTCCACCTCTACTGTGCTCCACTGTACCCTACCTCTACTGTGCTCCACCGTACTCTACCTCTATTGTGCTCCACTGTACTCTACCTCTACTGTACTCCACTGTACTCTATCTCTACTGTACTCCACTGTACTCTACCTCTACTGTACTCCACTGTACTCTATCTCTACTGTACTCCACTCTAATCTACCTCTACTGTCCTCCACTGTACTCTACCTCTACTGTGCTCCACTGTACTCTCTCTCTACTGTACTCTACTGTGCTCCACTGTACTCCACTGTAGTCTACCTCTACTGTGCTCCACTGTACTCTACCTCTACTGTGCTCCACTATACTCTACCTCTACTGTGCTCCACTGTACTCTACCTCTACTGTCCTCCACTGTACTCTACCTCTACTGTGCTCCACTGTACTCTCTCTCTACTGTACTCTACCTCTACTGTACTCTACTGTACTCCACCTCTAATGTGCTCCACTGTACTCTATCTCTACTGTGCTCCACTGTACTCTATTTCTACTGTGCTCCACTGTACTCTATCTCTACTGTAGTCCACTGTACTCTATCTCTACTGTACTTCACTGTCCTTTATCTCTAATGTACTCCACTGTACTCTACCTCTATTGTGCTCCATTGTACTCTATCTCTACTGTACTCTACTGTACTCTATCTCTACTTTACTCCACTGTATTCTATCTCTACTGTGCTCCACTGTACTCTACCTCTACTGTGCTCAACTGTACTCTACTGTACTCCACTGTACTCTACCTCTACTGTACTCCACTGTACTCTATCTCTACTGTACTCCACTGTACTCTACCTCTACTCTACTCCACTGTACTCTATCTCTACTGTGGTCCACTGTACTCTACCTCTACTGTGCCCAACTGTACTGTACTCTACCTCTACTGTACTCCACTGTACTCTACCTCTACTGTACTCCACTTTACTCTACCTCTACTGTACTCAACTGTACTCTATCTCTACTGTGCTCCACTGTACTCTACCTCTACTGTACTCCACTGTACTCTATCTCTACTGTACTCCACTGTACTCTACCTATACTGTACTCTACTGTTCTCTTCCTCTACTGTACTCCACTGTACTCTATCTCTACTGTGATCCACTGTACTCTACCTCTACTGTACTCCACTGTACTCTATCTCTACTCTACTCCACTGTACTCTACCTCTACTGTACTCTACTGTTCTCTACCTCTACTGTGCTCTACTGTACTCTTCTCTACTGTACTCCACTGTACTCTATCTCTACTGTGATCCACTGTACTCTACCTCTACTGTACTCCACTGTACTCTATCTCTACTGTGATCCACTGTACTCTATCTCTACTGTGCTCCACTGTACTCTACCTCTACTATGCTCCACTGTACTCTATCTGTACTGTGCTCCACTCTACTCTACCTCTACTGTGCTCCACTGTACTCTACCTCTACTGTACTCCACTCTACTCTATCTCTACTGTGCTCCACTGTACTCTATCTCTACTGTACTCCACTGTACTATACCTCTACTGTGCTCTACTGTTCTCTACCTCTACTGTGCTCTACTGTACTCCACCTCTACTGTGCTCCACTGTACCCTACCTCTACTGTGCTCCACTGTACTCTACCTCTACTGTGCTCCACTGTACTCTACCTCTACTGTGCTCCACTGTACTCTACCTCTACTGTGCTCCACTGTACTCTACCTCTACTGTGCTCCACTGTACTCTATCTCTACTGTGCTCCACTGTACTCTATTTCTAATGTACTCTACTGTACTCCACCTCTAATGTGCTCCACTGTACTCTACCTCTACTGTACTCTACCTCTACTGTACTCCACTGTACTCTACCTCTACTGTGCTCTACTGTACTCTATCTCTACTCTGCTCCACTGTACTCTACCTCTACTGTGCTCCACTGTACTCTACCTCTACTGTACTTCACTGTCCTCTATCTCTACTGTACTCCACTGTACTCTACCTCTACTGTGCTCCACTGTACTCTACCTCTACTGTACTCCACTGTACTCTATCTCTACTGTGCTCCACTGTACTCTACCTCTACTGTGCTCCACTGTACTCTACCTCTACTGTGCTCCACTGTACTCTACCTCTACTGTACTCCACTGTACTCTATCTCTACTGTGCTCCACTGTACTCTACCTCTACTGTGCTCAACTGTACTCTACTGTACTCCACTGTACTCTACCTCTACTGTACTCCACTGTACTCTATCTCTACTGTACTCCACTGTACTCTACCTCTACTGTACTCCACTGTACTCTATCTCTACTGTGCTCCACTGTACTCTACCTCTACTGTGCTCAACTGTACTGTACTGTACTCCACTGTAATCTACCTCTACTGTACTCCACTGTACTCTACCTCTACTGTACTCCACTGTACTCTACCTCTACTGTACTCCACTGTACTCTACTCTACTGTACTCCACTGTACTCTATCTCTACTGTGATCCACTGTACTCTACCTCTACTGTACTCCACTGTACTCTATCTCTACTGTACTCCACTGTACTCTTCCTCTACTGTACTCTACTGTTCTCTACCTCTACTGTGCTCTACTGTACTCTACTCTACTGTACTCCACTGTACTCTATCTCTACTGTGATCCACTGTACTCTACCTCTACTGTACTCCACTTTACTTTATCTCTACTGTGATCCACTGTACTCTATCTCTACTGTGCTCCACTGTACTCTACCTCTACTATGCTCCACTGTACTCTATCTCTACTGTGCTCCACTCTACTCTACCTCTACTGTGCTCCACTGTACTCTACCTCTACTGTACTCCACTGTACTCTATCTCTACTGTACTCCACTGCACTCTACCTCTACTGTGCTCTACTGTTCTCTACCTCTACTGTGCTCTACTGTACTCCACCTCTACTGTGCTCCACTGTACCCTACCTCCACTGTATCCACTGTACTCTACCTCTACTGTGCTCCACTGTACTCTACCTCTACTGTGCTCCACTGTATCCACTGTACTCTACCTCTACTGTGCTCCACTGTACTCTACCTCTACTGTGCTCCACTGTACTCTACCTCTACTGTACTCTACTGTACTCCACCTCTAATGAGCTCCACTGTACTCTGGCTCTACTGTACTCCACTGTACTTTACCTCTACTGTACTCCACTGTACTCTACCTCTACTGTGCTCCACTGTACTCTATTTCTACTGTACTCCTCTGTACTCTACCTCTACTGTGCTCCACTGTACTCTATCTGTAATGTACTCTACTGTACTCTATCTCTACTGTGATCCACTGTACTCTACCTCTGCTGTGCTCCACTGTACTCTATCTCTACTGTACTCCACTGTACTCTACTGTTCTCTACCTCTACTGTACTCTACTGTGCTCCACTGTACTCCACTGTAGTCTACCTCTACTGTGCTCCACTGTACTCTACGTCTACTGTGCTCCACTATACTCTACTTCTACTCTGCTCCACTGTACTCTACCTCTACTGTCCTCCACTGTACTCTACCTCTACTGTGCTCCACTGTACTCTCTCTCTACTGTACTCTACCTCTACTGTACTCTGCTGTACTCCACCTCTAATGTGCTCCACTGTACTCTACCTCTACTGTACTCTACCTCTACTGTACTCCACTGTACTCTACCTCTACTGTGCTCTACTGTACTCTATCTCTACTGTGCTCCACTGTACTCTACCTCTACTGTGCTCCACTGTACTCTACCTCTACTGTATTTCACTGTCCTCTATCTCTACTGTACTCCACTGTACTCTACCTCTATTGTCCTCCACTGTACTCTATCTCTACTGTACTCTACTGTACTATATCTCTACTGTACTCCACTGTACTCTATCTCTACTGTACTCCACTGTACTCTACCTCCACTGTACTCTACCTCTACCGTACTCCACTGTACTCTATCTCTACTGTACTCCACTGTACTCTACCTCTACTGTACTCTACTGTTCTCTACCTCTACTGTGCTCTACTGTACTTTACTCTACTGTATTCCACTGTACTCTATCTCTACTGTGATCCACTGTACTCTACCTCTACTGTACTCCACTGTACTCTATCTCTACTGTGATCCACTGTACTCTATCTCTATTGTGCTCCACTGTACTCTACCTCTACTGTGCTCCACTGTACTCTATCTCTACTGTGCTCCACTCTACTCTACCTCTACTGTGCTCCACTGTATCCTACCTCTACTGTACTTCACTGTACTCTCTCTCTACTGTGCTCCACTGTACTCTATCTCTACTGTACTCAGCTGTACTCTACCTCTACTGTGCTCTACTGTTCTCCACCTCTACTGTGCTCTACTCTACTCCACCTCTACTGTGCTCCACTGTACCCTACCTCTACTGTGCTCCACCGTACTCTACCTCTACTGTGCTCCACTGTACTCTACCTCTACTGTACTCCACTGTACTCTATCTCTACTGTACTCCACTGTATTCTACCTCTACTGTACTCCACTGTACTCTATCTCTACTGTACTCCACTCTAATCTACCTCTACTGTCCTCCACTGTACTCTACCTCTACTGTGCTCCACTGTACTCTCTCTCTACTGTACTCTACCTCTACTGTACTCTACTGTGCTCCACTGTACTCCACTGTAGTCTACCTCTACTGTGCTCCACTGTACTCTACCTCTACTGTGCTCCACTATACTCTACCTCTACTGTGCTCCACTGTACTCTACCTCTACTGTCCTCCACTGTACTCTACCTCTACTGTGCTCCACTGTACTCTCTCTCTACTGTACTCTACCTCTACTGTACTCTACTGTACTCCACCTCTAATGTACTCCACTGTACTCTACCTCTACTGTACTCTACCTCTACTGTACTCCACTGTACTCTACCTCTAATGTGCTCCACTGTACTCTATCTCTACTGTGCTCCACTGTACTCTATTTCTACTGTGGTCCACTGTACTCTATCTCTACTGTACTCCACTTTACTCTATCTCTACTGTACTTCACTGTCCTTTATCTCTAATGTACTCCACTGTACTCTACCTCTATTGTGCTCCATTGTACTCTATCTCTACTGTACTCTATTGTACTCTATCTCTACTTTACTCCACTGTACTCTATCTCTACTGTACTCCACTGTACTCTACCTCTACTGTGCTCCACTGTATCCTACCTCTACTGTACTCCACTGTACTCTCTCTCTACTGTGCTCCACTGTACTCTATCTCTACTGTACTCAGCTGTACTCTACCTCTACTGTGCTCTACTGTTCTCTACCTCTACTGTGCTCTACTCTACTCCACCTCTACTGTGCTCCACTGTACCCTACCTCTACTGTGCTCCACCGTACTCTACCTCTATTGTGCTCCACTGTACTCTACCTCTACTGTACTCCACTGTACTCTATCTCTACTGTACTCCACTGTACTCTACCTCTACTGTACTCCACTGTACTCTATCTCTACTGTACTCCACTCTAATCTACCTCTACTGTCCTCCACTGTACTCTACCTCTACTGTGCTCCACTGTACTCTCTCTCTACTGTACTCTACCTCTACTGTACTCTACTGTGCTCCACTGTACTCCACTGTAGTCTACCTCTACTGTGCTCCACTGTACTCTACCTCTACTGTGCTCCACTATACTCTACCTCTACTGTGCTCCACTGTACTCTACCTCTACTGTCCTCCACTGTACTCTACCTCTACTGTGCTCCACTGTACTCTCTCTCTACTGTACTCTACCTCTACTGTACTCTACTGTACTCCACCTCTAATGTGCTCCACTGTACTCTCTCTCTACTGTACTCTACCTCTACTGTACTCTACTGTACTCCACCTCTAATGTGCTCCACTGTACTCTATCTCTACTGTGCTCCACTGTACTCTATTTCTACTGTGCTCCACTGTACTCTATCTCTACTGTAGTCCACTGTACTCTATCTCTACTGTACTTCACTGTCCTTTATCTCTAATGTACTCCACTGTACTCTACCTCTATTGTGCTCCATTGTACTCTATCTCTACTGTACTCTACTGTACTCTATCTCTACTTTACTCCACTGTATTCTATCTCTACTGTGCTCCACTGTACTCTACCTCTACTGTGCTCAACTGTACTCTACTGTACTCCACTGTACTCTACCTCTACTGTACTCCACTGTACTCTATCTCTACTGTACTCCACTGTACTCTACCTCTACTCTACTCCACTGTACTCTACCTCTACTGTACTCAACTGTACTCTATCTCTACTGTGCTCCACTGTACTCTACCTCTACTGTACTCCACTGTACTCTATCTCTACTGTACTCCACTGTACTCTACCTATACTGTACTCTACTGTTCTCTTCCTCTACTGTACTCCACTGTACTCTATCTCTACTGTGATCCACTGTACTCTACCTCTACTGTACTCCACTGTACTCTATATCTACTGTACTCCACTGTACTCTATCTATACTGTACTCTACTGTTCTCTTCCTCTACTGTACTCCACTGTACTCTATCTCTACTGTGATCCACTGTACTCTACCTCTACTGTACTCCACTGTACTCTATCTCTACTCTACTCCACTGTACTCTACCTCTACTGTACTCTACTGTTTTCTACCTCTACTGTGCTCTACTGTACTCTTCTCTACTGTACTCCACTGTACTCTATCTCTACTGTGATCCACTGTACTCTACCTCTACTGTACTCCACTGTACTCTATCTCTACTGTGATCCACTGTACTCTATCTCTACTGTGCTCCACTGTACTCTACCTCTACTATGCTCCACTGTACTCTATCTGTACTGTGCTCCACTCTACTCTACCTCTACTGTGCTCCACTGTACTCTACCTCTACTGTACTCCACTCTACTCTATCTCTACTGTGCTCCACTGTACTCTATCTCTACTGTACTCCACTGTACTATACCTCTACTGTGCTCTACTGTTCTCTACCTCTACTGTGCTCTACTGTACTCCACCTCTACTGTGCTCCACTGTACCCTACCTCTACTGTGCTCCACTGTACTCTACCTCTACTGTGCTCCACTGTACTCTACCTCTACTGTGCTCCACTGTACTCTACCTCTACTGTGCTCCACTGTACTCTACCTCTACTGTGCTCCACTGTACTCTATCTCTACTGTGCTCCACTGTACTCTATTTCTACTGTACTCTACTGTACTCCACCTCTAATGTGATCCACTGTACTCTACCTCTACTGTACTCTACCTCTACTGTACTCCACTGTACTCTACCTCTACTGTGCTCTACTGTACTCTATCTCTACTCTGCTCCACTGTACTCTACCTCTACTGTGCTCCACTGTACTCTACCTCTACTGTACTTCACTGTCCTCTATCTCTACTGTACTCCACTGTACTCTACCTCTACTGTGCTCCACTGTACTCTACCTCTACTGTACTCCACTGTACTCTATCTCTACTGTGCTCCACTGTACTCTACCTCTACTGTGCTCCACTGTACTCTACCTCTACTGTGCTCCACTGTACTCTACCTCTACTGTACTCCACTGTACTCTATCTCTACTGTGCTCCACTGTACTCTACCTCTACTGTGCTCAACTGTACTCTACTGTACTCCACTGTACTCTACCTCTACTGTACTCCACTGTACTCTATCTCTACTGTACTCCACTGTACTCTACCTCTACTGTACTCCACTGTACTCTATCTCTACTGTGCTCCACTGTACTCTACCTCTACTGTGCTCAACTGTACTGTACTGTACTCCACTGTAATCTACCTCTACTGTACTCCACTGTACTCTACTCTACTGTACTCCACTGTACTCTATCTCTACTGTGATCCACTGTACTCTACCTCTACTGTACTCCACTGTACTCTATCTCTACTGTACTCCACTGTACTCTACCTCTACTGTACTCAACTGTTCTCTACCTCTACTGTGCTCTACTGTACTCTACTCTACTGTACTCCACTGTACTCTATCTCTACTGTGATCCACTGTACTCTACCTCTACTGTACTCCACTTTACTTTATCTCTACTGTGATCCACTGTACTCTATCTCTACTGTGCTCCACTGTAGTCTACCTCTACTATGCTCCACTGTACTCTATCTCTACTGTGCTCCACTCTACTCTACCTCTACTGTGCTCCACTGTACTCTACCTCTACTGTGCTCCACTGTACTCTACCTCTACTGTACTCTACTGTACTCCACCTCTAATGAGCTCCACTGTACTCTGGCTCTACTGTACTCCACTGTACTTTACCTCTACTGTACTCCACTGTACTCTACCTCTACTGTGCTCCACTGTACTCTATTTCTACTGTACTCCTCTGTACTCTACCTCTACTGTGCTCCACTGTACTCTATCTGTAATGTACTCTACTGTACTCTATCTCTACTGTGATCCACTGTACTCTACCTCTGCTGTGCTCCACTGTACTCTATCTCTACTGTACTCCACTGTACTCTACTGTTCTCTACCTCTACTGTACTCTACTGTGCTCCACTGTACTCCACTGTAGTCTACCTCTACTGTGCTCCACTGTACTCTACGTCTACTTTGCTCCAATATACTCTACCTCTACTGTGCTCCACTGTACTCTACCTCTACTGTCCTCCACTGTACTCTACCTCTACTGTGCTCCACTGTACTCTCTCTCTACTGTACTCTACCTCTACTGTACTCTGCTGTACTCCACCTCTAATGTGCTCCACTGTACTCTACCTCTACTGTACTCTACCTCTACTGTAATCCACTGTACTCTACCTCTACTGTGCTCTACTGTACTCTATCTCTACTGTGCTCCACTGTACTCTACCTCTACTGTGCTCCACTGTACTCTACCTCTACTGTACTTCACTGTCCTCTATCTCTACTGTACTCCACTGTACTCTTCCTCTATTGTCCTCCACTGTACTCTATCTCTACTGTACTCTACTGTACTATATATCTACTGTACTCCACTGTACTCTACCTCTACCGTACTCCACTGTACTCTATCTCTACTGTACTCCACTGTACTCTACCTCTACTGTACTCTACTGTTCTCTACCTCTACTGTGCTCTACTGTACTTTACTCTACTGTACTCCACTGTACTCTATCTCTACTGTGATCCACTGTACTGTACCTCTACTGTACTCCACTGTACTCTATCTCTACTGTGATCCACTGTACTCTATCTCTATTGTGCTCCACTGTACTCTACCTCTACTGTGCTCCACTGTACTCTATCTCTACTGTGCTCCACTCTACTCTACCTCTACTGTGCTCCACTGTATCCTACCTCTACTGTACTCCACTGTACTCTCTCTCTACTGTGCTCCACTGTACTCTATCTCTACTGTACTCAGCTGTACTCTACCTCTACTGTGCTCTACTGTTCTCCACCTCTACTGTGCTCTACTCTACTCCACCTCTACTGTGCTCCACTGTACCCTACCTCTACTGTGCTCCACCGTACTCTACCTCTACTGTGCTCCACTGTACTCTACCTCTACTGTACTCCACTGTACTCTATCTCTACTGTACTCCACTGTATTCTACCTCTACTGTACTCCACTGTACTCTATCTCTACTGTACTCCACTCTAATCTACCTCTACTGTCCTCCACTGTACTCTACCTCTACTGTGCTCCACTGTACTCTCTCTCTACTGTACTCTACCTCTACTGTACTCTACTGTGCTCCACTGTACTCCACTGTAGTCTACCTCTACTGTGCTCCACTGTACTCTACCTCTACTGTGCTCCACTATACTCTACCTCTACTGTGCTCCACTGTACTCTACCTCTACTGTCCTCCACTGTACTCTACCTCTACTGTGCTCCACTGTACTCTCTCTCTACTGTACTCTACCTCTACTGTACTCTACTGTACTCCACCTCTAATGTACTCCACTGTACTCTACCTCTACTGTACTCTACCTCTACTGTACTCCACTGTACTCTACCTCTAATGTGCTCCACTGTACTCTATCTCTACTGTGCTCCACTGTACTCTATTTCTACTGTGGTCCACTGTACTCTATCTCTACTGTACTCCACTTTACTCTATCTCTACTGTACTTCACTGTCCTTTATCTCTAATGTACTCCACTGTACTCTACCTCTATTGTGCTCCATTGTACTCTATCTCTACTGTACTCTATTGTACTCTATCTCTACTTTACTCCACTGTACTCTATCTCTACTGTACTCCACTGTACTCTACCTCTACTGTGCTCCACTGTATCCTACCTCTACTGTACTCCACTGTACTCTCTCTCTACTGTGCTCCACTGTACTCTATCTCTACTGTACTCAGCTGTACTCTACCTCTACTGTGCTCTACTGTTCTCTACCTCTACTGTGCTCTACTCTACTCCACCTCTACTGTGCTCCACTGTACCCTACCTCTACTGTGCTCCACCGTACTCTACCTCTATTGTGCTCCACTGTACTCTACCTCTACTGTACTCCACTGTACTCTATCTCTACTGTACTCCACTGTACTCTACCTCTACTGTACTCCACTGTACTCTATCTCTACTGTACTCCACTCTAATCTACCTCTACTGTCCTCCACTGTACTCTACCTCTACTGTGCTCCACTGTACTCTCTCTCTACTGTACTCTACCTCTACTGTACTCTACTGTGCTCCACTGTACTCCACTGTAGTCTACCTCTACTGTGCTCCACTGTACTCTACCTCCACTGTGCTCCACTATACTCTACCTCTACTGTGCTCCACTGTACTCTACCTCTACTGTCCTCCACTGTACTCTACCTCTACTGTGCTCCACTGTACTCTCTCTCTACTGTACTCTACCTCTACTGTACTCTACTGTACTCCACCTCTAATGTGCTCCACTGTACTCTATCTCTACTGTGCTCCACTGTACTCTATTTCTACTGTGCTCCACTGTACTCTATCTCTACTGTAGTCCACTGTACTCTATCTCTACTGTACTTCACTGTCCTTTATCTCTAATGTACTCCACTGTACTCTACCTCTATTGTGCTCCATTGTACTCTATCTCTACTGTACTCTACTGTACTCTATCTCTACTTTACTCCACTGTATTCTATCTCTACTGTGCTCCACTGTACTCTACCTCTACTGTGCTCAACTGTACTCTACTGTACTCCACTGTACTCTACCTCTACTGTACTCCACTGTACTCTATCTCTACTGTACTCCACTGTACTCTACCTCTACTCTACTCCACTGTACTCTATCTCTACTGTGGTCCACTGTACTCTACCTCTACTGTGCCCAACTGTACTGTACTCTACCTCTACTGTACTCCACTGTACTCTACCTCTACTGTACTCCACTTTACTCTACCTCTACTGTACTCAACTGTACTCTATCTCTACTGTGCTCCACTGTACTCTACCTCTACTGTACTCCACTGTACTCTATCTCTACTGTACTCCACTGTACTCTACCTATACTGTACTCTACTGTTCTCTACCTCTACTGTACTCCACTGTACTCTATCTCTACTGTGATCCACTGTACTCTACCTCTACTGTACTCCACTGTACTCTATATCTACTGTACTCCACTGTACTCTACCTATACTGTACTCTACTGTTCTCTTCCTCTACTGTACTCCACTGTACTCTATCTCTACTGTGATCCACTGTACTCTACCTCTACTGTACTCCACTGTACTCTATCTCTACTCTACTCCACTGTACTCTACCTCTACTGTACTCTACTGTTCTCTACCTCTACTGTGCTCTACTGTACTCTTCTCTACTGTACTCCACTGTACTCTATCTCTACTGTGATCCACTGTACTCTACCTCTACTGTACTCCACTGTACTCTATCTCTACTGTGATCCACTGTACTCTATCTCTACTGTGCTCCACTGTACTCTACCTCTACTATGCTCCACTGTACTCTATCTGTACTGTGCTCCACTCTACTCTACCTCTACTGTGCTCCACTGTACTCTACCTCTACTGTACTCCACTCTACTCTATCTCTACTGTGCTCCACTGTACTCTATCTCTACTGTACTCCACTGTACTATACCTCTACTGTGCTCTACTGTTCTCTACCTCTACTGTGCTCTACTGTACTCCACCTCTACTGTGCTCCACTGTACCCTACCTCTACTGTGCTCCACTGTACTCTACCTCTACTGTGCTCCACTGTACTCTACCTCTACTGTGCTCCACTGTACTCTACCTCTACTGTGCTCCACTGTACTCTACCTCTACTGTGCTCCACTGTACTCTATCTCTACTGTGCTCCACTGTACTCTATTTCTAATGTACTCTACTGTACTCCACCTCTAATGTGCTCCACTGTACTCTACCTCTACTGTACTCTACCTCTACTGTACTCCACTGTACTCTACCTCTACTGTGCTCTACTGTACTCTATCTCTACTCTGCTCCACTGTACTCTACCTCTACTGTGCTCCACTGTACTCTACCTCTACTGTACTTCACTGTCCTCTATCTCTACTGTACTCCACTGTACTCTACCTCTACTGTGCTCCACTGTACTCTACCTCTACTGTACTCCACTGTACTCTATCTCTACTGTGCTCCACTGTACTCTACCTCTACTGTGCTCCACTGTACTCTACCTCTACTGTGCTCCACTGTACTCTACCTCTACTGTACTCCACTGTACTCTATCTCTACTGTGCTCCACTGTACTCTACCTCTACTGTGCTCAACTGTACTCTACTGTACTCCACTGTACTCTACCTCTACTGTACTCCACTGTACTCTATCTCTACTGTACTCCACTGTACTCTACCTCTACTGTACTCCACTGTACTCTATCGCTACTGTGCTCCACTGTACTCTACCTCTACTGTGCTCAACTGTACTGTACTGTACTCCACTGTAATCTACCTCTACTGTACTCCACTGTACTCTACCTCTACTGTACTCCACTGTACTCTACCTCTACTGTACTCCACTGTACTCAACTCTACTGTACTCCACTGTACTCTATCTCTACTGTGATCCACTGTACTCTACCTCTACTGTACTCCACTGTACTCTATCTCTACTGTACTCCACTGTACTCTTCCTCTACTGTACTCTACTGTTCTCTACCTCTACTGTGCTCTACTGTACTCTACTCTACTGTACTCCACTGTACTCTATCTCTACTGTGATCCACTGTACTCTACCTCTACTGTACTCCACTTTACTTTATCTCTACTGTGATCCACTGTACTCTATCTCTACTGTGCTCCACTGTACTCTACCTCTACTATGCTCCACTGTACTCTATCTCTACTGTGCTCCACTCTACTCTACCTCTACTGTGCTCCACTGTACTCTACCTCTACTGTACTCCACTGTACTCTATCTCTACTGTACTCCACTGCACTCTACCTCTACTGTGCTCTACTGTTCTCTACCTCTACTGTGCTCTACTGTACTCCACCTCTACTGTGCTCCACTGTACCCTACCTCCACTGTATCCACTGTACTCTACCTCTACTGTGCTCCACTGTACTCTACCTCTACTGTGCTCCACTGTATCCACTGTACTCTACCTCTACTGTGCTCCACTGTACTCTACCTCCACTGTGCTCCACTGTACTCTACCTCTACTGTACTCTACTGTACTCCACCTCTAATGAGCTCCACTGTACTCTGGCTCTACTGTACTCCACTGTACTTTACCTCTACTGTACTCCACTGTACTCTACCTCTACTGTGCTCCACTGTACTCTATTTCTACTGTACTCCTCTGTACTCTACCTCTACTGTGCTCCACTGTACTCTATCTGTAATGTACTCTACTGTACTCTATCTCTACTGTGATCCACTGTACTCTACCTCTGCTGTGCTCCACTGTACTCTATCTCTACTGTACTCCACTGTACTCTACTGTTCTCTACCTCTACTGTACTCTACTGTGCTCCACTGTACTCCACTGTAGTCTACCTCTACTGTGCTCCACTGTACTCTACGTCTACTGTGCTCCACTATACTCTACTTCTACTCTGCTCCACTGTACTCTACCTCTACTGTCCTCCACTGTACTCTACCTCTACTGTGCTCCACTGTACTCTCTCTCTCTACTGTACTCTACCTCTACTGTACTCTGCTGTACTCCACCTCTAATGTGCTCCACTGTACTCTACCTCTACTGTACTCTACCTCTACTGTACTCCACTGTACTCTACCTCTACTGTGCTCTACTGTACTCTATCTCTACTGTGCTCCACTGTACTCTACCTCTACTGTGCTCCACTGTACTCTACCTCTACTGTATTTCACTGTCCTCTATCTCTACTGTACTCCACTGTACTCTACCTCTATTGTCCTCCACTGTACTCTATCTCTACTGTACTCTACTGTACTATATCTCTACTGTACTCCACTGTACTCTATCTCTACTGTACTCCACTGTACTCTACCTCCACTGTACTCTACCTCTACCGTACTCCACTGTACTCTATCTCTACTGTACTCCACTGTACTCTACCTCTACTGTACTCTACTGTTCTCTACCTCTACTGTGCTCTACTGTACTTTACTCTACTGTATTCCACTGTACTCTATCTCTACTGTGATCCACTGTACTCTACCTCTACTGTACTCCACTGTACTCTATCTCTACTGTGATCCACTGTACTCTATCTCTATTGTGCTCCACTGTACTCTACCTCTACTGTGCTCCACTGTACTCTATCTCTACTGTGCTCCACTCTACTCTACCTCTACTGTGCTCCACTGTATCCTACCTCTACTGTACTTCACTGTACTCTCTCTCTACTGTGCTCCACTGTACTCTATCTCTACTGTACTCAGCTGTACTCTACCTCTACTGTGCTCTACTGTTCTCCACCTCTACTGTGCTCTACTCTACTCCACCTCTACTGTGCTCCACTGTACCCTACCTCTACTGTGCTCCACCGTACTCTACCTCTACTGTGCTCCACTGTACTCTACCTCTACTGTACTCCACTGTACTCTATCTCTACTGTACTCCACTGTATTCTACCTCTACTGTACTCCATTGTACTCTATCTCTACTGTACTCCACTCTAATCTACCTCTACTGTCCTCCACTGTACTCTACCTCTACTGTGCTCCACTGTACTCTCTCTCTACTGTACTCTACCTCTACTGTACTCTACTGTGCTCCACTGTACTCCACTGTAGTCTACCTCTACTGTGCTCCACTGTACTCTACCTCTACTGTGCTCCACTATACTCTACCTCTACTGTGCTCCACTGTACTCTACCTCTACTGTCCTCCACTGTACTCTACCTCTACTGTGCTCCACTGTACTCTCTCTCTACTGTACTCTACCTCTACTGTACTCTACTGTACTCCACCTCTAATGTACTCCACTGTACTCTACCTCTACTGTACTCTACCTCTACTGTACTCCACTGTACTCTACCTCTAATGTGCTCCACTGTACTCTATCTCTACTGTGCTCCACTGTACTCTATTTCTACTGTGGTCCACTGTACTCTATCTCTACTGTACTCCACTTTACTCTATCTCTACTGTACTTCACTGTCCTTTATCTCTAATGTACTCCACTGTACTCTACCTCTATTGTGCTCCATTGTACTCTATCTCTACTGTACTCTATTGTACTCTATCTCTACTTTACTCCACTGTACTCTATCTCTACTGTACTCCACTGTACTCTACCTCTACTGTGCTCCACTGTATCCTACCTCTACTGTACTCCACTGTACTCTCTCTCTACTGTGCTCCACTGTACTCTATCTCTACTGTACTCAGCTGTACTCTACCTCTACTGTGCTCTACTGTTCTCTACCTCTACTGTGCTCTACTCTACTCCACCTCTACTGTGCTCCACTGTACCCTACCTCTACTGTGCTCCACCGTACTCTACCTCTATTGTGCTCCACTGTACTCTACCTCTACTGTACTCCACTGTACTCTATCTCTACTGTACTCCACTGTACTCTACCTCTACTGTACTCCACTGTACTCTATCTCTACTGTACTCCACTCTAATCTACCTCTACTGTCCTCCACTGTACTCTACCTCTACTGTGCTCCACTGTACTCTCTCTCTACTGTACTCTACCTCTACTGTACTCTACTGTGCTCCACTGTACTCCACTGTAGTCTACCTCTACTGTGCTCCACTGTACTCTACCTCTACTGTGCTCCACTATACTCTACCTCTACTGTGCTCCACTGTACTCTACCTCTACTGTCCTCCACTGTACTCTACCTCTACTGTGCTCCACTGTACTCTCTCTCTACTGTACTCTACCTCTACTGTACTCTACTGTACTCCACCTCTAATGTGCTCCACTGTACTCTATCTCTACTGTGCTCCACTGTACTCTATTTCTACTGTGCTCCACTGTACTCTATCTCTACTGTAGTCCACTGTACTCTATCTCTACTGTACTTCACTGTCCTTTATCTCTAATGTACTCCACTGTACTCTACCTCTATTGTGCTCCATTGTACTCTATCTCTACTGTACTCTACTGTACTCTATCTCTACTTTACTCCACTGTATTCTATCTCTACTGTGCTCCACTGTACTCTACCTCTACTGTGCTCAACTGTACTCTACTGTACTCCACTGTACTCTACCTCTACTGTACTCCACTGTACTCTATCTCTACTGTACTCCACTGTACTCTACCTCTACTCTACTCCACTGTACTCTATCTCTACTGTGCTCCACTGTACTCTACCTCTACTGTGCCCAACTGTACTGTACTCTACCTCTACTGTACTCCACTGTACTCTACCTCTACTGTACTCCACTTTACTCTACCTCTACTGTACTCAACTGTACTCTATCTCTACTGTGCTCCACTGTACTCTACCTCTACTGTACTCCACTGTACTCTATCTCTACTGTACTCCACTGTACTCTACCTATACTGTACTCTACTGTTCTCTTCCTCTACTGTACTCCACTGTACTCTATCTCTACTGTGATCCACTGTACTCTACCTCTACTGTACTCCACTGTACTCTATATCTACTGTACTCCACTGTACTCTACCTATACTGTACTCTACTGTTCTCTTCCTCTACTGTACTCCACTGTACTCTATCTCTACTGTGATCCACTGTACTCTACCTCTACTGTACTCCACTGTACTCTATCTCTACTCTACTCCACTGTACTCTACCTCTACTGTACTCTACTGTTTTCTACCTCTACTGTGCTCTACTGTACTCTTCTCTACTGTACTCCACTGTACTCTATCTCTACTGTGATCCACTGTACTCTACCTCTACTGTACTCCACTGTACTCTATCTCTACTGTGATCCACTGTACTCTATCTCTACTGTGCTCCACTGTACTCTACCTCTACTATGCTCCACTGTACTCTATCTGTACTGTGCTCCACTCTACTCTACCTCTACTGTGCTCCACTGTACTCTACCTCTACTGTACTCCACTCTACTCTATCTCTACTGTGCTCCACTGTACTCTATCTCTACTGTACTCCACTGTACTATACCTCTACTGTGCTCTACTGTTCTCTACCTCTACTGTGCTCTACTGTACTCCACCTCTACTGTGCTCCACTGTACCCTACCTCTACTGTGCTCCACTGTACTCTACCTCTACTGTGCTCCACTGTACTCTACCTCTACTGTGCTCCACTGTACTCTACCTCTACTGTGCTCCACTGTACTCTACCTCTACTGTGCTCCACTGTACTCTATCTCTACTGTGCTCCACTGTACTCTATTTCTAATGTACTCTACTGTACTCCACCTCTAATGTGCTCCACTGTACTCTACCTCTACTGTACTCTACCTCTACTGTACTCCACTGTACTCTACCTCTACTGTGCTCTACTGTACTCTATCTCTACTCTGCTCCACTGTACTCTACCTCTACTGTGCTCCACTGTACTCTACCTCTACTGTACTTCACTGTCCTCTATCTCTACTGTACTCCACTGTACTCTACCTCTACTGTGCTCCACTGTACTCTACCTCTACTGTACTCCACTGTACTCTATCTCTACTGTGCTCCACTGTACTCTACCTCTACTGTGCTCCACTGTACTCTACCTCTACTGTGCTCCACTGTACTCTACCTCTACTGTACTCCACTGTACTCTATCTCTACTGTGCTCCACTGTACTCTACCTCTACTGTGCTCAACTGTACTCTACTGTACTCCACTGTACTCTACCTCTACTGTACTCCACTGTACTCTATCTCTACTGTACTCCACTGTACTCTACCTCTACTGTACTCCACTGTACTCTATCGCTACTGTGCTCCACTGTACTCTACCTCTACTGTGCTCAACTGTACTGTACTGTACTCCACTGTAATCTACCTCTACTGTACTCCACTGTACTCTACCTCTACTGTACTCCACTGTACTCTACCTCTACTGTACTCCACTGTACTCAACTCTACTGTACTCCACTGTACTCTATCTCTACTGTGATCCACTGTACTCTACCTCTACTGTACTCCACTGTACTCTATCTCTACTGTACTCCACTGTACTCTTCCTCTACTGTACTCTACTGTTCTCTACCTCTACTGTGCTCTACTGTACTCTACTCTACTGTACTCCACTGTACTCTATCTCTACTGTGATCCACTGTACTCTATCTGTAATGTACTCTACTGTACTCTATCTCTACTGTGATCCACTGTACTCTACCTCTGCTGTGCTCCACTGTACTCTATCTCTACTGTACTCCACTGTACTCTACTGTTCTCTACCTCTACTGTACTCTACTGTGCTCCACTGTACTTCACTGTAGTCTACCTCTACTGTGCTCCACTGTACTCTACCTCTACTGTGCTCCACTATAATTTACCTCTACTGTGCTCCACTGTACTCCACCTCTACTGTTCTCCACTGTACCCTACCTCTATTGTGCTCCACTGTACTCTACCTCTACTGTGCTCCACTGTACTCTACCTCTACTGTACTCCACTGTGTTCTATCTCTACTGTGCTCCACTGTACTCTACCTCTACTGTGCTCAACTGTACTCTACTGTACTCCACTGTACTCTACCTCTACTGTACTCCACTGTACTCTATCTCTACTGTACTCCACTGTACTCTACCTCTACTGTACTCCACTGTACTCTATCTCTACTGTGCTCTACTGTACTCTACCTCTACTGTGCCCAACTGTACTGTACTCTACTCCACTGTACTCTACCTCTACTGTACTCCACTGTACTCTACATCTACTGTACTCCACTTTACTCTACCTCTACTGTACTCAACTGTACTCTATCTCTACTGTGCTCCACTGTTCTCTACCTCTACTGTACTCCACTGTACTCTATCTCTACTGTACTCCACTGTACTCTACCTATACTGTACTCTACTGTTCTCTTCCTCTACTGTACTCCACTGTACTCTATCTCTACTGTGATCCACTGTACTCTACCTCTACTGTACTCCACTGTACTCTATATCTACTCCACTCCACTGTACTCTACCTCTACTGTACTCTACTGTTCTCTACCTCTACTCTGCTCGACTGTACTCTTCTCTACTGTACTCCACTGTACTCTATCTCTACTGTGATCCACTGTACTCTACCTCTACTGTACTCCACTGTACTCTATCTCTACTGTGATCCACTGTACTCTATCTCTACTGTGCTCCACTGTACTCTACCTCTACTATGCTCCACTGTACTCTATCTGTACTGTGCTCCACTCTACTCTACCTCTACTGTGCTCCACTGTCCTCTACCTCTACTGTACTCCACTCTACTCTATCTCTACTGTGCTCCACTGTACTCTATCTCTACTGTACTCCACTGTACTCTACCTCTACTGTGCTCTACTGTTCTCTACCTCTACTGTGCTCTACTGTACTCCACCTCTACTGTGCTCCACTGTACCCTACCTCTACTGTGCTCCACTGTACTCTACCTCTACTGTGCTCCACTGTACTCTACCTCTACTGTGCTCTACTGTACTCTACCTCTACTGTGCTCCACTGTACTCTACCTCTACTGTGCTCCACTGTACTCTATCTCTACTGTGCTCCACTGTACTCTAGTTCTACTGTACTCCTCTGTACTCTACCTCTACTGTGCTCCACTGTACTCTACCTCTACTGTGCTCCACTGTACTCTATCTGTAATGTACTCTACTGTACTCTATCTCTACTGTGATCCACTGTACTCTACCTCTGCTGTGCTCCACTGTACTCTATCTCTACTGTACTCCACTGTACTCTACTGTTCTCTACCTCTACTGTACTCTACTGTGCTCCACTGTACTTCACTGTAGTCTACCTCTACTGTGCTCCACTGTACTCTACCTCTACTGTGCTCCACTATAATTTACCTCTACTGTGCTCCACTGTACTCTACCTCTACTGTCCTCCACTGTACTCTACCTCTACTGTGCTCCACTGTACTCTCTCTCTACTGTACTCTACCTCTACTGTACTCTACTGTACTCCACCTCTAATGTGCTCCACTGTACTCTACCTCTACTGTACTCTACCTCTACTGTACTCCACTGTACTCTACCTCTACTGTGCTCTACTGTACTCTATCTCTACTGTGCTCCACTGTACTCTACCTCTACTGTACTCCACTATACTCTAACTCTACTATACTCCACTGTGCTCTATCTCTACTGTGCTCCACTGTACTCTATTTCTACTGTGCTCCACTGTACTCTATCTCGATTGTACTCCACTGTACTCTATTTCTACTGTACTTCACTGTCCTCTATCTCTACTGTACTCCACTGTACTCTACCTCTATTGTGCTCCACTGTACTCTATATCTACTGTACTCTACTGTACTCTATCTCTACTGTACTCCACTGTACTCTATCTCTACTGTACTCCACTGTACTCTACCTCTACTGTACTCTACTGTACTCTATCTCTACTGTACTCCACTGTACTCTATCTCTACTGTACTCCACTGTACTCTACCTCTACTGTACTCTACTGTTCTCTACCTCTACTCGGCTCTACTGTACTCTACTCTACTGTACTACACTGTACTCTATCTCTACTGTGATCCACTGTACTCTACTTCTACTGTACTCCACTGTAATCTATCTCTACTGTATCCACTGTACTCTATCTCTACTGTGCTCCACTGTACTCTACCTCTACTGTGCTCCACTGTACTCTATCTCTACTGTGCTCCTCTCTACTCTACCTCTACTGTGCTCCACTGTATCCTACCTCTACTGTACTCCACTGTACTCTATCTCTACTGTGCTCGACTTTACTCTATCTCTACTGTACTCCACTGTACTCTACCTCTACTGTGCTCTACTGTTCTCTACCTCTACTGTGCTCTACTGTACTCCACCTCTACTGTGCTCCACTCTACTCTACCTCTACTGTGCTCCACTGTATCCTACCTCTACTGTGCTCTACTGTACTCTATCTCTACTGTGCTCCACTGTACTCTACCTCTACTGTACTCCACTATACTCTAACTCTACTATACTCCACTGTACTCTATCTCTACTGTGCTCCACTGTACTCTATTTCTACTGTGCTCCACTGTACTCTATCTCTATTGTACTCCACTGTACTCTATTTCTACTGTACTTCACTGTCCTCTATCTCTACTGTACTCCACTGTACTCTACCTCTATTGTGCTCCACTGTACTCTATATCTACTGTACTCTACTGTACTCTATCTCTACTGTACTCCACTGTACTCTACCTCTACTGTACTCTACTGTTCTCTACCTCTACTCGGCTCTACTGTACTCTACTCTACTGTACTACACTGTACTCTATCTCTACTGTGATCCACTGTACTCTACTTCTACTGTACTCCACTGTAATCTATCTCTACTGTATCCACTGTACTCTATCTCTACTGTGCTCCACTGTACTCTACCTCTACTGTGCTCCACTGTACTCTACCTCTACCGTACTCCACTGTACTCTATCTCTACTGTACTCCACTGTACTCTACCTCAACTGTACTCTACTGTTCTCTACCTCTACTGTGCTCTACTCTACTCTACTGTACTCCACTGTACTCTATCTCTACTGTGATCCACTGTACTCTACCTCTACTGTACTCTACTGTACTCTATCTCTACTGTGATCTACTGTACTCTATCTCTACTGTGCTCCACTGTACTCTACCTCTACTGTGCTCCACTGTACTCTATCTCTACTGTGCTCCACTCTACTCTACCTCTACTGTGCTCCACTGTATCCTACCTCTACTGTACTCCACTGTACTCTATCTCTACTGTGCTCCACTGTACTCTATCTCTACTGTACTCCACTGTACTCTACCTCTACTGTGCTCTACTGTTCTCTACCTCTACTGTGCTCTACTGTACTCCACCTCTACTGTTCTCCACTGTACCCTACCTCTATTGTGCTCCACTGTACTCTACCTCTACTGTACTCCACTGTATTCTATCTCTACTGTGCTCCACTGTACTCTACCTCTACTGTGCTCAACTGTACTCTACTGTACTCCACTGTACTCTACCTCTACTGTACTCCACTGTACTCTATCTCTACTGTACTCCACTGTACTCTACCTCTACTGTACTCCACTGTACTCTATCTCTACTGTGCTCCACTGTACTCTACCTCTACTGTGCCCAACTGTACTGTACTCTACCTCTACTGTACTCCACTGTACTCTACCTCTACTGTACTCCACTTTACTCTACCTCTACTGTACTCAACTGTACTCTATCTCTACTGTGCTCCACTGTACTCTACCTCTACTGTACTCCACTGTACTCTATCTCTACTGTACTCCACTGTACTCTACCTATACTGTACTCTACTGTTCTCTTCCTCTACTGTACTCCACTGTACTCTATCTCTACTGTGATCCACTGTACTCTACCTCTACTGTACTCCACTGTACTCTATCTCTACTGTACTCCACTGTACTCTACCTATACTGTACTCTACTGTTCTCTTCCTCTACTGTACTCCACTGTACTCTATCTCTACTGTGATCCACTGTACTCTACCTCTACTGTACTCCACTGTACTCTATCTCTACTCTACTCCACTGTACTCTACCTCTACTGTACTCCACTGTACTCTATCTCTACTGTGATCCACTGTACTCTATCTCTACTGTGCTCCACTGTACTCTACCTCTACTATGCTCCACTGTACTCTATCTGTACTGTGCTCCACTCTACTCTACCTCTACTGTGCTCCACTGTACTCTACCTCTACTGTACTCCACTCTACTCTATCTCTACTGTGCTCCACTGTACTCTATCTCTACTGTACTCCACTGTACTCTACCTCTACTGTGCTCTACTGTTCTCTACCTCTACTGTGCTCTACTGTACTCCACCTCTACTGTGCTCCACTGTACCCTACCTCTACTGTGCTCCACTGTACTCTACCTCTACTGTGCTCCACTGTACTCTACCTCTACTGTGCTCCACTGTACTCTAACTCTACTGTGCTCCACTGTACTCTACCTCTACTGTGCTCCACTGTACTCTATCTCTACTGTGCTCCACTGTACTCTATTTCTACTGTACTCTACTGTACTTCACCTCTAATGTTTTCAACTGTACTCTACCTCTACTGTACTCTACCTCTACTGTACTCCACTGTACTCTACCTCTACTGTGCTCTACTGTACTCTATCTCTACTCTGCTCCACTGTACTCTACCTCTACTGTGCTCCACTGTACTCTACCTCTACTGTACTTCACTGTCCTCTATCTCTACTGTACTCCACTGTACTCTACCTCTACTGTGCTCCACTGTACTCTACCTCTACTGTACTCCACTGTACTCTATCTCTACTGTGCTCCACTGTACTCTACCTCTACTGTGCTCCACTGTACTCTACCTCTACTGTGCTCCACTGTACTCTACCTCTACTGTACTCCACTGTACTCTATCTCTACTGTGCTCCACTGTACTCTACCTCTACTGTGCTCAACTGTACTCTACTGTACTCCACTGTACTCTACCTCTACTGTACTCCACTGTACTCTATCTCTACTGTGCTCCACTGTACTCTACCTCTACTGTGCTCAACTGTACTGTACTGTACTCCACTGTAATCTACCTCTACTGTACTCCACTGTACTCTACCTCTACTGTACTCCACTGTACTCTACTCTACTGTACTCCACTGTACTCTATCTCTACTGTGATCCACTGTACTCTACCTCTACTGTACTCCACTGTACTCTATCTCTACTGTACTCCACTGTACTCTACCTCTACTGTACTCTACTGTTCTCTACCTCTACTGTGCTCTACTGTACTCTACTCTACTGTACTCCACTGTACTCTATCTCTACTGTGATCCACTGTACTCTACCTCTACTGTACTCCACTTTACTTTATCTCTACTGTGATCCACTGTACTCTATCTCTACTGTGCTCCACTGTACTCTACCTCTACTATGCTCCACTGTACTCTATCTCTACTGTGCTCCACTCTACTCTACCTCTACTGTGCTCCACTGTACTCTACCTCTACTGTACTCCACTTTACTTTATCTCTACTGTGATCCACTGTACTCTATCTCTACTGTGCTCCACTGTACTCTACCTCTACTATGCTCCACTGTACTCTATCTCTACTGTGCTCCACTCTACTCTACCTCTACTGTGCTCCACTGTACTCTACCTCTACTGTACTCCACTGTACTCTACCTCTACTGTCCTCCACTGTACTCTACCTCTACTGTGCTCCACTGTACTCTCTCTCTACTGTACTCTACCTCTACTGTACTCTGCTGTACTCC
Source organism: Tiaroga cobitis (assembly GCA_030578255.1). NCBI lineage: Eukaryota > Metazoa > Chordata > Actinopteri > Cypriniformes > Leuciscidae > Tiaroga > Tiaroga cobitis. Next base: position 31,847,024 of record CM060611.1, on the reverse strand, counting down.
ACCTCTAATGTGCTCCACTGTACTCTACCTCTACTGTACTCTACCTCTACTGTAATCCACTGTACTCTACCTCTACTGTGCTCTACTGTACTCTATCTCTACTGTGCTCCACTGTACTCTACCTCTACTGTGCTCCACTGTACTCTACCTCTACTGTACTTCACTGTCCTCTATCTCTACTGTACTCCACTGTACTCTTCCTCTATTGTCCTCCAATGTACTCTATCTCTACTGTACTCTACTGTACTATATATCTACTGTACTCCACTGTACTCTACCTCTACCGTACTCCACTGTACTCTATCTCTACTGTACTCCACTGTACTCTACCTCTACTGTACTCTACTGTTCTCTACCTCTACTGTGCTCTACTGTACTTTACTCTACTGTACTCCACTGTACTCTATCTCTACTGTGATCCACTGTACTCTACCTCTACTGTACTCCACTGTACTCTATCTCTACTGTGATCCACTGTACTCTATCTCTATTGTGCTCCACTGTACTCTACCTCTACTGTGCTCCACTGTACTCTATCTCTACTGTGCTCCACTCTACTCTACCTCTACTGTGCTCCACTGTATCCTACCTCTACTGTACTCCACTGTACTCTCTCTCTACTGTGCTCCACTGTACTCTATCTCTACTGTACTCAGCTGTACTCTACCTCTACTGTGCTCTACTGTTCTCCACCTCTACTGTGCTCTACTCTACTCCACCTCTACTGTGCTCCACTGTACCCTACCTCTACTGTGCTCCACCGTACTCTACCTCTACTGTGCTCCACTGTACTCTACCTCTACTGTACTCCACTGTACTCTATCTCTACTGTACTCCACTGTATTCTACCTCTACTGTACTCCACTGTACTCTATCTCTACTGTACTCCACTCTAATCTACCTCTACTGTCCTCCACTGTACTCTACCTCTACTGTGCTCCACTGTACTCTCTCTCTACTGTACTCTACCTCTACTGTACTCTACTGTGCTCCACTGTACTCCACTGTAGTCTACCTCTACTGTGCTCCACTGTACTCTACCTCTACTGTGCTCCACTATACTCTACCTCTACTGTGCTCCACTGTACTCTACCTCTACTGTCCTCCACTGTACTCTACCTCTACTGTGCTCCACTGTACTCTCTCTCTACTGTACTCTACCTCTACTGTACTCTACTGTACTCCACCTCTAATGTACTCCACTGTACTCTACCTCTACTGTACTCTACCTCTACTGTACTCCACTGTACTCTACCTCTAATGTGCTCCACTGTACTCTATCTCTACTGTGCTCCACTGTACTCTATTTCTACTGTGGTCCACTGTACTCTATCTCTACTGTACTCCACTTTACTCTATCTCTACTGTACTTCACTGTCCTTTATTTCTAATGTACTCCACTGTACTCTACCTCTATTGTGCTCCATTGTACTCTATCTCTACTGTACTCTATTGTACTCTATCTCTACTTTACTCCACTGTACTCTATCTCTACTGTACTCCACTGTACTCTACCTCTACTATGCTCCACTGTATCCTACCTCTACTGTACTCCACTGTACTCTCTCTCTACTGTGCTCCACTGTACTCTATCTCTACTGTACTCAGCTGTACTCTACCTCTACTGTGCTCTACTGTTCTCTACCTCTACTGTGCTCTACTCTACTCCACCTCTACTGTGCTCCACTGTACCCTACCTCTACTGTGCTCCACCGTACTCTACCTCTATTGTGCTCCACTGTACTCTACCTCTACTGTACTCCACTGTACTCTATCTCTACTGTACTCCACTGTACTCTACCTCTACTGTACTCCACTGTACTCTATCTCTACTGTACTCCACTCTAATCTACCTCTACTGTCCTCCACTGTACTCTACCTCTACTGTGCTCCACTGTACTCTCTCTCTACTGTACTCTACCTCTACTGTACTCTACTGTGCTCCACTGTACTCCACTGTAGTCTACCTCTACTGTGCTCCACTGTACTCTACCTCCACTGTGCTCCACTATACTCTACCTCTACTGTGCTCCACTGTATTCTACCTCTACTGTCCTCCACTGTACTCTACCTCTACTGTGCTCCACTGTACTCTCTCTCTACTGTACTCTATCTGTACTGTGCTCCACTCTACTCTACCTCTACTGTGCTCCACTGTCCTCTACCTCTACTGTACTCCACTCTACTCTATCTCTACTGTGCTCCACTGTACTCTATCTCTACTGTACTCCACTGTACTCTACCTCTACTGTGCTCTACTGTTCTCTACCTCTACTGTGCTCTACTGTACTCCACCTCTACTGTGCTCCACTGTACCCTACCTCTACTGTGCTCCACTGTACTCTACCTCTACTGTGCTCCACTGTACTCTACCTCTACTGTGCTCTACTGTACTCTACCTCTACTGTGCTCCACTGTACTCTACCTCTACTGTGCTCCACTGTACTCTATCTCTACTGTGCTCCACTGTACTCTATTTCTACTGTACTCCTCTGTACTCTACCTCTACTGTGCTCCACTGTACTCTACCTCTACTGTGCTCCACTGTACTCTATCTGTAATGTACTCTACTGTACTCTATCTCTACTGTGATCCACTGTACTCTACCTCTGCTGTGCTCCACTGTACTCTATCTCTACTGTACTCCACTGTACTCTACTGTTCTCTACCTCTACTGTACTCTACTGTGCTCCACTGTACTTCACTGTAGTCTACCTCTACTGTGCTCCACTGTACTCTACCTCTACTGTGCTCCACTATAATTTACCTCTACTGTGCTCCACTGTACTCTACCTCTACTGTCCTCCACTGTACTCTACCTCTACTGTGCTCCACTGTACTCTCTCTCTACTGTACTCTACCTCTACTGTACTCTACTGTACTCCACCTCTAATGTGCTCCACTGTACTCTACCTCTACTGTACTCTACCTCTACTGTACTCCACTGTACTCTACCTCTACTGTGCTCTACTGTACTCTATCTCTACTGTGCTCCACTGTACTCTACCTCTACTGTACTCCACTATACTCTAACTCTACTATACTCCACTGTGCTCTATCTCTACTGTGCTCCACTGTACTCTATTTCTACTGTGCTCCACTGTACTCTATCTCGATTGTACTCCACTGTACTCTATTTCTACTGTACTTCACTGTCCTCTATCTCTACTGTACTCCACTGTACTCTACCTCTATTGTGCTCCACTGTACTCTATATCTACTGTACTCTACTGTACTCTATCTCTACTGTACTCCACTGTACTCTATCTCTACTGTACTCCACTGTACTCTACCTCTACTGTACTCTACTGTACTCTATCTCTACTGTACTCCACTGTACTCTATCTCTACTGTACTCCACTGTACTCTACCTCTACTGTACTCTACTGTTCTCTACCTCTACTCGGCTCTACTGTACTCTACTCTACTGTACTACACTGTACTCTATCTCTACTGTGATCCACTGTACTCTACTTCTACTGTACTCCACTGTAATCTATCTCTACTGTATCCACTGTACTCTATCTCTACTGTGCTCCACTGTACTCTACCTCTACTGTGCTCCACTGTACTCTATCTCTACTGTGCTCCTCTCTACTCTACCTCTACTGTGCTCCACTGTATCCTACCTCTACTGTACTCCACTGTACTCTATCTCTACTGTGCTCGACTTTACTCTATCTCTACTGTACTCCACTGTACTCTACCTCTACTGTGCTCTACTGTTCTCTACCTCTACTGTGCTCTACTGTACTCCACCTCTACTGTGCTCCACTCTACTCTACCTCTACTGTGCTCCACTGTATCCTACCTCTACTGTGCTCTACTGTACTCTATCTCTACTGTGCTCCACTGTACTCTACCTCTACTGTACTCCACTATACTCTAACTCTACTATACTCCACTGTACTCTATCTCTACTGTGCTCCACTGTACTCTATTTCTACTGTGCTCCACTGTACTCTATCTCTATTGTACTCCACTGTACTCTATTTCTACTGTACTTCACTGTCCTCTATCTCTACTGTACTCCACTGTACTCTACCTCTATTGTGCTCCACTGTACTCTATATCTACTGTACTCTACTGTACTCTATCTCTACTGTACTCCACTGTACTCTACCTCTACTGTACTCTACTGTTCTCTACCTCTACTCGGCTCTACTGTACTCTACTCTACTGTACTACACTGTACTCTATCTCTACTGTGATCCACTGTACTCTACTTCTACTGTACTCCACTGTAATCTATCTCTACTGTATCCACTGTACTCTATCTCTACTGTGCTCCACTGTACTCTACCTCTACTGTGCTCCACTGTACTCTACCTCTACCGTACTCCACTGTACTCTATCTCTACTGTACTCCACTGTACTCTACCTCAACTGTACTCTACTGTTCTCTACCTCTACTGTGCTCTACTCTACTCTACTGTACTCCACTGTACTCTATCTCTACTGTGATCCACTGTACTCTACCTCTACTGTACTCTACTGTACTCTATCTCTACTGTGATCTACTGTACTCTATCTCTACTGTGCTCCACTGTACTCTACCTCTACTGTGCTCCACTGTACTCTATCTCTACTGTGCTCCACTCTACTCTACCTCTACTGTGCTCCACTGTATCCTACCTCTACTGTACTCCACTGTACTCTATCTCTACTGTGCTCCACTGTACTCTATCTCTACTGTACTCCACTGTACTCTACCTCTACTGTGCTCTACTGTTCTCTACCTCTACTGTGCTCTACTGTACTCCACCTCTACTGTTCTCCACTGTACCCTACCTCTATTGTGCTCCACTGTACTCTACCTCTACTGTACTCCACTGTATTCTATCTCTACTGTGCTCCACTGTACTCTACCTCTACTGTGCTCAACTGTACTCTACTGTACTCCACTGTACTCTACCTCTACTGTACTCCACTGTACTCTATCTCTACTGTACTCCACTGTACTCTACCTCTACTGTACTCCACTGTACTCTATCTCTACTGTGCTCCACTGTACTCTACCTCTACTGTGCCCAACTGTACTGTACTCTACCTCTACTGTACTCCACTGTACTCTACCTCTACTGTACTCCACTTTACTCTACCTCTACTGTACTCAACTGTACTCTATCTCTACTGTGCTCCACTGTACTCTACCTCTACTGTACTCCACTGTACTCTATCTCTACTGTACTCCACTGTACTCTACCTATACTGTACTCTACTGTTCTCTTCCTCTACTGTACTCCACTGTACTCTATCTTTACTGTGATCCACTGTACTCTACCTCTACTGTACTCCACTGTACTCTATCTCTACTGTACTCCACTGTACTCTACCTATACTGTACTCTACTGTTCTCTTCCTCTACTGTACTCCACTGTACTCTATCTCTACTGTGATCCACTGTACTCTACCTCTACTGTACTCCACTGTACTCTATCTCTACTCTACTCCACTGTACTCTACCTCTACTGTACTCCACTGTACTCTATCTCTACTGTGATCCACTGTACTCTATCTCTACTGTGCTCCACTGTACTCTACCTCTACTATGCTCCACTGTACTCTATCTGTACTGTGCTCCACTCTACTCTACCTCTACTGTGCTCCACTGTACTCTACCTCTACTGTACTCCACTCTACTCTATCTCTACTGTGCTCCACTGTACTCTATCTCTACTGTACTCCACTGTACTCTACCTCTACTGTGCTCTACTGTTCTCTACCTCTACTGTGCTCTACTGTACTCCACCTCTACTGTGCTCCACTGTACCCTACCTCTACTGTGCTCCACTGTACTCTACCTCTACTGTGCTCCACTGTACTCTACCTCTACTGTGCTCCACTGTACTCTAACTCTACTGTGCTCCACTGTACTCTACCTCTACTGTGCTCCACTGTACTCTATCTCTACTGTGCTCCACTGTACTCTATTTCTACTGTACTCTACTGTACTTCACCTCTAATGTTTTCAACTGTACTCTACCTCTACTGTACTCTACCTCTACTGTACTCCACTGTACTCTACCTCTACTGTGCTCTACTGTACTCTATCTCTACTCTGCTCCACTGTACTCTACCTCTACTGTGCTCCACTGTACTCTACCTCTACTGTACTTCACTGTCCTCTATCTCTACTGTACTCCACTGTACTCTACCTCTACTGTGCTCCACTGTACTCTACCTCTACTGTACTCCACTGTACTCTATCTCTACTGTGCTCCACTGTACTCTACCTCTACTGTGCTCCACTGTACTCTACCTCTACTGTGCTCCACTGTACTCTACCTCTACTGTACTCCACTGTACTCTATCTCTACTGTGCTCCACTGTACTCTACCTCTACTGTGCTCAACTGTACTCTACTGTACTCCACTGTACTCTACCTCTACTGTACTCCACTGTACTCTATCTCTACTGTGCTCCACTGTACTCTACCTCTACTGTGCTCAACTGTACTGTACTGTACTCCACTGTAATCTACCTCTACTGTACTCCACTGTACTCTACCTCTACTGTACTCCACTGTACTCTACTCTACTGTACTCCACTGTACTCTATCTCTACTGTGATCCACTGTACTCTACCTCTACTGTACTCCACTGTACTCTATCTCTACTGTACTCCACTGTACTCTACCTCTACTGTACTCTACTGTTCTCTACCTCTACTGTGCTCTACTGTACTCTACTCTACTGTACTCCACTGTACTCTATCTCTACTGTGATCCACTGTACTCTACCTCTACTGTACTCCACTTTACTTTATCTCTACTGTGATCCACTGTACTCTATCTCTACTGTGCTCCACTGTACTCTACCTCTACTATGCTCCACTGTACTCTATCTCTACTGTGCTCCACTCTACTCTACCTCTACTGTGCTCCACTGTACTCTACCTCTACTGTACTCCACTTTACTTTATCTCTACTGTGATCCACTGTACTCTATCTCTACTGTGCTCCACTGTACTCTACCTCTACTATGCTCCACTGTACCCTACCTCTACTGTGCTCCACCGTACTCTACCTCTATTGTGCTCCACTGTACTCTACCTCTACTGTACTCCACTGTACTCTATCTCTACTGTACTCCACTGTACTCTACCTCTACTGTACTCCACTGTACTCTATCTCTACTGTACTCCACTCTAATCTACCTCTACTGTCCTCCACTGTACTCTACCTCTACTGTGCTCCACTGTACTCTCTCTCTACTGTACTCTACCTCTACTGTGCTCAACTGTACTCTACTGTACTCCACTGTACTCTACCTCTACTGTACTCCACTGTACTCTATCTCTACTGTGCTCCACTGTACTCTACCTCTACTGTGCTCAACTGTACTGTACTGTACTCCACTGTAATCTACCTCTACTGTACTCCACTGTACTCTACCTCTACTGTACTCCACTGTACTCTACTCTACTGTACTCCACTGTACTCTATCTCTACTGTGATCCACTGTACTCTACCTCTACTGTACTCCACTGTACTCTATCTCTACTGTACTCCACTGTACTCTACCTCTACTGTACTCTACTGTTCTCTACCTCTACTGTGCTCTACTGTACTCTACTCTACTGTACTCCACTGTACTCTATCTCTACTGTGATCCACTGTACTCTACCTCTACTGTACTCCACTTTACTTTATCTCTACTGTGATCCACTGTACTCTATCTCTACTGTGCTCCACTGTACTCTACCTCTACTATGCTCCACTGTACTCTATCTCTACTGTGCTCCACTCTACTCTACCTCTACTGTGCTCCACTGTACTCTACCTCTACTGTACTCCACTTTACTTTATCTCTACTGTGATCCACTGTACTCTATCTCTACTGTGCTCCACTGTACTCTACCTCTACTATGCTCCACTGTACTCTATCTCTACTGTGCTCCACTCTACTCTACCTCTACTGTGCTCCACTGTACTCTACCTCTACTGTACTCCACTGTACTCTACCTCTACTGTCCTCCACTGTACTCTACCTCTACTGTGCTCCACTGTACTCTCTCTCTACTGTACTCTACCTCTACTGTACTCTGCTGTACTCCACCTCTAATGTGCTCCACTGTACTCTACCTCTACTGTACTCTACCTCTACTGTAATCCACTGTACTCTACCTCTACTGTGCTCTACTGTACTCTATCTCTACTGTGCTCCACTGTACTCTACCTCTACTGTGCTCCACTGTACTCTACCTCTACTGTACTTCACTGTCCTCTATCTCTACTGTACTCCACTGTACTCTTCCTCTATTGTCCTCCACTGTACTCTATCTCTACTGTACTCTACTGTACTATATATCTACTGTACTCCACTGTACTCTACCTCTACCGTACTCCACTGTACTCTATCTCTACTGTACTCCACTGTACTCTACCTCTACTGTACTCTACTGTTCTCTACCTCTACTGTGCTCTACTGTACTTTACTCTACTGTACTCCACTGTACTCTATCTCTACTGTGATCCACTGTACTCTACCTCTACTGTACTCCACTGTACTCTATCTCTACTGTGATCCACTGTACTCTATCTCTATTGTGCTCCACTGTACTCTACCTCTACTGTGCTCCACTGTACTCTATCTCTACTGTGCTCCACTCTACTCTACCTCTACTGTGCTCCACTGTATCCTACCTCTACTGTACTCCACTGTACTCTCTCTCTACTGTGCTCCACTGTACTCTATCTCTACTGTACTCAGCTGTACTCTACCTCTACTGTGCTCTACTGTTCTCCACCTCTACTGTGCTCTACTCTACTCCACCTCTACTGTGCTCCACTGTACCCTACCTCTACTGTGCTCCACCGTACTCTACCTCTACTGTGCTCCACTGTACTCTACCTCTACTGTACTCCACTGTACTCTATCTCTACTGTACTCCACTGTATTCTACCTCTACTGTACTCCACTGTACTCTATCTCTACTGTACTCCACTCTAATCTACCTCTACTGTCCTCCACTGTACTCTACCTCTACTGTGCTCCACTGTACTCTCTCTCTACTGTACTCTACCTCTACTGTACTCTACTGTGCTCCACTGTACTCCACTGTAGTCTACCTCTACTGTGCTCCACTGTACTCTACCTCTACTGTGCTCCACTATACTCTACCTCTACTGTGCTCCACTGTACTCTACCTCTACTGTCCTCCACTGTACTCTACCTCTACTGTGCTCCACTGTACTCTCTCTCTACTGTACTCTACCTCTACTGTACTCTACTGTACTCCACCTCTAATGTACTCCACTGTACTCTACCTCTACTGTACTCTACCTCTACTGTACTCCACTGTACTCTACCTCTAATGTGCTCCACTGTACTCTATCTCTACTGTGCTCCACTGTACTCTATTTCTACTGTGGTCCACTGTACTCTATCTCTACTGTACTCCACTTTACTCTATCTCTACTGTACTTCACTGTCCTTTATCTCTAATGTACTCCACTGTACTCTACCTCTATTGTGCTCCATTGTACTCTATCTCTACTGTACTCTATTGTACTCTATCTCTACTTTACTCCACTGTACTCTATCTCTACTGTACTCCACTGTACTCTACCTCTACTGTGCTCCACTGTATCCTACCTCTACTGTACTCCACTGTACTCTCTCTCTACTGTGCTCCACTGTACTCTATCTCTACTGTACTCAGCTGTACTCTACCTCTACTGTGCTCTACTGTTCTCTACCTCTACTGTGCTCTACTCTACTCCACCTCTACTGTGCTCCACTGTACCCTACCTCTACTGTGCTCCACCGTACTCTACCTCTATTGTGCTCCACTGTACTCTACCTCTACTGTACTCCACTGTACTCTATCTCTACTGTACTCCACTGTACTCTACCTCTACTGTACTCCACTGTACTCTATCTCTACTGTACTCCACTCTAATCTACCTCTACTGTCCTCCACTGTACTCTACCTCTACTGTGCTCCACTGTACTCTCTCTCTACTGTACTCTACCTCTACTGTACTCTACTGTGCTCCACTGTACTCCACTGTAGTCTACCTCTACTGTGCTCCACTGTACTCTACCTCCACTGTGCTCCACTATACTCTACCTCTACTGTGCTCCACTGTACTCTACCTCTACTGTCCTCCACTGTACTCTACCTCTACTGTGCTCCACTGTACTCTCTCTCTACTGTACTCTACCTCTACTGTACTCTACTGTACTCCACCTCTAATGTGCTCCACTGTACTCTATCTCTACTGTGCTCCACTGTACTCTATTTCTACTGTGCTCCACTGTACTCTATCTCTACTGTAGTCCACTGTACTCTATCTCTACTGTACTTCACTGTCCTTTATCTCTAATGTACTCCACTGTACTCTACCTCTATTGTGCTCCATTGTACTCTATCTCTACTGTACTCTACTGTACTCTATCTCTACTTTACTCCACTGTATTCTATCTCTACTGTGCTCCACTGTACTCTACCTCTACTGTGCTCAACTGTACTCTACTGTACTCCACTGTACTCTACCTCTACTGTACTCCACTGTACTCTATCTCTACTGTACTCCACTGTACTCTACCTCTACTCTACTCCACTGTACTCTATCTCTACTGTGGTCCACTGTACTCTACCTCTACTGTGCCCAACTGTACTGTACTCTACCTCTACTGTACTCCACTGTACTCTACCTCTACTGTACTCCACTTTACTCTACCTCTACTGTACTCAACTCTACTCTATCTCTACTGTGCTCCACTGTACTCTACCTCTACTGTACTCCACTGTACTCTATCTCTACTGTACTCCACTGTACTCTACCTATACTGTACTCTACTGTTCTCTACCTCTACTGTACTCCACTGTACTCTATCTCTACTGTGATCCACTGTACTCTACCTCTACTGTACTCCACTGTACTCTATATCTACTGTACTCCACTGTACTCTACCTATACTGTACTCTACTGTTCTCTTCCTCTACTGTACTCCACTGTACTCTATCTCTACTGTGATCCACTGTACTCTACCTCTACTGTACTCCACTGTACTCTATCTCTACTCTACTCCACTGTACTCTACCTCTACTGTACTCTACTGTTCTCTACCTCTACTGTGCTCTACTGTACTCTTCTCTACTGTACTCCACTGTACTCTATCTCTACTGTGATCCACTGTACTCTACCTCTACTGTACTCCACTGTACTCTATCTCTACTGTGATCCACTGTACTCTATCTCTACTGTGCTCCACTGTACTCTACCTCTACTATGCTCCACTGTACTCTATCTGTACTGTGCTCCACTCTACTCTACCTCTACTGTGCTCCACTGTACTCTACCTCTACTGTACTCCACTCTACTCTATCTCTACTGTGCTCCACTGTACTCTATCTCTACTGTACTCCACTGTACTATACCTCTACTGTGCTCTACTGTTCTCTACCTCTACTGTGCTCTACTGTACTCCACCTCTACTGTGCTCCACTGTACCCTACCTCTACTGTGCTCCACTGTACTCTACCTCTACTGTGCTCCACTGTACTCTACCTCTACTGTGCTCCACTGTACTCTACCTCTACTGTGCTCCACTGTACTCTACCTCTACTGTGCTCCACTGTACTCTATCTCTACTGTGCTCCACTGTACTCTATTTCTAATGTACTCTACTGTACTCCACCTCTAATGTGCTCCACTGTACTCTACCTCTACTGTACTCTACCTCTACTGTACTCCACTGTACTCTACCTCTACTGTGCTCTACTGTACTCTATCTCTACTCTGCTCCACTGTACTCTACCTCTACTGTGCTCCACTGTACTCTACCTCTACTGTACTTCACTGTCCTCTATCTCTACTGTACTCCACTGTACTCTACCTCTACTGTGCTCCACTGTACTCTACCTCTACTGTACTCCACTGTACTCTATCTCTACTGTGCTCCACTGTACTCTACCTCTACTGTGCTCCACTGTACTCTACCTCTACTGTGCTCCACTGTACTCTACCTCTACTGTACTCCACTGTACTCTATCTCTACTGTGCTCCACTGTACTCTACCTCTACTGTGCTCAACTGTACTCTACTGTACTCCACTGTACTCTACCTCTACTGTACTCCACTGTACTCTATCTCTACTGTACTCCACTGTACTCTACCTCTACTGTACTCCACTGTACTCTATCGCTACTGTGCTCCTCTGTACTCTACCTCTACTGTGCTCAACTGTACTGTACTGTACTCCACTGTAATCTACCTCTACTGTACTCCACTGTACTCTACCTCTACTGTACTCCACTGTACTCTACCTCTACTGTACTCCACTGTACTCAACTCTACTGTACTCCACTGTACTCTATCTCTACTGTGATCCACTGTACTCTACCTCTACTGTACTCCACTGTACTCTATCTCTACTGTACTCCACTGTACTCTTCCTCTACTGTACTCTACTGTTCTCTACCTCTACTGTGCTCTACTGTACTCTACTCTACTGTACTCCACTGTACTCTATCTCTACTGTGATCCACTGTACTCTACCTCTACTGTACTCCACTTTACTTTATCTCTACTGTGATCCACTGTACTCTATCTCTACTGTGCTCCACTGTACTCTACCTCTACTATGCTCCACTGTACTCTATCTCTACTGTGCTCCACTCTACTCTACCTCTACTGTGCTCCACTGTACTCTACCTCTACTGTACTCCACTGTACTCTATCTCTAATGTACTCCACTGCACTCTACCTCTACTGTGCTCTACTGTTCTCTACCTCTACTGTGCTCTACTGTACTCCACCTCTACTGTGCTCCACTGTACCCTACCTCCACTGTATCCACTGTACTCTACCTCTACTGTGCTCCACTGTACTCTACCTCTACTGTGCTCCACTGTATCCACTGTACTCTACCTCTACTGTGCTCCACTGTACTCTACCTCTACTGTGCTCCACTGTACTCTACCTCTACTGTACTCTACTGTACTCCACCTCTAATGAGCTCCACTGTACTCTGGCTCTACTGTACTCCACTGTACTTTACCTCTACTGTACTCCACTGTACTCTACCTCTACTGTGCTCCACTGTACTCTATTTCTACTGTACTCCTCTGTACTCTACCTCTACTGTGCTCCACTGTACTCTATCTGTAATGTACTCTACTGTACTCTATCTCTACTGTGATCCACTGTACTCTACCTCTGCTGTGCTCCACTGTACTCTATCTCTACTGTACTCCACTGTACTCTACTGTTCTCTACCTCTACTGTACTCTACTGTGCTCCACTGTACTCCACTGTAGTCTACCTCTACTGTGCTCCACTGTACTCTACGTCTACTGTGCTCCACTATACTCTACTTCTACTCTGCTCCACTGTACTCTACCTCTACTGTCCTCCACTGTACTCTACCTCTACTGTGCTCCACTGTACTCTCTCTCTCTACTGTACTCTACCTCTACTGTACTCTGCTGTACTCCACCTCTAATGTGCTCCACTGTACTCTACCTCTACTGTACTCTACCTCTACTGTACTCCACTGTACTCTACCTCTACTGTGCTCTACTGTACTCTATCTCTACTGTGCTCCACTGTACTCTACCTCTACTGTGCTCCACTGTACTCTACCTCTACTGTATTTCACTGTCCTCTATCTCTACTGTACTCCACTGTACTCTACCTCTATTGTCCTCCACTGTACTCTATCTCTACTGTACTCTACTGTACTATATCTCTACTGTACTCCACTGTACTCTATCTCTACTGTACTCCACTGTACTCTACCTCCACTGTACTCTACCTCTACCGTACTCCACTGTACTCTATCTCTACTGTACTCCACTGTACTCTACCTCTACTGTACTCTACTGTTCTCTACCTCTACTGTGCTCTACTGTACTTTACTCTACTGTATTCCACTGTACTCTATCTCTACTGTGATCCACTGTACTCTACCTCTACTGTACTCCACTGTACTCTATCTCTACTGTGATCCACTGTACTCTATCTCTATTGTGCTCCACTGTACTCTACCTCTACTGTGCTCCACTGTACTCTATCTCTACTATGCTCCACTCTACTCTACCTCTACTGTGCTCCACTGTATCCTACCTCTACTGTACTTCACTGTACTCTCTCTCTACTGTGCTCCACTGTACTCTATCTCTACTGTACTCAGCTGTACTCTACCTCTACTGTGCTCTACTGTTCTCCACCTCTACTGTGCTCTACTCTACTCCACCTCTACTGTGCTCCACTGTACCCTACCTCTACTGTGCTCCACCGTACTCTACCTCTACTGTGCTCCACTGTACTCTACCTCTACTGTACTCCACTGTACTCTATCTCTACTGTACTCCACTGTATTCTACCTCTACTGTACTCCACTGTACTCTATCTCTACTGTACTCCACTCTAATCTACCTCTACTGTCCTCCACTGTACTCTACCTCTACTGTGCTCCACTGTACTCTCTCTCTACTGTACTCTACCTCTACTGTACTCTACTGTGCTCCACTGTACTCCACTGTAGTCTACCTCTACTGTGCTCCACTGTACTCTACCTCTACTGTGCTCCACTATACTCTACCTCTACTGTGCTCCACTGTACTCTACCTCTACTGTCCTCCACTGTACTCTACCTCTACTGTGCTCCACTGTACTCTCTCTCTACTGTACTCTACCTCTACTGTACTCTACTGTACTCCACCTCTAATGTACTCCACTGTACTCTACCTCTACTGTACTCTACCTCTACTGTACTCCACTGTACTCTACCTCTAATGTGCTCCACTGTACTCTATCTCTACTGTGCTCCACTGTACTCTATTTCTACTGTGGTCCACTGTACTCTATCTCTACTGTACTCCACTTTACTCTATCTCTACTGTACTTCACTGTCCTTTATCTCTAATGTACTCCACTCTACTCTACCTCTATTGTGCTCCATTGTACTCTATCTCTACTGTACTCTATTGTACTCTATCTCTACTTTACTCCACTGTACTCTATCTCTACTGTACTCCACTGTACTCTACCTCTACTGTGCTCCACTGTATCCTACCTCTACTGTACTCCACTGTACTCTCTCTCTACTGTGCTCCACTGTACTCTATCTCTACTGTACTCAGCTGTACTCTACCTCTACTGTGCTCTACTGTTCTCTACCTCTACTGTGCTCTACTCTACTCCACCTCTACTGTGCTCCACTGTACCCTACCTCTACTGTGCTCCACCGTACTCTACCTCTATTGTGCTCCACTGTACTCTACCTCTACTGTACTCCACTGTACTCTATCTCTACTGTACTCCACTGTACTCTACCTCTACTGTACTCCACTGTACTCTATCTCTACTGTACTCCACTCTAATCTACCTCTACTGTCCTCCACTGTACTCTACCTCTACTGTGCTCCACTGTACTCTCTCTCTACTGTACTCTACCTCTACTGTACTCTACTGTGCTCCACTGTACTCCACTGTAGTCTACCTCTACTGTGCTCCACTGTACTCTACCTCTACTGTGCTCCACTATACTCTATCTATACTGTACTCTACTGTTCTCTTCCTCTACTGTACTCCACTGTACTCTATCTCTACTGTGATCCACTGTACTCTACCTCTACTGTACTCCACTGTACTCTATCTCTACTCTACTCCACTGTACTCTACCTCTACTGTACTCTACTGTTTTCTACCTCTACTGTGCTCTACTGTACTCTTCTCTACTGTACTCCACTGTACTCTATCTCTACTGTGATCCACTGTACTCTACCTCTACTGTACTCCACTGTACTCTATCTCTACTGTGATCCACTGTACTCTATCTCTACTGTGCTCCACTGTACTCTACCTCTACTATGCTCCACTGTACTCTATCTGTACTGTGCTCCACTCTACTCTACCTCTACTGTGCTCCACTGTACTCTACCTCTACTGTACTCCACTCTACTCTATCTCTACTGTGCTCCACTGTACTCTATCTCTACTGTACTCCACTGTACTATACCTCTACTGTGCTCTACTGTTCTCTACCTCTACTGTGCTCTACTGTACTCCACCTCTACTGTGCTCCACTGTACCCTACCTCTACTGTGCTCCACTGTACTCTACCTCTACTGTGCTCCACTGTACTCTACCTCTACTGTGCTCCACTGTACTCTACCTCTACTGTGCTCCACTGTACTCTACCTCTACTGTGCTCCACTGTACTCTATCTCTACTGTGCTCCACTGTACTCTATTTCTACTGTACTCTACTGTACTCCACCTCTAATGTGCTCCACTGTACTCTACCTCTACTGTACTCTACATCTACTGTACTCCACTGTACTCTACCTCTACTGTGCTCTACTGTACTCTATCTCTACTCTGCTCCACTGTACTCTACCTCTACTGTGCTCCACTGTACTCTACCTCTACTGTACTTCACTGTCCTCTATCTCTACTGTACTCCACTGTACTCTACCTCTACTGTGCTCCACTGTACTCTACCTCTACTGTACTCCACTGTACTCTATCTCTACTGTGCTCCACTGTACTCTACCTCTACTGTGCTCCACTGTACTCTACCTCTACTGTGCTCCACTGTACTCTACCTCTACTGTACTCCACTGTACTCTATCTCTACTGTGCTCCACTGTACTCTACCTCTACTGTGCTCAACTGTACTCTACTGTACTCCACTGTACTCTACCTCTACTGTACTCCACTGTACTCTATCTCTACTGTACTCCACTGTACTCTACCTCTACTGTACTCCACTGTACTCTATCTCTACTGTGCTCCACTGTACTCTACCTCTACTGTGCTCAACTGTACTGTACTGTACTCCACTGTAATCTACCTCTACTGTACTCCACTGTACTCTACTCTACTGTACTCCACTGTACTCTATCTCTACTGTGATCCACTGTACTCTACCTCTACTGTACTCCACTGTACTCTATCTCTACTGTACTCCACTGTACTCTACCTCTACTGTACTCTACTGTTCTCTACCTCTACTGTGCTCTACTGTACTCTACTCTACTGTACTCCACTGTACTCTATCTCTACTGTGATCCACTGTACTCTACCTCTACTGTACTCCACTTTACTTTATCTCTACTGTGATCCACTGTACTCTATCTCTACTGTGCTCCACTGTAGTCTACCTCTACTATGTTCCACTGTACTCTATCTCTACTGTGCTCCACTCTACTCTACCTCTACTGTGCTCCACTGTACTCTACCTCTACTGTGCTCCACTGTACTCTACCTCTACTGTACTCTACTGTACTCCACCTCTAATGAGCTCCACTGTACTCTGGCTCTACTGTACTCCACTGTACTTTACCTCTACTGTACTCCACTGTACTCTACCTCTACTGTGCTCCACTGTACTCTATTTCTACTGTACTCCTCTGTACTCTACCTCTACTGTGCTCCACTGTACTCTATCTGTAATGTACTCTACTGTACTCTATCTCTACTGTGATCCACTGTACTCTACCTCTGCTGTGCTCCACTGTACTCTATCTCTACTGTACTCCACTGTACTCTACTGTTCTCTACCTCTACTGTACTCTACTGTGCTCCACTGTACTCCACTGTAGTCTACCTCTACTGTGCTCCACTGTACTCTACGTCTACTTTGCTCCAATATACTCTACCTCTACTGTGCTCCACTGTACTCTACCTCTACTGTCCTCCACTGTACTCTACCTCTACTGTGCTCCACTGTACTCTCTCTCTACTGTACTCTACCTCTACTGTACTCTGCTGTACTCCACCTCTAATGTGCTCCACTGTACTCTACCTCTACTGTACTCTACCTCTACTGTAATCCACTGTACTCTACCTCTACTGTGCTCTACTGTACTCTATCTCTACTGTGCTCCACTGTACTCTACCTCTACTGTGCTCCACTGTACTCTACCTCTACTGTACTTCACTGTCCTCTATCTCTACTGTACTCCACTGTACTCTTCCTCTATTGTCCTCCACTGTACTCTATCTCTACTGTACTCTACTGTACTATATATCTACTGTACTCCACTGTACTCTATCTCTACTGTACTCCACTGTACTCTACCTCCACTGTACTCTACCTCTACCGTACTCCACTGTACTCTATCTCTACTGTACTCCACTGTACTCTACCTCTACTGTACTCTACTGTTCTCTACCTCTACTGTGCTCTACTGTACTTTACTCTACTGTACTCCACTGTACTCTATCTCTACTGTGATCCACTGTACTCTACCTCTACTGTACTCCACTGTACTCTATCTCTACTGTGATCCACTGTACTCTATCTCTATTGTGCTCCACTGTACTCTACCTCTACTGTGCTCCACTGTACTCTATCTCTACTGTGCTCCACTCTACTCTACCTCTACTGTGCTCCACTGTATCCTACCTCTACTGTACTCCACTGTACTCTCTCTCTACTGTGCTCCACTGTACTCTATCTCTACTGTACTCAGCTGTACTCTACCTCTACTGTGCTCTACTGTTCTCCACCTCTACTGTGCTCTACTCTACTCCACCTCTACTGTGCTCCACTGTACTCTACCTCTACTGTGCTCCACCGTACTCTACCTCTACTGTGCTCCACTGTACTCTACCTCTACTGTACTCCACTGTACTCTATCTCTACTGTACTCCACTGTATTCTACCTCTACTGTACTCCACTGTACTCTATCTCTACTGTACTCCACTCTAATCTACCTCTACTGTCCTCCACTGTACTCTACCTCTACTGTGCTCCACTGTACTCTCTCTCTACTGTACTCTACCTCTACTGTACTCTACTGTGCTCCACTGTACTCCACTGTAGTCTACCTCTACTGTGCTCCACTGTACTCTACCTCTACTGTGCTCCACTATACTCTACCTCTACTGTGCTCCACTGTACTCTACCTCTACTGTCCTCCACTGTACTCTACCTCTACTGTGCTCCACTGTACTCTCTCTCTACTGTACTCTACCTCTACTGTACTCTACTGTACTCCACCTCTAATGTACTCCACTGTACTCTACCTCTACTGTACTCTACCTCTACTGTACTCCACTGTACTCTACCTCTAATGTGCTCCACTGTACTCTATCTCTACTGTGCTCCACTGTACTCTATTTCTACTGTGCTCCACTGTACTCTATCTCTACTGTACTCCACTTTACTCTATCTCTACTGTACTTCACTGTCCTTTATCTCTAATGTACTCCACTGTACTCTACCTCTATTGTGCTCCATTGTACTCTATCTCTACTGTACTCTATTGTACTCTATCTCTACTTTACTCCACTGTACTCTATCTCTACTGTACTCCACTGTACTCTACCTCTACTGTGCTCCACTGTATCCTACCTCTACTGTACTCCACTGTACTCTCTCTCTACTGTGCTCCACTGTACTCTATCTCTACTGTACTCAGCTGTACTCTACCTCTACTGTGCTCTACTGTTCTCTACCTCTACTGTGCTCTACTCTACTCCACCTCTACTGTGCTCCACTGTACCCTACCTCTACTGTGCTCCACCGTACTCTACCTCTATTGTGCTCCACTGTACTCTACCTCTACTGTACTCCACTGTACTCTATCTCTACTGTACTCCACTGTACTCTACCTCTACTGTACTCCACTGTACTCTATCTCTACTGTACTCCACTCTAATCTACCTCTACTGTCCTCCACTGTTCTCTACCTCTACTGTGCTCCACTGTACTCTCTCTCTACTGTACTCTACCTCTACTGTACTCTACTGTGCTCCACTGTACTCCACTGTAGTCTACCTCTACTGTGCTCCACTGTACTCTACCTCTACTGTGCTCCACTATACTCTACCTCTACTGTGCTCCACTGTACTCTACCTCTACTGTCCTCCACTGTACTCTACCTCTACTGTGCTCCACTGTACTCTCTCTCTACTGTACTCTACCTCTACTGTACTCTACTGTACTCCACCTCTAATGTGCTCCACTGTACTCTATCTCTACTGTGCTCCACTGTACTCTATTTCTACTGTGCTCCACTGTACTCTATCTCTACTGTACTCCACTGTACTCTATCTCTACTGTACTTCACTGTCCTTTATCTCTAATGTACTCCACTGTACTCTACCTCTATTGTGCTCCATTGTACTCTATCTCTACTGTACTCTACTGTACTCTATCTCTACTTTACTCCACTGTATTCTATCTCTACTGTGCTCCACTGTACTCTACCTCTACTGTGCTCCACTATACTCTACCTCTACTGTGCTCCACTGTACTCTACCTCTACTGTCCTCCACTGTACTCTACCTCTACTGTGCTCCACTGTACTCTCTCTCTACTGTACTCTACCTCTACTGTACTCTACTGTACTCCACCTCTAATGTGCTCCACTGTACTCTATCTCTACTGTGCTCCACTGTACTCTATTTCTACTGTGCTCCACTGTACTCTATCTCTACTGTACTCCACTGTACTCTATCTCTACTGTACTTCACTGTCCTTTATCTCTAATGTACTCCACTGTACTCTACCTCTATTGTGCTCCATTGTACTCTATCTCTACTGTACTCTACTGTACTCTATCTCTACTTTACTCCACTGTATTCTATCTCTACTGTGCTCCACTGTACTCTACCTCTACTGTGCTCCACTATACTCTACCTCTACTGTGCTCCACTGTACTCTCTCTCTACTGTACTCTACCTCTACTGTACTCTGCTGTACTCCACCTCTAATGTGCTCCACTGTACTCTACCTCTACTGTACTCTACCTCTACTGTACTCCACTGTACTCTACCTCTACTGTGCTCTACTGTACTCTATCTCTACTGTGCTCCACTGTACTCTACCTCTACTGTGCTCCACTGTACTCTACCTCTACTGTACTTCACTGTCCTCTATCTCTACTGTACTCCACTGTACTCTACCTCTATTGTCCTCCACTGTACTCTATCTCTACTGTACTCCACTGTACTCTACCTCCACTGTACTCTACCTCTACCGTACTCCACTGTACTCTATCTCTACTGTACTCCACTGTACTCTACCTCTACTGTACTCTACTGTTCTCTACCTCTACTGTGCTCTACTGTACTTTACTCTACTGTACTCCACTGTACTCTATCTCTACTGTGATCCACTGTACTCTACCTCTACTGTACTCCACTGTACTCTATCTCTACTGTGATCCACTGTACTCTATCTCTATTGTGCTCCACTGTACTCTACCTCTACTGTGCTCCACTGTACTCTATCTCTACTGTGCTCCACTCTACTCTACCTCTACTGTGCTCCACTGTATCCTACCTCTACTGTACTCCACTGTACTCTCTCTCTACTGTGCTCCACTGTACTCTATCTCTACTGTACTCAGCTGTACTCTACCTCTACTGTGCTCTACTGTTCTCCACCTCTACTGTGCTCTACTCTACTCCACCTCTACTGTGCTCCACTGTACCCTACCTCTACTGTGCTCCACCGTACTCTACCTCTACTGTGCTCCACTGTACTCTACCTCTACTGTACTCCACTGTACTCTATCTCTACTGTACTCCACTGTATTCTACCTCTACTGTACTCCACTGTACTCTATCTCTACTGTACTCCACTCTAATCTACCTCTACTGTCCTCCACTGTACTCTACCTCTACTGTGCTCCACTGTACTCTCTCTCTACTGTACTCTACCTCTACTGTACTCTACTGTGCTCCACTGTACTCCACTGTAGTCTACCTCTACTGTGCTCCAGTGTACTCTACCTCTACTGTGCTCCACTATACTCTACCTCTACTGTGCTCCACTGTACTCTACCTCTACTGTCCTCCACTGTACTCTACCTCTACTGTGCTCCACTGTACTCTCTCTCTACTGTACTCTACCTCTACTGTACTCTACTGTACTCCACCTCTAATGTGCTCCACTGTACTCTACCTCTACTGTACTCTACCTCTACTGTACTCCACTGTACTCTACCTCTACTGTGCTCTACTGTACTCTATCTCTACTGTGCTCCACTGTACTCTACCTCTACTGTCGTCCACTATACTCTAACTCTACTATACTCCACTGTGCTCTATCTCTACTGTGCTCCACTGTACTCTATTTCTACTGTGCTCCACTGTACTCTATCTCGATTGTACTCCACTGTACTCTATTTCTACTGTACTTCACTGTCCTCTATCTCTACTGTACTCCACTGTACTCTACCTCTATTGTGCTCCACTGTACTCTATATCTACTGTACTCTACTGTACTCTATCTCTACTGTACTCCACTGTACTCTATCTCTACTGTACTCCACTGTACTCTACCTCTACTGTACTCTACTGTACTCTACCTCTACTCGGCTCTACTGTACTCTACTCTACTGTACTACACTGTACTCTACCTCTACTGTGCCCAACTGTACTGTACTCTACCTCTACTGTACTCCACTGTACTCTACCTCTACTGTACTCCACTTTACTCTACCTTTACTGTACTCAACTGTACTCTATCTCTACTGTGCTCCACTGTACTCTACCTCTACTTTACTCCACTGTACTCTATCTCTACTGTACTCCACTGTACTCTACCTATACTGTACTCTACTGTTCTCTTCCTCTACTGTACTCCACTGTACTCTATCTCTACTGTGATCCACTGTACTCTACCTCTACTGTACTCCACTGTACTCTATCTCTACTGTACTCCACTGTACTCTACCTATACTGTACTCTACTGTTCTCTTCCTCTACTGTACTCCACTGTACTCTATCTCTACTGTGATCCACTGTACTCTACCTCTACTGTACTCCACTGTACTCTATCTCTACTCTACTCCACTGTACTCTACCTCTACTGTACTCTACTGTTCTCTACCTCTACTGTGCTCTACTGTACTCTTCTCTACTGTACTCCACTGTACTCTATCTCTACTGTGATCCACTGTACTCTACCTCTACTGTACTCCACTGCACTCTATCTCTACTGTGATCCACTGTACTCTATCTCTACTGTGCTCCACTGTACTCTACCTCTACTATGCTCCACTGTACTCTATCTGTACTGTGCTCCACTCTACTCTACCTCTACTGTGCTCCACTGTACTCTTCTCTACTGTACTCCACTGTACTCTATCTCTACTGTGATCCACTGTACTCTACCTCTACTGTACTCCACTGTACTCTATCTCTACTGTGATCCACTGTACTCTATCTCTACTGTGCTCCACTGTACTCTATCTCTACTGTGCTCCACTGTACTCTATCTCTACTGTACTCCACTGTACTCTACCTCTACTGTGCTCTACTGTTCTCTACCTCTACTGTGCTCTACTGTACTCCACCTCTACTGTGCTCCACTGTACCCTACCTCTACTGTGCTCCACTGTACTCTACCTCTACTGTGCTCCACTGTACTCTACCTCTACTGTGCTCCACTGTACTCTAACTCTACTGTGCTCCACTGTACTCTACCTCTACTGTGCTCCACTGTACTCTTTCTCTAGTGTGCTCCACTGTACTCTATTTCTACTGTACTCTACTGTACTCCACCTCTAATGTTTTCCACTGTACTCTACCTCTACTGTACTCTACCTCTACTGTACTCCACTGTACTCTACCTCTACTGTGCTCTACTGTACTCTATCTCTACTCTGCTCCACTGTACTCTACCTCTACTGTGCTCCACTGTACTCTACCTCTACTCTACTTCACTGTCCTCTATCTCTACTGTACTCCACTGTACTCTACCTCTACTGTGCTCCACTGTACTCTACCTCTACTGTACTCCACTGTACTCTATCTCTACTGTGCTCCACTGTACTCTACCTCTACTGTGCTCCACTGTACTCTATCTCTACTGTGCTCCACTGTACTCTACCTCTACTGTGCTCAACTGTACTCTACTGTACTCCACTGTACTCTACCTCTACTGTACTCCACTGTACTCTATCTCTACTGTACTCCACTGTACTCTACCTCTACTGTACTCCACTGTACTCTATCTCTACTGTGCTCCACTGTACTCTACCTCTACTGTGCTCAACTGTACTGTACTGTACTCCACTGTAATCTACCTCTACTCTACTCCACTGTACTCTACCTCTACTGTACTCCACTGTACTCTACTCTACTGTACTCCACTGTACTCTATCTCTACTGTGATCCACTGTACTCTACCTCTACTGTACTCCACTGTACTCTATCTCTACTGTACTCCACTGTACTCTACCTCTACTGTACTCTACTGCTCTCTACCTCTACTGTGCTCTACTGTACTCTACTCTACTGTACTCCACTGTACTCTATCTCTACTGTGATCCACTGTACTCTACCTCTACTGTACTCCACTTTACTTTATCTCTACTAAGATCCACTGTACTCTATCTCTACTGTGCTCCACTGTACTCTACCTCTACTATGCTCCACTGTACTCTATCTCTACTGTGCTCCACTCTACTCTACCTCTACTGTGCTCCACTGTACTCTACCTCTACTGTACTCCACTTTACTTTATCTCTACTGTGATCCACTGTACTCTATCTCTACTGTGCTCCACTGTACTCTACCTCTACTATGCTCCACTGTACTCTATCTCTACTGTGCTCCACTCTACTCTACCTCTACTGTGCTCCACTGTACTCTACCTCTACTGTACTCCACTGTACTCTATCTCTACTGTACTCCACTGCACTCTACCTCTACTGTGCTCTACTGTTCTCTACCTCTACTGTGCTCTACTGTACTCCACCTCTACTGTGCTCCACTGTACCCTACCTCCACTGTATCCACTGTACTCTACCTCTACTGTGCTCCACTGTACTCTACCTCTACTGTGCTCCACTGTATCCACTGTACTCTACCTCTACTGTGCTCCACTGTACTCTACCTCTACTGTACTCTACTGTACTCCACCTCTAATGAGCTCCACTGTACTCTGGCTCTACTGTACTCCACTGTACTTTACCTCTACTGTACTCCACTGTACTCTACCTCTACTGTGCTCCACTGTACTCTATTTCTACTGTACTCCTCTGTACTCTACCTCTACTGTGCTCCACTGTACTCTATCTGTAATGTACTCTACTGTACTCTATCTCTACTGTGATCCACTGTACTCTACCTCTGCTGTGCTCCACTGTACTCTATCTCTACTGTACTCCACTGTACTCTACTGTTCTCTACCTCTACTGTACTCTACTGTGCTCCACTGTACTCCACTGTAGTCTACCTCTACTGTGCTCCACTGTACTCTACGTCTACTGTGCTCCACTATACTCTACCTCTACTCTGCTCCACTGTACTCTACCTCTACTGTCCTCCACTGTACTCTACCTCTACTGTGCTCCACTGTACTCTCTCTCTACTGTACTCTACCTCTACTGTACTCTGCTGTACTCCACCTCTAATGTGCTCCACTGTACTCTACCTCTACTGTACTCTACCTCTACTGTACTCCACTGTACTCTACCTCTACTGTGCTCTACTGTACTCTATCTCTACTGTGCTCCACTGTACTCTACCTCTACTGTGCTCCACTGTACTCTACCTCTACTGTACTTCACTGTCCTCTATCTCTACTGTACTCCACTGTACTCTACCTCTACTGTACTTCACTGTCCTCTATCTCTACTGTACTCCACTGTACTCTACCTCTATTGTCCTCCACTGTACTCTATCTCTACTGTACTCTACTGTACTATATCTCTACTGTACTCCACTGTACTCTATCTCTACTGTACTCCACTGTACTCTACCTCCACTGTACTCTACCTCTACCGTACTCCACTGTACTCTATCTCTACTGTACTCCACTGTACTCTACCTCTACTGTACTCTACTGTTCTCTACCTCTACTGTGCTCTACTGTACTTTACTCTACTGTACTCCACTGTACTCTATCTCTACTGTGATCCACTGTACTCTACCTCTACTGTACTCCACTGTACTCTATCTCTACTGTGATCCACTGTACTCTATCTCTATTGTGCTCCACTGTACTCTACCTCTACTGTGCTCCACTGTACTCTATCTCTACTGTGCTCCCCTCTACTCTACCTCTACTGTGCTCCACTGTATCCTACCTCTACTGTACTCCACTGTACTCTCTCTCTACTGTGCTCCACTGTACTCTATCTCTACTGTACTCAGCTGTACTCTACCTCTACTGTGCTCTACTGTTCTCCACCTCTACTGTGCTCTACTCTACTCCACCTCTACTGTGCTCCACTGTACCCTACCTCTACTGTGCTCCACCGTACTCTACCTCTACTGTGCTCCACTGTACTCTACCTCTACTGTACTCCACTGTACTCTATCTCTACTGTACTCCACTGTACTCAACCTCTACTGTACTCCACTGTACTCTATCTCTACTGTACTCCACTCTAATCTACCTCTACTGTCCTCCACTGTACTCTACCTCTACTATGCTCCACTGTACTCTCTCTCTACTGTACTCTACCTCTACTGTACTCTACTGTACTCCACCTCTAATGTGCTCCACTGTACTCTACCTCTACTGTACTCTACCTCTACTGTCCTCCACTGTACTCTACCTCTACTGTGCTCCACTGTACTCTCTCTCTACTGTACTCTACCTCTACTGTACTCTACTGTGCTCCACTGTACTCCACTGTAGTCTACCTCTACTGTGCTCCACTGTACTCTACCTCTACTGTGCTCCACTATACTCTACCTCTACTGTGCTCCACTGTACTCTACCTCTACTGTCCTCCACTGTACTCTACCTCTACTGTGCTCCACTGTACTCTCTCTCTACTGTACTCTACCTCTACTGTACTCTACTGTACTCCACCTCTAATGTACTCCACTGTACTCTACCTCTACTGTACTCTACCTCTACTGTACTCCACTGTACTCTACCTCTAATGTGCTCCACTGTACTCTATCTCTACTGTGCTCCACTGTACTCTATTTCTACTGTGCTCCACTGTACTCTATCTCTACTGTACTCCACTTTACTCTATCTCTACTGTACTTCACTGTCCTTTATCTCTAATGTACTCCACTGTACTCTACCTCTATTGTGCTCCATTGTACTCTATCTCTACTGTACTCTATTGTACTCTATCTCTACTTTACTCCACTGTACTCTATCTCTACTGTACTCCACTGTACTCTACCTCTACTGTGCTCCACTGTATCCTACCTCTACTGTACTCCACTGTACTCTCTCTCTACTGTGCTCCACTGTACTCTATCTCTACTGTACTCAGCTGTACTCTACCTCTACTGTGCTCTACTGTTCTCTACCTCTAGTGTGCTCTACTCTACTCCACCTCTACTGTGCTCCACTGTACCCTACCTCTACTGTGCTCCACCGTACTCTACCTCTATTGTGCTCCACTGTACTCTACCTCTACTGTACTCCACTGTACTCTATCTCTACTGTACTCCACTGTACTCTACCTCTACTGTACTCCACTGTACTCTATCTCTACTGTACTCCACTCTAATCTACCTCTACTGTCCTCCACTGTACTCTACCTCTACTGTGCTCCACTGTACTCTCTCTCTACTGTACTCTACCTCTACTGTACTCTACTGTGCTCCACTGTACTCCACTGTAGTCTACCTCTACTGTGCTCCACTGTACTCTACCTCTACTGTGCTCCACTATACTCTACCTCTACTGTGCTCCACTGTACTCTACCTCTACTGTCCTCCACTGTACTCTACCTCTACTGTGCTCCACTGTACTCTCTCTCTACTGTACTCTACCTCTACTGTACTCTACTGTACTCCACCTCTAATGTGCTCCACTGTACTCTATCTCTACTGTGCTCCACTGTACTCTATTTCTGCTGTGCTCCACTGTACTCTATCTCTACTGTACTCCACTGTACTCTATCTCTACTGTACTTCACTGTCCTTTATCTCTAATGTACTCCACTGTACTCTACCTCTATTGTGCTCCATTGTACTCTATCTCTACTGTACTCTACTGTACTCTATCTCTACTTTACTCCACTGTATTCTATCTCTACTGTGCTCCACTGTACTCTACCTCTACTGTGCTCAACTGTACTCTACTGTACTCCACTGTACTCTACCTCTACTGTACTCCACTGTACTCTATCTCTACTGTACTCCACTGTACTCTACCTCTACTCTACTCCACTGTACTCTATCTCTACTGTGCTCCACTGTACTCTACCTCTACTGTGCCCAACTGTACTGTACTCTACCTCTACTGTACTCCACTGTACTCTACCTCTACTGTACTCCACTTTACTCTACCTCTACTGTACTCAACTGTACTCTATCTCTACTGTGCTCCACTGTACTCTACCTCTACTGTACTCCACTGTACTCTATCTCTACTGTACTCCACTGTACTCTACCTATACTGTACTCTACTGTTCTCTTCCTCGACTGTACTCCACTGTACTCTATCTCTACTGTGATCCACTGTACTCTACCTCTACTGTACTCCACTGTACTCTATCTCTACTGTACTCCACTGTACTCTACCTATACTGTACTCTACTGTTCTCTTCCTCTACTGTACTCCACTGTACTCTATCTCTACTGTGATCCACTGTACTCTACCTCTACTGTACTCCACTGTACTCTATCTCTACTCTACTCCACTGTACTCTACCTCTACTGTACTCTACTGTTCTCTACCTCTACTGTGCTCTACTGTACTCTTCTCTAATGTACTCCACTGTACTCTATCTCTACTGTGATCCACTGTACACTACCTCTACTGTACTCCACTGTACTCTATCTCTACTGTGATCCACTGTACTCTATCTCTACTGTGCTCCACTGTACTCTACCTCTACTATGCTCCACTGTACTCTATCTGTACTGTGCTCCACTCTACTCTACCTCTACTGTGCTCCACTGTACTCTACCTCTACTGTACTCCACTCTACTCTATCTCTACTGTACTCCACTGTACTCTATCTCTACTGTACTCCACTGTACTCTACCTATACTGTACTCTACTGTTCTCTTCCTCTACTGTACTCCACTGTACTCTATCTCTACTGTGATCCACTGTACTCTACCTCTACTGTACTCCACTGTACTCTATCTCTACTGTACTCCACTGTACTCTACCTATACTGTACTCTACTGTTCTCTTCCTCTACTGTACTCCACTGTACTCTATCTCTACTGTGATCCACTGTACTCTACCTCTACTGTACTCCACTGTACTCTATCTCTACTCTACTCCACTGTACTCTACCTCTACTGTACTCTACTGTTCTCTACCTCTACTGTGCTCTACTGTACTCTTCTCTACTGTACTCCACTGTACTCTATCTCTACTGTGATCCACTGTACTCTACCTCTACTGTACTCCACTGTACTCTATCTCTACTGTGATCCACTGTACTCTATCTCTACTGTGCTCCACTGTACTCTACCTCTACTATGCTCCACTGTACTCTATCTGTACTGTGCTCCACTCTACTCTACCTCTACTGTGCTCCACTGTACTCTACCTCTACTGTACTCCACTCTACTCTATCTCTACTGTGCTCCACTGTACTCTATCTCTACTGTACTCCACTGTACTATACCTCTACTGTGCTCTACTGTTCTCTACCTCTACTGTGCTCTACTGTACTCCACCTCTACTGTGCTCCACTGTACCCTACCTCTACTGTGCTCCACTGTACTCTACCTCTACTGTGCTCCACTGTACTCTACCTCTACTGTGCTCCACTGTACTCTACCTCTACTGTGCTCCACTGTACTCTATCTCTACTGTGCTCCACTGTACTCTATTTCTACTGTACTCTACTGTACTCCACCTCTAATGTGCTCCACTGTACTCTACCTCTACTGTACTCTACCTCTACTGTACTCCACTGTACTCTACCTCTACTGTGCTCTACTGTACTCTATCTCTACTCTGCTCCACTGTACTCTACCTCTACTGTGCTCCACTGTACTCTACCTCTACTGTACTTCACTGTCCTCTATCTCTACTTCACTCCACTGTACTCTACCTCTACTGTGCTCCACTGTACTCTTCCTCTACTGTACTCCACTGTACTCTATCTCTACTGTGCTCCACTGTACTCTACCTCTACTGTGCTCCACTGTACTCTACCTCTACTGTGCTCCACTGTACTCTACCTCTACTGTACTCCACTGTACTCTATCTCTACTGTGCTCCACTGTACTCTACCTCTACTGTGCTCAACTGTACTCTACTGTACTCCACTGTACTCTACCTCTACTGTACTCCACTGTACTCTATCTTTACTGTACTCCACTGTACTCTACCTCTACTGTACTCCACTGTACTCTATCTCTACTGTGCTCCACTGTACTCTACCTCTACTGTGCTCAACTGTACTGTACTGTACTCCACTGTAATCTACCTCTACTGTACTCCACTGTACTCTACCTCTACTGTACTCCACTGTACTCTACCTCTACTGTACTCCACTGTACTCTACTCTACTGTACTCCACTGTACTCTATCTCTACTGTGATCCACTGTACTCTACCTCTACTGTACTCCACTGTACTCTATCTCTACTGTACTCCACTGTACTCTACCTCTACTGTACTCTACTGTTCTCTACCTCTACTGTGCTCTACTGTACTCTACTCTACTGTACTCCACTGTACTCTATCTCTACTGTGATCCACTGTACTCTACCTCTACTGTACTCCAATTTACTTTATCTCTACTGTGATCCACTGTACTCTATCTCTACTGTGCTCCACTGTACTCTACCTCTACTATGCTCCACTGTACTCTATCTCTACTGTGCTCCACTCTACTCTACCTCTACTGTGCTCCACTGTACTCTACCTCTACTGTGCTCCACTGTACTCTACCTCTACTGTACTCTACTGTACTCCACCTCTAATGAGCTCCACTGTACTCTGGCTCTACTGTACTCCACTGTACTTTACCTCTACTGTACTCCACTGTACTCTACCTCTACTGTGCTCCACTGTACTCTATTTCTACTGTACTCCTCTGTACTCTACCTCTACTGTGCTCCACTGTACTCTATCTGTAATGTACTCTACTGTACTCTATCTCTACTGTGATCCACTGTACTCTACCTCTGCTGTGCTCCACTGTACTCTATCTCTACTGTACTCCACTGTACTCTACTGTTCTCTACCTCTACTGTACTCTACTGTGCTCCACTGTACTCCACTGTAGTCTACCTCTACTGTGCTCCACTGTACTCTACGTCTACTGTGCTCCACTATACTCTACCTCTACTGTGCTCCACTGTACTCTACCTCTACTGTCCTCCACTGTACTCTACCTCTACTGTGCTCCACTGTACTCTCTCTCTACTGTACTCTACCTCTACTGTACTCTGCTGTACTCCACCTCTAATGTGCTCCACTGTACTCTACCTCTACTGTACTCTACCTCTACTGTACTCCACTGTACTCTACCTCTACTGTGCTCTACTGTACTCTATCTCTACTGTGCTCCACTGTACTCTACCTCTACTGTGCTCCACTGTACTCTACCTCTACTGTACTTCACTGTCCTCTATCTCTACTGTACTCCACTGTACTCTACCTCTATTGTCCTCCACTGTACTCTATCTCTACTGTACTCTACTGTACTATATCTCTACTGTACTCCACTGTACTCTATCTCTACTGTACTCCACTGTACTCTACCTCCACTGTACTCTACCTCTACCGTACTCCACTGTACTCTATCTCTACTGTACTCCACTGTACTCTACCTCTACTGTACTCTACTGTTCTCTACCTCTACTGTGCTCTACTGTACTTTACTCTACTGTACTCCACTGTACTCTATCTCTATTGTGCTCCACTGTACTCTACCTCTACTGTGCTCCACTGTACTCTATCTCTACTGTGCTCCACTCTACTCTACCTCTACTGTGCTCCACTGTATCCTACCTCTACTGTACTCCACTGTACTCTCTCTCTACTGTGCTCCACTGTACTCTATCTCTACTGTACTCAGCTGTACTCTACCTCTACTGTGCTCTACTGTTCTCCACCTCTACTGTGCTCTACTCTACTCCACCTCTACTGTGCTCCACTGTACCCTACCTCTACTGTGCTCCACCGTACTCTACCTCTACTGTGCTCCACTGTACTCTACCTCTACTGTACTCCACAGTACTCTATCTCTACTGTACTCCACTGTATTCTACCTCTACTGTACTCCACTGTACTCTATCTCTACTGTACTCCACTCTAATCTACCTCTACTGTCCTCCACTGTACTCTACCTCTACTGTGCTCCACTGTACTCTCTCTCTAATGTACTCTACCTCTACTGTACTCTACTGTGCTCCACTGTACTCCACTGTAGTCTACCTCTACTGTGCTCCACTGTACTCTACCTCTACTGTGCTCCACTATACTCTACCTCTACTGTGCTCCACTGTACTCTACCTCTACTGTCCTCCACTGTACTCTACCTCTACTGTGCTCCACTGTACTCTCTCTCTACTGTACTCTACCTCTACTGTACTCTACTGTACTCCACCTCTAATGTACTCCACTGTACTCTACCTCTACTGTACTCTACCTCTACTGTACTCCACTGTACTCTACCTCTAATGTGCTCCACTGTACTGTATCTCTACTGTGCTCCACTGTACTCTATTTCTACTGTGCTCCACTGTACTCTATCTCTACTGTACTCCACTTTACTCTATCTCTACTGTACTTCACTGTCCTTTATCTCTAATGTACTCCACTGTACTCTACCTCTATTGTGCTCCATTGTACTCTATCTCTACTGTACTCTATTGTACTCTATCTCTACTTTACTCCACTGTACTCTATCTCTACTGTACTCCACTGTACTCTACCTCTACTGTGCTCCACTGTATCCTACCTCTACTGTACTCCACTGTACTCTCTCTCTACTGTGCTCCACTGTACTCTATCTCTACTGTACTCAGCTGTACTCTACCTCTACTGTGCTCTACTGTTCTCTACCTCTACTGTGCTCTACTCTACTCCACCTCTACTGTGCTCCACTGTACCCTACCTCTACTGTGCTCCACCGTACTCTACCTCTATTGTGCTCCACTGTACTCTACCTCTACTGTACTCCACTGTACTCTATCTCTACTGTACTCCACTGTACTCTACCTCTACTGTACTCCACTGTACTCTATCTCTACTGTACTCCACTCTAATCTACCTCTACTGTCCTCCACTGTACTCTACCTCTACTGTGCTCCACTGTACTCTCTCTCTACTGTACTCTACCTCTACTGTACTCTACTGTGCTCCACTGTACTCCACTGTAGTCTACCTCTACTGTGCTCCACTATACTCTACCTCTACTGTGCTCCACTGTACTCTACCTCTACTGTCCTCCACTGTACTCTACCTCTACTGTGCTCCACTGTACTCTCTCTCTACTGTACTCTACCTCTACTGTACTCTACTGTACTCCACCTCTAATGTTCTCCACTGTACTCTATCTCTACTGTGCTCCACTGTACTCTATTTCTACTGTGCTCCACTGTACTCTATCTCTACTGTATTCCACTGTACTCTATCTCTACTGTACTTCACTGTCCTTTATCTCTAATGTACTCCACTGTACTCTACCTCTATTGTGCTCCATTGTACTCTATCTCTACTGTACTCTACTGTACTCTATCTCTACTTTACTCCACTGTACTCTACCTCTACTGTGCTCTACTGTACTCTATCTCTACTGTGCTCCACTGTACTCTACCTCTACTGTGTTCCACTGTACTCTACCTCTACTGTACTTCACTGTCCTCTATCTCTACTGTACTCCACTGTACTCTACCTCTATTGTGCTCCACTGTACTCTATATCTACTGTACTCTACTGTACTCTATCTCTACTGTACTCCACTGTACTCTATCTCTACTGTACTCCACTGTACTCTACCTCTACTGTACTCTACTGTACTCTACCTCTACTCGGCTCTACTGTACTCTACTCTACTGTACTACACTGTACTCTACCTCTACTGTGCCCAACTGTACTGTACTCTACCTCTACTGTACTCCACTGTACTCTACCTCTACTGTACTCCACTTTACTCTACCTTTACTGTACTCAACTGTACTCTATCTCTACTGTGCTCCACTGTACTCTACCTCTACTTTACTCCACTGTACTCTATCTCTACTGTACTCCACTGTACTCTACCTATACTGTACTCTACTGTTCTCTTCCTCTACTGTACTCCACTGTACTCTATCTCTACTGTGATCCACTGTACTCTACCTCTACTGTACTCCACTGTACTCTATCTCTACTGTACTCCACTGTACTCTACCTATACTGTACTCTACTGTTCTCTTCCTCTACTGTACTCCACTGTACTCTATCTCTACTGTGATCCACTGTACTCTACCTCTACTGTACTCCACTGTACTCTATCTCTACTCTACTCCACTGTACTCTACCTCTACTGTACTCTACTGTTCTCTACCTCTACTGTGCTCTACTGTACTCTTCTCTACTGTACTCCACTGTACTCTATCTCTACTGTGATCCACTGTACTCTACCTCTACTGTACTCCACTGCACTCTATCTCTACTGTGATCCACTGTACTCTATCTCTACTGTGCTCCACTGTACTCTACCTCTACTATGCTCCACTGTACTCTATCTGTACTGTGCTCCACTCTACTCTACCTCTACTGTGCTCCACTGTACTCTTCTCTACTGTACTCCACTGTACTCTATCTCTACTGTGATCCACTGTACTCTACCTCTACTGTACTCCACTGTACTCTATCTCTACTGTGATCCACTGTACTCTATCTCTACTGTGCTCCACTGTACTCTATCTCTACTGTGCTCCACTGTACTCTATCTCTACTGTACTCCACTGTACTCTACCTCTACTGTGCTCTACTGTTCTCTACCTCTACTGTGCTCTACTGTACTCCACCTCTACTGTGCTCCACTGTACCCTACCTCTACTGTGCTCCACTGTACTCTACCTCTACTGTGCTCCACTGTACTCTACCTCTACTGTGCTCCACTGTACTCTAACTCTACTGTGCTCCACTGTACTCTACCTCTACTGTGCTCCACTGTACTCTTTCTCTAGTGTGCTCCACTGTACTCTATTTCTACTGTACTCTACTGTACTCCACCTCTAATGTTTTCCACTGTACTCTACCTCTACTGTACTCTACCTCTACTGTACTCCACTGTACTCTACCTCTACTGTGCTCTACTGTACTCTATCTCTACTCTGCTCCACTGTACTCTACCTCTACTGTGCTCCACTGTACTCTACCTCTACTCTACTTCACTGTCCTCTATCTCTACTGTACTCCACTGTACTCTACCTCTACTGTGCTCCACTGTACTCTACCTCTACTGTACTCCACTGTACTCTATCTCTACTGTGCTCCACTGTACTCTACCTCTACTGTGCTCCACTGTACTCTATCTCTACTGTGCTCCACTGTACTCTACCTCTACTGTGCTCAACTGTACTCTACTGTACTCCACTGTACTCTACCTCTACTGTACTCCACTGTACTCTATCTCTACTGTACTCCACTGTACTCTACCTCTACTGTACTCCACTGTACTCTATCTCTACTGTGCTCCACTGTACTCTACCTCTACTGTGCTCAACTGTACTGTACTGTACTCCACTGTAATCTACCTCTACTCTACTCCACTGTACTCTACCTCTACTGTACTCCACTGTACTCTACTCTACTGTACTCCACTGTACTCTATCTCTACTGTGATCCACTGTACTCTACCTCTACTGTACTCCACTGTACTCTATCTCTACTGTACTCCACTGTACTCTACCTCTACTGTACTCTACTGCTCTCTACCTCTACTGTGCTCTACTGTACTCTACTCTACTGTACTCCACTGTACTCTATCTCTACTGTGATCCACTGTACTCTACCTCTACTGTACTCCACTTTACTTTATCTCTACTAAGATCCACTGTACTCTATCTCTACTGTGCTCCACTGTACTCTACCTCTACTATGCTCCACTGTACTCTATCTCTACTGTGCTCCACTCTACTCTACCTCTACTGTGCTCCACTGTACTCTACCTCTACTGTACTCCACTTTACTTTATCTCTACTGTGATCCACTGTACTCTATCTCTACTGTGCTCCACTGTACTCTACCTCTACTATGCTCCACTGTACTCTATCTCTACTGTGCTCCACTCTACTCTACCTCTACTGTGCTCCACTGTACTCTACCTCTATTGTACTCCACTGTACTCTATCTCTACTGTACTCCACTGCACTCTACCTCTACTGTGCTCCACTGTACCCTACCTCCACTGTATCCACTGTACTCTACCTCTACTGTGCTCCACTGTACTCTACCTCTACTGTGCTCCACTGTATCCACTGTACTCTACCTCTACTGTGCTCCACTGTACTCTACCTCTACTGTGCTCCACTGTACTCTACCTCTACTGTACTCTACTGTACTCCACCTCTAATGAGCTCCACTGTACTCTGGCTCTACTGTACTCCACTGTACTTTACCTCTACTGTACTCCACTGTACTCTACCTCTACTGTGCTCCACTGTACTCTATTTCTACTGTACTCCTCTGTACTCTAACTCTACTGTGCTCCACTGTACTCTATCTGTAATGTACTCTACTGTACTCTATCTCTACTGTGATCCACTGTACTCTACCTCTGCTGTGCTCCACTGTACTCTATCTCTACTGTACTCCACTGTACTCTACTGTTCTCTACCTCTACTGTACTCTACTGTGCTCCACTGTACTCCACTGTAGTCTACCTCTACTGTGCTCCACTGTACTCTACGTCTACTGTGCTCCACTATACTCTACCTCTACTCTGCTCCACTGTACTCTACCTCTACTGTCCTCCACTGTACTCTACCTCTACTGTGCTCCACTGTACTCTCTCTCTACTGTACTCTACCTCTACTGTACTCTGCTGTACTCCACCTCTAATGTGCTCCACTGTACTCTACCTCTACTGTACTCTACCTCTACTGTACTCCACTGTACTCTACCTCTACTGTGCTCTACTGTACTCTATCTCTACTGTGCTCCACTGTACTCTACCTCTACTGTGCTCCACTGTACTCTACCTCTACTGTACTTCACTGTCCTCTATCTCTACTGTACTCCACTGTACTCTACCTCTACTGTACTTCACTGTCCTCTATCTCTACTGTACTCCACTGTACTCTACCTCTATTGTCCTCCACTGTACTCTATCTCTACTGTACTCTACTGTACTATATCTCTACTGTACTCCACTGTACTCTATCTCTACTGTACTCCACTGTACTCTACCTCCACTGTACTCTACCTCTACCGTACTCCACTGTACTCTATCTCTACTGTACTCCACTGTACTCTACCTCTACTGTACTCTACTGTTCTCTACCTCTACTGTGCTCTACTGTACTTTACTCTACTGTACTCCACTGTACTCTATCTCTACTGTGATCCACTGTACTCTACCTCTACTGTACTCCACTGTACTCTATCTCTACTGTGATCCACTGTACTCTATCTCTATTGTGCTCCACTGTACTCTACCTCTACTGTGCTCCACTGTACTCTATCTCTACTGTGCTCCCCTCTACTCTACCTCTACTGTGCTCCACTGTATCCTACCTCTACTGTACTCCACTGTACTCTCTCTCTACTGTGCTCCACTGTACTCTATCTCTACTGTACTCAGCTGTACTCTACCTCTACTGTGCTCTACTGTTCTCCACCTCTACTGTGCTCTACTCTACTCCACCTCTACTGTGCTCCACTGTACCCTACCTCTACTGTGCTCCACCGTACTCTACCTCTACTGTGCTCCACTGTACTCTACCTCTACTGTACTCCACTGTACTCTATCTCTACTGTACTCCACTGTACTCAACCTCTACTGTACTCCACTGTACTCTATCTCTACTGTACTCCACTCTAATCTACCTCTACTGTCCTCCACTGTACTCTACCTCTACTATGCTCCACTGTACTCTCTCTCTACTGTACTCTACCTCTACTGTACTCTACTGTACTCCACCTCTAATGTGCTCCACTGTACTCTACCTCTACTGTACTCTACCTCTACTGTCCTCCACTGTACTCTACCTCTACTGTGCTCCACTGTACTCTCTCTCTACTGTACTCTACCTCTACTGTACTCTACTGTGCTCCACTGTACTCCACTGTAGTCTACCTCTACTGTGCTCCACTGTACTCTACCTCTACTGTGCTCCACTATACTCTACCTCTACTGTGCTCCACTGTACTCTACCTCTACTGTCCTCCACTGTACTCTACCTCTACTGTGCTCCACTGTACTCTCTCTCTACTGTACTCTACCTCTACTGTACTCTACTGTACTCCACCTCTAATGTACTCCACTGTACTCTACCTCTACTGTACTCTACCTCTACTGTACTCCACTGTACTCTACCTCTAATGTGCTCCACTGTACTCTATCTCTACTGTGCTCCACTGTACTCTATTTCTACTGTGCTCCACTGTACTCTATCTCTACTGTACTCCACTTTACTCTATCTCTACTGTACTTCACTGTCCTTTATCTCTAATGTACTCCACTGTACTCTACCTCTATTGTGCTCCATTGTACTCTATCTCTACTGTACTCTATTGTACTCTATCTCTACTTTACTCCACTGTACTCTATCTCTACTGTACTCCACTGTACTCTACCTCTACTGTGCTCCACTGTATCCTACCTCTACTGTACTCCACTGTACTCTCTCTCTACTGTGCTCCACTGTACTCTATCTCTACTGTACTCAGCTGTACTCTACCTCTACTGTGCTCTACTGTTCTCTACCTCTAGTGTGCTCTACTCTACTCCACCTCTACTGTGCTCCACTGTACCCTACCTCTACTGTGCTCCACCGTACTCTACCTCTATTGTGCTCCACTGTACTCTACCTCTACTGTACTCCACTGTACTCTATCTCTACTGTACTCCACTGTACTCTACCTCTACTGTACTCCACTGTACTCTATCTCTACTGTACTCCACTCTAATCTACCTCTACTGTCCTCCACTGTACTCTACCTCTACTGTGCTCCACTGTACTCTCTCTCTACTGTACTCTACCTCTACTGTACTCTACTGTGCTCCACTGTACTCCACTGTAGTCTACCTCTACTGTGCTCCACTGTACTCTACCTCTACTGTGCTCCACTATACTCTACCTCTACTGTGCTCCACTGTACTCTACCTCTACTGTCCTCCACTGTACTCTACCTCTACTGTGCTCCACTGTACTCTCTCTCTACTGTACTCTACCTCTACTGTACTCTACTGTACTCCACCTCTAATGTGCTCCACTGTACTCTATCTCTACTGTGCTCCACTGTACTCTATTTCTGCTGTGCTCCACTGTACTCTATCTCTACTGTACTCCACTGTACTCTATCTCTACTGTACTTCACTGTCCTTTATCTCTAATGTACTCCACTGTACTCTACCTCTATTGTGCTCCATTGTACTCTATCTCTACTGTACTCTACTGTACTCTATCTCTACTTTACTCCACTGTATTCTATCTCTACTGTGCTCCACTGTACTCTACCTCTACTGTGCTCAACTGTACTCTACTGTACTCCACTGTACTCTACCTCTACTGTACTCCACTGTACTCTATCTCTACTGTACTCCACTGTACTCTACCTCTACTCTACTCCACTGTACTCTATCTCTACTGTGCTCCACTGTACTCTACCTCTACTGTGCCCAACTGTACTGTACTCTACCTCTACTGTACTCCACTGTACTCTACCTCTACTGTACTCCACTTTACTCTACCTCTACTGTACTCAACTGTACTCTATCTCTACTGTGCTCCACTGTACTCTACCTCTACTGTACTCCACTGTACTCTATCTCTACTGTACTCCACTGTACTCTACCTATACTGTACTCTACTGTTCTCTTCCTCTACTGTACTCCACTGTACTCTATCTCTACTGTGATCCACTGTACTCTACCTCTACTGTACTCCACTG
Organism: Tiaroga cobitis; assembly: GCA_030578255.1. Classification (NCBI taxonomy): domain Eukaryota; kingdom Metazoa; phylum Chordata; class Actinopteri; order Cypriniformes; family Leuciscidae; genus Tiaroga; species Tiaroga cobitis. The sequence continues at coordinate 31,807,090 of CM060611.1, read as the reverse complement.
TACTCTATCTCTACTGTACTCCACTGTACTCTACCTATACTGTACTCTACTGTTCTCTTCCTCTACTGTACTCCACTGTACTCTATCTCTACTGTGATCCACTGTACTCTACCTCTACTGTACTCCACTGTACTCTATCTCTACTCTACTCCACTGTACTCTACCTCTACTGTACTCTACTGTTCTCTACCTCTACTGTGCTCTACTGTACTCTTCTCTAATGTACTCCACTGTACTCTATCTCTACTGTGATCCACTGTACACTACCTCTACTGTACTCCACTGTACTCTATCTCTACTGTGATCCACTGTACTCTATCTCTACTGTGCTCCACTGTACTCTACCTCTACTATGCTCCACTGTACTCTATCTGTACTGTGCTCCACTCTACTCTACCTCTACTGTGCTCCACTGTACTCTACCTCTACTGTACTCCACTCTACTCTATCTCTACTGTACTCCACTGTACTCTATCTCTACTGTACTCCACTGTACTCTACCTATACTGTACTCTACTGTTCTCTTCCTCTACTGTACTCCACTGTACTCTATCTCTACTGTGATCCACTGTACTCTACCTCTACTGTACTCCACTGTACTCTATCTCTACTGTACTCCACTGTACTCTACCTATACTGTACTCTACTGTTCTCTTCCTCTACTGTACTCCACTGTACTCTATCTCTACTGTGATCCACTGTACTCTACCTCTACTGTACTCCACTGTACTCTATCTCTACTCTACTCCACTGTACTCTACCTCTACTGTACTCTACTGTTCTCTACCTCTACTGTGCTCTACTGTACTCTTCTCTACTGTACTCCACTGTACTCTATCTCTACTGTGATCCACTGTACTCTACCTCTACTGTACTCCACTGTACTCTATCTCTACTGTGATCCACTGTACTCTATCTCTACTGTGCTCCACTGTACTCTACCTCTACTATGCTCCACTGTACTCTATCTGTACTGTGCTCCACTCTACTCTACCTCTACTGTGCTCCACTGTACTCTACCTCTACTGTACTCCACTCTACTCTATCTCTACTGTGCTCCACTGTACTCTATCTCTACTGTACTCCACTGTACTATACCTCTACTGTGCTCTACTGTTCTCTACCTCTACTGTGCTCTACTGTACTCCACCTCTACTGTGCTCCACTGTACCCTACCTCTACTGTGCTCCACTGTACTCTACCTCTACTGTGCTCCACTGTACTCTACCTCTACTGTGCTCCACTGTACTCTACCTCTACTGTGCTCCACTGTACTCTATCTCTACTGTGCTCCACTGTACTCTATTTCTACTGTACTCTACTGTACTCCACCTCTAATGTGCTCCACTGTACTCTACCTCTACTGTACTCTACCTCTACTGTACTCCACTGTACTCTACCTCTACTGTGCTCTACTGTACTCTATCTCTACTCTGCTCCACTGTACTCTACCTCTACTGTGCTCCACTGTACTCTACCTCTACTGTACTTCACTGTCCTCTATCTCTACTTCACTCCACTGTACTCTACCTCTACTGTGCTCCACTGTACTCTTCCTCTACTGTACTCCACTGTACTCTATCTCTACTGTGCTCCACTGTACTCTACCTCTACTGTGCTCCACTGTACTCTACCTCTACTGTGCTCCACTGTACTCTACCTCTACTGTACTCCACTGTACTCTATCTCTACTGTGCTCCACTGTACTCTACCTCTACTGTGCTCAACTGTACTCTACTGTACTCCACTGTACTCTACCTCTACTGTACTCCACTGTACTCTATCTTTACTGTACTCCACTGTACTCTACCTCTACTGTACTCCACTGTACTCTATCTCTACTGTGCTCCACTGTACTCTACCTCTACTGTGCTCAACTGTACTGTACTGTACTCCACTGTAATCTACCTCTACTGTACTCCACTGTACTCTACCTCTACTGTACTCCACTGTACTCTACCTCTACTGTACTCCACTGTACTCTACTCTACTGTACTCCACTGTACTCTATCTCTACTGTGATCCACTGTACTCTACCTCTACTGTACTCCACTGTACTCTATCTCTACTGTACTCCACTGTACTCTACCTCTACTGTACTCTACTGTTCTCTACCTCTACTGTGCTCTACTGTACTCTACTCTACTGTACTCCACTGTACTCTATCTCTACTGTGATCCACTGTACTCTACCTCTACTGTACTCCAATTTACTTTATCTCTACTGTGATCCACTGTACTCTATCTCTACTGTGCTCCACTGTACTCTACCTCTACTATGCTCCACTGTACTCTATCTCTACTGTGCTCCACTCTACTCTACCTCTACTGTGCTCCACTGTACTCTACCTCTACTGTGCTCCACTGTACTCTACCTCTACTGTACTCTACTGTACTCCACCTCTAATGAGCTCCACTGTACTCTGGCTCTACTGTACTCCACTGTACTTTACCTCTACTGTACTCCACTGTACTCTACCTCTACTGTGCTCCACTGTACTCTATTTCTACTGTACTCCTCTGTACTCTACCTCTACTGTGCTCCACTGTACTCTATCTGTAATGTACTCTACTGTACTCTATCTCTACTGTGATCCACTGTACTCTACCTCTGCTGTGCTCCACTGTACTCTATCTCTACTGTACTCCACTGTACTCTACTGTTCTCTACCTCTACTGTACTCTACTGTGCTCCACTGTACTCCACTGTAGTCTACCTCTACTGTGCTCCACTGTACTCTACGTCTACTGTGCTCCACTATACTCTACCTCTACTGTGCTCCACTGTACTCTACCTCTACTGTCCTCCACTGTACTCTACCTCTACTGTGCTCCACTGTACTCTCTCTCTACTGTACTCTACCTCTACTGTACTCTGCTGTACTCCACCTCTAATGTGCTCCACTGTACTCTACCTCTACTGTACTCTACCTCTACTGTACTCCACTGTACTCTACCTCTACTGTGCTCTACTGTACTCTATCTCTACTGTGCTCCACTGTACTCTACCTCTACTGTGCTCCACTGTACTCTACCTCTACTGTACTTCACTGTCCTCTATCTCTACTGTACTCCACTGTACTCTACCTCTATTGTCCTCCACTGTACTCTATCTCTACTGTACTCTACTGTACTATATCTCTACTGTACTCCACTGTACTCTATCTCTACTGTACTCCACTGTACTCTACCTCCACTGTACTCTACCTCTACCGTACTCCACTGTACTCTATCTCTACTGTACTCCACTGTACTCTACCTCTACTGTACTCTACTGTTCTCTACCTCTACTGTGCTCTACTGTACTTTACTCTACTGTACTCCACTGTACTCTATCTCTACTGTGATCCACTGTACTCTACCTCTACTGTACTCCACTGTACTCTATCTCTACTGTGATCCACTTTACTCTATCTCTATTGTGCTCCACTGTACTCTACCTCTACTGTGCTCCACTGTACTCTATCTCTAATGTGCTCCACTCTACTCTACCTCTACTGTGCTCCACTGTATCCTACCTCTACTGTACTCCACTGTACTCTCTCTCTACTGTGCTCCACTGTACTCTATCTCTACTGTACTCAGCTGTACTCTACCTCTACTGTGCTCTACTGTTCTCCACCTCTACTGTGCTCTACTCTACTCCACCTCTACTGTGCTCCACTGTACCCTACCTCTACTGTGCTCCACCGTACTCTACCTCTACTGTGCTCCACTGTACTCTACCTCTACTGTACTCCACAGTACTCTATCTCTACTGTACTCCACTGTATTCTACCTCTACTGTACTCCACTGTACTCTATCTCTACTGTACTCCACTCTAATCTACCTCTACTGTCCTCCACTGTACTCTACCTCTACTGTGCTCCACTGTACTCTCTCTCTAATGTACTCTACCTCTACTGTACTCTACTGTGCTCCACTGTACTCCACTGTAGTCTACCTCTACTGTGCTCCACTGTACTCTACCTCTACTGTGCTCCACTATACTCTACCTCTACTGTGCTCCACTGTACTCTACCTCTACTGTCCTCCACTGTACTCTACCTCTACTGTGCTCCACTGTACTCTCTCTCTACTGTACTCTACCTCTACTGTACTCTACTGTACTCCACCTCTAATGTACTCCACTGTACTCTACCTCTACTGTACTCTACCTCTACTGTACTCCACTGTACTCTACCTCTAATGTGCTCCACTGTACTGTATCTCTACTGTGCTCCACTGTACTCTATTTCTACTGTGCTCCACTGTACTCTATCTCTACTGTACTCCACTTTACTCTATCTCTACTGTACTTCACTGTCCTTTATCTCTAATGTACTCCACTGTACTCTACCTCTATTGTGCTCCATTGTACTCTATCTCTACTGTACTCTATTGTACTCTATCTCTACTTTACTCCACTGTACTCTATCTCTACTGTACTCCACTGTACTCTACCTCTACTGTGCTCCACTGTATCCTACCTCTACTGTACTCCACTGTACTCTCTCTCTACTGTGCTCCACTGTACTCTATCTCTACTGTACTCAGCTGTACTCTACCTCTACTGTGCTCTACTGTTCTCTACCTCTACTGTGCTCTACTCTACTCCACCTCTACTGTGCTCCACTGTACCCTACCTCTACTGTGCTCCACCGTACTCTACCTCTATTGTGCTCCACTGTACTCTACCTCTACTGTACTCCACTGTACTCTATCTCTACTGTACTCCACTGTACTCTACCTCTACTGTACTCCACTGTACTCTATCTCTACTGTACTCCACTCTAATCTACCTCTACTGTCCTCCACTGTACTCTACCTCTACTGTGCTCCACTGTACTCTCTCTCTACTGTACTCTACCTCTACTGTACTCTACTGTGCTCCACTGTACTCCACTGTAGTCTACCTCTACTGTGCTCCACTATACTCTACCTCTACTGTGCTCCACTGTACTCTACCTCTACTGTCCTCCACTGTACTCTACCTCTACTGTGCTCCACTGTACTCTCTCTCTACTGTACTCTACCTCTACTGTACTCTACTGTACTCCACCTCTAATGTTCTCCACTGTACTCTATCTCTACTGTGCTCCACTGTACTCTATTTCTACTGTGCTCCACTGTACTCTATCTCTACTGTACTCCACTGTACTCTATCTCTACTGTACTTCACTGTCCTTTATCTCTAATGTACTCCACTGTACTCTACCTCTATTGTGCTCCATTGTACTCTATCTCTACTGTACTCTACTGTACTCTATCTCTACTTTACTCCACTGTACTCTACCTCTACTGTGCTCTACTGTACTCTATCTCTACTGTGCTCCACTGTACTCTACCTCTACTGTGTTCCACTGTACTCTACCTCTACTGTACTTCACTGTCCTCTATCTCTACTGTACTCCACTGTACTCTACATCTATTGTCCTCCACTGTACTCTATCTCTACTGTACTCTACTGTACTATATCTCTACTGTACTCCACTGTACTCTATCTCTACTGTACTCCACTGTACTCTACCTCCACTGTACTCTACCTCTACCGTACTCCACTGTACTCTATCTCTACTGTACTCCACTGTACTCTACCTCTACTGTACTCTACTGTTCTCTACCTCTACTGTGCTCTAATGTACTTTACTCTACTGTACTCCACTGTACTCTATCTCTACTGTGATCCACTGTACTCTACCTCTACTGTACTCCACTGTACTCTATCTCTACTGTGATCCACTGTACTCTATCTCTATTGAGCTCCACTGTACTCTATCTCTACTGTGCTCCACTGTACTCTATCTCTACTGTGCTCCACTCTACTCTACCTCTACTGTGCTCCACTGTATCCTACCTCTACTGTACTCCACTGTACTCTCTCTCTACTGTGCTCCACTGTACTCTATCTCTACTGTACTCAGCTGTACTCTACCTCTACTGTGCTCTACTGTTCTCTACCTCTACTGTGCTCTACTCTACTCCACCTCTACTGTGCTCCACTGTACCCTACCTCTACTGTGCTCCACCGTACTCTACCTCTACTGTGCTCCACTGTACTCTACCTCTACTGTACTCCACTGTACTCTATCTCTACTGTACTCCACTGTACTCAACCTCTACTGTACTCCACTGTACTCTATCTCTACTGTACTCCACTCTAATCTACCTCTACTGTCCTCCACTGTACTCTACCTCTACTGTGCTCCACTGTACTCTCTCTCTACTGTACTCTACCTCTACTGTACTCTACTGTACTCCACCTCTAATGTGCTCCACTGTACTCTACCTCTACTGTACTCTACCTCTACTGTCCTCCACTGTACTCTACCTCTACTGTGCTCCACTGTACTCTCTCTCTACTGTACTCTACCTCTACTGTACTCTACTGTGCTCCACTGTACTCCACTGTAGTCTACCTCTACTGTGCTCCACTGTACTCTACCTCTACTGTGCTCCACTATACTCTACCTCAACTGTGCTCCACTGTACTCTACCTCTACTGTCCTCCACTGTACTCTATCTCTACTGTGCTCCACTGTACTCTCTCTCTACTGTACTCTACCTCTACTGTACTCTACTGTACTCCACCTCTAATGTGCTCCACTGTACTCTACCTCTACTGTACTCTACCTCTACTGTACTCCAATGTACTCTACCTCTAATGTGCTCCACTGTACTCTATCTCTACTGTGCTCCACTGTACTCTATTTCTACTGTGCTCCACTGTACTCTATCTCTACTGTACTCCACTGTACTCTATCTCTACTGTACTTCACTATCCTTTATCTCTAATGTACTCCACTGTACTCTACCTCTATTGTGCTCCATTGTACTCTATCTCTACTGTACTCTACTGTACTCTATCTCTACTTTACTCCACTGTACTCTATCTCTACTTTACTCCACTGTACTCTATCTCTACTGTACTCCACTGTACTCTATCTCTACTTTACTCCACTGTACTCTATCTCTACTGTACTCCACTGTACTCTACCTCTACTGTGCTCCACTGTACTCTACCTCTACCGTACTCCACTGTACTCTATCTCTACTGTACTCCACTGTACTCTACCTCTACTGTACTCTACTGTTCTCTACCTCTACTGTGCTCTACTCTACTCTACTGTACTCCACTGTACTCTATCTCTACTGTGATCCACTGTACTCTACCTCTACTGTACTCTACTGTACTCTATCTCTACTGTTATCTACTGTACTCTATCTCTACTGTGCTCCACTGTACTCTACCTCTACTGTGCTCCACTGTACTCTATCTCTACTGTGCTCCACTCTACTCTACCTCTACTGTGCTCCACTGTATCCTACCTCTACTGTACTCCACTGTACTCTATATCTACTGTGCTCCACTGTACTCTATCTCTACTGTACTCCACTGTACTCTACCTCTACTGTGCTCCACTGTATCCTACCTCTACTGTACTCCACTGTACTCTATCTCTACTGTGCTCCACTGTACTCTATCTCTACTGTACTCCACTGTACTCTACCTCTACTGTGCTCTACTGTTCTCTACCTCTACTGTGCTCTACTGTACTCAACCTCTACTGTTCTCCACTGTACCCTACCTCTATTGTGCTCCACTGTAATCTACCTCTACTGTGCTCCACTGTACTCTACCTCTACTGTACTCCACTGTATTCTATCTCTACTGTGCTCCACTGTACTCTACCTCTACTGTGCTCAACTGTACTCTACTGTGCTCCACTGTACTCTACCTCTACTGTACTCCACTGTACTCTATCTCTACTGTACTCCACTGTACTCTACCTCTACTGTACTCCACTGTACTCTATCTCTACTGTGCTCTACTGTACTCTACCTCTACTGTGCCCAACTGTACTGTACTCTACTCCACTGTACTCTACCTCTACTGTACTCCACTGTACTCTACATCTACTGTACTCCACTTTACTCTACCTCTACTGTACTCAACTGTACTCTATCTCTACTGTGCTCCACTGTTCTCTACCTCTACTGTACTCCACTGTACTCTATCTCTACTGTACTCCACTGTACTCTACCTATACTGTACTCTACTGTTCTCTTCCTCTACTGTACTCCACTGTACTCTATCTCTACTGTGATCCACTGTACTCTACCTCTACTGTACTCCACTGTACTCTATCTCTACTCCACTCCACTGTACTCTACCTCTACTGTACTCTACTGTTCTCTACCTCTACTGTGCTCTACTGTACTCTTCTCTACTGTACTCCACTGTACTCTATCTCTACTGTGGTCCACTGTACTCTACCTCTACTGTACTCCACTGTACTCTATCTCTACTGTGATCCACTGTACTCTATCTCTACTGTGCTCCACTGTACTCTACCTCTACTATGCTCCACTGTACTCTATCTGTACTGTGCTCCACTCTACTCTACCTCTACTGTGCTCCACTGTACTCTACCTCTACTGTACTCCACTCTACTCTATATCTACTGTGCTCCACTGTACTCTATCTCTACTGTACTCCACTGTACTCTACCTCTACTGTGCTCTACTGTTCTCTACCTCTACTGTGCTCTACTGTACTCCACCTCTACTGTGCTCCACTGTACCCTACCTCTACTGTGCTCCACTGTACTCTACCTCTACTGTGCTCCACTGTACTCTACCTCTACTGTGCTCTACTGTACTCTACCTCTACTGTGCTCCACTGTACTCTACCTCTACTGTGCTCCACTGTACTCTATCTCTACTGTGCTCCACTGTACTCTATTTCTACTGTACTCCTCTGTACTCTACCTCTACTGTGCTCCACTGTACTCTACCTCTACTGTGCTCCACTGTACTCTACCTCTATTGTCCTCCACTGTACTCTATCTCTACTGTACTCTACTGTACTATATCTCTACTGTACTCCACTGTACTCTATCTCTACTGTACTCCACTGTACTCTACCTCCACTGTACTCTACCTCTACCGTACTCCACTGTACTCTATCTCTACTGTACTCCACTGTACTCTACCTCCACTGTACTCTACCTCTACCGTACTCCACTGTACTCTATCTCTACTGTACTCCACTGTACTCTACCTCTACTGTACTCTACTGTTCTCTACCTCTACTGTGCTCTACTGTACTTTACTCTACTGTACTCCACTGTACTCTATCTCTACTGTGATCCACTGTACTCTACCTCTACTGTACTCCACTGTACTCTATCTCTACTGTGATCCACTTTACTCTATCTCTATTGTGCTCCACTGTACTCTACCTCTACTGTGCTCCACTGTACTCTATCTCTACTGTGCTCCACTCTACTCTACCTCTACTGTGCTCCACTGTATCCTACCTCTACTGTACTCCACTGTACTCTCTCTCTACTGTGCTCCACTGTACTCTATCTCTACTGTACTCAGCTGTACTCTACCTCTACTGTGCTCTACTGTTCTCCACCTCTACTGTGCTCTACTCTACTCCACCTCTACTGTGCTCCACTGTACCCTACCTCTACTGTGCTCCACCGTACTCTACCTCTACTGTGCTCCACTGTACTCTACCTCTACTGTACTCCACAGTACTCTATCTCTACTGTACTCCACTGTATTCTACCTCTACTGTACTCCACTGTACTCTATCTCTACTGTACTCCACTCTAATCTACCTCTACTGTCCTCCACTGTACTCTACCTCTACTGTGCTCCACTGTACTCTCTCTCTAATGTACTCTACCTCTACTGTACTCTACTGTGCTCCACTGTACTCCACTGTAGTCTACCTCTACTGTGCTCCACTGTACTCTACCTCTACTGTGCTCCACTATACTCTACCTCTACTGTGCTCCACTGTACTCTACCTCTACTGTCCTCCACTGTACTCTACCTCTACTGTGCTCCACTGTACTCTCTCTCTACTGTACTCTACCTCTACTGTACTCTACTGTACTCCACCTCTAATGTACTCCACTGTACTCTACCTCTACTGTACTCTACCTCTACTGTACTCCACTGTACTCTACCTCTAATGTGCTCCACTGTACTGTATCTCTACTGTGCTCCACTGTACTCTATTTCTACTGTGCTCCACTGTACTCTATCTCTACTGTACTCCACTTTACTCTATCTCTACTGTACTTCACTGTCCTTTATCTCTAATGTACTCCACTGTACTCTACCTCTATTGTGCTCCATTGTACTCTATCTCTACTGTACTCTATTGTACTCTATCTCTACTTTACTCCACTGTACTCTATCTCTACTGTACTCCACTGTACTCTACCTCTACTGTGCTCCACTGTATCCTACCTCTACTGTACTCCACTGTACTCTCTCTCTACTGTGCTCCACTGTACTCTATCTCTACTGTACTCAGCTGTACTCTACCTCTACTGTGCTCTACTGTTCTCTACCTCTACTGTGCTCTACTCTACTCCACCTCTACTGTGCTCCACTGTACCCTACCTCTACTGTGCTCCACCGTACTCTACCTCTATTGTGCTCCACTGTACTCTACCTCTACTGTACTCCACTGTACTCTATCTCTACTGTACTCCACTGTACTCTACCTCTACTGTACTCCACTGTACTCTATCTCTACTGTACTCCACTCTAATCTACCTCTACTGTCCTCCACTGTACTCTACCTCTACTGTGCTCCACTGTACTCTCTCTCTACTGTACTCTACCTCTACTGTACTCTACTGTGCTCCACTGTACTCCACTGTAGTCTACCTCTACTGTGCTCCACTATACTCTACCTCTACTGTGCTCCACTGTACTCTACCTCTACTGTCCTCCACTGTACTCTACCTCTACTGTGCTCCACTGTACTCTCTCTCTACTGTACTCTACCTCTACTGTACTCTACTGTACTCCACCTCTAATGTTCTCCACTGTACTCTATCTCTACTGTGCTCCACTGTACTCTATTTCTACTGTGCTCCACTGTACTCTATCTCTACTGTACTCCACTGTACTCTATCTCTACTGTACTTCACTGTCCTTTATCTCTAATGTACTCCACTGTACTCTACCTCTATTGTGCTCCATTGTACTCTATCTCTACTGTACTCTACTGTACTCTATCTCTACTTTACTCCACTGTACTCTACCTCTACTGTGCTCTACTGTACTCTATCTCTACTGTGCTCCACTGTACTCTACCTCTACTGTGTTCCACTGTACTCTACCTCTACTGTACTTCACTGTCCTCTATCTCTACTGTACTCCACTGTACTCTACATCTATTGTCCTCCACTGTACTCTATCTCTACTGTACTCTACTGTACTATATCTCTACTGTACTCCACTGTACTCTATCTCTACTGTACTCCACTGTACTCTACCTCCACTGTACTCTACCTCTACCGTACTCCACTGTACTCTATCTCTACTGTACTCCACTGTACTCTACCTCTACTGTACTCTACTGTTCTCTACCTCTACTGTGCTCTAATGTACTTTACTCTACTGTACTCCACTGTACTCTATCTCTACTGTGATCCACTGTACTCTACCTCTACTGTACTCCACTGTACTCTATCTCTACTGTGATCCACTGTACTCTATCTCTATTGAGCTCCACTGTACTCTATCTCTACTGTGCTCCACTGTACTCTATCTCTACTGTGCTCCACTCTACTCTACCTCTACTGTGCTCCACTGTATCCTACCTCTACTGTACTCCACTGTACTCTCTCTCTACTGTGCTCCACTGTACTCTATCTCTACTGTACTCAGCTGTACTCTACCTCTACTGTGCTCTACTGTTCTCTACCTCTACTGTGCTCTACTCTACTCCACCTCTACTGTGCTCCACTGTACCCTACCTCTACTGTGCTCCACCGTACTCTACCTCTACTGTGCTCCACTGTACTCTACCTCTACTGTACTCCACTGTACTCTATCTCTACTGTACTCCACTGTACTCAACCTCTACTGTACTCCACTGTACTCTATCTCTACTGTACTCCACTCTAATCTACCTCTACTGTCCTCCACTGTACTCTACCTCTACTGTGCTCCACTGTACTCTCTCTCTACTGTACTCTACCTCTACTGTACTCTACTGTACTCCACCTCTAATGTGCTCCACTGTACTCTACCTCTACTGTACTCTACCTCTACAGTCCTCCACTGTACTCTACCTCTACTGTGCTCCACTGTACTCTACCTCTACTGTCCTCCACTGTACTCTACCTCTACTGTGCTCCACTGTACTCTCTCTCTACTGTACTCTACCTCTACTGTACTCTACTGTACTCCACCTCTAATGTACTCCACTGTACTCTACCTCTACTGTACTCTACCTCTACTGTACTCCACTGTACTCTACCTCTAATGTGCTCCACTGTACTCTATCTCTACTGTGCTCCACTGTACTCTATTTCTACTGTGGTCCACTGTACTCTATCTCTACTGTACTCCACTTTACTCTATCTCTACTGTACTTCACTGTCCTTTATCTCTAATGTACTCCACTGTACTCTACCTCTATTGTGCTCCATTGTACTCTATCTCTACTGTACTCTATTGTACTCTATCTCTACTTTACTCCACTGTACTCTATCTCTACTGTACTCCACTGTACTCTACCTCTACTGTGCTCCACTGTATCCTACCTCTACTGTACTCCACTGTACTCTCTCTCTACTGTGCTCCACTGTACTCTATCTCTACTGTACTCAGCTGTACTCTACCTCTACTGTGCTCTACTGTTCTCTACCTCTACTGTGCTCTACTCTACTCCACCTCTACTGTGCTCCACTGTACCCTACCTCTACTGTGCTCCACCGTACTCTACCTCTATTGTGCTCCACTGTACTCTACCTCTACTGTACTCCACTGTACTCTATCTCTACTGTACTCCACTGTACTCTACCTCTACTGTACTCCACTGTACTCTATCTCTACTGTACTCCACTCTAATCTACCTCTACTGTCCTCCACTGTACTCTACCTCTACTGTGCTCCACTGTACTCTCTCTCTACTGTACTCTACCTCTACTGTACTCTACTGTGCTCCACTGTACTCCACTGTAGTCTACCTCTACTGTGCTCCACTGTACTCTACCTCCACTGTGCTCCACTATACTCTACCTCTACTGTGCTCCACTGTACTCTACCTCTACTGTCCTCCACTGTACTCTACCTCTACTGTGCTCCACTGTACTCTCTCTCTACTGTACTCTACCTCTACTGTACTCTACTGTACTCCACCTCTAATGTGCTCCACTGTACTCTATCTCTACTGTGCTCCACTGTACTCTATTTCTACTGTGCTCCACTGTACTCTATCTCTACTGTAGTCCACTGTACTCTATCTCTACTGTACTTCACTGTCCTTTATCTCTAATGTACTCCACTGTACTCTACCTCTATTGTGCTCCATTGTACTCTATCTCTACTGTACTCTACTGTACTCTATCTCTACTTTACTCCACTGTATTCTATCTCTACTGTGCTCCACTGTACTCTACCTCTACTGTGCTCAACTGTACTCTACTGTACTCCACTGTACTCTACCTCTACTGTACTCCACTGTACTCTATCTCTACTGTACTCCACTGTACTCTACCTCTACTCTACTCCACTGTACTCTATCTCTACTGTGGTCCACTGTACTCTACCTCTACTGTGCCCAACTGTACTGTACTCTACCTCTACTGTACTCCACTGTACTCTACCTCTACTGTACTCCACTTTACTCTACCTCTACTGTACTCAACTCTACTCTATCTCTACTGTGCTCCACTCTACTCTACCTCTACTGTACTCCACTGTACTCTATCTCTACTGTACTCCACTGTACTCTACCTATACTGTACTCTACTGTTCTCTACCTCTACTGTACTCCACTGTACTCTATCTCTACTGTGATCCACTGTACTCTACCTCTACTGTACTCCACTGTACTCTATATCTACTGTACTCCACTGTACTCTACCTATACTGTACTCTACTGTTCTCTTCCTCTACTGTACTCCACTGTACTCTATCTCTACTGTGATCCACTGTACTCTACCTCTACTGTACTCCACTGTACTCTATCTCTACTCTACTCCACTGTACTCTACCTCTACTGTACTCTACTGTTCTCTACCTCTACTGTGCTCTACTGTACTCTTCTCTACTGTACTCCACTGTACTCTATCTCTACTGTGATCCACTGTACTCTACCTCTACTGTACTCCACTGTACTCTATCTCTACTGTGATCCACTGTACTCTATCTCTACTGTGCTCCACTGTACTCTACCTCTACTATGCTCCACTGTACTCTATCTGTACTGTGCTCCACTCTACTCTACCTCTACTGTGCTCCACTGTACTCTACCTCTACTGTACTCCACTCTACTCTATCTCTACTGTGCTCCACTGTACTCTATCTCTACTGTACTCCACTGTACTATACCTCTACTGTGCTCTACTGTTCTCTACCTCTACTGTGCTCTACTGTACTCCACCTCTACTGTGCTCCACTGTACCCTACCTCTACTGTGCTCCACTGTACTCTACCTCTACTGTGCTCCACTGTACTCTACCTCTACTGTGCTCCACTGTACTCTACCTCTACTGTGCTCCACTGTACTCTACCTCTACTGTGCTCCACTGTACTCTATCTCTACTGTGCTCCACTGTACTCTATTTCTAATGTACTCTACTGTACTCCACCTCTAATGTGCTCCACTGTACTCTACCTCTACTGTACTCTACCTCTACTGTACTCCACTGTACTCTACCTCTACTGTGCTCTACTGTACTCTATCTCTACTCTGCTCCACTGTACTCTACCTCTACTGTGCTCCACTGTACTCTACCTCTACTGTACTTCACTGTCCTCTATCTCTACTGTACTCCACTGTACTCTACCTCTACTGTGCTCCACTGTACTCTACCTCTACTGTACTCCACTGTACTCTATCTCTACTGTGCTCCACTGTACTCTACCTCTACTGTGCTCCACTGTACTCTACCTCTACTGTGCTCCACTGTACTCTACCTCTACTGTACTCCACTGTACTCTATCTCTACTGTGCTCCACTGTACTCTACCTCTACTGTGCTCAACTGTACTCTACTGTACTCCACTGTACTCTACCTCTACTGTACTCCACTGTACTCTATCTCTACTGTACTCCACTGTACTCTACCTCTACTGTACTCCACTGTACTCTATCGCTACTGTGCTCCTCTGTACTCTACCTCTACTGTGCTCAACTGTACTGTACTGTACTCCACTGTAATCTACCTCTACTGTACTCCACTGTACTCTACCTCTACTGTACTCCACTGTACTCTACCTCTACTGTACTCCACTGTACTCAACTCTACTGTACTCCACTGTACTCTATCTCTACTGTGATCCACTGTACTCTACCTCTACTGTACTCCACTGTACTCTATCTCTACTGTACTCCACTGTACTCTTCCTCTACTGTACTCTACTGTTCTCTACCTCTACTGTGCTCTACTGTACTCTACTCTACTGTACTCCACTTTACTTTATCTCTACTGTGATCCACTGTACTCTATCTCTACTGTGCTCCACTGTACTCTACCTCTACTATGCTCCACTGTACTCTATCTCTACTGTGCTCCACTCTACTCTACCTCTACTGTGCTCCACTGTACTCTACCTCTACTGTACTCCACTGTACTCTATCTCTACTGTACTCCACTGCACTCTACCTCTACTGTGCTCTACTGTTCTCTACCTCTACTGTGCTCTACTGTACTCCACCTCTACTGTGCTCCACTGTACCCTACCTCCACTGTATCCACTGTACTCTACCTCTACTGTGCTCCACTGTACTCTACCTCTACTGTGCTCCACTCTATCCACTGTACTCTACCTCTACTGTGCTCCACTGTACTCTACCTCTACTGTGCTCCACTGTACTCTACCTCTACTGTACTCTACTGTACTCCACCTCTAATGAGCTCCACTGTACTCTGGCTCTACTGTACTCCACTGTACTTTACCTCTACTGTACTCCACTGTACTCTACCTCTACTGTGCTCCACTGTACTCTATTTCTACTGTACTCCTCTGTACTCTACCTCTACTGTGCTCCACTGTACTCTATCTGTAATGTACTCTACTGTACTCTATCTCTACTGTGATCCACTGTACTCTACCTCTGCTGTGCTCCACTGTACTCTATCTCTACTGTACTCCACTGTACTCTACTGTTCTCTACCTCTACTGTACTCTACTGTGCTCCACTGTACTCCACTGTAGTCTACCTCTACTGTGCTCCACTGTACTCTACGTCTACTGTGCTCCACTATACTCTACTTCTACTCTGCTCCACTG
This sequence comes from Tiaroga cobitis, assembly GCA_030578255.1. NCBI lineage: Eukaryota > Metazoa > Chordata > Actinopteri > Cypriniformes > Leuciscidae > Tiaroga > Tiaroga cobitis. The sequence continues at coordinate 31,790,825 of CM060611.1, read as the reverse complement.
TACTCTACCTCTACTGTCCTCCACTGTACTCTACCTCTACTGTGCTCCACTGTACTCTCTCTCTCTACTGTACTCTACCTCTACTGTACTCTGCTGTACTCCACCTCTAATGTGCTCCACTGTACTCTACCTCTACTGTACTCTACCTCTACTGTACTCCACTGTACTCTACCTCTACTGTGCTCTACTGTACTCTATCTCTACTGTGCTCCACTGTACTCTACCTCTACTGTGCTCCACTGTACTCTACCTCTACTGTATTTCACTGTCCTCTATCTCTACTGTACTCCACTGTACTCTACCTCTATTGTCCTCCACTGTACTCTATCTCTACTGTACTCTACTGTACTATATCTCTACTGTACTCCACTGTACTCTATCTCTACTGTACTCCACTGTACTCTACCTCCACTGTACTCTACCTCTACCGTACTCCACTGTACTCTATCTCTACTGTACTCCACTGTACTCTACCTCTACTGTACTCTACTGTTCTCTACCTCTACTGTGCTCTACTGTACTTTACTCTACTGTATTCCACTGTACTCTATCTCTACTGTGATCCACTGTACTCTACCTCTACTGTACTCCACTGTACTCTATCTCTACTGTGATCCACTGTACTCTATCTCTATTGTGCTCCACTGTACTCTACCTCTACTGTGCTCCACTGTACTCTATCTCTACTATGCTCCACTCTACTCTACCTCTACTGTGCTCCACTGTATCCTACCTCTACTGTACTTCACTGTACTCTCTCTCTACTGTGCTCCACTGTACTCTATCTCTACTGTACTCAGCTGTACTCTACCTCTACTGTGCTCTACTGTTCTCCACCTCTACTGTGCTCTACTCTACTCCACCTCTACTGTGCTCCACTGTACCCTACCTCTACTGTGCTCCACCGTACTCTACCTCTACTGTGCTCCACTGTACTCTACCTCTACTGTACTCCACTGTACTCTATCTCTACTGTACTCCACTGTATTCTACCTCTACTGTACTCCACTGTACTCTATCTCTACTGTACTCCACTCTAATCTACCTCTACTGTCCTCCACTGTACTCTACCTCTACTGTGCTCCACTGTACTCTCTCTCTACTGTACTCTACCTCTACTGTACTCTACTGTGCTCCACTGTACTCCACTGTAGTCTACCTCTACTGTGCTCCACTGTACTCTACCTCTACTGTGCTCCACTATACTCTACCTCTACTGTGCTCCACTGTACTCTACCTCTACTGTCCTCCACTGTACTCTACCTCTACTGTGCTCCACTGTACTCTCTCTCTACTGTACTCTACCTCTACTGTACTCTACTGTACTCCACCTCTAATGTACTCCACTGTACTCTACCTCTACTGTACTCTACCTCTACTGTACTCCACTGTACTCTACCTCTAATGTGCTCCACTGTACTCTATCTCTACTGTGCTCCACTGTACTCTATTTCTACTGTGGTCCACTGTACTCTATCTCTACTGTACTCCACTTTACTCTATCTCTACTGTACTTCACTGTCCTTTATCTCTAATGTACTCCACTGTACTCTACCTCTATTGTGCTCCATTGTACTCTATCTCTACTGTACTCTATTGTACTCTATCTCTACTTTACTCCACTGTACTCTATCTCTACTGTACTCCACTGTACTCTACCTCTACTGTGCTCCACTGTATCCTACCTCTACTGTACTCCACTGTACTCTCTCTCTACTGTGCTCCACTGTACTCTATCTCTACTGTACTCAGCTGTACTCTACCTCTACTGTGCTCTACTGTTCTCTACCTCTACTGTGCTCTACTCTACTCCACCTCTACTGTGCTCCACTGTACCCTACCTCTACTGTGCTCCACCGTACTCTACCTCTATTGTGCTCCACTGTACTCTACCTCTACTGTACTCCACTGTACTCTATCTCTACTGTACTCCACTGTACTCTACCTCTACTGTACTCCACTGTACTCTATCTCTACTGTACTCCACTCTAATCTACCTCTACTGTCCTCCACTGTACTCTACCTCTACTGTGCTCCACTGTACTCTCTCTCTACTGTACTCTACCTCTACTGTACTCTACTGTGCTCCACTGTACTCCACTGTAGTCTACCTCTACTGTGCTCCACTGTACTCTACCTCCACTGTGCTCCACTATACTCTACCTCTACTGTGCTCCACTGTACTCTACCTCTACTGTCCTCCACTGTACTCTACCTCTACTGTGCTCCACTGTACTCTCTCTCTACTGTACTCTACCTCTACTGTACTCTACTGTACTCCACCTCTAATGTGCTCCACTGTACTCTATCTCTACTGTGCTCCACTGTACTCTATTTCTACTGTGCTCCACTGTACTCTATCTCTACTGTAGTCCACTGTACTCTATCTCTACTGTACTTCACTGTCCTTTATCTCTAATGTACTCCACTGTACTCTACCTCTATTGTGCTCCATTGTACTCTATCTCTACTGTACTCTACTGTACTCTGTCTCTACTTTACTCCACTGTATTCTATCTCTACTGTGCTCCACTGTACTCTACCTCTACTGTGCTCAACTGTACTCTACTGTACTCCACTGTACTCTACCTCTACTGTACTCCACTGTACTCTATCTCTACTGTACTCCACTGTACTCTACCTCTACTCTACTCCACTGTACTCTATCTCTACTGTGGTCCACTGTACTCTACCTCTACTGTGCCCAACTGTACTGTACTCTACCTCTACTGTACTCCACTGTACTCTACCTCTACTGTACTCCACTTTACTCTACCTCTACTGTACTCAACTCTACTCTATCTCTACTGTGCTCCACTCTACTCTACCTCTACTGTACTCCACTGTACTCTATCTCTACTGTACTCCACTGTACTCTACCTATACTGTACTCTACTGTTCTCTACCTCTACTGTACTCCACTGTACTCTATCTCTACTGTGATCCACTGTACTCTACCTCTACTGTACTCCACTGTACTCTATATCTACTGTACTCCACTGTACTCTACCTATACTGTACTCTACTGTTCTCTTCCTCTACTGTACTCCACTGTACTCTATCTCTACTGTGATCCACTGTACTCTACCTCTACTGTACTCCACTGTACTCTATCTCTACTCTACTCCACTGTACTCTACCTCTACTGTACTCTACTGTTCTCTACCTCTACTGTGCTCTACTGTACTCTTCTCTACTGTACTCCACTGTACTCTATCTCTACTGTGATCCACTGTACTCTACCTCTACTGTACTCCACTGTACTCTATCTCTACTGTGATCCACTGTACTCTATCTCTACTGTGCTCCACTGTACTCTACCTCTACTATGCTCCACTGTACTCTATCTGTACTGTGCTCCACTCTACTCTACCTCTACTGTGCTCCACTGTACTCTACCTCTACTGTACTCCACTCTACTCTATCTCTACTGTGCTCCACTGTACTCTATCTCTACTGTACTCCACTGTACTATACCTCTACTGTGCTCTACTGTTCTCTACCTCTACTGTGCTCTACTGTACTCCACCTCTACTGTGCTCCACTGTACCCTACCTCTACTGTGCTCCACTGTACTCTACCTCTACTGTGCTCCACTGTACTCTACCTCTACTGTGCTCCACTGTACTCTACCTCTACTGTGCTCCACTGTACTCTACCTCTACTGTGCTCCACTGTACTCTATCTCTACTGTGCTCCACTGTACTCTATTTCTAATGTACTCTACTGTACTCCACCTCTAATGTGCTCCACTGTACTCTACCTCTACTGTACTCTACCTCTACTGTACTCCACTGTACTCTACCTCTACTGTGCTCTACTGTACTCTATCTCTACTCTGCTCCACTGTACTCTACCTCTACTGTGCTCCACTGTACTCTACCTCTACTGTACTTCACTGTCCTCTATCTCTACTGTACTCCACTGTACTCTACCTCTACTGTGCTCCACTGTACTCTACCTCTACTGTACTCCACTGTACTCTATCTCTACTGTGCTCCACTGTACTCTACCTCTACTGTGCTCCACTGTACTCTACCTCTACTGTGCTCCACTGTACTCTACCTCTACTGTACTCCACTGTACTCTATCTCTACTGTGCTCCACTGTACTCTACCTCTACTGTGCTCAACTGTACTCTACTGTACTCCACTGTACTCTACCTCTACTGTACTCCACTGTACTCTATCTCTACTGTACTCCACTGTACTCTACCTCTACTGTACTCCACTGTACTCTATCGCTACTGTGCTCCTCTGTACTCTACCTCTACTGTGCTCAACTGTACTGTACTGTACTCCACTGTAATCTACCTCTACTGTACTCCACTGTACTCTACCTCTACTGTACTCCACTGTACTCTACCTCTACTGTACTCCACTGTACTCAACTCTACTGTACTCCACTGTACTCTATCTCTACTGTGATCCACTGTACTCTACCTCTACTGTACTCCACTGTACTCTATCTCTACTGTACTCCACTGTACTCTTCCTCTACTGTACTCTACTGTTCTCTACCTCTACTGTGCTCTACTGTACTCTACTCTACTGTACTCCACTGTACTCTATCTCTACTGTGATCCACTGTACTCTACCTCTACTGTACTCCACTTTACTTTATCTCTACTGTGATCCACTGTACTCTATCTCTACTGTGCTCCACTGTACTCTACCTCTACTATGCTCCACTGTACTCTATCTCTACTGTGCTCCACTCTACTCTACCTCTACTGTGCTCCACTGTACTCTACCTCTACTGTACTCCACTGTACTCTATCTCTACTGTACTCCACTGCACTCTACCTCTACTGTGCTCTACTGTTCTCTACCTCTACTGTGCTCTACTGTACTCCACCTCTACTGTGCTCCACTGTACCCTACCTCCACTGTATCCACTGTACTCTACCTCTACTGTGCTCCACTGTACTCTACCTCTACTGTGCTCCACTCTATCCACTGTACTCTACCTCTACTGTGCTCCACTGTACTCTACCTCTACTGTGCTCCACTGTACTCTACCTCTACTGTACTCTACTGTACTCCACCTCTAATGAGCTCCACTGTACTCTGGCTCTACTGTACTCCACTGTACTTTACCTCTACTGTACTCCACTGTACTCTACCTCTACTGTGCTCCACTGTACTCTATTTCTACTGTACTCCTCTGTACTCTACCTCTACTGTGCTCCACTGTACTCTATCTGTAATGTACTCTACTGTACTCTATCTCTACTGTGATCCACTGTACTCTACCTCTGCTGTGCTCCACTGTACTCTATCTCTACTGTACTCCACTGTACTCTACTGTTCTCTACCTCTACTGTACTCTACTGTGCTCCACTGTACTCCACTGTAGTCTACCTCTACTGTGCTCCACTGTACTCTACGTCTACTGTGCTCCACTATACTCTACTTCTACTCTGCTCCACTGTACTCTACCTCTACTGTCCTCCACTGTACTCTACCTCTACTGTGCTCCACTGTACTCTCTCTCTCTACTGTACTCTACCTCTACTGTACTCTGCTGTACTCCACCTCTAATGTGCTCCACTGTACTCTACCTCTACTGTACTCTACCTCTACTGTACTCCACTGTACTCTACCTCTACTGTGCTCTACTGTACTCTATCTCTACTGTGCTCCACTGTACTCTACCTCTACTGTGCTCCACTGTACTCTACCTCTACTGTATTTCACTGTCCTCTATCTCTACTGTACTCCACTGTACTCTACCTCTATTGTCCTCCACTGTACTCTATCTCTACTGTACTCTACTGTACTATATCTCTACTGTACTCCACTGTACTCTATCTCTACTGTACTCCACTGTACTCTACCTCCACTGTACTCTACCTCTACCGTACTCCACTGTACTCTATCTCTACTGTACTCCACTGTACTCTACCTCTACTGTACTCTACTGTTCTCTACCTCTACTGTGCTCTACTGTACTTTACTCTACTGTATTCCACTGTACTCTATCTCTACTGTGATCCACTGTACTCTACCTCTACTGTACTCCACTGTACTCTATCTCTACTGTGATCCACTGTACTCTATCTCTATTGTGCTCCACTGTACTCTACCTCTACTGTGCTCCACTGTACTCTATCTCTACTATGCTCCACTCTACTCTACCTCTACTGTGCTCCACTGTATCCTACCTCTACTGTACTTCACTGTACTCTCTCTCTACTGTGCTCCACTGTACTCTATCTCTACTGTACTCAGCTGTACTCTACCTCTACTGTGCTCTACTGTTCTCCACCTCTACTGTGCTCTACTCTACTCCACCTCTACTGTGCTCCACTGTACCCTACCTCTACTGTGCTCCACCGTACTCTACCTCTACTGTGCTCCACTGTACTCTACCTCTACTGTACTCCACTGTACTCTATCTCTACTGTACTCCACTGTATTCTACCTCTACTGTACTCCACTGTACTCTATCTCTACTGTACTCCACTCTAATCTACCTCTACTGTCCTCCACTGTACTCTACCTCTACTGTGCTCCACTGTACTCTCTCTCTACTGTACTCTACCTCTACTGTACTCTACTGTGCTCCACTGTACTCCACTGTAGTCTACCTCTACTGTGCTCCACTGTACTCTACCTCTACTGTGCTCCACTATACTCTACCTCTACTGTGCTCCACTGTACTCTACCTCTACTGTCCTCCACTGTACTCTACCTCTACTGTGCTCCACTGTACTCTCTCTCTACTGTACTCTACCTCTACTGTACTCTACTGTACTCCACCTCTAATGTACTCCACTGTACTCTACCTCTACTGTACTCTACCTCTACTGTACTCCACTGTACTCTACCTCTAATGTGCTCCACTGTACTCTATCTCTACTGTGCTCCACTGTACTCTATTTCTACTGTGGTCCACTGTACTCTATCTCTACTGTACTCCACTTTACTCTATCTCTACTGTACTTCACTGTCCTTTATCTCTAATGTACTCCACTGTACTCTACCTCTATTGTGCTCCATTGTACTCTATCTCTACTGTACTCTATTGTACTCTATCTCTACTTTACTCCACTGTACTCTATCTCTACTGTACTCCACTGTACTCTACCTCTACTGTGCTCCACTGTATCCTACCTCTACTGTACTCCACTGTACTCTCTCTCTACTGTGCTCCACTGTACTCTATCTCTACTGTACTCAGCTGTACTCTACCTCTACTGTGCTCTACTGTTCTCTACCTCTACTGTGCTCTACTCTACTCCACCTCTACTGTGCTCCACTGTACCCTACCTCTACTGTGCTCCACCGTACTCTACCTCTATTGTGCTCCACTGTACTCTACCTCTACTGTACTCCACTGTACTCTATCTCTACTGTACTCCACTGTACTCTACCTCTACTGTACTCCACTGTACTCTATCTCTACTGTACTCCACTCTAATCTACCTCTACTGTCCTCCACTGTACTCTACCTCTACTGTGCTCCACTGTACTCTCTCTCTACTGTACTCTACCTCTACTGTACTCTACTGTGCTCCACTGTACTCCACTGTAGTCTACCTCTACTGTGCTCCACTGTACTCTACCTCTACTGTGCTCCACTATACTCTACCTCTACTGTGCTCCACTGTACTCTACCTCTACTGTCCTCCACTGTACTCTACCTCTACTGTGCTCCACTGTACTCTCTCTCTACTGTACTCTACCTCTACTGTACTCTACTGTACTCCACCTCTAATGTGCTCCACTGTACTCTATCTCTACTGTGCTCCACTGTACTCTATTTCTACTGTGCTCCACTGTACTCTATCTCTACTGTAGTCCACTGTACTCTATCTCTACTGTACTTCACTGTCCTTTATCTCTAATGTACTCCACTGTACTCTACCTCTATTGTGCTCCATTGTACTCTATCTCTACTGTACTCTACTGTACTCTGTCTCTACTTTACTCCACTGTATTCTATCTCTACTGTGCTCCACTGTACTCTACCTCTACTGTGCTCAACTGTACTCTACTGTACTCCACTGTACTCTACCTCTACTGTACTCCACTGTACTCTATCTCTACTGTACTCCACTGTACTCTACCTCTACTCTACTCCACTGTACTCTATCTCTACTGTGCTCCACTGTACTCTACCTCTACTGTGCCCAACTGTACTGTACTCTACCTCTACTGTACTCCACTGTACTCTACCTCTACTGTACTCCACTTTACTCTACCTCTACTGTACTCAACTGTACTCTATCTCTACTGTGCTCCACTGTACTCTACCTCTACTGTACTCCACTGTACTCTATCTCTACTGTACTCCACTGTACTCTACCTATACTGTACTCTACTGTTCTCTTCCTCTACTGTACTCCACTGTACTCTATCTCTACTGTGATCCACTGTACTCTACCTCTACTGTACTCCACTGTACTCTATATCTACTGTACTCCACTGTACTCTATCTATACTGTACTCTACTGTTCTCTTCCTCTACTGTACTCCACTGTACTCTATCTCTACTGTGATCCACTGTACTCTACCTCTACTGTACTCCACTGTACTCTATCTCTACTCTACTCCACTGTACTCTACCTCTACTGTACTCTACTGTTTTCTACCTCTACTGTGCTCTACTGTACTCTTCTCTACTGTACTCCACTGTACTCTATCTCTACTGTGATCCACTGTACTCTACCTCTACTGTACTCCACTGTACTCTATCTCTACTGTGATCCACTGTACTCTATCTCTACTGTGCTCCACTGTACTCTACCTCTACTATGCTCCACTGTACTCTATCTGTACTGTGCTCCACTCTACTCTACCTCTACTGTGCTCCACTGTACTCTACCTCTACTGTACTCCACTCTACTCTATCTCTACTGTGCTCCACTGTACTCTATCTCTACTGTACTCCACTGTACTATACCTCTACTGTGCTCTACTGTTCTCTACCTCTACTGTGCTCTACTGTACTCCACCTCTACTGTGCTCCACTGTACCCTACCTCTACTGTGCTCCACTGTACTCTACCTCTACTGTGCTCCACTGTACTCTACCTCTACTGTGCTCCACTGTACTCTACCTCTACTGTGCTCCACTGTACTCTACCTCTACTGTGCTCCACTGTACTCTATCTCTACTGTGCTCCACTGTACTCTATTTCTACTGTACTCTACTGTACTCCACCTCTAATGTGCTCCACTGTACTCTACCTCTACTGTACTCTACATCTACTGTACTCCACTGTACTCTACCTCTACTGTGCTCTACTGTACTCTATCTCTACTCTGCTCCACTGTACTCTACCTCTACTGTGCTCCACTGTACTCTACCTCTACTGTACTTCACTGTCCTCTATCTCTACTGTACTCCACTGTACTCTACCTCTACTGTGCTCCACTGTACTCTACCTCTACTGTACTCCACTGTACTCTATCTCTACTGTGCTCCACTGTACTCTACCTCTACTGTGCTCCACTGTACTCTACCTCTACTGTGCTCCACTGTACTCTACCTCTACTGTACTCCACTGTACTCTATCTCTACTGTGCTCCACTGTACTCTACCTCTACTGTGCTCAACTGTACTCTACTGTACTCCACTGTACTCTACCTCTACTGTACTCCACTGTACTCTATCTCTACTGTACTCCACTGTACTCTACCTCTACTGTACTCCACTGTACTCTATCTCTACTGTGCTCCACTGTACTCTACCTCTACTGTGCTCAACTGTACTGTACTGTACTCCACTGTAATCTACCTCTACTGTACTCCACTGTACTCTACTCTACTGTACTCCACTGTACTCTATCTCTACTGTGATCCACTGTACTCTACCTCTACTGTACTCCACTGTACTCTATCTCTACTGTACTCCACTGTACTCTACCTCTACTGTACTCTACTGTTCTCTACCTCTACTGTGCTCTACTGTACTCTACTCTACTGTACTCCACTGTACTCTATCTCTACTGTGATCCACTGTACTCTACCTCTACTGTACTCCACTTTACTTTATCTCTACTGTGATCCACTGTACTCTATCTCTACTGTGCTCCACTGTAGTCTACCTCTACTATGTTCCACTGTACTCTATCTCTACTGTGCTCCACTCTACTCTACCTCTACTGTGCTCCACTGTACTCTACCTCTACTGTGCTCCACTGTACTCTACCTCTACTGTACTCTACTGTACTCCACCTCTAATGAGCTCCACTGTACTCTGGCTCTACTGTACTCCACTGTACTTTACCTCTACTGTACTCCACTGTACTCTACCTCTACTGTGCTCCACTGTACTCTATTTCTACTGTACTCCTCTGTACTCTACCTCTACTGTGCTCCACTGTACTCTATCTGTAATGTACTCTACTGTACTCTATCTCTACTGTGATCCACTGTACTCTACCTCTGCTGTGCTCCACTGTACTCTATCTCTACTGTACTCCACTGTACTCTACTGTTCTCTACCTCTACTGTACTCTACTGTGCTCCACTGTACTCCACTGTAGTCTACCTCTACTGTGCTCCACTGTACTCTACGTCTACTTTGCTCCAATATACTCTACCTCTACTGTGCTCCACTGTACTCTACCTCTACTGTCCTCCACTGTACTCTACCTCTACTGTGCTCCACTGTACTCTCTCTCTACTGTACTCTACCTCTACTGTACTCTGCTGTACTCCACCTCTAATGTGCTCCACTGTACTCTACCTCTACTGTACTCTACCTCTACTGTAATCCACTGTACTCTACCTCTACTGTGCTCTACTGTACTCTATCTCTACTGTGCTCCACTGTACTCTACCTCTACTGTGCTCCACTGTACTCTACCTCTACTGTACTTCACTGTCCTCTATCTCTACTGTACTCCACTGTACTCTTCCTCTATTGTCCTCCACTGTACTCTATCTCTACTGTACTCTACTGTACTATATATCTACTGTACTCCACTGTACTCTATCTCTACTGTACTCCACTGTACTCTACCTCCACTGTACTCTACCTCTACCGTACTCCACTGTACTCTATCTCTACTGTACTCCACTGTACTCTACCTCTACTGTACTCTACTGTTCTCTACCTCTACTGTGCTCTACTGTACTTTACTCTACTGTACTCCACTGTACTCTATCTCTACTGTGATCCACTGTACTCTACCTCTACTGTACTCCACTGTACTCTATCTCTACTGTGATCCACTGTACTCTATCTCTATTGTGCTCCACTGTACTCTACCTCTACTGTGCTCCACTGTACTCTATCTCTACTGTGCTCCACTCTACTCTACCTCTACTGTGCTCCACTGTATCCTACCTCTACTGTACTCCACTGTACTCTCTCTCTACTGTGCTCCACTGTACTCTATCTCTACTGTACTCAGCTGTACTCTACCTCTACTGTGCTCTACTGTTCTCCACCTCTACTGTGCTCTACTCTACTCCACCTCTACTGTGCTCCACTGTACCCTACCTCTACTGTGCTCCACCGTACTCTACCTCTACTGTGCTCCACTGTACTCTACCTCTACTGTACTCCACTGTACTCTATCTCTACTGTACTCCACTGTATTCTACCTCTACTGTACTCCACTGTACTCTATCTCTACTGTACTCCACTCTAATCTACCTCTACTGTCCTCCACTGTACTCTACCTCTACTGTGCTCCACTGTACTCTCTCTCTACTGTACTCTACCTCTACTGTACTCTACTGTGCTCCACTGTACTCCACTGTAGTCTACCTCTACTGTGCTCCACTGTACTCTACCTCTACTGTGCTCCACTATACTCTACCTCTACTGTGCTCCACTGTACTCTACCTCTACTGTCCTCCACTGTACTCTACCTCTACTGTGCTCCACTGTACTCTCTCTCTACTGTACTCTACCTCTACTGTACTCTACTGTACTCCACCTCTAATGTACTCCACTGTACTCTACCTCTACTGTACTCTACCTCTGCTGTACTCCACTGTACTCTACCTCTAATGTGCTCCACTGTACTCTATCTCTACTGTGCTCCACTGTACTCTATTTCTACTGTGCTCCACTGTACTCTATCTCTACTGTACTCCACTTTACTCTATCTCTACTGTACTTCACTGTCCTTTATCTCTAATGTACTCCACTGTACTCTACCTCTATTGTGCTCCATTGTACTCTATCTCTACTGTACTCTATTGTACTCTATCTCTACTTTACTCCACTGTACTCTATCTCTACTGTACTCCACTGTACTCTACCTCTACTGTGCTCCACTGTATCCTACCTCTACTGTACTCCACTGTACTCTCTCTCTACTGTGCTCCACTGTACTCTATCTCTACTGTACTCAGCTGTACTCTACCTCTACTGTGCTCTACTGTTCTCTACCTCTACTGTGCTCTACTCTACTCCACCTCTACTGTGCTCCACTGTACCCTACCTCTACTGTGCTCCACCGTACTCTACCTCTATTGTGCTCCACTGTACTCTACCTCTACTGTACTCCACTGTACTCTATCTCTACTGTACTCCACTGTACTCTACCTCTACTGTACTCCACTGTACTCTATCTCTACTGTACTCCACTCTAATCTACCTCTACTGTCCTCCACTGTTCTCTACCTCTACTGTGCTCCACTGTACTCTCTCTCTACTGTACTCTACCTCTACTGTACTCTACTGTGCTCCACTGTACTCCACTGTAGTCTACCTCTACTGTGCTCCACTGTACTCTACCTCTACTGTGCTCCACTATACTCTACCTCTACTGTGCTCCACTGTACTCTACCTCTACTGTCCTCCACTGTACTCTACCTCTACTGTGCTCCACTGTACTCTCTCTCTACTGTACTCTACCTCTACTGTACTCTACTGTACTCCACCTCTAATGTGCTCCACTGTACTCTATCTCTACTGTGCTCCACTGTACTCTATTTCTACTGTGCTCCACTGTACTCTATCTCTACTGTACTCCACTGTACTCTATCTCTACTGTACTTCACTGTCCTTTATCTCTAATGTACTCCACTGTACTCTACCTCTATTGTGCTCCATTGTACTCTATCTCTACTGTACTCTACTGTACTCTATCTCTACTTTACTCCACTGTATTCTATCTCTACTGTGCTCCACTGTACTCTACCTCTACTGTGCTCCACTATACTCTACCTCTACTGTGCTCCACTGTACTCTACCTCTACTGTCCTCCACTGTACTCTACCTCTACTGTGCTCCACTGTACTCTCTCTCTACTGTACTCTACCTCTACTGTACTCTACTGTACTCCACCTCTAATGTGCTCCACTGTACTCTATCTCTACTGTGCTCCACTGTACTCTATTTCTACTGTGCTCCACTGTACTCTATCTCTACTGTACTCCACTGTACTCTATCTCTACTGTACTTCACTGTCCTTTATCTCTAATGTACTCCACTGTACTCTACCTCTATTGTGCTCCATTGTACTCTATCTCTACTGTACTCTACTGTACTCTATCTCTACTTTACTCCACTGTATTCTATCTCTACTGTGCTCCACTGTACTCTACCTCTACTGTGCTCCACTATACTCTACCTCTACTGTGCTCCACTGTACTCTCTCTCTACTGTACTCTACCTCTACTGTACTCTGCTGTACTCCACCTCTAATGTGCTCCACTGTACTCTACCTCTACTGTACTCTACCTCTACTGTACTCCACTGTACTCTACCTCTACTGTGCTCTACTGTACTCTATCTCTACTGTGCTCCACTGTACTCTACCTCTACTGTGCTCCACTGTACTCTACCTCTACTGTACTTCACTGTCCTCTATCTCTACTGTACTCCACTGTACTCTACCTCTATTGTCCTCCACTGTACTCTATCTCTACTGTACTCCACTGTACTCTACCTCCACTGTACTCTACCTCTACCGTACTCCACTGTACTCTATCTCTACTGTACTCCACTGTACTCTACCTCTACTGTACTCTACTGTTCTCTACCTCTACTGTGCTCTACTGTACTTTACTCTACTGTACTCCACTGTACTCTATCTCTACTGTGATCCACTGTACTCTACCTCTACTGTACTCCACTGTACTCTATCTCTACTGTGATCCACTGTACTCTATCTCTATTGTGCTCCACTGTACTCTACCTCTACTGTGCTCCACTGTACTCTATCTCTACTGTGCTCCACTCTACTCTACCTCTACTGTGCTCCACTGTATCCTACCTCTACTGTACTCCACTGTACTCTCTCTCTACTGTGCTCCACTGTACTCTATCTCTACTGTACTCAGCTGTACTCTACCTCTACTGTGCTCTACTGTTCTCCACCTCTACTGTGCTCTACTCTACTCCACCTCTACTGTGCTCCACTGTACCCTACCTCTACTGTGCTCCACCGTACTCTACCTCTACTGTGCTCCACTGTACTCTACCTCTACTGTACTCCACTGTACTCTATCTCTACTGTACTCCACTGTATTCTACCTCTACTGTACTCCACTGTACTCTATCTCTACTGTACTCCACTCTAATCTACCTCTACTGTCCTCCACTGTACTCTACCTCTACTGTGCTCCACTGTACTCTCTCTCTACTGTACTCTACCTCTACTGTACTCTACTGTGCTCCACTGTACTCCACTGTAGTCTACCTCTACTGTGCTCCAGTGTACTCTACCTCTACTGTGCTCCACTATACTCTACCTCTACTGTGCTCCACTGTACTCTACCTCTACTGTCCTCCACTGTACTCTACCTCTACTGTGCTCCACTGTACTCTCTCTCTACTGTACTCTACCTCTACTGTACTCTACTGTACTCCACCTCTAATGTGCTCCACTGTACTCTACCTCTACTGTACTCTACCTCTACTGTACTCCACTGTACTCTACCTCTACTGTGCTATACTGTACTCTATCTCTACTGTGCTCCACTGTACTCTACCTCTACTGTGCTCCACTGTACTCTCTCTCTACTGTACTCTACCTCTACTGTACTCTACTGTGCTCCACTGTACTCCACTGTAGTCTACCTCTACTGTGCTCCAGTGTACTCTACCTCTACTGTGCTCCACTATACTCTACCTCTACTGTGCTCCACTGTACTCTACCTCTACTGTCCTCCACTGTACTCTACCTCTACTGTGCTCCACTGTACTCTCTCTCTACTGTACTCTACCTCTACTGTACTCTACTGTACTCCACCTCTAATGTGCTCCACTGTACTCTACCTCTACTGTACTCTACCTCTACTGTACTCCACTGTACTCTACCTCTACTGTGCTCTACTGTACTCTATCTCTACTGTGCTCCACTGTACTCTACCTCTACTGTCGTCCACTATACTCTAACTCTACTATACTCCACTGTGCTCTATCTCTACTGTGCTCCACTGTACTCTATTTCTACTGTGCTCCACTGTACTCTATCTCGATTGTACTCCACTGTACTCTATTTCTACTGTACTTCACTGTCCTCTATCTCTACTGTACTCCACTGTACTCTACCTCTATTGTGCTCCACTGTACTCTATATCTACTGTACTCTACTGTACTCTATCTCTACTGTACTCCACTGTACTCTATCTCTACTGTACTCCACTGTACTCTACCTCTACTGTACTCTACTGTACTCTACCTCTACTCGGCTCTACTGTACTCTACTCTACTGTACTACACTGTACTCTACCTCTACTGTGCCCAACTGTACTGTACTCTACCTCTACTGTACTCCACTGTACTCTACCTCTACTGTACTCCACTTTACTCTACCTTTACTGTACTCAACTGTACTCTATCTCTACTGTGCTCCACTGTACTCTACCTCTACTTTACTCCACTGTACTCTATCTCTACTGTACTCCACTGTACTCTACCTATACTGTACTCTACTGTTCTCTTCCTCTACTGTACTCCACTGTACTCTATCTCTACTGTGATCCACTGTACTCTACCTCTACTGTACTCCACTGTACTCTATCTCTACTGTACTCCACTGTACTCTACCTATACTGTACTCTACTGTTCTCTTCCTCTACTGTACTCCACTGTACTCTATCTCTACTGTGATCCACTGTACTCTACCTCTACTGTACTCCACTGTACTCTATCTCTACTCTACTCCACTGTACTCTACCTCTACTGTACTCTACTGTTCTCTACCTCTACTGTGCTCTACTGTACTCTTCTCTACTGTACTCCACTGTACTCTATCTCTACTGTGATCCACTGTACTCTACCTCTACTGTACTCCACTGCACTCTATCTCTACTGTGATCCACTGTACTCTATCTCTACTGTGCTCCACTGTACTCTACCTCTACTATGCTCCACTGTACTCTATCTGTACTGTGCTCCACTCTACTCTACCTCTACTGTGCTCCACTGTACTCTTCTCTACTGTACTCCACTGTACTCTATCTCTACTGTGATCCACTGTACTCTACCCTACTGTACTCCACTGTACTCTATCTCTACTGTGATCCACTGTACTCTATCTCTACTGTGCTCCACTGTACTCTATCTCTACTGTGCTCCACTGTACTCTATCTCTACTGTACTCCACTGTACTCTACCTCTACTGTGCTCTACTGTTCTCTACCTCTACTGTGCTCTACTGTACTCCACCTCTACTGTGCTCCACTGTACCCTACCTCTACTGTGCTCCACTGTACTCTACCTCTACTGTGCTCCACTGTACTCTACCTCTACTGTGCTCCACTGTACTCTAACTCTACTGTGCTCCACTGTACTCTACCTCTACTGTGCTCCACTGTACTCTTTCTCTAGTGTGCTCCACTGTACTCTATTTCTACTGTACTCTACTGTACTCCACCTCTAATGTTTTCCACTGTACTCTACCTCTACTGTACTCTACCTCTACTGTACTCCACTGTACTCTACCTCTACTGTGCTCTACTGTACTCTATCTCTACTCTGCTCCACTGTACTCTACCTCTACTGTGCTCCACTGTACTCTACCTCTACTCTACTTCACTGTCCTCTATCTCTACTGTACTCCACTGTACTCTACCTCTACTGTGCTCCACTGTACTCTACCTCTACTGTACTCCACTGTACTCTATCTCTACTGTGCTCCACTGTACTCTACCTCTACTGTGCTCCACTGTACTCTATCTCTACTGTGCTCCACTGTACTCTACCTCTACTGTGCTCAACTGTACTCTACTGTACTCCACTGTACTCTACCTCTACTGTACTCCACTGTACTCTATCTCTACTGTACTCCACTGTACTCTACCTCTACTGTACTCCACTGTACTCTATCTCTACTGTGCTCCACTGTACTCTACCTCTACTGTGCTCAACTGTACTGTACTGTACTCCACTGTAATCTACCTCTACTCTACTCCACTGTACTCTACCTCTACTGTACTCCACTGTACTCTACTCTACTGTACTCCACTGTACTCTATCTCTACTGTGATCCACTGTACTCTACCTCTACTGTACTCCACTGTACTCTATCTCTACTGTACTCCACTGTACTCTACCTCTACTGTACTCTACTGCTCTCTACCTCTACTGTGCTCTACTGTACTCTACTCTACTGTACTCCACTGTACTCTATCTCTACTGTGATCCACTGTACTCTACCTCTACTGTACTCCACTTTACTTTATCTCTACTAAGATCCACTGTACTCTATCTCTACTGTGCTCCACTGTACTCTACCTCTACTATGCTCCACTGTACTCTATCTCTACTGTGCTCCACTCTACTCTACCTCTACTGTGCTCCACTGTACTCTACCTCTACTGTACTCCACTTTACTTTATCTCTACTGTGATCCACTGTACTCTATCTCTACTGTGCTCCACTGTACTCTACCTCTACTATGCTCCACTGTACTCTATCTCTACTGTGCTCCACTCTACTCTACCTCTACTGTGCTCCACTGTACTCTACCTCTACTGTACTCCACTGTACTCTATCTCTACTGTACTCCACTGCACTCTACCTCTACTGTGCTCTACTGTTCTCTACCTCTACTGTGCTCTACTGTACTCCACCTCTACTGTGCTCCACTGTACCCTACCTCCACTGTATCCACTGTACTCTACCTCTACTGTGCTCCACTGTACTCTACCTCTACTGTGCTCCACTGTATCCACTGTACTCTACCTCTACTGTGCTCCACTGTACTCTACCTCTACTGTGCTCCACTGTACTCTACCTCTACTGTACTCTACTGTACTCCACCTCTAATGAGCTCCACTGTACTCTGGCTCTACTGTACTCCACTGTACTTTACCTCTACTGTACTCCACTGTACTCTACCTCTACTGTGCTCCACTGTACTCTATTTCTACTGTACTCCTCTGTACTCTACCTCTACTGTGCTCCACTGTACTCTATCTGTAATGTACTCTACTGTACTCTATCTCTACTGTGATCCACTGTACTCTACCTCTGCTGTGCTCCACTGTACTCTATCTCTACTGTACTCCACTGTACTCTACTGTTCTCTACCTCTACTGTACTCTACTGTGCTCCACTGTACTCCACTGTAGTCTACCTCTACTGTGCTCCACTGTACTCTACGTCTACTGTGCTCCACTATACTCTACCTCTACTCTGCTCCACTGTACTCTACCTCTACTGTCCTCCACTGTACTCTACCTCTACTGTGCTCCACTGTACTCTCTCTCTACTGTACTCTACCTCTACTGTACTCTGCTGTACTCCACCTCTAATGTGCTCCACTGTACTCTACCTCTACTGTACTCTACCTCTACTGTACTCCACTGTACTCTACCTCTACTGTGCTCTACTGTACTCTATCTCTACTGTGCTCCACTGTACTCTACCTCTACTGTGCTCCACTGTACTCTACCTCTACTGTACTTCACTGTCCTCTATCTCTACTGTACTCCACTGTACTCTACCTCTACTGTACTTCACTGTCCTCTATCTCTACTGTACTCCACTGTACTCTACCTCTATTGTCCTCCACTGTACTCTATCTCTACTGTACTCTACTGTACTATATCTCTACTGTACTCCACTGTACTCTATCTCTACTGTACTCCACTGTACTCTACCTCCACTGTACTCTACCTCTACCGTACTCCACTGTACTCTATCTCTACTGTACTCCACTGTACTCTACCTCTACTGTACTCTACTGTTCTCTACCTCTACTGTGCTCTACTGTACTTTACTCTACTGTACTCCACTGTACTCTATCTCTACTGTGATCCACTGTACTCTACCTCTACTGTACTCCACTGTACTCTATCTCTACTGTGATCCACTGTACTCTATCTCTATTGTGCTCCACTGTACTCTACCTCTACTGTGCTCCACTGTACTCTATCTCTACTGTGCTCCCCTCTACTCTACCTCTACTGTGCTCCACTGTATCCTACCTCTACTGTACTCCACTGTACTCTCTCTCTACTGTGCTCCACTGTACTCTATCTCTACTGTACTCAGCTGTACTCTACCTCTACTGTGCTCTACTGTTCTCCACCTCTACTGTGCTCTACTCTACTCCACCTCTACTGTGCTCCACTGTACCCTACCTCTACTGTGCTCCACCGTACTCTACCTCTACTGTGCTCCACTGTACTCTACCTCTACTGTACTCCACTGTACTCTATCTCTACTGTACTCCACTGTACTCAACCTCTACTGTACTCCACTGTACTCTATCTCTACTGTACTCCACTCTAATCTACCTCTACTGTCCTCCACTGTACTCTACCTCTACTATGCTCCACTGTACTCTCTCTCTACTGTACTCTACCTCTACTGTACTCTACTGTACTCCACCTCTAATGTGCTCCACTGTACTCTACCTCTACTGTACTCTACCTCTACTGTCCTCCACTGTACTCTACCTCTACTGTGCTCCACTGTACTCTCTCTCTACTGTACTCTACCTCTACTGTACTCTACTGTGCTCCACTGTACTCCACTGTAGTCTACCTCTACTGTGCTCCACTGTACTCTACCTCTACTGTGCTCCACTATACTCTACCTCTACTGTGCTCCACTGTACTCTACCTCTACTGTCCTCCACTGTACTCTACCTCTACTGTGCTCCACTGTACTCTCTCTCTACTGTACTCTACCTCTACTGTACTCTACTGTACTCCACCTCTAATGTACTCCACTGTACTCTACCTCTACTGTACTCTACCTCTACTGTACTCCACTGTACTCTACCTCTAATGTGCTCCACTGTACTCTATCTCTACTGTGCTCCACTGTACTCTATTTCTACTGTGCTCCACTGTACTCTATCTCTACTGTACTCCACTTTACTCTATCTCTACTGTACTTCACTGTCCTTTATCTCTAATGTACTCCACTGTACTCTACCTCTATTGTGCTCCATTGTACTCTATCTCTACTGTACTCTATTGTACTCTATCTCTACTTTACTCCACTGTACTCCATCTCTACTGTACTCCACTGTACTCTACCTCTACTGTGCTCCACTGTATCCTACCTCTACTGTACTCCACTGTACTCTCTCTCTACTGTGCTCCACTGTACTCTATCTCTACTGTACTCAGCTCTACTCTACCTCTACTGTGCTCTACTGTTCTCTACCTCTAGTGTGCTCTACTCTACTCCACCTCTACTGTGCTCCACTGTACCCTACCTCTACTGTGCTCCACCGTACTCTACCTCTATTGTGCTCCACTGTACTCTACCTCTACTGTACTCCACTGTACTCTATCTCTACTGTACTCCACTGTACTCTACCTCTACTGTACTCCACTGTACTCTATCTCTACTGTACTCCACTCTAATCTACCTCTACTGTCCTCCACTGTACTCTACCTCTACTGTGCTCCACTGTACTCTCTCTCTACTGTACTCTACCTCTACTGTACTCTACTGTGCTCCACTGTACTCCACTGTAGTCTACCTCTACTGTGCTCCACTGTACTCTACCTCTACTGTGCTCCACTATACTCTACCTCTACTGTGCTCCACTGTACTCTACCTCTACTGTCCTCCACTGTACTCTACCTCTACTGTGCTCCACTGTACTCTCTCTCTACTGTACTCTACCTCTACTGTACTCTACTGTACTCCACCTCTAATGTGCTCCACTGTACTCTATCTCTACTGTGCTCCACTGTACTCTATTTCTGCTGTGCTCCACTGTACTCTATCTCTACTGTACTCCACTGTACTCTATCTCTACTGTACTTCACTGTCCTTTATCTCTAATGTACTCCACTGTACTCTACCTCTATTGTGCTCCATTGTACTCTATCTCTACTGTACTCTACTGTACTCTATCTCTACTTTACTCCACTGTATTCTATCTCTACTGTGCTCCACTGTACTCTACCTCTACTGTGCTCAACTGTACTCTACTGTACTCCACTGTACTCTACCTCTACTGTACTCCACTGTACTCTATCTCTACTGTACTCCACTGTACTCTACCTCTACTCTACTCCACTGTACTCTATCTCTACTGTGCTCCACTGTACTCTACCTCTACTGTGCCCAACTGTACTGTACTCTACCTCTACTGTACTCCACTGTACTCTACCTCTACTGTACTCCACTTTACTCTACCTCTACTGTACTCAACTGTACTCTATCTCTACTGTGCTCCACTGTACTCTACCTCTACTGTACTCCACTGTACTCTATCTCTACTGTACTCCACTGTACTCTACCTATACTGTACTCTACTGTTCTCTTCCTCTACTGTACTCCACTGTACTCTATCTCTACTGTGATCCACTGTACTCTACCTCTACTGTACTCCACTGTACTCTATCTCTACTGTACTCCACTGTACTCTACCTATACTGTACTCTACTGTTCTCTTCCTCTACTGTACTCCACTGTACTCTATCTCTACTGTGATCCACTGTACTCTACCTCTACTGTACTCCACTGTACTCTATCTCTACTCTACTCCACTGTACTCTACCTCTACTGTACTCTACTGTTCTCTACCTCTACTGTGCTCTACTGTACTCTTCTCTAATGTACTCCACTGTACTCTATCTCTACTGTGATCCACTGTACACTACCTCTACTGTACTCCACTGTACTCTATCTCTACTGTGATCCACTGTACTCTATCTCTACTGTGCTCCACTGTACTCTACCTCTACTATGCTCCACTGTACTCTATCTGTACTGTGCTCCACTCTACTCTACCTCTACTGTGCTCCACTGTACTCTACCTCTACTGTACTCCACTCTACTCTATCTCTACTGTACTCCACTGTACTCTATCTCTACTGTACTCCACTGTACTCTACCTATACTGTACTCTACTGTTCTCTTCCTCTACTGTACTCCACTGTACTCTATCTCTACTGTGATCCACTGTACTCTACCTCTACTGTACTCCACTGTACTCTATCTCTACTGTACTCCACTGTACTCTACCTATACTGTACTCTACTGTTCTCTTCCTCTACTGTACTCCACTGTACTCTATCTCTACTGTGATCCACTGTACTCTACCTCTACTGTACTCCACTGTACTCTATCTCTACTCTACTCCACTGTACTCTACCTCTACTGTACTCTACTGTTCTCTACCTCTACTGTGCTCTACTGTACTCTTCTCTACTGTACTCCACTGTACTCTATCTCTACTGTGATCCACTGTACTCTACCTCTACTGTACTCCACTGTACTCTATCTCTACTGTGATCCACTGTACTCTATCTCTACTGTGCTCCACTGTACTCTACCTCTACTATGCTCCACTGTACTCTATCTGTACTGTGCTCCACTCTACTCTACCTCTACTGTGCTCCACTGTACTCTACCTCTACTGTACTCCACTCTACTCTATCTCTACTGTGCTCCACTGTACTCTATCTCTACTGTACTCCACTGTACTATACCTCTACTGTGCTCTACTGTTCTCTACCTCTACTGTGCTCTACTGTACTCCACCTCTACTGTGCTCCACTGTACCCTACCTCTACTGTGCTCCACTGTACTCTACCTCTACTGTGCTCCACTGTACTCTACCTCTACTGTGCTCCACTGTACTCTACCTCTACTGTGCTCCACTGTACTCTATCTCTACTGTGCTCCACTGTACTCTATTTCTACTGTACTCTACTGTACTCCACCTCTAATGTGCTCCACTGTACTCTACCTCTACTGTACTCTACCTCTACTGTACTCCACTGTACTCTACCTCTACTGTGCTCTACTGTACTCTATCTCTACTCTGCTCCACTGTACTCTACCTCTACTGTGCTCCACTGTACTCTACCTCTACTGTACTTCACTGTCCTCTATCTCTACTTCACTCCACTGTACTCTACCTCTACTGTGCTCCACTGTACTCTTCCTCTACTGTACTCCACTGTACTCTATCTCTACTGTGCTCCACTGTACTCTACCTCTACTGTGCTCCACTGTACTCTACCTCTACTGTGCTCCACTGTACTCTACCTCTACTGTACTCCACTGTACTCTATCTCTACTGTGCTCCACTGTACTCTACCTCTACTGTGCTCAACTGTACTCTACTGTACTCCACTGTACTCTACCTCTACTGTACTCCACTGTACTCTATCTTTACTGTACTCCACTGTACTCTACCTCTACTGTACTCCACTGTACTCTATCTCTACTGTGCTCCACTGTACTCTACCTCTACTGTGCTCAACTGTACTGTACTGTACTCCACTGTAATCTACCTCTACTGTACTCCACTGTACTCTACCTCTACTGTACTCCACTGTACTCTACCTCTACTGTACTCCACTGTACTCTACTCTACTGTACTCCACTGTACTCTATCTCTACTGTGATCCACTGTACTCTACCTCTACTGTACTCCACTGTACTCTATCTCTACTGTACTCCACTGTACTCTACCTCTACTGTACTCTACTGTTCTCTACCTCTACTGTGCTCTACTGTACTCTACTCTACTGTACTCCACTGTACTCTATCTCTACTGTGATCCACTGTACTCTACCTCTACTGTCTTCCAATTTACTTTATCTCTACTGTGATCCACTGTACTCTATCTCTACTGTGCTCCACTGTACTCTACCTCTACTATGCTCCACTGTACTCTATCTCTACTGTGCTCCACTCTACTCTACCTCTACTGTGCTCCACTGTACTCTACCTCTACTGTGCTCCACTGTACTCTACCTCTACTGTACTCTACTGTACTCCACCTCTAATGAGCTCCACTGTACTCTGGCTCTACTGTACTCCACTGTACTTTACCTCTACTGTACTCCACTGTACTCTACCTCTACTGTGCTCCACTGTACTCTATTTCTACTGTACTCCTCTGTACTCTACCTCTACTGTGCTCCACTGTACTCTATCTGTAATGTACTCTACTGTACTCTATCTCTACTGTGATCCACTGTACTCTACCTCTGCTGTGCTCCACTGTACTCTATCTCTACTGTACTCCACTGTACTCTACTGTTCTCTACCTCTACTGTACTCTACTGTGCTCCACTGTACTCCACTGTAGTCTACCTCTACTGTGCTCCACTGTACTCTACGTCTACTGTGCTCCACTATACTCTACCTCTACTGTGCTCCACTGTACTCTACCTCTACTGTCCTCCACTGTACTCTACCTCTACTGTGCTCCACTGTACTCTCTCTCTACTGTACTCTACCTCTACTGTACTCTGCTGTACTCCACCTCTAATGTGCTCCACTGTACTCTACCTCTACTGTACTCTACCTCTACTGTACTCCACTGTACTCTACCTCTACTGTGCTCTACTGTACTCTATCTCTACTGTGCTCCACTGTACTCTACCTCTACTGTGCTCCACTGTACTCTACCTCTACTGTACTTCACTGTCCTCTATCTCTACTGTACTCCACTGTACTCTACCTCTATTGTCCTCCACTGTACTCTATCTCTACTGTACTCTACTGTACTATATCTCTACTGTACTCCACTGTACTCTATCTCTACTGTACTCCACTGTACTCTACCTCCACTGTACTCTACCTCTACCGTACTCCACTGTACTCTATCTCTACTGTACTCCACTGTACTCTACCTCTACTGTACTCTACTGTTCTCTACCTCTACTGTGCTCTACTGTACTTTACTCTACTGTACTCCACTGTACTCTATCTCTACTGTGATCCACTGTACTCTACCTCTACTGTACTCCACTGTACTCTATCTCTACTGTGATCCACTTTACTCTATCTCTATTGTGCTCCACTGTACTCTACCTCTACTGTGCTCCACTGTACTCTATCTCTACTGTGCTCCACTCTACTCTACCTCTACTGTGCTCCACTGTATCCTACCTCTACTGTACTCCACTGTACTCTCTCTCTACTGTGCTCCACTGTACTCTATCTCTACTGTACTCAGCTGTACTCTACCTCTACTGTGCTCTACTGTTCTCCACCTCTACTGTGCTCTACTCTACTCCACCTCTACTGTGCTCCACTGTACCCTACCTCTACTGTGCTCCACCGTACTCTACCTCTACTGTGCTCCACTGTACTCTACCTCTACTGTACTCCACAGTACTCTATCTCTACTGTACTCCACTGTATTCTACCTCTACTGTACTCCACTGTACTCTATCTCTACTGTACTCCACTCTAATCTACCTCTACTGTCCTCCACTGTACTCTACCTCTACTGTGCTCCACTGTACTCTCTCTCTAATGTACTCTACCTCTACTGTACTCTACTGTGCTCCACTGTACTCCACTGTAGTCTACCTCTACTGTGCTCCACTGTACTCTACCTCTACTGTGCTCCACTATACTCTACCTCTACTGTGCTCCACTGTACTCTACCTCTACTGTCCTCCACTGTACTCTACCTCTACTGTGCTCCACTGTACTCTCTCTCTACTGTACTCTACCTCTACTGTACTCTACTGTACTCCACCTCTAATGTACTCCACTGAACTCTACCTCTACTGTACTCTACCTCTACTGTACTCCACTGTACTCTACCTCTAATGTGCTCCACTGTACTGTATCTCTACTGTGCTCCACTGTACTCTATTTCTACTGTGCTCCACTGTACTCTATCTCTACTGTACTCCACTTTACTCTATCTCTACTGTACTTCACTGTCCTTTATCTCTAATGTACTCCACTGTACTCTACCTCTATTGTGCTCCATTGTACTCTATCTCTACTGTACTCTATTGTACTCTATCTCTACTTTACTCCACTGTACTCTATCTCTACTGTACTCCACTGTACTCTACCTCTACTGTGCTCCACTGTATCCTACCTCTACTGTACTCCACTGTACTCTCTCTCTACTGTGCTCCACTGTACTCTATCTCTACTGTACTCAGCTGTACTCTACCTCTACTGTGCTCTACTGTTCTCTACCTCTACTGTGCTCTACTCTACTCCACCTCTACTGTGCTCCACTGTACCCTACCTCTACTGTGCTCCACCGTACTCTACCTCTATTGTGCTCCACTGTACTCTACCTCTACTGTACTCCACTGTACTCTATCTCTACTGTACTCCACTGTACTCTACCTCTACTGTACTCCACTGTACTCTATCTCTACTGTACTCCACTCTAATCTACCTCTACTGTCCTCCACTGTACTCTACCTCTACTGTGCTCCACTGTACTCTCTCTCTACTGTACTCTACCTCTACTGTACTCTACTGTGCTCCACTGTACTCCACTGTAGTCTACCTCTACTGTGCTCCACTATACTCTACCTCTACTGTGCTCCACTGTACTCTACCTCTACTGTCCTCCACTGTACTCTACCTCTACTGTGCTCCACTGTACTCTCTCTCTACTGTACTCTACCTCTACTGTACTCTACTGTACTCCACCTCTAATGTTCTCCACTGTACTCTATCTCTACTGTGCTCCACTGTACTCTATTTCTACTGTGCTCCACTGTACTCTATCTCTACTGTACTCCACTGTACTCTATCTCTACTGTACTTCACTGTCCTTTATCTCTAATGTACTCCACTGTACTCTACCTCTATTGTGCTCCATTGTACTCTATCTCTACTGTACTCTACTGTACTCTATCTCTACTTTACTCCACTGTACTCTACCTCTACTGTGCTCTACTGTACTCTATCTCTACTGTGCTCCACTGTACTCTACCTCTACTGTGTTCCACTGTACTCTACCTCTACTGTACTTCACTGTCCTCTATCTCTACTGTACTCCACTGTACTCTACATCTATTGTCCTCCACTGTACTCTAACTCTACTGTACTCTACTGTACTATATCTCTACTGTACTCCACTGTACTCTATCTCTACTTTACTCCACTGTACTCTACCTCCACTGTACTCTACCTCTACCGTACTCCACTGTACTCTATCTCTACTGTACTCCACTGTACTCTACCTCTACTGTACTCTACTGTTCTCTACCTCTACTGTGCTCTAATGTACTTTACTCTACTGTACTCCACTGTACTCTATCTCTACTGTGATCCACTGTACTCTACCTCTACTGTACTCCACTGTACTCTATCTCTACTGTGATCCACTGTACTCTATCTCTATTGAGCTCCACTGTACTCTATCTCTACTGTGCTCCACTGTACTCTATCTCTACTGTGCTCCACTCTACTCTACCTCTACTGTGCTCCACTGTATCCTACCTCTACTGTACTCCACTGTACTCTCTCTCTACTGTGCTCCACTGTACTCTATCTCTACTGTACTCAGCTGTACTCTACCTCTACTGTGCTCTACTGTTCTCTACCTCTACTGTGCTCTACTCTACTCCACCTCTACTGTGCTCCACTGTACCCTACCTCTACTGTGCTCCACCGTACTCTACCTCTACTGTGCTCCACTGTACTCTACCTCTACTGTACTCCACTGTACTCTATCTCTACTGTACTCCACTGTACTCA
This sequence comes from Tiaroga cobitis, assembly GCA_030578255.1. Lineage (NCBI taxonomy): Eukaryota > Metazoa > Chordata > Actinopteri > Cypriniformes > Leuciscidae > Tiaroga > Tiaroga cobitis. Next base: position 31,762,998 of record CM060611.1, on the reverse strand, counting down.
ACCTCTACTGTACTCCACTGTACTCTATCTCTACTGTACTCCACTCTAATCTACCTCTACTGTCCTCCACTGTACTCTACCTCTACTGTGCTCCACTGTACTCTCTCTCTACTGTACTCTACCTCTACTGTACTCTACTGTACTCCACCTCTAATGTGCTCCACTGTACTCTACCTCTACTGTACTCTACCTCTACTGTCCTCCACTGTACTCTACCTCTACTGTGCTCCACTGTACTCTCTCTCTACTGTACTCTACCTCTACTGTACTCTACTGTGCTCCACTGTACTCCACTGTAGTCTACCTCTACTGTGCTCCACTGTACTCTACCTCTACTGTGCTCCACTATACTCTACCTCAACTGTGCTCCACTGTACTCTACCTCTACTGTCCTCCACTGTACTCTATCTCTACTGTGCTCCACTGTACTCTCTCTCTACTGTACTCTACCTCTACTGTACTCTACTGTACTCCACCTCTAATGTGCTCCACTGTACTCTACCTCTACTGTACTCTACCTCTACTGTACTCCAATGTACTCTACCTCTAATGTGCTCCACTGTACTCTATCTCTACTGTGCTCCACTGTACTCTATTTCTACTGTGCTCCACTGTACTCTATCTCTACTGTACTCCACTGTACTCTATCTCTACTGTACTTCACTATCCTTTATCTCTAATGTACTCCACTGTACTCTACCTCTATTGTGCTCCATTGTACTCTATCTCTACTGTACTCTACTGTACTCTATCTCTACTTTACTCCACTGTACTCTATCTCTACTTTACTCCACTGTACTCTATCTCTACTGTACTCCACTGTACTCTATCTCTACTTTACTCCACTGTACTCTATCTCTACTGTACTCCACTGTACTCTACCTCTACTGTGCTCCACTGTACTCTACCTCTACCGTACTCCACTGTACTCTATCTCTACTGTACTCCACTGTACTCTACCTCTACTGTACTCTACTGTTCTCTACCTCTACTGTGCTCTACTCTACTCTACTGTACTCCACTGTACTCTATCTCTACTGTGATCCACTGTACTCTACCTCTACTGTACTCTACTGTACTCTATCTCTACTGTTATCTACTGTACTCTATCTCTACTGTGCTCCACTGTACTCTACCTCTACTGTGCTCCACTGTACTCTATCTCTACTGTGCTCCACTCTACTCTACCTCTACTGTGCTCCACTGTATCCTACCTCTACTGTACTCCACTGTACTCTATATCTACTGTGCTCCACTGTACTCTATCTCTACTGTACTCCACTGTACTCTACCTCTACTGTGCTCCACTGTATCCTACCTCTACTGTACTCCACTGTACTCTATCTCTACTGTGCTCCACTGTACTCTATCTCTACTGTACTCCACTGTACTCTACCTCTACTGTGCTCTACTGTTCTCTACCTCTACTGTGCTCTACTGTACTCAACCTCTACTGTTCTCCACTGTACCCTACCTCTATTGTGCTCCACTGTAATCTACCTCTACTGTGCTCCACTGTACTCTACCTCTACTGTACTCCACTGTATTCTATCTCTACTGTGCTCCACTGTACTCTACCTCTACTGTGCTCAACTGTACTCTACTGTGCTCCACTGTACTCTACCTCTACTGTACTCCACTGTACTCTATCTCTACTGTACTCCACTGTACTCTACCTCTACTGTACTCCACTGTACTCTATCTCTACTGTGCTCTACTGTACTCTACCTCTACTGTGCCCAACTGTACTGTACTCTACTCCACTGTACTCTACCTCTACTGTACTCCACTGTACTCTACATCTACTGTACTCCACTTTACTCTACCTCTACTGTACTCAACTGTACTCTATCTCTACTGTGCTCCACTGTTCTCTACCTCTACTGTACTCCACTGTACTCTATCTCTACTGTACTCCACTGTACTCTACCTATACTGTACTCTACTGTTCTCTTCCTCTACTGTACTCCACTGTACTCTATCTCTACTGTGATCCACTGTACTCTACCTCTACTGTACTCCACTGTACTCTATCTCTACTCCACTCCACTGTACTCTACCTCTACTGTACTCTACTGTTCTCTACCTCTACTGTGCTCTACTGTACTCTTCTCTACTGTACTCCACTGTACTCTATCTCTACTGTGGTCCACTGTACTCTACCTCTACTGTACTCCACTGTACTCTATCTCTACTGTGATCCACTGTACTCTATCTCTACTGTGCTCCACTGTACTCTACCTCTACTATGCTCCACTGTACTCTATCTGTACTGTGCTCCACTCTACTCTACCTCTACTGTGCTCCACTGTACTCTACCTCTACTGTACTCCACTCTACTCTATATCTACTGTGCTCCACTGTACTCTATCTCTACTGTACTCCACTGTACTCTACCTCTACTGTGCTCTACTGTTCTCTACCTCTACTGTGCTCTACTGTACTCCACCTCTACTGTGCTCCACTGTACCCTACCTCTACTGTTCTCCACTGTACTCTACCTCTACTGTGCTCCACTGTACTCTACCTCTACTGTGCTCTACTGTACTCTACCTCTACTGTGCTCCACTGTACTCTACCTCTACTGTGCTCCACTGTACTCTATCTCTACTGTGCTCCACTGTACTCTATTTCTACTGTACTCCTCTGTACTCTACCTCTACTGTGCTCCACTGTACTCTACCTCTACTGTGCTCCACTGTACTCTACCTCTATTGTCCTCCACTGTACTCTATCTCTACTGTACTCTACTGTACTATATCTCTACTGTACTCCACTGTACTCTATCTCTACTGTACTCCACTGTACTCTACCTCCACTGTACTCTACCTCTACCGTACTCCACTGTACTCTATCTCTACTGTACTCCACTGTACTCTACCTCCACTGTACTCTACCTCTACCGTACTCCACTGTACTCTATCTCTACTGTACTCCACTGTACTCTACCTCTACTGTACTCTACTGTTCTCTACCTCTACTGTGCTCTACTGTACTTTACTCTACTGTACTCCACTGTACTCTATCTCTACTGTGATCCACTGTACTCTACCTCTACTGTACTCCACTGTACTCTATCTCTACTGTGATCCACTTTACTCTATCTCTATTGTGCTCCACTGTACTCTACCTCTACTGTGCTCCACTGTACTCTATCTCTACTGTGCTCCACTCTACTCTACCTCTACTGTGCTCCACTGTATCCTACCTCTACTGTACTCCACTGTACTCTCTCTCTACTGTGCTCCACTGTACTCTATCTCTACTGTACTCAGCTGTACTCTACCTCTACTGTGCTCTACTGTTCTCCACCTCTACTGTGCTCTACTCTACTCCACCTCTACTGTGCTCCACTGTACCCTACCTCTACTGTGCTCCACCGTACTCTACCTCTACTGTGCTCCACTGTACTCTACCTCTACTGTACTCCACAGTACTCTATCTCTACTGTACTCCACTGTATTCTACCTCTACTGTACTCCACTGTACTCTATCTCTACTGTACTCCACTCTAATCTACCTCTACTGTCCTCCACTGTACTCTACCTCTACTGTGCTCCACTGTACTCTCTCTCTAATGTACTCTACCTCTACTGTACTCTACTGTGCTCCACTGTACTCCACTGTAGTCTACCTCTACTGTGCTCCACTGTACTCTACCTCTACTGTGCTCCACTATACTCTACCTCTACTGTGCTCCACTGTACTCTACCTCTACTGTCCTCCACTGTACTCTACCTCTACTGTGCTCCACTGTACTCTCTCTCTACTGTACTCTACCTCTACTGTACTCTACTGTACTCCACCTCTAATGTACTCCACTGTACTCTACCTCTACTGTACTCTACCTCTACTGTACTCCACTGTACTCTACCTCTAATGTGCTCCACTGTACTGTATCTCTACTGTGCTCCACTGTACTCTATTTCTACTGTGCTCCACTGTACTCTATCTCTACTGTACTCCACTTTACTCTATCTCTACTGTACTTCACTGTCCTTTATCTCTAATGTACTCCACTGTACTCTACCTCTATTGTGCTCCATTGTACTCTATCTCTACTGTACTCTATTGTACTCTATCTCTACTTTACTCCACTGTACTCTATCTCTACTGTACTCCACTGTACTCTACCTCTACTGTGCTCCACTGTATCCTACCTCTACTGTACTCCACTGTACTCTCTCTCTACTGTGCTCCACTGTACTCTATCTCTACTGTACTCAGCTGTACTCTACCTCTACTGTGCTCTACTGTTCTCTACCTCTACTGTGCTCTACTCTACTCCACCTCTACTGTGCTCCACTGTACCCTACCTCTACTGTGCTCCACCGTACTCTACCTCTATTGTGCTCCACTGTACTCTACCTCTACTGTACTCCACTGTACTCTATCTCTACTGTACTCCACTCTAATCTACCTCTACTGTCCTCCACTGTACTCTACCTCTACTGTGCTCCACTGTACTCTCTCTCTACTGTACTCTACCTCTACTGTACTCTACTGTGCTCCACTGTACTCCACTGTAGTCTACCTCTACTGTGCTCCACTATACTCTACCTCTACTGTGCTCCACTGTACTCTACCTCTACTGTCCTCCACTGTACTCTACCTCTACTGTGCTCCACTGTACTCTCTCTCTACTGTACTCTACCTCTACTGTACTCTACTGTACTCCACCTCTAATGTTCTCCACTGTACTCTATCTCTACTGTGCTCCACTGTACTCTATTTCTACTGTGCTCCACTGTACTCTATCTCTACTGTACTCCACTGTACTCTATCTCTACTGTACTTCACTGTCCTTTATCTCTAATGTACTCCACTGTACTCTACCTCTATTGTGCTCCATTGTACTCTATCTCTACTGTACTCTACTGTACTCTATCTCTACTTTACTCCACTGTACTCTACCTCTACTGTGCTCTACTGTACTCTATCTCTACTGTGCTCCACTGTACTCTACCTCTACTGTGTTCCACTGTACTCTACCTCTACTGTACTTCACTGTCCTCTATCTCTACTGTACTCCACTGTACTCTACATCTATTGTCCTCCACTGTACTCTATCTCTACTGTACTCTACTGTACTATATCTCTACTGTACTCCACTGTACTCTATCTCTACTGTACTCCACTGTACTCTACCTCCACTGTACTCTACCTCTACCGTACTCCACTGTACTCTATCTCTACTGTACTCCACTGTACTCTACCTCTACTGTACTCTACTGTTCTCTACCTCTACTGTGCTCTAATGTACTTTACTCTACTGTACTCCACTGTACTCTATCTCTACTGTGATCCACTGTACTCTACCTCTACCGTACTCCACTGTACTCTATCTCTACTGTACTCCACTGTACTCTACCTCTACTGTACTCTACTGTTCTCTACCTCTACTGTGCTCTACTGTACTTTACTCTACTGTACTCCACTGTACTCTATCTCTACTGTGATCCACTGTACTCTACCTCTACTGTACTCCACTGTACTCTATCTCTACTGTGATCCACTTTACTCTATCTCTATTGTGCTCCACTGTACTCTACCTCTACTGTGCTCCACTGTACTCTATCTCTACTGTGCTCCACTCTACTCTACCTCTACTGTGCTCCACTGTATCCTACCTCTACTGTACTCCACTGTACTCTCTCTCTACTGTGCTCCACTGTACTCTATCTCTACTGTACTCAGCTGTACTCTACCTCTACTGTGCTCTACTGTTCTCCACCTCTACTGTGCTCTACTCTACTCCACCTCTACTGTGCTCCACTGTACCCTACCTCTACTGTGCTCCACCGTACTCTACCTCTACTGTGCTCCACTGTACTCTACCTCTACTGTACTCCACAGTACTCTATCTCTACTGTACTCCACTGTATTCTACCTCTACTGTACTCCACTGTACTCTATCTCTACTGTACTCCACTCTAATCTACCTCTACTGTCCTCCACTGTACTCTACCTCTACTGTGCTCCACTGTACTCTCTCTCTAATGTACTCTACCTCTACTGTACTCTACTGTGCTCCACTGTACTCCACTGTAGTCTACCTCTACTGTGCTCCACTGTACTCTACCTCTACTGTGCTCCACTATACTCTACCTCTACTGTGCTCCACTGTACTCTACCTCTACTGTCCTCCACTGTACTCTACCTCTACTGTGCTCCACTGTACTCTCTCTCTACTGTACTCTACCTCTACTGTACTCTACTGTACTCCACCTCTAATGTACTCCACTGAACTCTACCTCTACTGTACTCTACCTCTACTGTACTCCACTGTACTCTACCTCTAATGTGCTCCACTGTACTGTATCTCTACTGTGCTCCACTGTACTCTATTTCTACTGTGCTCCACTGTACTCTATCTCTACTGTACTCCACTTTACTCTATCTCTACTGTACTTCACTGTCCTTTATCTCTAATGTACTCCACTGTACTCTACCTCTATTGTGCTCCATTGTACTCTATCTCTACTGTACTCTATTGTACTCTATCTCTACTTTACTCCACTGTACTCTATCTCTACTGTACTCCACTGTACTCTACCTCTACTGTGCTCCACTGTATCCTACCTCTACTGTACTCCACTGTACTCTCTCTCTACTGTGCTCCACTGTACTCTATCTCTACTGTACTCAGCTGTACTCTACCTCTACTGTGCTCTACTGTTCTCTACCTCTACTGTGCTCTACTCTACTCCACCTCTACTGTGCTCCACTGTACCCTACCTCTACTGTGCTCCACCGTACTCTACCTCTATTGTGCTCCACTGTACTCTACCTCTACTGTACTCCACTGTACTCTATCTCTACTGTACTCCACTGTACTCTACCTCTACTGTACTCCACTGTACTCTATCTCTACTGTACTCCACTCTAATCTACCTCTACTGTCCTCCACTGTACTCTACCTCTACTGTGCTCCACTGTACTCTCTCTCTACTGTACTCTACCTCTACTGTACTCTACTGTGCTCCACTGTACTCCACTGTAGTCTACCTCTACTGTGCTCCACTATACTCTACCTCTACTGTGCTCCACTGTACTCTACCTCTACTGTCCTCCACTGTACTCTACCTCTACTGTGCTCCACTGTACTCTCTCTCTACTGTACTCTACCTCTACTGTACTCTACTGTACTCCACCTCTAATGTTCTCCACTGTACTCTATCTCTACTGTGCTCCACTGTACTCTATTTCTACTGTGCTCCACTGTACTCTATCTCTACTGTACTCCACTGTACTCTATCTCTACTGTACTTCACTGTCCTTTATCTCTAATGTACTCCACTGTACTCTACCTCTATTGTGCTCCATTGTACTCTATCTCTACTGTACTCTACTGTACTCTATCTCTACTTTACTCCACTGTACTCTACCTCTACTGTGCTCTACTGTACTCTATCTCTACTGTGCTCCACTGTACTCTACCTCTACTGTGTTCCACTGTACTCTACCTCTACTGTACTTCACTGTCCTCTATCTCTACTGTACTCCACTGTACTCTACATCTATTGTCCTCCACTGTACTCTATCTCTACTGTACTCTACTGTACTATATCTCTACTGTACTCCACTGTACTCTATCTCTACTTTACTCCACTGTACTCTACCTCCACTGTACTCTACCTCTACCGTACTCCACTGTACTCTATCTCTACTGTACTCCACTGTACTCTACCTCTACTGTACTCTACTGTTCTCTACCTCTACTGTGCTCTAATGTACTTTACTCTACTGTACTCCACTGTACTCTATCTCTACTGTGATCCACTGTACTCTACCTCTACTGTACTCCACTGTACTCTATCTCTACTGTGATCCACTGTACTCTATCTCTATTGAGCTCCACTGTACTCTATCTCTACTGTGCTCCACTGTACTCTATCTCTACTGTGCTCCACTCTACTCTACCTCTACTGTGCTCCACTGTATCCTACCTCTACTGTACTCCACTGTACTCTCTCTCTACTGTGCTCCACTGTACTCTATCTCTACTGTACTCAGCTGTACTCTACCTCTACTGTGCTCTACTGTTCTCTACCTCTACTGTGCTCTACTCTACTCCACCTCTACTGTGCTCCACTGTACCCTACCTCTACTGTGCTCCACCGTACTCTACCTCTACTGTGCTCCACTGTACTCTACCTCTACTGTACTCCACTGTACTCTATCTCTACTGTACTCCACTGTACTCAACCTCTACTGTACTCCACTGTACTCTATCTCTACTGTACTCCACTCTAATCTACCTCTACTGTCCTCCACTGTACTCTACCTCTACTGTGCTCCACTGTACTCTCTCTCTACTGTACTCTACCTCTACTGTACTCTACTGTACTCCACCTCTAATGTGCTCCACTGTACTCTACCTCTACTGTACTCTACCTCTACTGTCCTCCACTGTACTCTACCTCTACTGTGCTCCACTGTACTCTCTCTCTACTGTACTCTACCTCTACTGTACTCTACTGTGCTCCACTGTACTCCACTGTAGTCTACCTCTACTGTGCTCCACTGTACTCTACCTCTACTGTGCTCCACTATACTCTACCTCAACTGTGCTCCACTGTACTCTACCTCTACTGTCCTCCACTGTACTCTATCTCTACTGTGCTCCACTGTACTCTCTCTCTACTGTACTCTACCTCTACTGTACTCTACTGTACTCCACCTCTAATGTGCTCCACTGTACTCTACCTCTACTGTACTCTACCTCTACTGTACTCCAATGTACTCTACCTCTAATGTGCTCCACTGTACTCTATCTCTACTGTGCTCCACTGTACTCTATTTCTACTGTGCTCCACTGTACTCTATCTCTACTGTACTCCACTGTACTCTATCTCTACTGTACTTCACTATCCTTTATCTCTAATGTACTCCACTGTACTCTACCTCTATTGTGCTCCATTGTACTCTATCTCTACTGTACTCTACTGTACTCTATCTCTACTTTACTCCACTGTACTCTATCTCTACTTTACTCCACTGTACTCTATCTCTACTGTACTCCACTGTACTCTATCTCTACTTTACTCCACTGTACTCTATCTCTACTGTACTCCACTGTACTCTACCTCTACTGTGCTCCACTGTACTCTACCTCTACCGTACTCCACTGTACTCTATCTCTACTGTACTCCACTGTACTCTACCTCTACTGTACTCTACTGTTCTCTACCTCTACTGTGCTCTACTCTACTCTACTGTACTCCACTGTACTCTATCTCTACTGTGATCCACTGTACTCTACCTCTACTGTACTCTACTGTACTCTATCTCTACTGTTATCTACTGTACTCTATCTCTACTGTGCTCCACTGTACTCTACCTCTACTGTGCTCCACTGTACTCTATCTCTACTGTGCTCCACTCTACTCTACCTCTACTGTGCTCCACTGTATCCTACCTCTACTGTACTCCACTGTACTCTATATCTACTGTGCTCCACTGTACTCTATCTCTACTGTACTCCACTGTACTCTACCTCTACTGTGCTCCACTGTATCCTACCTCTACTGTACTCCACTGTACTCTATCTCTACTGTGCTCCACTGTACTCTATCTCTACTGTACTCCACTGTACTCTACCTCTACTGTGCTCTACTGTTCTCTACCTCTACTGTGCTCTACTGTACTCAACCTCTACTGTTCTCCACTGTACCCTACCTCTATTGTGCTCCACTGTAATCTACCTCTACTGTGCTCCACTGTACTCTACCTCTACTGTACTCCACTGTATTCTATCTCTACTGTGCTCCACTGTACTCTACCTCTACTGTGCTCAACTGTACTCTACTGTGCTCCACTGTACTCTACCTCTACTGTACTCCACTGTACTCTATCTCTACTGTACTCCACTGTACTCTACCTCTACTGTACTCCACTGTACTCTATCTCTACTGTGCTCTACTGTACTCTACCTCTACTGTGCCCAACTGTACTGTACTCTACTCCACTGTACTCTACCTCTACTGTACTCCACTGTACTCTACATCTACTGTACTCCACTTTACTCTACCTCTACTGTACTCAACTGTACTCTATCTCTACTGTGCTCCACTGTTCTCTACCTCTACTGTACTCCACTGTACTCTATCTCTACTGTACTCCACTGTACTCTACCTATACTGTACTCTACTGTTCTCTTCCTCTACTGTACTCCACTGTACTCTATCTCTACTGTGATCCACTGTACTCTACCTCTACTGTACTCCACTGTACTCTATCTCTACTCCACTCCACTGTACTCTACCTCTACTGTACTCTACTGTTCTCTACCTCTACTGTGCTCTACTGTACTCTTCTCTACTGTACTCCACTGTACTCTATCTCTACTGTGGTCCACTGTACTCTACCTCTACTGTACTCCACTGTACTCTATCTCTACTGTGATCCACTGTACTCTATCTCTACTGTGCTCCACTGTACTCTACCTCTACTATGCTCCACTGTACTCTATCTGTACTGTGCTCCACTCTACTCTACCTCTACTGTGCTCCACTGTACTCTACCTCTACTGTACTCCACTCTACTCTATATCTACTGTGCTCCACTGTACTCTATCTCTACTGTACTCCACTGTACTCTACCTCTACTGTGCTCTACTGTTCTCTACCTCTACTGTGCTCTACTGTACTCCACCTCTACTGTGCTCCACTGTACCCTACCTCTACTGTTCTCCACTGTACTCTACCTCTACTGTGCTCCACTGTACTCTACCTCTACTGTGCTCTACTGTACTCTACCTCTACTGTGCTCCACTGTACTCTACCTCTACTGTGCTCCACTGTACTCTATCTCTACTGTGCTCCACTGTACTCTATTTCTACTGTACTCCTCTGTACTCTACCTCTACTGTGCTCCACTGTACTCTACCTCTACTGTGCTCCACTGTACTCTACCTCTATTGTCCTCCACTGTACTCTATCTCTACTGTACTCTACTGTACTATATCTCTACTGTACTCCACTGTACTCTATCTCTACTGTACTCCACTGTACTCTACCTCCACTGTACTCTACCTCTACCGTACTCCACTGTACTCTATCTCTACTGTACTCCACTGTACTCTACCTCCACTGTACTCTACCTCTACCGTACTCCACTGTACTCTATCTCTACTGTACTCCACTGTACTCTACCTCTACTGTACTCTACTGTTCTCTACCTCTACTGTGCTCTACTGTACTTTACTCTACTGTACTCCACTGTACTCTATCTCTACTGTGATCCACTGTACTCTACCTCTACTGTACTCCACTGTACTCTATCTCTACTGTGATCCACTTTACTCTATCTCTATTGTGCTCCACTGTACTCTACCTCTACTGTGCTCCACTGTACTCTATCTCTACTGTGCTCCACTCTACTCTACCTCTACTGTGCTCCACTGTATCCTACCTCTACTGTACTCCACTGTACTCTCTCTCTACTGTGCTCCACTGTACTCTATCTCTACTGTACTCAGCTGTACTCTACCTCTACTGTGCTCTACTGTTCTCCACCTCTACTGTGCTCTACTCTACTCCACCTCTACTGTGCTCCACTGTACCCTACCTCTACTGTGCTCCACCGTACTCTACCTCTACTGTGCTCCACTGTACTCTACCTCTACTGTACTCCACAGTACTCTATCTCTACTGTACTCCACTGTATTCTACCTCTACTGTACTCCACTGTACTCTATCTCTACTGTACTCCACTCTAATCTACCTCTACTGTCCTCCACTGTACTCTACCTCTACTGTGCTCCACTGTACTCTCTCTCTAATGTACTCTACCTCTACTGTACTCTACTGTGCTCCACTGTACTCCACTGTAGTCTACCTCTACTGTGCTCCACTGTACTCTACCTCTACTGTGCTCCACTATACTCTACCTCTACTGTGCTCCACTGTACTCTACCTCTACTGTCCTCCACTGTACTCTACCTCTACTGTGCTCCACTGTACTCTCTCTCTACTGTACTCTACCTCTACTGTACTCTACTGTACTCCACCTCTAATGTACTCCACTGTACTCTACCTCTACTGTACTCTACCTCTACTGTACTCCACTGTACTCTACCTCTAATGTGCTCCACTGTACTGTATCTCTACTGTGCTCCACTGTACTCTATTTCTACTGTGCTCCACTGTACTCTATCTCTACTGTACTCCACTTTACTCTATCTCTACTGTACTTCACTGTCCTTTATCTCTAATGTACTCCACTGTACTCTACCTCTATTGTGCTCCATTGTACTCTATCTCTACTGTACTCTATTGTACTCTATCTCTACTTTACTCCACTGTACTCTATCTCTACTGTACTCCACTGTACTCTACCTCTACTGTGCTCCACTGTATCCTACCTCTACTGTACTCCACTGTACTCTCTCTCTACTGTGCTCCACTGTACTCTATCTCTACTGTACTCAGCTGTACTCTACCTCTACTGTGCTCTACTGTTCTCTACCTCTACTGTGCTCTACTCTACTCCACCTCTACTGTGCTCCACTGTACCCTACCTCTACTGTGCTCCACCGTACTCTACCTCTATTGTGCTCCACTGTACTCTACCTCTACTGTACTCCACTGTACTCTATCTCTACTGTACTCCACTCTAATCTACCTCTACTGTCCTCCACTGTACTCTACCTCTACTGTGCTCCACTGTACTCTCTCTCTACTGTACTCTACCTCTACTGTACTCTACTGTGCTCCACTGTACTCCACTGTAGTCTACCTCTACTGTGCTCCACTATACTCTACCTCTACTGTGCTCCACTGTACTCTACCTCTACTGTCCTCCACTGTACTCTACCTCTACTGTGCTCCACTGTACTCTCTCTCTACTGTACTCTACCTCTACTGTACTCTACTGTACTCCACCTCTAATGTTCTCCACTGTACTCTATCTCTACTGTGCTCCACTGTACTCTATTTCTACTGTGCTCCACTGTACTCTATCTCTACTGTACTCCACTGTACTCTATCTCTACTGTACTTCACTGTCCTTTATCTCTAATGTACTCCACTGTACTCTACCTCTATTGTGCTCCATTGTACTCTATCTCTACTGTACTCTACTGTACTCTATCTCTACTTTACTCCACTGTACTCTACCTCTACTGTGCTCTACTGTACTCTATCTCTACTGTGCTCCACTGTACTCTACCTCTACTGTGTTCCACTGTACTCTACCTCTACTGTACTTCACTGTCCTCTATCTCTACTGTACTCCACTGTACTCTACATCTATTGTCCTCCACTGTACTCTATCTCTACTGTACTCTACTGTACTATATCTCTACTGTACTCCACTGTACTCTATCTCTACTGTACTCCACTGTACTCTACCTCCACTGTACTCTACCTCTACCGTACTCCACTGTACTCTATCTCTACTGTACTCCACTGTACTCTACCTCTACTGTACTCTACTGTTCTCTACCTCTACTGTGCTCTAATGTACTTTACTCTACTGTACTCCACTGTACTCTATCTCTACTGTGATCCACTGTACTCTACCTCTACCGTACTCCACTGTACTCTATCTCTACTGTACTCCACTGTACTCTACCTCTACTGTACTCTACTGTTCTCTACCTCTACTGTGCTCTACTGTACTTTACTCTACTGTACTCCACTGTACTCTATCTCTACTGTGATCCACTGTACTCTACCTCTACTGTACTCCACTGTACTCTATCTCTACTGTGATCCACTTTACTCTATCTCTATTGTGCTCCACTGTACTCTACCTCTACTGTGCTCCACTGTACTCTATCTCTACTGTGCTCCACTCTACTCTACCTCTACTGTGCTCCACTGTATCCTACCTCTACTGTACTCCACTGTACTCTCTCTCTACTGTGCTCCACTGTACTCTATCTCTACTGTACTCAGCTGTACTCTACCTCTACTGTGCTCTACTGTTCTCCACCTCTACTGTGCTCTACTCTACTCCACCTCTACTGTGCTCCACTGTACCCTACCTCTACTGTGCTCCACCGTACTCTACCTCTACTGTGCTCCACTGTACTCTACCTCTACTGTACTCCACAGTACTCTATCTCTACTGTACTCCACTGTATTCTACCTCTACTGTACTCCACTGTACTCTATCTCTACTGTACTCCACTCTAATCTACCTCTACTGTCCTCCACTGTACTCTACCTCTACTGTGCTCCACTGTACTCTCTCTCTAATGTACTCTACCTCTACTGTACTCTACTGTGCTCCACTGTACTCCACTGTAGTCTACCTCTACTGTGCTCCACTGTACTCTACCTCTACTGTGCTCCACTATACTCTACCTCTACTGTGCTCCACTGTACTCTACCTCTACTGTCCTCCACTGTACTCTACCTCTACTGTGCTCCACTGTACTCTCTCTCTACTGTACTCTACCTCTACTGTACTCTACTGTACTCCACCTCTAATGTACTCCACTGAACTCTACCTCTACTGTACTCTACCTCTACTGTACTCCACTGTACTCTACCTCTAATGTGCTCCACTGTACTGTATCTCTACTGTGCTCCACTGTACTCTATTTCTACTGTGCTCCACTGTACTCTATCTCTACTGTACTCCACTTTACTCTATCTCTACTGTACTTCACTGTCCTTTATCTCTAATGTACTCCACTGTACTCTACCTCTATTGTGCTCCATTGTACTCTATCTCTACTGTACTCTATTGTACTCTATCTCTACTTTACTCCACTGTACTCTATCTCTACTGTACTCCACTGTACTCTACCTCTACTGTGCTCCACTGTATCCTACCTCTACTGTACTCCACTGTACTCTCTCTCTACTGTGCTCCACTGTACTCTATCTCTACTGTACTCAGCTGTACTCTACCTCTACTGTGCTCTACTGTTCTCTACCTCTACTGTGCTCTAATCTACTCCACCTCTACTGTGCTCCACTGTACCCTACCTCTACTGTGCTCCACCGTACTCTACCTCTATTGTGCTCCACTGTACTCTACCTCTACTGTACTCCACTGTACTCTATCTCTACTGTACTCCACTGTACTCTACCTCTACTGTACTCCACTGTACTCTATCTCTACTGTACTCCACTCTAATCTACCTCTACTGTCCTCCACTGTACTCTACCTCTACTGTGCTCCACTGTACTCTCTCTCTACTGTACTCTACCTCTACTGTACTCTACTGTGCTCCACTGTACTCCACTGTAGTCTACCTCTACTGTGCTCCACTATACTCTACCTCTACTGTGCTCCACTGTACTCTACCTCTACTGTCCTCCACTGTACTCTACCTCTACTGTGCTCCACTGTACTCTCTCTCTACTGTACTCTACCTCTACTGTACTCTACTGTACTCCACCTCTAATGTTCTCCACTGTACTCTATCTCTACTGTGCTCCACTGTACTCTATTTCTACTGTGCTCCACTGTACTCTATCTCTACTGTACTCCACTGTACTCTATCTCTACTGTACTTCACTGTCCTTTATCTCTAATGTACTCCACTGTACTCTACCTCTATTGTGCTCCATTGTACTCTATCTCTACTGTACTCTACTGTACTCTATCTCTACTTTACTCCACTGTACTCTACCTCTACTGTGCTCTACTGTACTCTATCTCTACTGTGCTCCACTGTACTCTACCTCTACTGTGTTCCACTGTACTCTACCTCTACTGTACTTCACTGTCCTCTATCTCTACTGTACTCCACTGTACTCTACATCTATTGTCCTCCACTGTACTCTATCTCTACTGTACTCTACTGTACTATATCTCTACTGTACTCCACTGTACTCTATCTCTACTTTACTCCACTGTACTCTACCTCCACTGTACTCTACCTCTACCGTACTCCACTGTACTCTATCTCTACTGTACTCCACTGTACTCTACCTCTACTGTACTCTACTGTTCTCTACCTCTACTGTGCTCTAATGTACTTTACTCTACTGTACTCCACTGTACTCTATCTCTACTGTGATCCACTGTACTCTACCTCTACTGTACTCCACTGTACTCTATCTCTACTGTGATCCACTGTACTCTATCTCTATTGAGCTCCACTGTACTCTATCTCTACTGTGCTCCACTGTACTCTATCTCTACTGTGCTCCACTCTACTCTACCTCTACTGTGCTCCACTGTATCCTACCTCTACTGTACTCCACTGTACTCTCTCTCTACTGTGCTCCACTGTACTCTATCTCTACTGTACTCAGCTGTACTCTACCTCTACTGTGCTCTACTGTTCTCTACCTCTACTGTGCTCTACTCTACTCCACCTCTACTGTGCTCCACTGTACCCTACCTCTACTGTGCTCCACCGTACTCTACCTCTACTGTGCTCCACTGTACTCTACCTCTACTGTACTCCACTGTACTCTATCTCTACTGTACTCCACTGTACTCAACCTCTACTGTACTCCACTGTACTCTATCTCTACTGTACTCCACTCTAATCTACCTCTACTGTCCTCCACTGTACTCTACCTCTACTGTGCTCCACTGTACTCTCTCTCTACTGTACTCTACCTCTACTGTACTCTACTGTACTCCACCTCTAATGTGCTCCACTGTACTCTACCTCTACTGTACTCTACCTCTACTGTCCTCCACTGTACTCTACCTCTACTGTGCTCCACTGTACTCTCTCTCTACTGTACTCTACCTCTACTGTACTCTACTGTGCTCCACTGTACTCCACTGTAGTCTACCTCTACTGTGCTCCACTGTACTCTACCTCTACTGTGCTCCACTATACTCTACCTCAACTGTGCTCCACTGTACTCTACCTCTACTGTCCTCCACTGTACTCTATCTCTACTGTGCTCCACTGTACTCTCTCTCTACTGTACTCTACCTCTACTGTACTCTACTGTACTCCACCTCTAATGTGCTCCACTGTACTCTACCTCTACTGTACTCTACCTCTACTGTACTCCAATGTACTCTACCTCTAATGTGCTCCACTGTACTCTATCTCTACTGTGCTCCACTGTACTCTATTTCTACTGTGCTCCACTGTACTCTATCTCTACTGTACTCCACTGTACTCTATCTCTACTGTACTTCACTATCCTTTATCTCTAATGTACTCCACTGTACTCTACCTCTATTGTGCTCCATTGTACTCTATCTCTACTGTACTCTACTGTACTCTATCTCTACTTTACTCCACTGTACTCTATCTCTACTTTACTCCACTGTACTCTATCTCTACTGTACTCCACTGTACTCTATCTCTACTTTACTCCACTGTACTCTATCTCTACTGTACTCCACTGTACTCTACCTCTACTGTGCTCCACTGTACTCTACCTCTACCGTACTCCACTGTACTCTATCTCTACTGTACTCCACTGTACTCTACCTCTACTGTACTCTACTGTTCTCTACCTCTACTGTGCTCTACTCTACTCTACTGTACTCCACTGTACTCTATCTCTACTGTGATCCACTGTACTCTACCTCTACTGTACTCTACTGTACTCTATCTCTACTGTTATCTACTGTACTCTATCTCTACTGTGCTCCACTGTACTCTACCTCTACTGTGCTCCACTGTACTCTATCTCTACTGTGCTCCACTCTACTCTACCTCTACTGTGCTCCACTGTATCCTACCTCTACTGTACTCCACTGTACTCTATATCTACTGTGCTCCACTGTACTCTATCTCTACTGTACTCCACTGTACTCTACCTCTACTGTGCTCCACTGTATCCTACCTCTACTGTACTCCACTGTACTCTATCTCTACTGTGCTCCACTGTACTCTATCTCTACTGTACTCCACTGTACTCTACCTCTACTGTGCTCTACTGTTCTCTACCTCTACTGTGCTCTACTGTACTCAACCTCTACTGTTCTCCACTGTACCCTACCTCTATTGTGCTCCACTGTAATCTACCTCTACTGTGCTCCACTGTACTCTACCTCTACTGTACTCCACTGTATTCTATCTCTACTGTGCTCCACTGTACTCTACCTCTACTGTGCTCAACTGTACTCTACTGTGCTCCACTGTACTCTACCTCTACTGTACTCCACTGTACTCTATCTCTACTGTACTCCACTGTACTCTACCTCTACTGTACTCCACTGTACTCTATCTCTACTGTGCTCTACTGTACTCTACCTCTACTGTGCCCAACTGTACTGTACTCTACTCCACTGTACTCTACCTCTACTGTACTCCACTGTACTCTACATCTACTGTACTCCACTTTACTCTACCTCTACTGTACTCAACTGTACTCTATCTCTACTGTGCTCCACTGTTCTCTACCTCTACTGTACTCCACTGTACTCTATCTCTACTGTACTCCACTGTACTCTACCTATACTGTACTCTACTGTTCTCTTCCTCTACTGTACTCCACTGTACTCTATCTCTACTGTGATCCACTGTACTCTACCTCTACTGTACTCCACTGTACTCTATCTCTACTCCACTCCACTGTACTCTACCTCTACTGTACTCTACTGTTCTCTACCTCTACTGTGCTCTACTGTACTCTTCTCTACTGTACTCCACTGTACTCTATCTCTACTGTGGTCCACTGTACTCTACCTCTACTGTACTCCACTGTACTCTATCTCTACTGTGATCCACTGTACTCTATCTCTACTGTGCTCCACTGTACTCTACCTCTACTATGCTCCACTGTACTCTATCTGTACTGTGCTCCACTCTACTCTACCTCTACTGTGCTCCACTGTACTCTACCTCTACTGTACTCCACTCTACTCTATATCTACTGTGCTCCACTGTACTCTATCTCTACTGTACTCCACTGTACTCTACCTCTACTGTGCTCTACTGTTCTCTACCTCTACTGTGCTCTACTGTACTCCACCTCTACTGTGCTCCACTGTACCCTACCTCTACTGTTCTCCACTGTACTCTACCTCTACTGTGCTCCACTGTACTCTACCTCTACTGTGCTCTACTGTACTCTACCTCTACTGTGCTCCACTGTACTCTACCTCTACTGTGCTCCACTGTACTCTATCTCTACTGTGCTCCACTGTACTCTATTTCTACTGTACTCCTCTGTACTCTACCTCTACTGTGCTCCACTGTACTCTACCTCTACTGTGCTCCACTGTACTCTACCTCTATTGTCCTCCACTGTACTCTATCTCTACTGTACTCTACTGTACTATATCTCTACTGTACTCCACTGTACTCTATCTCTACTGTACTCCACTGTACTCTACCTCCACTGTACTCTACCTCTACCGTACTCCACTGTACTCTATCTCTACTGTACTCCACTGTACTCTACCTCCACTGTACTCTACCTCTACCGTACTCCACTGTACTCTATCTCTACTGTACTCCACTGTACTCTACCTCTACTGTACTCTACTGTTCTCTACCTCTACTGTGCTCTACTGTACTTTACTCTACTGTACTCCACTGTACTCTATCTCTACTGTGATCCACTGTACTCTACCTCTACTGTACTCCACTGTACTCTATCTCTACTGTGATCCACTTTACTCTATCTCTATTGTGCTCCACTGTACTCTACCTCTACTGTGCTCCACTGTACTCTATCTCTACTGTGCTCCACTCTACTCTACCTCTACTGTGCTCCACTGTATCCTACCTCTACTGTACTCCACTGTACTCTCTCTCTACTGTGCTCCACTGTACTCTATCTCTACTGTACTCAGCTGTACTCTACCTCTACTGTGCTCTACTGTTCTCCACCTCTACTGTGCTCTACTCTACTCCACCTCTACTGTGCTCCACTGTACCCTACCTCTACTGTGCTCCACCGTACTCTACCTCTACTGTGCTCCACTGTACTCTACCTCTACTGTACTCCACAGTACTCTATCTCTACTGTACTCCACTGTATTCTACCTCTACTGTACTCCACTGTACTCTATCTCTACTGTACTCCACTCTAATCTACCTCTACTGTCCTCCACTGTACTCTACCTCTACTGTGCTCCACTGTACTCTCTCTCTAATGTACTCTACCTCTACTGTACTCTACTGTGCTCCACTGTACTCCACTGTAGTCTACCTCTACTGTGCTCCACTGTACTCTACCTCTACTGTGCTCCACTATACTCTACCTCTACTGTGCTCCACTGTACTCTACCTCTACTGTCCTCCACTGTACTCTACCTCTACTGTGCTCCACTGTACTCTCTCTCTACTGTACTCTACCTCTACTGTACTCTACTGTACTCCACCTCTAATGTACTCCACTGTACTCTACCTCTACTGTACTCTACCTCTACTGTACTCCACTGTACTCTACCTCTAATGTGCTCCACTGTACTGTATCTCTACTGTGCTCCACTGTACTCTATTTCTACTGTGCTCCACTGTACTCTATCTCTACTGTACTCCACTTTACTCTATCTCTACTGTACTTCACTGTCCTTTATCTCTAATGTACTCCACTGTACTCTACCTCTATTGTGCTCCATTGTACTCTATCTCTACTGTACTCTATTGTACTCTATCTCTACTTTACTCCACTGTACTCTATCTCTACTGTACTCCACTGTACTCTACCTCTACTGTGCTCCACTGTATCCTACCTCTACTGTACTCCACTGTACTCTCTCTCTACTGTGCTCCACTGTACTCTATCTCTACTGTACTCAGCTGTACTCTACCTCTACTGTGCTCTACTGTTCTCTACCTCTACTGTGCTCTACTCTACTCCACCTCTACTGTGCTCCACTGTACCCTACCTCTACTGTGCTCCACCGTACTCTACCTCTATTGTGCTCCACTGTACTCTACCTCTACTGTACTCCACTGTACTCTATCTCTACTGTACTCCACTCTAATCTACCTCTACTGTCCTCCACTGTACTCTACCTCTACTGTGCTCCACTGTACTCTCTCTCTACTGTACTCTACCTCTACTGTACTCTACTGTGCTCCACTGTACTCCACTGTAGTCTACCTCTACTGTGCTCCACTATACTCTACCTCTACTGTGCTCCACTGTACTCTACCTCTACTGTCCTCCACTGTACTCTACCTCTACTGTGCTCCACTGTACTCTCTCTCTACTGTACTCTACCTCTACTGTACTCTACTGTACTCCACCTCTAATGTTCTCCACTGTACTCTATCTCTACTGTGCTCCACTGTACTCTATTTCTACTGTGCTCCACTGTACTCTATCTCTACTGTACTCCACTGTACTCTATCTCTACTGTACTTCACTGTCCTTTATCTCTAATGTACTCCACTGTACTCTACCTCTATTGTGCTCCATTGTACTCTATCTCTACTGTACTCTACTGTACTCTATCTCTACTTTACTCCACTGTACTCTACCTCTACTGTGCTCTACTGTACTCTATCTCTACTGTGCTCCACTGTACTCTACCTCTACTGTGTTCCACTGTACTCTACCTCTACTGTACTTCACTGTCCTCTATCTCTACTGTACTCCACTGTACTCTACATCTATTGTCCTCCACTGTACTCTATCTCTACTGTACTCTACTGTACTATATCTCTACTGTACTCCACTGTACTCTATCTCTACTGTACTCCACTGTACTCTACCTCCACTGTACTCTACCTCTACCGTACTCCACTGTACTCTATCTCTACTGTACTCCACTGTACTCTACCTCTACTGTACTCTACTGTTCTCTACCTCTACTGTGCTCTAATGTACTTTACTCTACTGTACTCCACTGTACTCTATCTCTACTGTGATCCACTGTACTCTACCTCTACTGTACTCCACTGTACTCTATCTCTACTGTGATCCACTGTACTCTATCTCTATTGAGCTCCACTGTACTCTATCTCTACTGTGCTCCACTGTACTCTATCTCTACTGTGCTCCACTCTACTCTACCTCTACTGTGCTCCACTGTATCCTACCTCTACTGTACTCCACTGTACTCTCTCTCTACTGTGCTCCACTGTACTCTATCTCTACTGTACTCAGCTGTACTCTACCTCTACTGTGCTCTACTGTTCTCTACCTCTACTGTGCTCTACTCTACTCCACCTCTACTGTGCTCCACTGTACCCTACCTCTACTGTGCTCCACCGTACTCTACCTCTACTGTGCTCCACTGTACTCTACCTCTACTGTACTCCACTGTACTCTATCTCTACTGTACTCCACTGTACTCAACCTCTACTGTACTCCACTGTACTCTATCTCTACTGTACTCCACTCTAATCTACCTCTACTGTCCTCCACTGTACTCTACCTCTACTGTGCTCCACTGTACTCTCTCTCTACTGTACTCTACCTCTACTGTACTCTACTGTACTCCACCTCTAATGTGCTCCACTGTACTCTACCTCTACTGTACTCTACCTCTACTGTCCTCCACTGTACTCTACCTCTACTGTGCTCCACTGTACTCTCTCTCTACTGTACTCTACCTCTACTGTACTCTACTGTGCTCCACTGTACTCCACTGTAGTCTACCTCTACTGTGCTCCACTGTACTCTACCTCTACTGTGCTCCACTATACTCTACCTCAACTGTGCTCCACTGTACTCTACCTCTACTGTCCTCCACTGTACTCTATCTCTACTGTGCTCCACTGTACTCTCTCTCTACTGTACTCTACCTCTACTGTACTCTACTGTACTCCACCTCTAATGTGCTCCACTGTACTCTACCTCTACTGTACTCTACCTCTACTGTACTCCAATGTACTCTACCTCTAATGTGCTCCACTGTACTCTATCTCTACTGTGCTCCACTGTACTCTATTTCTACTGTGCTCCACTGTACTCTATCTCTACTGTACTCCACTGTACTCTATCTCTACTGTACTTCACTATCCTTTATCTCTAATGTACTCCACTGTACTCTACCTCTATTGTGCTCCATTGTACTCTATCTCTACTGTACTCTACTGTACTCTATCTCTACTTTACTCCACTGTACTCTATCTCTACTTTACTCCACTGTACTCTATCTCTACTGTACTCCACTGTACTCTATCTCTACTTTACTCCACTGTACTCTATCTCTACTGTACTCCACTGTACTCTACTTCTACTGTGCTCCACTGTACTCTACCTCTACCGTACTCCACTGTACTCTATCTCTACTGTACTCCACTGTACTCTACCTCTACTGTACTCTACTGTTCTCTACCTCTACTGTGCTCTACTCTACTCTACTGTACTCCACTGTACTCTATCTCTACTGTGATCCACTGTACTCTACCTCTACTGTACTCTACTGTACTCTATCTCTACTGTTATCTACTGTACTCTATCTCTACTGTGCTCCACTGTACTCTACCTCTACTGTGCTCCACTGTACTCTATCTCTACTGTGCTCCACTCTACTCTACCTCTACTGTGCTCCACTGTATCCTACCTCTACTGTACTCCACTGTACTCTATATCTACTGTGCTCCACTGTACTCTATCTCTACTGTACTCCACTGTACTCTACCTCTACTGTGCTCCACTGTATCCTACCTCTACTGTACTCCACTGTACTCTATCTCTACTGTGCTCCACTGTACTCTATCTCTACTGTACTCCACTGTACTCTACCTCTACTGTGCTCTACTGTTCTCTACCTCTACTGTGCTCTACTGTACTCAACCTCTACTGTTCTCCACTGTACCCTACCTCTATTGTGCTCCACTGTAATCTACCTCTACTGTGCTCCACTGTACTCTACCTCTACTGTACTCCACTGTATTCTATCTCTACTGTGCTCCACTGTACTCTACCTCTACTGTGCTCAACTGTACTCTACTGTGCTCCACTGTACTCTACCTCTACTGTACTCCACTGTACTCTATCTCTACTGTACTCCACTGTACTCTACCTCTACTGTACTCCACTGTACTCTATCTCTACTGTGCTCTACTGTACTCTACCTCTACTGTGCCCAACTGTACTGTACTCTACTCCACTGTACTCTACCTCTACTGTACTCCACTGTACTCTACATCTACTGTACTCCACTTTACTCTACCTCTACTGTACTCAACTGTACTCTATCTCTACTGTGCTCCACTGTTCTCTACCTCTACTGTACTCCACTGTACTCTATCTCTACTGTACTCCACTGTACTCTACCTATACTGTACTCTACTGTTCTCTTCCTCTACTGTACTCCACTGTACTCTATCTCTACTGTGATCCACTGTACTCTACCTCTACTGTACTCCACTGTACTCTATCTCTACTCCACTCCACTGTACTCTACCTCTACTGTACTCTACTGTTCTCTACCTCTACTGTGCTCTACTGTACTCTTCTCTACTGTACTCCACTGTACTCTATCTCTACTGTGGTCCACTGTACTCTACCTCTACTGTACTCCACTGTACTCTATCTCTACTGTGATCCACTGTACTCTATCTCTACTGTGCTCCACTGTACTCTACCTCTACTATGCTCCACTGTACTCTATCTGTACTGTGCTCCACTCTACTCTACCTCTACTGTGCTCCACTGTACTCTACCTCTACTGTACTCCACTCTACTCTATATCTACTGTGCTCCACTGTACTCTATCTCTACTGTACTCCACTGTACTCTACCTCTACTGTGCTCTACTGTTCTCTACCTCTACTGTGCTCTACTGTACTCCACCTCTACTGTGCTCCACTGTACCCTACCTCTACTGTGCTCCACTGTACTCTACCTCTACTGTGCTCCACTGTACTCTACCTCTACTGTGCTCTACTGTACTCTACCTCTACTGTGCTCCACTGTACTCTACCTCTACTGTGCTCCACTGTACTCTATCTCTACTGTGCTCCACTGTACTCTATTTCTACTGTACTCCTCTGTACTCTACCTCTACTGTGCTCCACTGTACTCTACCTCTACTGTGCTCCACTGTACTCTATCTGTAATGTACTCTACTGTACTCTATCTCTACTGTGATCCACTGTACTCTACCTCTGCTGTGCTCCACTGTACTCTATCTCTACTGTACTCCACTGTACTCTACTGTTCTCTACCTCTACTGTACTCTACTGTGCTCCACTGTACTTCACTGTAGTCTACCTCTACTGTGCTCCACTGTACTCTACCTCTACTGTGCTCCACTATAATTTACCTCTACTGTGCTCCACTGTACTCTACCTCTACTGTCCTCCACTGTACTCTACCTCTACTGTGCTCCACTGTACTCTCTCTCTACTGTACTCTACCTCTACTGTACTCTACTGTACTCCACCTCTAATGTGCTCCACTGTACTCTACCTCTACTGTACTCTACCTCTACTGTACTCCACTCTACTCTACCTCTACTGTGCTCTACTGTACTCTATCTCTACTGTGCTCCACTGTACTCTACCTCTACTGTACTCCACTATACTCTAACTCTACTATACTCCACTGTGCTCTATCTCTACTGTGCTCCACTGTACTCTATTTCTACTGTGCTCCACTGTACTCTATCTCATTGTACTCCAATGTACTCTATTTCTACTGTACTTCACTGTCCTCTATCTCTACTGTACTCCACTGTACTCTACCTCTATTGTGCTCCACTGTACTCTATATCTACTGTACTCTACTGTACTCTATCTCTACTGTACTCCACTGTACTCTATCTCTACTGTACTCCACTGTACTCTACCTCTACTGTACTCTACTGTACTCTATCTCTACTGTACTCCACTGTACTCTATCTCTACTGTACTCCACTGTACTCTACCTCTACTGTACTCTACTGTTCTCTACCTCTACTCGGCTCTACTGTACTCTACTCTACTGTACTACACTGTACTCTATCTCTACTGTGATCCACTGTACTCTACTTCTACTGTACTCCACTGTAATCTATCTCTACTGTATCCACTGTACTCTATCTCTACTGTGCTCCACTGTACTCTACCTCTACTGTGCTCCACTGTACTCTATCTCTACTGTGCTCCTCTCTACTCTACCTCTACTGTGCTCCACTGTATCCTACCTCTACTGTACTCCACTGTACTCTATCTCTACTGTGCTCCACTTTACTCTATCTCTACTGTACTCCACTGTACTCTACCTCTACTGTGCTCTACTGTTCTCTACCTCTATTGTGCTCTACTGTACTCCACCTCTACTGTGCTCCACTCTACTCTACCTCTACTGTGCTCCACTGTATCCTACCTCTACTGTGCTCTACTGTACTCTATCTCTACTGTGCTCCACTGTACTCTACCTCTACTGTACTCCACTATACTCTAACTCTACTATACTCCACTGTACTCTATCTCTACTGTGCTCCACTGTACTCTATTTCTACTGTGCTCCACTGTACTCTATCTCTATTGTACTCCATTGTACTCTATTTCTACTGTACTTCACTGTCCTCTATCTCTACTGTACTCCACTGTACTCTACCTCTATTGTGCTCCACTGTACTCTATATCTACTGTACTCTACTGTACTCTATCTCTACTGTACTCCACTGTACTCTATCTCTACTGTACTCCACTGTACTCTACCTCTACTGTACTCTACTGTACTCTATCTCTACTGTACTCCACTGTACTCTATCTCTACTGTACTCCACTGTACTCTACCTCTACTGTACTCTACTGTTCTCTACCTCTACTCGGCTCTACTGTACTCTACTCTACTGTACTACACTGTACTCTATCTCTACTGTGATCCACTGTACTCTACTTCTACTGTACTCCACTGTAATCTATCTCTACTGTATCCACTGTACTCTATCTCTACTGTGCTCCACTGTACTCTACCTCTACTGTGCTCCACTGTACTCTACCTCTACCGTACTCCACTGTACTCTATCTCTACTGTACTCCACTGTACTCTACCTCAACTGTACTCTACTGTTCTCTACCTCTACTGTGCTCTACTCTACTCTACTGTACTCCACTGTACTCTATCTCTACTGTGATCCACTGTACTCTACCTCTACTGTACTCTACTGTACTCTATCTCTACTGTGATCTACTGTACTCTATCTCTACTGTGCTCCACTGTACTCTACCTCTACTGTGCTCCACTGTACTCTATCTCTACTGTGCTCCACTCTACTCTACCTCTACTGTGCTCCACTGTATCCTACCTCTACTGTACTCCACTGTACTCTATCTCTACTGTGCTCCACTGTACTCTATCTCTACTGTACTCCACTGTACTCTACCTCTACTGTGCTCTACTGTTCTCTACCTCTACTGTGCTCTACTGTACTCCACCTCTACTGTTCTCCACTGTACCCTACCTCTATTGTGCTCCACTGTACTCTACCTCTACTGTACTCCACTGTATTCTATCTCTACTGTGCTCCACTGTACTCTACCTCTACTGTGCTCAACTGTACTCTACTGTACTCCACTGTACTCTACCTCTACTGTACTCCACTGTACTCTCTCTACTGTACTCCACTGTACTCTACCTCTACTGTACTCCACTGTACTCTATCTCTACTTTGCTCCACTGTACTCTACCTCTACTGTGCCCAACTGTACTGTACTCTACCTCTACTGTACTCCACTGTACTCTACCTCTACTGTACTCCACTTTACTCTACCTCTACTGTACTCAACTGTACTCTATCTCTACTGTGCTCCACTGTACTCTACCTCTACTGTACTCCACTGTACTCTATCTCTACTGTACTCCACTGTACTCTACCTATACTGTACTCTACTGTTCTCTTCCTCTACTGTACTCCACTGTACTCTATCTCTACTGTGATCCACTGTACTCTACCTCTACTGTACTCCACTGTACTCTATCTCTACTGTACTCCACTGTACTCTACCTATACTGTACTCTACTGTTCTCTTCCTCTACTGTACTCCACTGTACTCTATCTCTACTGTGATCCACTGTACTCTACCTCTACTGTACTCCACTGTACTCTATCTCTACTCTACTCCACTGTACTCTACCTCTACTGTACTCTACTGTTCTCTACCTCTACTGTGCTCTACTGTACTCTTCTCTACTGT
Organism: Tiaroga cobitis; assembly: GCA_030578255.1. Classification (NCBI taxonomy): domain Eukaryota; kingdom Metazoa; phylum Chordata; class Actinopteri; order Cypriniformes; family Leuciscidae; genus Tiaroga; species Tiaroga cobitis. Next base: position 31,735,070 of record CM060611.1, on the reverse strand, counting down.
ACTCCACTGTACTCTATCTCTACTGTGATCCACTGTACTCTACCTCTACTGTACTCCACTGTACTCTATCTCTACTGTGATCCACTGTACTCTATCTCTACTGTGCTCCACTGTACTCTACCTCTACTTTGCTCCACTGTACTCTATCTGTACTGTGCTCCACTCTACTCTACCTCTACTGTGCTCCACTGTACTCTACCTCTACTGTACTCCACTCTACTCTATCTCTACTGTGCTCCACTGTACTCTATCTCTACTGTACTCCACTGTACTCTTCATCTACTGTGCTCTACTGTTCTCTACCTCTACTGTGCTCTACTGTACTCCACCTCTACTGTGCTCCACTGTACCCTACCTCTACTGTGCTCCACTGTACTCTACCTCTACTGTGCTCCACTGTACTCTACCTCTACTGTGCTCCACTGTACTCTAACTCTACTGTGCTCCACTGTACTCTACCTCTACTGTGCTCCACTGTACTCTATCTCTACTGTGCTCCACTGTACTCTATTTCTACTGTACTCTACTGTACTCCACCTCTAATGTTTTCCACTGTACTCTACCTCTACTGTACTCTACCTCTACTGTACTCCACTGTACTCTACCTCTACTGTGCTCTACTGTACTCTATCTCTACTCTGCTCCACTGTACTCTACCTCTACTGTGCTCCACTGTACTCTACCTCTACTGTACTTCACTGTCCTATATCTCTACTGTACTCCACTGTACTCTACCTCTACTGTGCTCCACTGTACTCTACCTCTACTGTACTCCACTGTACTCTATCTCTACTGTGCTCCACTGTACTCTACCTCTACTGTGCTCCACTGTACTCTACCTCTACTGTGCTCCACTGTACTCTACCTCTACTGTACTCCACTGTACACTATCTCTACTGTGCTCCACTGTACTCTACCTCTACTGTGCTCAACTGTACTCTACTGTACTCCACTGTACTCTACCTCTACTGTACTCCACTGTACTCTATCTCTACTGTACCCCACTGTACTCTACCTCTACTGTACTCCACTGTACTCTATCTCTACTGTGCTCTACTGTACTCTACCTCTACTGTGCCCAACTGTACTGTACTCTACTCCACTGTACTCTACCTCTACTGTACTCCACTGTACTCTACATCTACTGTACTCCACTTTACTCTACCTCTACTGTACTCCACTGTACTCTATCTCTACTGTGCTCCACTGTACTCTATTTCTATTGTGCTCCACTGTACTCTATCTCTACTGTACTCCACTATACTCTATCTCTACTGTACTTCACTATCCTTTATCTCTAATGTACTCCACTGTACTCTACCTCTATTGTGCTCCATTGTACTCTATCTCTACTGTACTCTACTGTACTCTATCTCTACTTTACTCCACTGTACTCTATCTCTACTGTACTCCACTGTACTCTACCTCTACTGTGCTCCACTGTACTCTACCTCTACCGTACTCCACTGTACTCTATCTCTACTGTACTCCACTGTACTCTACCTCTACTGTACTCTACTGTTCTCTACCTCTACTGTGCTCTACTCTACTCTACTGTACTCCACTGTACTCTATCTCTACTGTGATCCACTGTACTCTACCTCTACTGTACTCTACTGTACTCTATCTCTACTGTGATCTACTGTACTCTATCTCTACTGTGCTCCACTGTACTCTACCTCTACTGTGCTCCACTGTACTCTATCTCTACTGTGCTCCACTCTACTCTACCTCGACTGTGCTCCACTGTATCCTACCTCTACTGTACTCCACTGTACTCTATCTCTACTGTGCTCCACTGTACTCTATCTCTACTGTACTCCACTGTACTCTACCTCTACTGTGCTCCACTGTATCCTACCTCTACTGTACTCCACTGTACTCTATCTCTACTGTGCTCCACTGTACTCTATCTCTACTGTACTCCACTGTACTCTACCTCTACTGTGCTCTACTGTTCTCTACCTCTACTGTGCTCTACTGTACTCCACCTCTACTGTTCTCCACTGTACCCTACCTCTATTGTGCTCCACTGTAATCTACCTCTACTGTGCTCCACTGTACTCTACCTCTACTGTACTCCACTGTATTCTATCTCTACTGTGCTCCACTGTACTCTACCTCTACTGTGCTCAACTGTACTCTACTGTGCTCCACTGTACTCTACCTCTACTGTACTCCACTGTACTCTATCTCTACTGTACTCCACTGTACTCTACCTCTACTGTACTCCACTGTACTCTATCTCTACTGTGCTCTACTGTACTCTACCTCTACTGTGCCCAACTGTACTGTACTCTACTCCACTGTACTCTACCTCTACTGTACTCCACTGTACTCTACATCTACTGTACTCCACTTTACTCTACCTCTACTGTACTCAACTGTACTCTATCTCTACTGTGCTCCACTGTTCTCTACCTCTACTGTACTCCACTGTACTCTATCTCTACTGTACTCCACTGTACTCTACCTATACTGTACTCTACTGTTCTCTTCCTCTACTGTACTCCACTGTACTCTATCTCTACTGTGATCCACTGTACTCTACCTCTACTGTACTCCACTGTACTCTATCTCTACTCCACTCCACTGTACTCTACCTCTACTGTACTCTACTGTTCTCTACCTCTACTGTGCTCTACTGTACTCTTCTCTACTGTACTCCACTGTACTCTATCTCTACTGTGATCCACTGTACTCTACCTCTACTGTACTCCACTGTACTCTATCTCTACTGTGATCCACTGTACTCTATCTCTACTGTGCTCCACTGTACTCTACCTCTACTATGCTCCACTGTACTCTACCTGTACTGTGCTCCACTCTACTCTACCTCTACTGTGCTCCACTGTACTCTACCTCTACTGTATTCCACTCTACTCTATCTCTACTGTGCTCCACTGTACTCTATCTTTACTGTACTCCACTGTACTCTACCTCTACTGTGCTCTACTGTACTCTACCTCTACTGTGCTCTACTGTACTCCACCTCTACTGTGCTCCACTGTACTCTACCTCTACTGTGCTCCACTGTACTCTACCTCTACTGTGCTCTACTGTACTCTACCTCTACTGTGCTCCACTGTACTCTACCTCTACTGTGCTCCACTGTACTCTATCTCTACTGTGCTCCACTGTACTCTATTTCTACTGTACTCCTCTGTACTCTACCTCTACTGTGCTCCACTGTACTCTACCTCTACTGTGCTCCACTGTACTCTATCTGTAATGTACTCTACTGTACTCTATCTCTACTGTGATCCACTGTACTCTACCTCTGCTGTGCTCCACTGTACTCTATCTCTACTGTACTCCACTGTACTCTACTGTTCTCTACCTCTACTGTACTCTACTGTGCTCCACTGTACTTCACTGTAGTCTACCTCTACTGTGCTCCACTGTACTCTACCTCTACTGTGCTCCACTATAATTTACCTCTACTGTGCTCCACTGTACTCTACCTCTACTGTCCTCCACTGTACTCTACCTCTACTGTGCTCCACTGTACTCTCTCTCTACTGTACTCTACCTCTACTGTACTCTACTGTACTCCACCTCTAATGTGCTCCACTGTACTCTACCTCTACTGTACTCTACCTCTACTGTACTCCACTCTACTCTACCTCTACTGTGCTCTACTGTACTCTATCTCTACTGTGCTCCACTGTACTCTACCTCTACTGTACTCCACTATACTCTAACTCTACTATACTCCACTGTGCTCTATCTCTACTGTGCTCCACTGTACTCTATTTCTACTGTGCTCCACTGTACTCTATCTCGATTGTACTCCACTGTACTCTATTTCTACTGTACTTCACTGTCCTCTATCTCTACTGTACTCCACTGTACTCTACCTCTATTGTGCTCCACTGTACTCTATATCTACTGTACTCTACTGTACTCTATCTCTACTGTACTCCACTGTACTCTATCTCTACTGTACTCCACTGTACTCTACCTCTACTGTACTCTACTGTACTCTATCTCTACTGTACTCCACTGTACTCTATCTCTACTGTACTCCACTGTACTCTACCTCTACTGTACTCTACTGTTCTCTACCTCTACTCGGCTCTACTGTACTCTACTCTACTGTACTACACTGTACTCTATCTCTACTGTGATCCACTGTACTCTACTTCTACTGTACTCCACTGTAATCTATCTCTACTGTATCCACTGTACTCTATCTCTACTGTGCTCCACTGTACTCTACCTCTACTGTGCTCCACTGTACTCTATCTCTACTGTGCTCCTCTCTACTCTACCTCTACTGTGCTCCACTGTATCCTACCTCTACTGTAGTCCACTGTACTCTATCTCTACTGTGCTCCACTTTACTCTATCTCTACTGTACTCCACTGTACTCTACCTCTACTGTGCTCTACTGTTCTCTACCTCTACTGTGCTCTACTGTACTCCACCTCTACTGTGCTCCACTCTACTCTACCTCTACTGTGCTCCACTGTATCCTACCTCTACTGTGCTCTACTGTACTCTATCTCTACTGTGCTCCACTGTACTCTACCTCTACTGTACTCCACTATACTCTAACTCTACTATACTCCACTGTACTCTATCTCTACTGTGCTCCACTGTACTCTATTTCTACTGTGCTCCACTGTACTCTATCTCTATTGTACTCCATTGTACTCTATTTCTACTGTACTTCACTGTCCTCTATCTCTACTGTACTCCACTGTACTCTACCTCTATTGTGCTCCACTGTACTCTATATCTACTGTACTCTACTGTACTCTATCTCTACTGTACTCCACTGTACTCTATCTCTACTGTACTCCACTGTACTCTACCTCTACTGTACTCTACTGTACTCTATCTCTACTGTACTCCACTGTACTCTACCTCTACTGTACTCTACTGTTCTCTACCTCTACTCGGCTCTACTGTACTCTACTCTACTGTACTACACTGTACTCTATCTCTACTGTGATCCACTGTACTCTACTTCTACTGTACTCCACTGTAATCTATCTCTACTGTATCCACTGTACTCTATCTCTACTGTGCTCCACTGTACTCTACCTCTACTGTGCTCCACTGTACTCTACCTCTACCGTACTCCACTGTACTCTATCTCTACTGTACTCCACTGTACTCTACCTCAACTGTACTCTACTGTTCTCTACCTCTACTGTGCTCTACTCTACTCTACTGTACTCCACTGTACTCTATCTCTACTGTGATCCACTGTACTCTACCTCTACTGTACTCTACTGTACTCTATCTCTACTGTGATCTACTGTACTCTATCTCTACTGTGCTCCACTGTACTCTACCTCTACTGTGCTCCACTGTACTCTATCTCTACTGTGCTCCACTCTACTCTACCTCTACTGTGCTCCACTGTATCCTACCTCTACTGTACTCCACTGTACTCTATCTCTACTGTGCTCCACTGTACTCTATCTCTACTGTACTCCACTGTACTCTACCTCTACTGTGCTCTACTGTTCTCTACCTCTACTGTGCTCTACTGTACTCCACCTCTACTGTTCTCCACTGTACCCTACCTCTATTGTGCTCCACTGTACTCTACCTCTACTGTACTCCACTGTATTCTATCTCTACTGTGCTCCACTGTACTCTACCTCTACTGTGCTCAACTGTACTCTACTGTACTCCACTGTACTCTACCTCTACTGTACTCCACTGTACTCTATCTCTACTGTACTCCACTGTACTCTACCTCTACTGTACTCCACTGTACTCTATCTCTACTTTGCTCCACTGTACTCTACCTCTACTGTGCCCAAATGTACTGTACTCTACCTCTACTGTACTCCACTGTACTCTACCTCTACTGTACTCCACTTTACTCTACCTCTACTGTACTCAACTGTACTCTATCTCTACTGTACTCCACTGTACTCTACCTCTACTGTACTCCACTGTACTCTATCTCTACTGTACTCCACTGTACTCTACCTATACTGTACTCTACTGTTCTCTTCCTCTACTGTACTCCACTGTACTCTATCTCTACTGTGATCCACTGTACTCTACCTCTACTGTACTCCACTGTACTCTATCTCTACTGTACTCCACTGTACTCTACCTATACTGTACTCTACTGTTCTCTTCCTCTACTGTACTCCACTCTACTCTATCTCTACTGTGATCCACTGTACTCTACCTCTACTGTACTCCACTGTACTCTATCTCTACTCTACTCGACTGTACTCTACCTCTACTGTACTCTACTGTTCTCTACCTCTACTGTGCTCTACTGTACTCTTCTCTACTGTACTCCACTGTACTCTATCTCTACTGTGATCCACTGTACTCTACCTCTACTGTACTCCACTGTACTCTATCTCTACTGTGATCCACTGTACTCTATCTCTACTGTGCTCCACTGTACTCTACCTCTACTATGCTCCACTGTACTCTATCTGTACTGTGCTCCACTCTACTCTACCTCTACTGTGCTCCACTGTACTCTACCTCTACTGTACTCCACTCTACTCTATCTCTACTGTGCTCCACTGTACTCTATCTCTACTGTACTCCACTGTACTCTACATCTACTGTGCTCTACTGTTCTCTACCTCTACTGTGCTCTACTGTACTCCACCTCTACTGTGCTCCAATGTACCCTACCTCTACTGTGCTCCACTGTACTCTACCTCTACTGTGCTCCACTGTACTCTACCTCTACTGTGCTCCACTGTACTCTAACTCTACTGTGCTCCACTGTACTCTACCTCTACTGTGCTCCACTGTACTATATCTCTACTGTGCTCCACTGTACTCTATTTCTACTGTACTCTACTGTACTCCACCTCTAATGTTTTCCACTGTACTCTACCTCTACTGTACTCTACCTCTACTGTACTCCACTGTACTCTACCTCTACTGTGCTCTACTGTACTCTATCTCTACTCTGCTCCACTGTACTCTACCTCTACTGTGCTCCACTGTACTCTACCTCTACTGTACTTCACTGTCCTATATCTCTACTGTACTCCACTGTACTCTACCTCTACTGTGCTCCACTGTACTCTACCTCTACTGTACTCCACTGTACTCTATCTCTACTGTGCTCCACTGTACTCTACCTCTACTGTGCTCCACTGTACTCTACCTCTACTGTGCTCCACTGTACTCTACCTCTACTGTACTCCACTGTACTCTATCTCTACTGTGCTCCACTGTACTCTACCTCTACTGTGCTCAACTGTACTCTACTGTACTCCACTGTACTCTACCTCTACTGTACTCCACTGTACTCTATCTCTACTGTACCCCACTGTACTCTACCTCTACTGTACTCCACTGTACTCTATCTCTACTGTGCTCCACTGTACTCTACCTCTACTGTGCTCAACTGTACTGTACTGTACTCCACTGTAATCTACCTCTACTGTACTCCACTGTACTCTACCTCTACTGTACTCCACTGTACTCTACTCTACTGTACTCCACTGTACTCTATCTCTACTGTGATCCACTGTACTCTACCTCTACTGTACTCCACTGTACTCTATCTCTACTGTACTCCACTGTACTCTACCTCTACTGTACTCTACTGTTCTCTACCTCTACTGTGCTCTACTGTACTCTACTCTACTGTACTCCACTGTACTCTATCTCTACTGTGATCCACTGTATTCTACCTCTACTGTACTCCACTTTACTTTATCTCTACTGTGATCCACTGTACTCTATCTCTACTGTGCTCCACTGTACTCTACCTCTACTATGCTCCACTGTACTCTATCTCTACTGTGCTCCACTCTACTCTACCTCTACTGTGCTCCACTGTACTCTACCTCTACTGTACTCCACTTTACTTTATCTCTACTGTGATCCACTGTACTCTATCTCTACTGTGCTCCACTGTACTCTACCTCTACTATGCTCCACTGTACTCTATCTCTACTGTGCTCCACTCTACTCTACCTCTACTGTGCTCCACTGTACTCTACCTCTACTGTACTCCACTTTACTTTATCTCTACTGTGATCCACTGTACTCTATCTCTACTGTGCTCCACTGTACTCTACCTCTACTATGCTCCACTGTACTCTATCTCTACTGTGATCCACTGTACTCTACCTCTACTGTACTCCACTGTACTCTATCTCTACTGTACTCCACTGTACTCTACCTCTACTGTACTCTACTGTTCTCTACCTCTACTGTGCTCTACTGTACTCTACTCTACTGTACTCCACTGTACTCTATCTCTACTGTGATCCACTGTACTCTACCTCTACTGTACTCCACTTTACTTTATCTCTACTGTGATCCACTGTACTCTATCTCTACTGTGCTCCACTGTACTCTACCTCTACTATGCTCCACTGTACTCTATCTCTACTGTGCTCCACTCTACTCTACCTCTACTGTGCTCCACTGTACTCTACCTCTACTGTACTCCACTGTACTCTATCTCTACTGTACTCCACTGCACTCTACCTCTACTGTGCTCTACTGTTCTCTACCTCTACTGTGCTCTACTGTACTCCACCTCTACTGTGCTCCACTGTACCCTACCTCCACTGTATCCACTGTACTCTACCTCTACTGTGCTCCACTGTACTCTACCTCTACTGTGCTCCACTGTATCCACTGTACTCTACCTCTACTGTGCTCCACTGTACTCTACCTCTACTGTGCTCCACTGTACTCTACCTCTATTGTACTCTACTGTACTCCACCTCTAATGAGCTCCACTGTACTCTGGCTCTACTGTACTCCACTGTACTTTACCTCTACTGTACTCCACTGTACTCTACCTCTACTGTGCTCCACTGTACTCTATTTCTACTGTACTCCTCTGTACTCTACCTCTACTGTGCTCCACTGTACTCTATCTGTAATGTACTCTACTGTACTCTATCTCTACTGTGATCCACTGTACTCTACCTCTGCTGTGCTCCACTGTACTCTATCTCTACTGTACTCCACTGTACTCTACTGTTCTCTACCTCTACTGTACTCTACTGTGCTCCACTCTACTCCACTGTAGTCTACCTCTACTGTGCTCCACTGTACTCTACGTCTACTGTGCTCCACTATACTCTACCTCTACTCTGCTCCACTGTACTCTACCTCTACTGTCCTCCACTGTACTCTACCTCTACTGTGCTCCACTGTACTCTCTCTCTACTGTACTCTACCTCTACTGTACTCTGCTGTACTCCACCTCTAATGTGCTCCACTGTACTCTACCTCTACTGTACTCCACTGTACTCTATCTCTACTGTGATCCACTGTACTCTATCTCTACTGTGCTCCACTGTACTCTACCTCTACTATGCTCCACTGTACTCTATCTGTACTGTGCTCCACTCTACTCTACCTCTACTGTGCTCCACTGTACTCTACCTCTACTGTACTCCACTCTACTCTATCTCTACTGTGCTCCACTGTACTCTATCTCTACTGTACTCCACTGTACTCTACCTCTACTGTGCTCTACTGTTCTCTACCTCTACTGTGCTCTACTGTACTCCACCTCTACTGTGCTCCACTGTACCCTACCTCTACTGTGCTCCACTGTACTCTACCTCTACTGTGCTCCACTGTACTCTACCTCTACTGTGCTCCACTGTACTCTAACTTTACTGTGCTCCACTGTACTCTACCTCTACTGTGCTCCACTGTACTCTATCTCTACTGTGCTCCACTGTACTCTATTTCTACTGTACTCTACTGTACTCCACCTCTAATGTTTTCCACTGTACTCTACCTCTACTGTACTCTACCTCTACTGTACTCCACTGTACTCTACCTCTACTGTGCTCTACTGTACTCTATCTCTACTCTGCTCCACTGTACTCTACCTCTACTGTGCTCCACTGTACTCTACCTCTACTGTACTTCACTGTCCTCTATTTCTACTGTGCTCCACTGTACTCTACCTCTACTGTGCTCAACTGTACTCTACTGTACTCCACTGTACTCTACCTCTATTGTACTCCACTGTACTCTATCTCTAATGTACTCCACTGTACTCTACCTCTACTGTACTCCACTGTACTCTATCTCTACTGTGCTCCACTGTACTCTACCTCTACTGTGCTCAACTGTACTGTACTGTACTCCACTGTAATCTACCTCTGCTGTACTCCACTGTACTCTACCTCTACTGTACTCCACTGTACTCTACTCTACTGTACTCCACTGTACTCTATCTCTACTGTGATCCACTGTACTCTACCTCTACTGTACTCCACTGTACTCTATCTCTACTGTACTCCACTGTACTCTACCTCTACTGTGATCTACTGTACTCTATCTCTACTGTGCTCCACTGTACTCTACCTCTACTGTGCTCCACTGTACTCTATCTCTACTGTGCTCCACTCTACTCTACCTCGACTGTGCTCCACTGTATCCTACCTCTACTGTACTCCACTGTACTCTATCTCTACTGTGCTCCACTGTACTCTATCTCTACTGTACTCCACTGTACTCTACCTCTACTGTGCTCCACTGTATCCTACCTCTACTGTACTCCACTGTACTCTATCTCTACTGTGCTCCACTGTACTCTATCTCTACTGTACTCCACTGTACTCTACCTCTACTGTGCTCTACTGTTCTCTACCTCTACTGTGCTCTACTGTACTCCACCTCTACTGTTCTCCACTGTACCCTACCTCTATTGTGCTCCACTGTAATCTACCTCTACTGTGCTCCACTGTACTCTACCTCTACTGTACTCCACTGTATTCTATCTCTACTGTGCTCCACTGTACTCTACCTCTACTGTGCTCAACTGTACTCTACTGTGCTCCACTGTACTCTACCTCTACTGTACTCCACTGTACTCTATCTCTACTGTACTCCACTGTACTCTACCTCTACTGTACTCCACTGTACTCTATCTCTACTGTGCTCTACTGTACTCTACCTCTACTGTGCCCAACTGTACTGTACTCTACTCCACTGTACTCTACCTCTACTGTACTCCACTGTACTCTACATCTACTGTACTCCACTTTACTCTACCTCTACTGTACTCAACTGTACTCTATCTCTACTGTGCTCCACTGTTCTCTACCTCTACTGTACTCCACTGTACTCTATCTCTACTGTACTCCACTGTACTCTACCTATACTGTACTCTACTGTTCTCTTCCTCTACTGTACTCCACTGTACTCTATCTCTACTGTGATCCACTGTACTCTACCTCTACTGTACTCCACTGTACTCTATCTCTACTCCACTCCACTGTACTCTACCTCTACTGTACTCTACTGTTCTCTACCTCTACTGTGCTCTACTGTACTCTTCTCTACTGTACTCCACTGTACTCTATCTCTACTGTGATCCACTGTACTCTACCTCTACTGTACTCCACTGTACTCTATCTCTACTGTGATCCACTGTACTCTATCTCTACTGTGCTCCACTGTACTCTACCTCTACTATGCTCCACTGTACTCTACCTGTACTGTGCTCCACTCTACTCTACCTCTACTGTGCTCCACTGTACTCTACCTCTACTGTATTCCACTCTACTCTATCTCTACTGTGCTCCACTGTACTCTATCTTTACTGTACTCCACTGTACTCTACCTCTACTGTGCTCTACTGTACTCTACCTCTACTGTGCTCTACTGTACTCCACCTCTACTGTGCTCCACTGTACTCTACCTCTACTGTGCTCCACTGTACTCTACCTCTACTGTGCTCTACTGTACTCTACCTCTACTGTGCTCCACTGTACTCTACCTCTACTGTGCTCCACTGTACTCTATCTCTACTGTGCTCCACTGTACTCTATTTCTACTGTACTCCTCTGTACTCTACCTCTACTGTGCTCCACTGTACTCTACCTCTACTGTGCTCCACTGTACTCTATCTGTAATGTACTCTACTGTACTCTATCTCTACTGTGATCCACTGTACTCTACCTCTGCTGTGCTCCACTGTACTCTATCTCTACTGTACTCCACTGTACTCTACTGTTCTCTACCTCTACTGTACTCTACTGTGCTCCACTGTACTTCACTGTAGTCTACCTCTACTGTGCTCCACTGTACTCTACCTCTACTGTGCTCCACTATAATTTACCTCTACTGTGCTCCACTGTACTCTACCTCTACTGTCCTCCACTGTACTCTACCTCTACTGTGCTCCACTGTACTCTCTCTCTACTGTACTCTACCTCTACTGTACTCTACTGTACTCCACCTCTAATGTGCTCCACTGTACTCTACCTCTACTGTACTCTACCTCTACTGTACTCCACTCTACTCTACCTCTACTGTGCTCTACTGTACTCTATCTCTACTGTGCTCCACTGTACTCTACCTCTACTGTACTCCACTATACTCTAACTCTACTATACTCCACTGTGCTCTATCTCTACTGTGCTCCACTGTACTCTATTTCTACTGTGCTCCACTGTACTCTATCTCGATTGTACTCCACTGTACTCTATTTCTACTGTACTTCACTGTCCTCTATCTCTACTGTACTCCACTGTACTCTACCTCTATTGTGCTCCACTGTACTCTATATCTACTGTACTCTACTGTACTCTATCTCTACTGTACTCCACTGTACTCTATCTCTACTGTACTCCACTGTACTCTACCTCTACTGTACTCTACTGTACTCTATCTCTACTGTACTCCACTGTACTCTATCTCTACTGTACTCCACTGTACTCTACCTCTACTGTACTCTACTGTTCTCTACCTCTACTCGGCTCTACTGTACTCTACTCTACTGTACTACACTGTACTCTATCTCTACTGTGATCCACTGTACTCTACTTCTACTGTACTCCACTGTAATCTATCTCTACTGTATCCACTGTACTCTATCTCTACTGTGCTCCACTGTACTCTACCTCTACTGTGCTCCACTGTACTCTATCTCTACTGTGCTCCTCTCTACTCTACCTCTACTGTGCTCCACTGTATCCTACCTCTACTGTATCCACTGTACTCTATCTCTACTGTGCTCCACTGTACTCTACCTCTACTGTACTCCACTATACTCTAACTCTACTATACTCCACTGTGCTCTATCTCTACTGTGCTCCACTGTACTCTATTTCTACTGTGCTCCACTGTACTCTACCTCTACTGTACTCTACTGTACTCTATCTCTACTGTACTCCACTGTACTCTATCTCTACTGTACTCCACTGTACTCTACCTCTACTGTACTCTACTGTTCTCTACCTCTACTCGGCTCTACTGTACTCTACTCTACTGTACTACACTGTACTCTATCTCTACTGTGATCCACTGTACTCTACTTCTACTGTACTCCACTGTAATCTATCTCTACTGTATCCACTGTACTCTATCTCTACTGTGCTCCACTGTACTCTACCTCTACTGTGCTCCACTGTACTCTATCTCTACTGTGCTCCTCTCTACTCTACCTCTACTGTGCTCCACTGTATCCTACCTCTACTGTAGTCCACTGTACTCTATCTCTACTGTGCTCCACTTTACTCTATCTCTACTGTACTCCACTGTACTCTACCTCTACTGTGCTCTACTGTTCTCTACCTCTACTGTGCTCTACTGTACTCCACCTCTACTGTGCTCCACTCTACTCTACCTCTACTGTGCTCCACTGTATCCTACCTCTACTGTGCTCTACTGTACTCTATCTCTACTGTGCTCCACTGTACTCTACCTCTACTGTACTCCACTATACTCTAACTCTACTATACTCCACTGTACTCTATCTCTACTGTGCTCCACTGTACTCTATTTCTACTGTGCTCCACTGTACTCTATCTCTATTGTACTCCATTGTACTCTATTTCTACTGTACTTCACTGTCCTCTATCTCTACTGTACTCCACTGTACTCTACCTCTATTGTGCTCCACTGTACTCTATATCTACTGTACTCTACTGTACTCTATCTCTACTGTACTCCACTGTACTCTATCTCTACTGTACTCCACTGTACTCTACCTCTACTGTACTCTACTGTACTCTATCTCTACTGTACTCCACTGTACTCTACCTCTACTGTACTCTACTGTTCTCTACCTCTACTCGGCTCTACTGTACTCTACTCTACTGTACTACACTGTACTCTATCTCTACTGTGATCCACTGTACTCTACTTCTACTGTACTCCACTGTAATCTATCTCTACTGTATCCACTGTACTCTATCTCTACTGTGCTCCACTGTACTCTACCTCTACTGTGCTCCACTGTACTCTACCTCTACCGTACTCCACTGTACTCTATCTCTACTGTACTCCACTGTACTCTACCTCAACTGTACTCTACTGTTCTCTACCTCTACTGTGCTCTACTCTACTCTACTGTACTCCACTGTACTCTATCTCTACTGTGATCCACTGTACTCTACCTCTACTGTACTCTACTGTACTCTATCTCTACTGTGATCTACTGTACTCTATCTCTACTGTGCTCCACTGTACTCTACCTCTACTGTGCTCCACTGTACTCTATCTCTACTGTGCTCCACTCTACTCTACCTCTACTGTGCTCCACTGTATCCTACCTCTACTGTACTCCACTGTACTCTATCTCTACTGTGCTCCACTGTACTCTATCTCTACTGTACTCCACTGTACTCTACCTCTACTGTGCTCTACTGTTCTCTACCTCTACTGTGCTCTACTGTACTCCACCTCTACTGTTCTCCACTGTACCCTACCTCTATTGTGCTCCACTGTACTCTACCTCTACTGTACTCCACTGTATTCTATCTCTACTGTGCTCCACTGTACTCTACCTCTACTGTGCTCAACTGTACTCTACTGTACTCCACTGTACTCTACCTCTACTGTACTCCACTGTACTCTATCTCTACTGTACTCCACTGTACTCTACCTCTACTGTACTCCACTGTACTCTATCTCTACTTTGCTCCACTGTACTCTACCTCTACTGTGCCCAAATGTACTGTACTCTACCTCTACTGTACTCCACTGTACTCTACCTCTACTGTACTCCACTTTACTCTACCTCTACTGTACTCAACTGTACTCTATCTCTACTGTACTCCACTGTACTCTACCTCTACTGTACTCCACTGTACTCTATCTCTACTGTACTCCACTGTACTCTACCTATACTGTACTCTACTGTTCTCTTCCTCTACTGTACTCCACTGTACTCTATCTCTACTGTGATCCACTGTACTCTACCTCTACTGTACTCCACTGTACTCTATCTCTACTGTACTCCACTGTACTCTACCTATACTGTACTCTACTGTTCTCTTCCTCTACTGTACTCCACTCTACTCTATCTCTACTGTGATCCACTGTACTCTACCTCTACTGTACTCCACTGTACTCTATCTCTACTCTACTCGACTGTACTCTACCTCTACTGTACTCTACTGTTCTCTACCTCTACTGTGCTCTACTGTACTCTTCTCTACTGTACTCCACTGTACTCTATCTCTACTGTGATCCACTGTACTCTACCTCTACTGTACTCCACTGTACTCTATCTCTACTGTGATCCACTGTACTCTATCTCTACTGTGCTCCACTGTACTCTACCTCTACTATGCTCCACTGTACTCTATCTGTACTGTGCTCCACTCTACTCTACCTCTACTGTGCTCCACTGTACTCTACCTCTACTGTACTCCACTCTACTCTATCTCTACTGTGCTCCACTGTACTCTATCTCTACTGTACTCCACTGTACTCTACATCTACTGTGCTCTACTGTTCTCTACCTCTACTGTGCTCTACTGTACTCCACCTCTACTGTGCTCCAATGTACCCTACCTCTACTGTGCTCCACTGTACTCTACCTCTACTGTGCTCCACTGTACTCTACCTCTACTGTGCTCCACTGTACTCTAACTCTACTGTGCTCCACTGTACTCTACCTCTACTGTGCTCCACTGTACTATATCTCTACTGTGCTCCACTGTACTCTATTTCTACTGTACTCTACTGTACTCCACCTCTAATGTTTTCCACTGTACTCTACCTCTACTGTACTCTACCTCTACTGTACTCCACTGTACTCTACCTCTACTGTGCTCTACTGTACTCTATCTCTACTCTGCTCCACTGTACTCTACCTCTACTGTGCTCCACTGTACTCTACCTCTACTGTACTTCACTGTCCTATATCTCTACTGTACTCCACTGTACTCTACCTCTACTGTGCTCCACTGTACTCTACCTCTACTGTACTCCACTGTACTCTATCTCTACTGTGCTCCACTGTACTCTACCTCTACTGTGCTCCACTGTACTCTACCTCTACTGTGCTCCACTGTACTCTACCTCTACTGTACTCCACTGTACTCTATCTCTACTGTGCTCCACTGTACTCTACCTCTACTGTGCTCAACTGTACTCTACTGTACTCCACTGTACTCTACCTCTACTGTACTCCACTGTACTCTATCTCTACTGTACCCCACTGTACTCTACCTCTACTGTACTCCACTGTACTCTATCTCTACTGTGCTCCACTGTACTCTACCTCTACTGTGCTCAACTGTACTGTACTGTACTCCACTGTAATCTACCTCTACTGTACTCCACTGTACTCTACCTCTACTGTACTCCACTGTACTCTACTCTACTGTACTCCACTGTACTCTATCTCTAATGTGATCCACTGTACTCTACCTCTACTGTACTCCACTGTACTCTATCTCTACTGTACTCCACTGTACTCTACCTCTACTGTACTCTACTGTTCTCTACCTCTACTGTGCTCTACTGTACTCTACTCTACTGTACTCCACTGTACTCTATCTCTACTGTGATCCACTGTATTCTACCTCTACTGTACTCCACTTTACTTTATCTCTACTGTGATCCACTGTACTCTATCTCTACTGTGCTCCACTGTACTCTACCTCTACTATGCTCCACTGTACTCTATCTCTACTGTGCTCCACTCTACTCTACCTCTACTGTGCTCCACTGTACTCTACCTCTACTGTACTCCACTTTACTTTATCTCTACTGTGATCCACTGTACTCTATCTCTACTGTGCTCCACTGTACTCTACCTCTACTATGCTCCACTGTACTCTATCTCTACTGTGCTCCACTGTACTCTACCTCTACTGTGCTCAACTGTACTGTACTGTACTCCACTGTAATCTACCTCTACTGTACTCCACTGTACTCTACCTCTACTGTACTCCACTGTACTCTACTCTACTGTACTCCACTGTACTCTATCTCTACTGTGATCCACTGTACTCTACCTCTACTGTACTCCACTGTACTCTATCTCTACTGTACTCCACTGTACTCTACCTCTACTGTACTCTACTGTTCTCTACCTCTACTGTGCTCTACTGTACTCTACTCTACTGTACTCCACTGTACTCTATCTCTACTGTGATCCACTGTACTCTACCTCTACTGTACTCCACTTTACTTTATCTCTACTGTGATCCACTGTACTCTATCTCTACTGTGCTCCACTGTACTCTACCTCTACTATGCTCCACTGTACTCTATCTCTACTGTGCTCCACTCTACTCTACCTCTACTGTGCTCCACTGTACTCTACCTCTACTGTACTCCACTGTACTCTATCTCTACTGTACTCCACTGCACTCTACCTCTACTGTGCTCTACTGTTCTCTACCTCTACTGTGCTCTACTGTACTCCACCTCTACTGTGCTCCACTGTACCCTACCTCCACTGTATCCACTGTACTCTACCTCTACTGTGCTCCACTGTACTCTACCTCTACTGTGCTCCACTGTATCCACTGTACTCTACCTCTACTGTGCTCCACTGTACTCTACCTCTACTGTGCTCCACTGTACTCTACCTCTATTGTACTCTACTGTACTCCACCTCTAATGAGCTCCACTGTACTCTGGCTCTACTGTACTCCACTGTACTTTACCTCTACTGTACTCCACTGTACTCTACCTCTACTGTGCTCCACTGTACTCTATTTCTACTGTACTCCTCTGTACTCTACCTCTACTGTGCTCCACTGTACTCTATCTGTAATGTACTCTACTGTACTCTATCTCTACTGTGATCCACTGTACTCTACCTCTGCTGTGCTCCACTGTACTCTATCTCTACTGTACTCCACTGTACTCTACTGTTCTCTACCTCTACTGTACTCTACTGTGCTCCACTCTACTCCACTGTAGTCTACCTCTACTGTGCTCCACTGTACTCTACGTCTACTGTGCTCCACTATACTCTACCTCTACTCTGCTCCACTGTACTCTACCTCTACTGTCCTCCACTGTACTCTACCTCTACTGTGCTCCACTGTACTCTCTCTCTACTGTACTCTACCTCTACTGTACTCTGCTGTACTCCACCTCTAATGTGCTCCACTGTACTCTACCTCTACTGTACTCCACTGTACTCTATCTCTACTGTGATCCACTGTACTCTATCTCTACTGTGCTCCACTGTACTCTACCTCTACTATGCTCCACTGTACTCTATCTGTACTGTGCTCCACTCTACTCTACCTCTACTGTGCTCCACTGTACTCTACCTCTACTGTACTCCACTCTACTCTATCTCTACTGTGCTCCACTGTACTCTATCTCTACTGTACTCCACTGTACTCTACCTCTACTGTGCTCTACTGTTCTCTACCTCTACTGTGCTCTACTGTACTCCACCTCTACTGTGCTCCACTGTACCCTACCTCTACTGTGCTCCACTGTACTCTACCTCTACTGTGCTCCACTGTACTCTACCTCTACTGTGCTCCACTGTACTCTAACTTTACTGTGCTCCACTGTACTCTACCTCTACTGTGCTCCACTGTACTCTATCTCTACTGTGCTCCACTGTACTCTATTTCTACTGTACTCTACTGTACTCCACCTCTAATGTTTTCCACTGTACTCTACCTCTACTGTACTCTACCTCTACTGTACTCCACTGTACTCTACCTCTACTGTGCTCTACTGTACTCTATCTCTACTCTGCTCCACTGTACTCTACCTCTACTGTGCTCCACTGTACTCTACCTCTACTGTACTTCACTGTCCTCTATTTCTACTGTGCTCCACTGTACTCTACCTCTACTGTGCTCAACTGTACTCTACTGTACTCCACTGTACTCTACCTCTATTGTACTCCACTGTACTCTATCTCTAATGTACTCCACTGTACTCTACCTCTACTGTACTCCACTGTACTCTATCTCTACTGTGCTCCACTGTACTCTACCTCTACTGTGCTCAACTGTACTGTACTGTACTCCACTGTAATCTACCTCTACTGTACTCCACTGTACTCTACCTCTACTGTACTCCACTGTACTCTACTCTACTGTACTCCACTGTACTCTATCTCTACTGTGATCCACTGTACTCTACCTCTACTGTACTCCACTGTACTCTATCTCTACTGTACTCCACTGTACTCTACCTCTACTGTACTCTACTGTTCTCTACCTCTACTGTGCTCTACTGTACTCTACTCTACTGTACTCCACTGTACTCTATCTCTACTGTGATCCACTGTACTCTACCTCTACTGTACTCCACTTTACTTTATCTCTACTGTGATCCACTGTACTCTATCTCTACTGTGCTCCACTGTACTCTACCTCTACTATGCTCCACTGTACTCTATCTCTACTGTGCTCCACTCTACTCTACCTCTACTGTGCTCCACTGTACTCTACCTCTACTGTACTCCACTTTACTTTATCTCTACTGTGATCCACTGTACTCTATCTCTACTGTGCTCCACTGTACTCTACCTCTACTATGCTCCACTGTACTCTATCTCTACTGTGCTCCACTCTACTCTACCTCTACTGTGCTCCACTGTACTCTACCTCTACTGTACTCCACTGTACTCTATCTCTACTGTACTCCACTGCACTCTACCTCTACTGTGCTCTACTGTTCTCTACCTCTACTGTGCTCTACTGTACTCCACCTCTACTGTGCTCCACTGTACCCTACCTCCACTGTATCCACTGTACTCTACCTCTACTGTGCTCCACTGTACTCTACCTCTACTGTGCTCCACTGTATCCACTGTACTCTACCTCTACTGTGCTCCACTGTACTCTACCTCTACTGTGCTCCACTGTACTCTACCTCTACTGTACTCTACTGTACTCCACCTCTAATGAGCTCCACTGTACTCTGGCTCTACTGTACTCCACTGTACTTTACCTCTACTGTACTCCACTGTACTCTACCTCTACTGTGCTCCACTGTACTCTATTTCTACTGTACTCCTCTGTACTCTACCTCTACTGTGCTCCACTGTACTCTATCTGTAATGTACTCTACTGTACTCTATCTCTACTGTGATCCACTGTACTCTATCTCTGCTGTGCTCCACTGTACTCTATCTCTACTGTACTCCACTGTACTCTACTGTTCTCTACCTCTACTGTACTCTACTGTGCTCCACTGTACTCCACTGTAGTCTACCTCTACTGTGCTCCACTGTACTCTACGTCTACTGTGCTCCACTATACTCTACATCTACTCTGCTCCACTGTAGTCTACCTCTACTGTCCTCCACTGTACTCTACCTCTACTGTGCTCCACTGTACTCTCTCTCTACTGTACTCTACCTCTACTGTACTCTGCTGTACTCCACCTCTAATGTGCTCCACTGTACTCTACCTCTACTGTACTCTACCTCTACTGTACTCCACTGTACTCTACCTCTACTGTGCTCTACTGTACTCTATCTCTACTGTGCTCCACTGTACTCTACCTCTACTGTGCTCCACTGTACTCTACCTCTACTGTACTTCACTGTCCTCTATCTCTACTGTACTCCACTGTACTCTACCTCTACTGTACTTCACTGTCCTCTATCTCTACTGTACTCCACTGTACTCTACCTCTATTGTCCTCCACTGTACTCTATCTCTACTGTACTCTACTGTACTATATCTCTACTGTACTCCACTGTACTCTATCTCTACTGTACTCCACTGTACTCTACCTCCACTGTACTCTACCTCTACCGTACTCCACTGTACTTTATCTCTACTGTACTCCACTGTACTCTACCTCTACTGTACTCTACTGTTCTCTACCTCTACTGTGCTCTACTGTACTTTACTCTACTGTACTCCACTGTACTCTATCTCTACTGTGATCCACTGTACTCTACCTCTACTGTACTCCACTGTACTCTATCTCTACTGTGATCCACTGTACTCTATCTCTATTGTGCTCCACTGTACTCTACCTCTACTGTGCTCCACTGTACTCTATCTCTACTGTGCTCCACTCTACTCTACCTCTACTGTGCTCCACTGTATCCTACCTCTACTGTACTCCACTGTACTCTCTCTCTACTGTGCTCCACTCTACTCTACCTCTACTGTGCTCCACTGTATCCTACCTCTACTGTACTCCACTGTACTCTCTCTCTACTGTGCTCCACTGTACTCTATCTCTACTGTACTCAGCTGTACTCTACCTCTACTGTGCTCTACTGTTCTCCACCTCTACTGTGCTCTACTCTACTCCACCTCTACTGTGCTCCACTGTACCCTACCTCTACTGTGCTCCACCGTACTCTACCTCTACTGTGCTCCACTGTACTCTACCTCTACTGTACTCCACTGTACTCTATCTCTACTGTACTCCACTGTATTCTACCTCTACTGTACTCCACTGTACTCTATCTCTACTGTACTCCACTCTAATCTACCTCTACTGTCCTCCACTGTACTCTACCTCTACTGTGCTCCACTGTACTCTCTCTCTCTACTGTACTCTACCTCTACTGTACTCTACTGTGCTCCACTTTACTCCACTGTAGTCTACCTCTACTGTGCTCCACTGTACTCTACCTCTACTGTGCTCCACTATACTCTACCTCTACTGTGCTCCACTGTACTCTACCTCTACTGTCCTCCACTGTACTCTACCTCTACTGTGCTCCACTGTACTCTCTCTCTACTGTACTCTACCTCTACTGTACTCTACTGTACTCCACCTCTAATGTACTCCACTGTACTCTACCTCTACTGTACTCTACCTCTACTGTACTCCACTGTACTCTACCTCTAATGTGCTCCACTGTACTCTATCTCTACTGTGCTCCACTGTACTCTATTTCTACTGTGCTCCACTGTACTCTATCTCTACTGTACTCCACTTTACTCTATCTCTACTGTACTTCACTGTCCTTTA
Organism: Tiaroga cobitis; assembly: GCA_030578255.1. Taxonomy (NCBI): domain Eukaryota; kingdom Metazoa; phylum Chordata; class Actinopteri; order Cypriniformes; family Leuciscidae; genus Tiaroga; species Tiaroga cobitis. The sequence goes on along the minus strand of CM060611.1, from coordinate 31,712,960 downwards.
TCTCTAATGTACTCCACTGTACTCTACCTCTATTGTGCTCCATTGTACTCTATCTCTACTGTACTCTATTGTACTCTATCTCTACTTTACTCCACTGTACTCTATCTCTACTGTACTCCACTGTACTCTACCTCTACTGTGCTCCACTGTATCCTACCTCTACTGTACTCCACTGTACTCTCTCTCTACTGTGCTCCACTGTACTCTATCTCTACTGTACTCAGCTGTACTCTACCTCTACTGTGCTCTACTGTTCTCTACCTCTAGTGTGCTCTACTCTACTCCACCTCTACTGTGCTCCACTGTACCCTACCTCTACTGTGCTCCACCGTACTCTACCTCTATTGTGCTCCACTGTACTCTACCTCTACTGTACTCCACTGTACTCTATCTCTACTGTACTCCACTGTACTCTACCTCTACTGTGCTCCACTGTACTCTCTCTCTACTGTACTCTACCTCTACTGTACTCCCCTGTACTCTATCTCTACTGTACTCCACTCTAATCTACCTCTACTGTCCTCCACTGTACTCTACCTCTACTGTGCTCCACTGTACTCTCTCTCTACTGTACTCTACCTCTACTGTACTCTACTGTGCTCCACTGTACTCCACTGTAGTCTACCTCTACTGTGCTCCACTGTACTCTACCTCTACTGTGCTCCACTATACTCTACCTCTACTGTGCTCCACTGTACTCTACCTCTACTGTCCTCCACTGTACTCTACCTCTACTGTGCTCCACTGTACTCTCTCTCTACTGTACTCTACCTCTACTGTACTCTACTGTACTCCACCTCTAATTTGCTCCACTGTACTCTATCTCTACTGTGCTCCACTGTACTCTATTTCTACTGTGCTCCACTGTACTCTATCTCTACTGTACTCCACTGTACTCTATCTCTACTGTACTTCACTGTCCTTTATCTCTAATGTACTCCACTGTACTCTACCTCTATTGTGCTCCATTGTACTCTATCTCTACTGTACTCTACTGTACTCTATCTCTACTTTACTCCACTGTATTCTATCTCTACTGTGCTCCACTGTACTCTACCTCTACTGTGCTCCACTATACTCTACCTCTACTGTGCTCCACTGTACTCTACCTCTACTGTCCTCCACTGTACTCTACCTCTACTGTGCTCCACTGTACTCTCTCTCTACTGTACTCTACCTCTACTGTACTCTGCTGTACTCCACCTCTAATGTGCTCCACTGTACTCTACCTCTACTGTACTCTACCTCTACTGTACTCCACTGTACTCTACCTCTACTGTGCTCTACTGTACTCTATCTCTACTGTGCTCCACTGTACTCTACCTCTACTGTGCTCCACTGTACTCTACCTCTACTGTACTTCACTGTCCTCTATCTCTACTGTACTCCACTGTACTCTACCTCTATTGTCCTCCACTGTACTCTATCTCTACTGTACTCCACTGTACTCTACCTCCACTGTACTCTACCTCTACTGTACTCCACTGTACTCTATCTCTACTGTACTCCACTGTACTCTACCTCTACTGTACTCTACTGTTCTCTACCTCTACTGTGCTCTACTGTACTTTACTCTACTGTACTCCACTGTACTCTATCTCTACTGTGATCCACTGTACTCTACCTCTACTGTACTCCACTGTACTCTATCTCTACTGAGATCCACTGTACTCTATCTCTATTGTGCTCCACTGTACTCTACCTCTACTGTGCTCCACTGTACTCTATCTCTACTGTGCTCCACTCTACTCTACCTCTACTGTGCTCCACTGTATCCTACCTCTACTGTACTCCACTGTACTCTCTCTCTACTGTGCTCCACTGTACTCTATCTCTACTGTACTCAGCTGTACTCTACCTCTACTGTGCTCTACTGTTCTCCACCTCTACTGTGCTCTACTCTACTCCACCTCTACTGTGCTCCACTGTACCCTACCTCTACTGTGCTCCACCGTACTCTACCTCTACTGTGCTCCACTGTACTCTACCTCTACTGTACTCCACTGTACTCTATCTCTACTGTACTCCACTGTATTCTACCTCTACTGTACTCCACTGTACTCTATCTCTACTGTACTCCACTCTAATCTACCTCTACTGTCCTCCGCTGTACTCTACCTCTACTGTGCTCCATTGTACTCTCTCTCTACTGTACTCTACCTCTACTGTACTCTACTGTGCTCCACTTTACTCCACTGTAGTCTACCTCTACTGTGCTCCACTGTACTCTACCTCTACTGTGCTCCACTATACTCTACCTCTACTGTGCTCCACTGTACTCTACCTCTACTGTCCTCCACTGTACTCTACCTCTACTGTGCTCCACTGTACTCTCTCTCTACTGTACTCTACCTCTACTGTACTCTACTGTACTCCACCTCTAATGTGCTCCACTGTACTCTACCTCTACTGTACTCTACCTCTACTGTACTCCACTGTACTCTACCTCTACTGTGCTCTACTGTACTCTATCTCTACTGTGCTCCACTGTACTCTACCTCTACTGTACTCCACTATACTCTAACTCTACTATACTCCACTGTGCTCTATCTCTACTGTGCTCCACTGTACTCTATTTCTACTGTGCTCCACTGTACTCTATCTCGATTGTACTCCACTGTACTCTATTTCTACTGTACTTCACTGTCCTCTATCTCTACTGTACTCCACTGTACTCTACCTCTATTGTGCTCCACTGTACTCTATATCTACTGTACTCTACTGTACTCTATCTCTACTGTACTCCACTGTACTCTATCTCTACTGTACTCCACTGTACTCTACCTCTACTGTACTCTACTGTACTCTACCTCTACTCGGCTCTACTGTACTCTACTCTACTGTACTACACTGTACTCTACCTCTACTGTGCCCAACTGTACTGTACTCTACCTCTACTGTACTCCACTGTACTCTACCTCTACTGTACTCCACTTTACTCTACCTTTACTGTACTCAACTGTACTCTATCTCTACTGTGCTCCACTGTACTCTACCTCTACTTTACTCCACTGTACTCTATCTCTACTGTACTCCACTGTACTCTACCTATACTGTACTCTACTGTTCTCTTCCTCTACTGTACTCCACTGTACTCTATCTCTACTGTGATCCACTGTACTCTACCTCTACTGTACTCCACTGTACTCTATCTCTACTGTACTCCACTGTACTCTACCTATACTGTACTCTACTGTTCTCTTCCTCTACTGTACTCCACTGTACTCTATCTCTACTGTGATCCACTGTACTCTACCTCTACTGTACTCCACTGTACTCTATCTCTACTCTACTCCACTGTACTCTACCTCTACTGTACTCTACTGTTCTCTACCTCTACTGTGCTCTACTGTACTCTTCTCTACTGTACTCCACTGTACTCTATCTCTACTGTGATCCACTGTACTCTACCTCTACTGTACTCCACTGTACTCTATCTCTACTGTGATCCACTGTACTCTATCTCTACTGTGCTCCACTGTACTCTACCTCTACTATGCTCCACTGTACTCTATCTGTACTGTGCTCCACTCTACTCTACCTCTACTGTGCTCCACTGTACTCTACCTCTACTGTACTCCACTCTACTCTATCTCTACTGTGCTCCACTGTACTCTATCTCTACTGTACTCCACTGTACTCTACCTCTACTGTGCTCTACTGTTCTCTACCTCTACTGTGCTCTACTGTACTCCACCTCTACTGTGCTCCACTGTACCCTACCTCTACTGTGCTCCACTGTACTCTACCTCTACTGTGCTCCACTGTACTCTACCTCTACTGTGCTCCACTGTACTCTAACTCTACTGTGCTCCACTGTACTCTACCTCTACTGTGCTCCACTGTACTCTTTCTCTACTGTGCTCCACTGTACTCTATTTCTACTGTACTCTACTGTACTCCACCTCTAATGTTTTCCACTGTACTCTACCTCTACTGTACTCTACCTCTACTGTACTCCACTGTACTCTACCTCTACTGTGCTCTACTGTACTCTATCTCTACTCTGCTCCACTGTACTCTACCTCTACTGTGCTCCACTGTACTCTACCTCTACTCTACTTCACTGTCCTCTATCTCTACTGTACTCCACTGTACTCTACCTCTACTGTGCTCCACTGTACTCTACCTCTACTGTACTCCACTGTACTCTATCTCTACTGTGCTCCACTGTACTCTACCTCTACTGTGCTCCACTGTACTCTACCTCTACTGTGCTCCACTGTACTCTACCTCTACTGTACTCCACTGTACTCTATCTCTACTGTGCTCCACTGTACTCTACCTCTACTGTGCTCAACTGTACTCTACTGTACTCCATTGTACTCTACCTCTACTGTACTCCACTGTACTCTATCTCTACTGTACTCCACTGTACTCTACCTCTACTGTACTCCACTGTACTCTATCTCTACTGTGCTCCACTGTACTCTACCTCTACTGTGCTCAACTGTACTGTACTGTACTCCACTGTAATCTACCTCTACTCTACTCCACTGTACTCTACCTCTACTGTACTCCACTGTACTCTACTCTACTGTACTCCACTGTACTCTATCTCTACTGTGATCCGCTGTACTCTACCTCTACTGTACTCCACTGTACTCTATCTCTACTGTACTCCACTGTACTCTACCTCTACTGTACTCTACTGCTCTCTACCTCTACTGTGCTCTACTGTACTCTACTCTACTGTACTCCACTGTACTCTATCTCTACTGTGATCCACTGTACTCTACCTCTACTGTACTCCACTTTACTTTATCTCTACTAAGATCCACTGTACTCTATCTCTACTGTGCTCCACTGTACTCTACCTCTACTATGCTCCACTGTACTCTATCTCTACTGTGCTCCACTCTACTCTACCTCTACTGTGCTCCACTGTACTCTACCTCTACTGTACTCCACTTTACTTTATCTCTACTGTGATCCACTGTACTCTATCTCTACTGTGCTCCACTGTACTCTACCTCTACTATGCTCCACTGTACTCTATCTCTACTGTGCTCCACTCTACTCTACCTCTACTGTGCTCCACTGTACTCTACCTCTACTGTACTCCACTGTACTCTATCTCTACTGTACTCCACTGCACTCTACCTCTACTGTGCTCTACTGTTCTCTACCTCTACTGTGCTCTACTGTACTCCACCTCTACTGTGCTCCACTGTACCCTACCTCCACTGTATCCAGTGTACTCTACCTCTACTGTGCTCCACTGTACTCTACCTCTACTGTGCTCCACTGTATCCACTGTACTCTACCTCTACTGTGCTCCACTGTACTCTACCTCTACTGTGCTCCACTGTACTCTACCTCTACTGTACTCTACTGTACTCCACCTCTAATGAGCTCCACTGTACTCTGGCTCTACTGTACTCCACTGTACTTTACCTCTACTGTACTCCACTGTACTCTACCTCTACTGTGCTCCACTGTACTCTATTTCTACTGTACTCCTCTGTACTCTACCTCTACTGTGCTCCACTGTACTCTATCTGTAATGTACTCTACTGTACTCTATCTCTACTGTGATCCACTGTACTCTACCTCTGCTGTGCTCCACTGTACTCTATCTCTACTGTACTCCACTGTACTCTACTGTTCTCTACCTCTACTGTACTCTACTGTGCTCCACTGTACTCCACTGTAGTCTACCTCTACTGTGCTCCACTGTACTCTACCTCTACTGTGCTCCACTATACTCTACCTCTACTCTGCTCCACTGTACTCTACCTCTACTGTCCTCCACTGTACTCTACCTCTACTGTGCTCCACTGTACTCTCTCTCTACTGTACTCTACCTCTACTGTACTCTGCTGTACTCCACCTCTAATGTGCTCCACTGTACTCTACCTCTACTGTACTCTACCTCTACTGTACTCCACTGTACTCTACCTCTACTGTGCTCTACTGTACTCTATCTCTACTGTGCTCCACTGTACTCTACCTCTACTGTGCTCCACTGTACTCTACCTCTACTGTACTTCACTGTCCTCTATCTCTACTGTACTCCACTGTACTCTACCTCTACTGTACTTCACTGTCCTCTATCTCTACTGTACTCCACTGTACTCTACCTCTATTGTCCTCCACTGTACTCTATCTCTACTGTACTCTACTGTACTATATCTCTACTGTACTCCACTGTACTCTATCTCTACTGTACTCCACTGTACTCTACCTCCACTGTACTCTACCTCTACCGTACTCCACTGTACTCTATCTCTACTGTACTCCACTGTACTCTACCTCTACTGTACTCTACTGTTCTCTACCTCTACTGTGCTCTACTGTACTTTACTCTACTGTACTCCACTGTACTCTATCTCTACTGTGATCCACTGTACTCTACCTCTACTGTACTCCACTGTACTCTATCTCTACTGTGATCCACTGTACTCTATCTCTATTGTGCTCCACTGTACTCTACCTCTACTGTGCTCCACTGTACTCTATCTCTACTGTGCTCCACTCTACTCTACCTCTACTGTGCTCCACTGTATCCTACCTCTACTGTACTCCACTGTACTCTCTCTCTACTGTGCTCCACTGTACTCTATCTCTACTGTACTCAGCTGTACTCTACCTCTACTGTGCTCTACTGTTCTCCACCTCTACTGTGCTCTACTCTACTCCACCTCTACTGTGCTCCACTGTACCCTACCTCTACTGTGCTCCACCGTACTCTACCTCTACTGTGCTCCACTGTACTCTACCTCTACTGTACTCCACTGTACTCTATCTCTACTGTACTCCACTGTATTCTACCTCTACTGTACTCCACTGTACTCTATCTCTACTGTACTCCACTCTAATCTACCTCTACTGTCCTCCACTGTACTCTACCTCTACTGTGCTCCACTGTACTCTCTCTCTACTGTACTCTACCTCTACTGTACTCTACTGTGCTCCACTGTACTCCACTGTAGTCTACCTCTACTGTGCTCCACTGTACTCTACCTCTACTGTGCTCCACTATACTCTACCTCTACTGTGCTCCACTGTACTCTACCTCTACTGTCCTCCACTGTACTCTACCTCTACTGTGCTCCACTGTACTCTCTCTCTACTGTACTCTACCTCTACTGTACTCTACTGTACTCCACCTCTAATGTACTCCACTGTACTCTACCTCTACTGTACTCTACCTCTACTGTACTCCACTGTACTCTACCTCTAATGTGCTCCACTGTACTCTATCTCTACTGTGCTCCACTGTACTCTATTTCTACTGTGCTCCACTGTACTCTATCTCTACTGTACTCCACTTTACTCTATCTCTACTGTACTTCACTGTCCTTTATCTCTAATGTACTCCACTGTACTCTACCTCTATTGTGCTCCATTGTACTCTATCTCTACTGTACTCTATTGTACTCTATCTCTACTTTACTCCACTGTACTCTATCTCTACTGTACTCCACTGTACTCTACCTCTACTGTGCTCCACTGTATCCTACCTCTACTGTACTCCACTGTACTCTCTCTCTACTGTGCTCCACTGTACTCTATCTCTACTGTACTCAGCTGTACTCTACCTCTACTGTGCTCTACTGTTCTCTACCTCTAGTGTGCTCTACTCTACTCCACCTCTACTGTGCTCCACTGTACCCTACCTCTACTGTGCTCCACCGTACTCTACCTCTATTGTGCTCCACTGTACTCTACCTCTACTCTACTCCACTGTACTCTATCTCTACTGTACTCCACTGTACTCTACCTCTACTGTACTCCACTGTACTCTATCTCTACTGTACTCCACTCTAATCTACCTCTACTGTCCTCCACTGTACTCTACCTCTACTGTGCTCCACTGTACTCTCTCTCTACTGTACTCTACCTCTACTGTACTCTACTGTGCTCCACTGTACTCCACTGTAGTCTACCTCTACTGTGCTCCACTGTACTCTACCTCTACTGTGCTCCACTATACTCTACCTCTACTGTGCTCCACTGTACTCTACCTCTACTGTCCTCCACTGTACTCTACCTCTACTGTGCTCCACTGTACTCTCTCTCTACTGTACTCTACCTCTACTGTACTCTACTGTACTCCACCTCTAATGTGCTCCACTGTACTCTATCTCTACTGTGCTCCACTGTACTCTATTTCTGCTGTGCTCCACTGTACTCTATCTCTACTGTACTCCACTGTACTCTATCTCTACTGTACTTCACTGTCCTTTATCTCTAATGTACTCCACTGTACTCTACCTCTATTGTGCTCCATTGTACTCTATCTCTACTGTACTCTACTGTACTCTATCTCTACTTTACTCCACTGTATTCTATCTCTACTGTGCTCCACTGTACTCTACCTCTACTGTGCTCAACTGTACTCTACTGTACTCCACTGTACTCTACCTCTACTGTACTCCACTGTACTCTATCTCTACTGTACTCCACTGTACTCTACCTCTACTCTACTCCACTGTACTTTTTCTCTACTGTGCTCCACTGTACTCTACCTCTACTGTGCCCAACTGTACTGTACTCTACCTCTACTGTACTCCACTTTACTCTACCTCTACTGTACTCAACTGTACTCTATCTCTACTGTGCTCCACTGTACTCTACCTCTACTGTACTCCACTGTACTCTATCTCTACTGTACTCCACTGTACTCTACCTATACTGTACTCTACTGTTCTCTTCCTCTACTGTACTCCACTGTACTCTATCTCTACTGTGATCCACTGTACTCTACCTCTACTGTACTCCACTGTACTCTATCTCTACTGTACTCCACTGTACTCTACCTATACTGTACTCTACTGTTCTCTTCCTCTACTGTACTCCACTGTACTCTATCTCTACTTTGATCCACTGTACTCTACCTCTACTGTACTCCACTGTACTCTATCTCTACTCTACTGCACTGTACTCTACCTCTACTGTACTCTACTGTTCTCTACCTCTACTGTGCTCTACTGTACTCTTCTCTACTGTACTCCACTGTACTCTATCTCTACTGTGATCCACTGTACACTACCTCTACTGTACTCCACTGTACTCTATCTCTACTGTGATCCACTGTACTCTATCTCTACTGTGCTCCACTGTACTCTACCTCTACTATGCTCCACTGTACTGTATCTGTACTGTGCTCCACTCTACTCTACCTCTACTGTGCTCCACTGTACTCTACCTCTACTGTACTCCACTCTACTCTATCTCTACTGTACTCCACTGTACTCTATCTCTACTGTACTCCACTGTACTCTACCTATACTGTACTCTACTGTTCTCTTCCTCTACTGTACTCCACTGTACTCTATCTCTACTGTGATCCACTGTACTCTACCTCTACTGTACTCCACTGTACTCTATCTCTACTGTACTCCACTGTACTCTACCTATACTGTACTCTACTGTTCTCTTCCTCTACTGTACTCCACTGTACTCTATCTCTACTGTGATCCACTGTACTCTACCTCTACTGTACTCCACTGTACTCTATCTCTACTCTACTCCACTGTACTCTACCTCTACTGTACTCTACTGTTCTCTACCTCTACTGTGCTCTACTGTACTCTTCTCTACTGTACTCCACTGTACTCTATCTCTACTGTGATCCACTGTACTCTACCTCTACTGTACTCCACTGTACTCTATCTCTACTGTGATCCACTGTACTCTATCTCTACTGTGCTCCACTGTACTCTACCTCTACTATGCTCCACTGTACTCTATCTGTACTGTGCTCCACTCTACTCTACCTCTACTGTGCTCCACTGTACTCTACCTCTACTGTACTCCACTCTACTCTATCTCTACTGTGCTCCACTGTACTCTATCTCTACTGTACTCCACTGTACTATACCTCTACTGTGCTCTACTGTTCTCTACCTCTACTGTGCTCTACTGTACTCCACCTCTAATGTGCTCCACTGTACCCTACCTCTACTGTGCTCCACTGTACTCTACCTCTACTGTGCTCCACTGTACTCTACCTCTACTGTGCTCCACTGTACTCTACCTCTACTGTGCTCCACTGTACTCTATCTCTACTGTGCTCGACTGTACTCTATTTCTACTGTACTCTACTGTACTCCACCTCTAATGTGCTCCACTGTACTCTACCTCTACTGTACTCTACCTCTACTGTACTCCACTGTACTCTACCTCTACTGTGCTCTACTGTACTCTATCTCTACTCTGCTCCACTGTACTCTACCTCTACTGTACTCTACCTCTACTGTACTTCACTGTCCTCTATCTCTACTGTACTCCACTGTACTCTACCTCTACTGTGCTCCACTGTACTCTACCTCTACTGTACTCCACTGTACTCTATCTCTACTGTGCTCCACTGTACTCTACCTCTACTGTGCTCCACTGTACTCTACCTCTACTGTGCTCCACTGTACTCTACCTCTACTGTACTCCACTGTACTCTATCTCTACTGTGCTCCACTGTACTCTACCTCTACTGTGCTCAACTGTACTCTACTGTACTCCACTGTACTCTACCTCTACTGTACTCCACTGTACTCTATCTCTACTGTACTCCACTGTACTCTACCTCTACTGTACTCCACTGTACTCTATCTCTACTGTGCTCCACTGTACTCTACCTCTACTGTGCTCAACTGTACTGTACTGTACTCCACTGTAATCTACCTCTACTGTACTCCACTGTACTCTACCTCTACTGTACTCCACTGTACTCTACCTCTACTGTACTCCACTGTACTCTACTCTACTGTACTCCACTGTACTCTATCTCTACTGTGATCCACTGTACTCTACCTCTACTGTACTCCACTGTACTCTATCTCTACTGTACTCCACTGTACTCTACCTCTACTGTACTCTACTGTTCTCTACCTCTACTGTGCTCTACTGTACTCTACTCTACTGTACTCCACTGTACTCTATCTCTACTGTGATCCACTGTACTCTACCTCTACTGTACTCCAATTTACTTTATCTCTACTGTGATCCACTGTACTCTATCTCTACTGTGCTCCACTGTACTCTACCTCTACTATGCTCCACTGTACTCTATCTCTACTGTGCTCCACTCTACTCTACCTCTACTGTGCTCCACTGTACTCTACCTCTACTGTGCTCCACTGTACTCTACCTCTACTGTACTCTACTGTACTCCACCTCTAATGAGCTCCACTGTACTCTGGCTCTACTGTACTCCACTGTACTTTACCTCTACTGTACTCCACTGTACTCTACCTCTACTGTGCTCCACTGTACTCTATTTCTACTGTACTCCTCTGTACTCTACCTCTACTGTGCTCCACTGTACTCTATCTGTAATGTACTCTACTGTACTCTATCTGTACTGTGATCCACTGTACTCTACCTCTGCTGTGCTCCACTGTACTCTATCTCTACTGTACTCCACTGTACTCTACTGTTCTCTACCTCTACTTTACTCTACTGTGCTCCACTGTACTCCACTGTAGTCTACCTCTACTGTGCTCCACTGTACTCTACGTCTACTGTGCTCCACTATACTCTACCTCTACTGTGCTCCACTGTACTCTACCTCTACTGTCCTCCACTGTACTCTACCTCTACTGTGCTCCACTGTACTCTCTCTCTACTGTACTCTACCTCTACTGTACTCTGCTGTACTCCACCTCTAATGTGCTCCACTGTACTCTACCTCTACTGTACTCTACCTCTACTGTACTCCACTGTACTCTACCTCTACTGTGCTCTACTGTACTCTATCTCTACTGTGCTCCACTGTACTCTACCTCTACTGTGCTCCACTGTACTCTACCTCTACTGTACTTCACTGTCCTCTATCTCTACTGTACTCCACTGTACTCTACCTCTATTGTCCTCCACTGTACTCTATCTCTACTGTACTCTACTGTACTATATCTCTACTGTACTCCACTGTACTCTATCTCTACTGTACTCCACTGTACTCTACCTCCACTGTACTCTACCTCTACCGTACTCCACTGTACTCTATCTCTACTGTACTCCACTGTACTCTACCTCTACTGTACTCTACTGTTCTCTACCTCTACTGTGCTCTACTGTACTTTACTCTACTGTACTCCACTGTACTCTATCTCTACTGTGATCCACTGTACTCTACCTCTACTGTACTCCACTGTACTCTATCTCTACTGTGATCCACTTTACTCTATCTCTATTGTGCTCCACTGTACTCTACCTCTACTGTGCTCCACTGTACTCTATCTCTACTGTGCTCCACTCTACTCTACCTCTACTGTGCTCCACTGTATCCTACCTCTACTGTACTCCACTGTACTCTCTCTCTACTGTGCTCCACTGTACTCTATCTCTACTGTACTCAGCTGTACTCTACCTCTACTGTGCTCTACTGTTCTCCACCTCTACTGTGCTCTACTCTACTCCACCTCTACTGTGCTCCACTGTACCCTACCTCTACTGTGCTCCACCGTACTCTACCTCTACTGTGCTCCACTGTACTCTACCTCTACTGTACTCCACAGTACTCTATCTCTACTGTACTCCACTGTATTCTACCTCTACTGTACTCCACTGTAATCTATCTCTACTGTACTCCACTCTAATCTACCTCTACTGTCCTCCACTGTACTCTACCTCTACTGTGCTCCACTGTACTCTCTCTCTAATGTACTCTACCTCTAATGTACTCTACTGTGCTCCACTGTACTCCACTGTAGTCTACCTCTACTGTGCTCCACTGTACTCTACCTCTACTGTGCTCCACTATACTCTACCTCTACTGTGCTCCACTGTACTCTACCTCTACTGTCCTCCACTGTACTCTACCTCTACTGTGCTCCACTGTACTCTCTCTCTACTGTACTCTACCTCTACTGTACTCTACTGTACTCCACCTCTAATGTACTCCACTGTACTCTACCTCTACTGTACTCTACCTCTACTGTACTCCACTGTACTCTACCTCTAATGTGCTCCACTGTACTGTATCTCTACTGTGCTCCACTGTACTCTATTTCTACTGTGCTCCACTGTACTCTATCTCTACTGTACTCCACTTTACTCTATCTCTACTGTACTTCACTGTCCTTTATCTCTAATGTACTCAACTGTACTCTACCTCTATTGTGCTCCATTGTACTCTATCTCTACTGTACTCTATTGTACTCTATCTCTACTTTACTCCACTGTACTCTATCTCTACTGTACTCCACTGTACTCTACCTCTACTGTGCTCCACTGTATCCTACCTCTACTGTACTCCACTGTACTCTCTCTCTACTGTGCTCCACTGTACTCTATCTCTACTGTACTCAGCTGTACTCTACCTCTACTGTGCTCTACTGTTCTCTACCTCTACTGTGCTCTACTGTACTCCACCTCTACTGTGCTCCACTGTACCCTACCTCTACTGTGCTCCACCGTACTCTACCTCTATTGTGCTCCACTGTACTCTACCTCTACTGTACTCCACTGTACTCTATCTCTACTGTACTCCACTGTACTCTACCTCTACTGTACTCCACTGTACTCTATCTCTACTGTACTCCACTCTAATCTACCTCTACTGTCCTCCACTGTACTCTACCTCTACTGTGCTCCACTGTACTCTCTCTCTACTGTACTCTACCTCTACTGTACTCTACTGTGCTCCACTGTACTCCACTGTAGTCTACCTCTACTGTGCTCCACTATACTCTACCTCTACTGTGCTCCACTGTACTCTACCTCTACTGTCCTCCACTGTACTCTACCTCTACTGTGCTCCACTGTACTCTCTCTCTACTGTACTCTACCTCTACTGTACTCTACTGTACTCCACCTCTAATGTTCTCCACTGTACTCTATCTCTACTATGCTCCACTGTACTCTATTTCTACTGTGCTCCACTGTACTCTATCTCTACTGTACTCCACTGTACTCTATCTCTACTGTACTTCACTGTCCTTTATCTCTAATGTACTCCACTGTACTCTACCTCTATTGTGCTCCATTGTACTCTATCTCTACTGTACTCTACTGTACTCTATCTCTACTTTACTCCACTGTATTCTATCTCTACTGTGCTCCACTGTACTCTACCTCTACTGTGCTCCACTATACTCTACCTCTACTGTGCTCCACTGTACTCTACCTCTACTGTCCTCCACTGTACTCTACCTCTACTGTGCTCCACTGTACTCTCTCTCTACTGTACTCTACCTCTACTGTACTCTGCTGTACTCCACCTCTAATGTGCTCCACTGTACTCTACCTCTACTGTACTCTACCTCTACTGTACTCCACTGTACTCTACCTCTACTGTGCTCCAGAGGTAGAGTACACTTTACTTTATCTCTACTGTGATCCACTGTACTCTATCTCTACTGTGCTCCACTGTACTCTACCTCTACTATGCTCCACTGTAATCTATCTCTACTGTGCTCCACTCTACTCTACCTCTACTGTGCTCCACTGTACTCTACCTCTACTGTACTCCACTTTACTTTATCTCTACTGTGATCCACTGTACTCTATCTCTACTGTGCTCCACTGTACTCTACCTCTACTGTGCTCCACTCTACTCTATCTCTACTGTGCTCCACTCTACTCTACCTCTACTGTGCTCCACTGTACTCTACCTCTACTGTACTCCACTGTACTCTATCTCTACTGTACTCCACTGTACTCTACCTCTACTGTGCTCTACTGTTCTCTACCTCTACTGTGCTCTACTGTACTCCACCTCTACTGTGCTCCACTGTACCCTACCTCTACTGTGCTCCACTGTACTCTACCTCTACTGTGCTCCACTGTACTCTACCTCTACTCTGCTCCACTGTATCCACTGTACTCTACCTCTACTGTGCTCCACTGTACTCTACCTCTACTGTGCTCCACTGTACTCTACCTCTACTGTACTCTACTGTACTCCACCTCTAATGAGCTCCACTGTACTCTGGCTCTACTGTACTCCACTGTACTTTACCTCTACTGTACTCCACTGTACTCTACCTCTACTGTGCTCCACTGTACTCTATTTCTACTGTACTCCTCTGTACTCTACCTCTACTGTGCTCCACTGTACTCTATCTGTAATGTACTCTACTGTACTCTATCTCTACTGTGATCCACTGTACTCTACCTCTGCTGTGCTCCACTGTACTCTATCTTTACTGTACTCCACTGTACTCTACTGTTCTCTACCTCTACTGTACTCTACTGTGCTCCACTGTACTCCACTGTAGTCTACCTCTACTGTGCTCCACTATACTCTACCTCTACTGTGCTCCACTGTACTCTACCTCTACTGTCCTCCACTGTACTCTACCTCTACTGTGCTCCACTGTACTCTCTCTCTACTGTACTCTACCTCTACTGTACTCTACTGTACTCCACCTCTAATGTGCTCCACTGTACTCTACCTCTACTGTACTCTACCTCTACTGTACTCCACTGTACTCTACCTCTACTGTGCTCTACTGTACTCTATCTCTACTGTGCTCCACTGTACTGTACCTCTACTGTGCTCCACTGTACTCTACCTCTACTGTACTTCACTGTCCTCTATCTCTACTGTACTCCACTGTACTCTACCTCTATTGTCCTCCACTGTACTCTATCTCTACTGTACTCCACTGTACTCTACCTCCACTGTACTCTACCTCTACCGTACTCCACTGTACTCTATCTCTACTGTACTCCACTGTACTCTACCTCTACTGTACTCTACTGTTCTCTACCTCTACTGTGCTCTACTGTACTTTACTCTACTGTACTCCACTGTACTCTATCTCTACTGTGATCCACTGTACTCTACCTCTACTGTACTCCACTGTACTCTATCTCTACTGTGATCCACTTTACTCTATCTCTATTGTGCTCCACTGTACTCTACCTCTACTGTGCTCCACTGTACTCTATCTCTACTGTGCTCCACTCTACTCTACCTCTACTGTGCTCCACTGTATCCTACCTCTACTGTACTCCACTGTACTCTCTCTCTACTGTGCTCCACTGTACTCTATCTCTACTGTACTCAGCTGTACTCTACCTCTACTGTGCTCTACTGTTCTCCACCTCTACTGTGCTCTACTCTACTCCACCTCTACTGTGCTCCACTGTACCCTACCTCTACTGTGCTCCACCGTACTCTACCTCTACTGTGCTCCACTGTACTCTACCTCTACTGTACTCCACAGTACTCTATCTCTACTGTACTCCACTGTATTCTACCTCTACTGTACTCCACTGTACTCTATCTCTACTGTACTCCACTCTAATCTACCTCTACTGTCCTCCACTGTACTCTACCTCTACTGTGCTCCACTGTACTCTCTCTCTAATGTACTCTACCTCTACTGTACTCTACTGTGCTCCACTGTACTCCACTGTAGTCTACCTCTACTGTGCTCCACTGTACTCTACCTCTACTGTGCTCCACTATACTCTACCTCTACTGTGCTCCACTGTACTCTACCTCTACTGTCCTCCACTGTACTCTACCTCTACTGTGCTCCACTGTACTCTCTCTCTACTGTACTCTACCTCTACTGTACTCTACTGTACTCCACCTCTAATGTACTCCACTGTACTCTACCTCTACTGTACTCTACCTCTACTGTACTCCACTGTACTCTACCTCTAATGTGCTCCACTGTACTGTATCTCTACTGTGCTCCACTGTACTCTATTTCTACTGTGCTCCACTGTACTCTATCTCTACTGTACTCCACTTTACTCTATCTCTACTGTACTTCACTGTCCTTTATCTCTAATGTACTCCACTGTACTCTACCTCTATTGTGCTCCATTGTACTCTATCTCTACTGTACTCTATTGTACTCTATCTCTACTTTACTCCACTGTACTCTATCTCTACTGTACTCCACTGTACTCTACCTCTACTGTGCTCCACTGTATCCTACCTCTACTGTACTCCACTGTACTCTCTCTCTACTGTGCTCCACTGTACTCTATCTCTACTGTACTCAGCTGTACTCTACCTCTACTGTGCTCTACTGTTCTCTACCTCTACTGTGCTCTACTCTACTCCACCTCTACTGTGCTCCACTGTACCCTACCTCTACTGTGCTCCACCGTACTCTACCTCTATTGTGCTCCACTGTACTCTACCTCTACTGTACTCCACTGTACTCTATCTCTACTGTACTCCACTGTACTCTACCTCTACTGTACTCCACTGTACTCTATCTCTACTGTACTCCACTCTAATCTACCTCTACTGTCCTCCACTGTACTCTACCTCTACTGTGCTCCACTGTACTCTCTCTCTACTGTACTCTACCTCTACTGTACTCTACTGTGCTCCACTGTACTCCACTGTAGTCTACCTCTACTGTGCTCCACTATACTCTACCTCTACTGTGCTCCACTGTACTCTACCTCTACTGTCCTCCACTGTACTCTACCTCTACTGTGCTCCACTGTACTCTCTCTCTACTGTACTCTACCTCTACTGTACTCTACTGTACTCCACCTCTAATGTTCTCCACTGTACTCTATCTCTACTGTGCTCCACTGTACTCTATTTCTACTGTGCTCCACTGTACTCTATCTCTACTGTACTCCACTGTACTCTATCTCTACTGTACTTCACTGTCCTTTATCTCTAATGTACTCCACTGTACTCTACCTCTATTGTGCTCCATTGTACTCTATCTCTACTGTACTCTACTGTACTCTATCTCTACTTTACTCCACTGTACTCTACCTCTACTGTGCTCTACTGTACTCTATCTCTACTGTGCTCCACTGTACTCTACCTCTACTGTGTTCCACTGTACTCTACCTCTACTGTACTTCACTGTCCTCTATCTCTACTGTACTCCACTGTACTCTACATCTATTGTCCTCCACTGTACTCTATCTCTACTGTACTCTACTGTACTATATCTCTACTGTACTCCACTGTACTCTATCTCTACTGTACTCCACTGTACTCTACCTCCACTGTACTCTACCTCTACCGTACTCCACTGTACTCTATCTCTACTGTACTCCACTGTACTCTACCTCTACTGTACTCTACTGTTCTCTACCTCTACTGTGCTCTAATGTACTTTACTCTACTGTACTCCACTGTACTCTATCTCTACTGTGATCCACTGTACTCTACCTCTACTGTACTCCACTGTACTCTATCTCTACTGTGATCCACTGTACTCTATCTCTATTGAGCTCCACTGTACTCTATCTCTACTGTGCTCCACTGTACTCTATCTCTACTGTGCTCCACTCTACTCTACCTCTACTGTGCTCCACTGTATCCTACCTCTACTGTACTCCACTGTACTCTCTCTCTACTGTGCTCCACTGTACTCTATCTCTACTGTACTCAGCTGTACTCTACCTCTACTGTGCTCTACTGTTCTCTACCTCTACTGTGCTCTACTCTACTCCACCTCTACTGTGCTCCACTGTACCCTACCTCTACTGTGCTCCACCGTACTCTACCTCTACTGTGCTCCACTGTACTCTACCTCTACTGTACTCCACTGTACTCTATCTCTACTGTACTCCACTGTACTCAACCTCTACTGTACTCCACTGTACTCTATCTCTACTGTACTCCACTCTAATCTACCTCTACTGTCCTCCACTGTACTCTACCTCTACTGTGCTCCACTGTACTCTCTCTCTACTGTACTCTACCTCTACTGTACTCTACTGTACTCCACCTCTAATGTGCTCCACTGTACTCTACCTCTACTGTACTCTACCTCTACTGTCCTCCACTGTACTCTACCTCTACTGTGCTCCACTGTACTCTCTCTCTACTGTACTCTACCTCTACTGTACTCTACTGTGCTCCACTGTACTCCACTGTAGTCTACCTCTACTGTGCTCCACTGTACTCTACCTCTACTGTGCTCCACTATACTCTACCTCAACTGTGCTCCACTGTACTCTACCTCTACTGTCCTCCACTGTACTCTATCTCTACTGTGCTCCACTGTACTCTCTCTCTACTGTACTCTACCTCTACTGTACTCTACTGTACTCCACCTCTAATGTGCTCCACTGTACTCTACCTCTACTGTACTCTACCTCTACTGTACTCCAATGTACTCTACCTCTAATGTGCTCCACTGTACTCTATCTCTACTGTGCTCCACTGTACTCTATTTCTACTGTGCTCCACTGTACTCTATCTCTACTGTACTCCACTGTACTCTATCTCTACTGTACTTCACTATCCTTTATCTCTAATGTACTCCACTGTACTCTACCTCTATTGTGCTCCATTGTACTCTATCTCTACTGTACTCTACTGTACTCTATCTCTACTTTACTCCACTGTACTCTATCTCTACTTTACTCCACTGTACTCTATCTCTACTGTACTCCACTGTACTCTATCTCTACTTTACTCCACTGTACTCTATCTCTACTGTACTCCACTGTACTCTACCTCTACTGTGCTCCACTGTACTCTACCTCTACCGTACTCCACTGTACTCTATCTCTACTGTACTCCACTGTACTCTACCTCTACTGTACTCTACTGTTCTCTACCTCTACTGTGCTCTACTCTACTCTACTGTACTCCACTGTACTCTATCTCTACTGTGATCCACTGTACTCTACCTCTACTGTACTCTACTGTACTCTATCTCTACTGTTATCTACTGTACTCTATCTCTACTGTGCTCCACTGTACTCTACCTCTACTGTGCTCCACTGTACTCTATCTCTACTGTGCTCCACTCTACTCTACCTCTACTGTGCTCCACTGTATCCTACCTCTACTGTACTCCACTGTACTCTATATCTACTGTGCTCCACTGTACTCTATCTCTACTGTACTCCACTGTACTCTACCTCTACTGTGCTCCACTGTATCCTACCTCTACTGTACTCCACTGTACTCTATCTCTACTGTGCTCCACTGTACTCTATCTCTACTGTACTCCACTGTACTCTACCTCTACTGTGCTCTACTGTTCTCTACCTCTACTGTGCTCTACTGTACTCAACCTCTACTGTTCTCCACTGTACCCTACCTCTATTGTGCTCCACTGTAATCTACCTCTACTGTGCTCCACTGTACTCTACCTCTACTGTACTCCACTGTATTCTATCTCTACTGTGCTCCACTGTACTCTACCTCTACTGTGCTCAACTGTACTCTACTGTGCTCCACTGTACTCTACCTCTACTGTACTCCACTGTACTCTATCTCTACTGTACTCCACTGTACTCTACCTCTACTGTACTCCACTGTACTCTATCTCTACTGTGCTCTACTGTACTCTACCTCTACTGTGCCCAACTGTACTGTACTCTACTCCACTGTACTCTACCTCTACTGTACTCCACTGTACTCTACATCTACTGTACTCCACTTTACTCTACCTCTACTGTACTCAACTGTACTCTATCTCTACTGTGCTCCACTGTTCTCTACCTCTACTGTACTCCACTGTACTCTATCTCTACTGTACTCCACTGTACTCTACCTATACTGTACTCTACTGTTCTCTTCCTCTACTGTACTCCACTGTACTCTATCTCTACTGTGATCCACTGTACTCTACCTCTACTGTACTCCACTGTACTCTATCTCTACTCCACTCCACTGTACTCTACCTCTACTGTACTCTACTGTTCTCTACCTCTACTGTGCTCTACTGTACTCTTCTCTACTGTACTCCACTGTACTCTATCTCTACTGTGGTCCACTGTACTCTACCTCTACTGTACTCCACTGTACTCTATCTCTACTGTGATCCACTGTACTCTATCTCTACTGTGCTCCACTGTACTCTACCTCTACTATGCTCCACTGTACTCTATCTGTACTGTGCTCCACTCTACTCTACCTCTACTGTGCTCCACTGTACTCTACCTCTACTGTACTCCACTCTACTCTATATCTACTGTGCTCCACTGTACTCTATCTCTACTGTACTCCACTGTACTCTACCTCTACTGTGCTCTACTGTTCTCTACCTCTACTGTGCTCTACTGTACTCCACCTCTACTGTGCTCCACTGTACCCTACCTCTACTGTGCTCCACTGTACTCTACCTCTACTGTGCTCCACTGTACTCTACCTCTACTGTGCTCTACTGTACTCTACCTCTACTGTGCTCCACTGTACTCTACCTCTACTGTGCTCCACTGTACTCTATCTCTACTGTGCTCCACTGTACTCTATTTCTACTGTACTCCTCTGTACTCTACCTCTACTGTGCTCCACTGTACTCTACCTCTACTGTGCTCCACTGTACTCTATCTGTAATGTACTCTACTGTACTCTATCTCTACTGTGATCCACTGTACTCTACCTCTGCTGTGCTCCACTGTACTCTATCTCTACTGTACTCCACTGTACTCTACTGTTCTCTACCTCTACTGTACTCTACTGTGCTCCACTGTACTTCACTGTAGTCTACCTCTACTGTGCTCCACTGTACTCTACCTCTACTGTGCTCCACTATAATTTACCTCTACTGTGCTCCACTGTACTCTACCTCTACTGTCCTCCACTGTACTCTACCTCTACTGTGCTCCACTGTACTCTCTCTCTACTGTACTCTACCTCTACTGTACTCTACTGTACTCCACCTCTAATGTGCTCCACTGTACTCTACCTCTACTGTACTCTACCTCTACTGTACTCCACTCTACTCTACCTCTACTGTGCTCTACTGTACTCTATCTCTACTGTGCTCCACTGTACTCTACCTCTACTGTACTCCACTATACTCTAACTCTACTATACTCCACTGTGCTCTATCTCTACTGTGCTCCACTGTACTCTATTTCTACTGTGCTCCACTGTACTCTATCTCATTGTACTCCAATGTACTCTATTTCTACTGTACTTCACTGTCCTCTATCTCTACTGTACTCCACTGTACTCTACCTCTATTGTGCTCCACTGTACTCTATATCTACTGTACTCTACTGTACTCTATCTCTACTGTACTCCACTGTACTCTATCTCTACTGTACTCCACTGTACTCTACCTCTACTGTACTCTACTGTACTCTATCTCTACTGTACTCCACTGTACTCTATCTCTACTGTACTCCACTGTACTCTACCTCTACTGTACTCTACTGTTCTCTACCTCTACTCGGCTCTACTGTACTCTACTCTACTGTACTACACTGTACTCTATCTCTACTGTGATCCACTGTACTCTACTTCTACTGTACTCCACTGTAATCTATCTCTACTGTATCCACTGTACTCTATCTCTACTGTGCTCCACTGTACTCTACCTCTACTGTGCTCCACTGTACTCTATCTCTACTGTGCTCCTCTCCACTCTACCTCTACTGTGCTCCACTGTATCCTACCTCTACTGTACTCCACTGTACTCTATCTCTACTGTGCTCCACTTTACTCTATCTCTACTGTACTCCACTGTACTCTACCTCTACTGTGCTCTACTGTTCTCTACCTCTACTGTGCTCTACTGTACTCCACCTCTACTGTGCTCCACTCTACTCTACCTCTACTGTGCTCCACTGTATCCTACCTCTACTGTGCTCTACTGTACTCTATCTCTACTGTGCTCCACTGTACTCTACCTCTACTGTACTCCACTATACTCTAACTCTACTATACTCCACTGTACTCTATCTCTACTGTGCTCCACTGTACTCTATTTCTACTGTGCTCCACTGTACTCTATCTCTATTGTACTCCATTGTACTCTATTTCTACTGTACTTCACTGTCCTCTATCTCTACTGTACTCCACTGTACTCTACCTCTATTGTGCTCCACTGTACTCTATATCTACTGTACTCTACTGTACTCTATCTCTACTGTACTCCACTGTACTCTATCTCTACTGTACTCCACTGTACTCTACCTCTACTGTACTCTACTGTACTCTATCTCTACTGTACTCCACTGTACTCTATCTCTACTGTACTCCACTGTACTCTACCTCTACTGTACTCTACTGTTCTCTACCTCTACTCGGCTCTACTGTACTCTACTCTACTGTACTACACTGTACTCTATCTCTACTGTGATCCACTGTACTCTACTTCTACTGTACTCCACTGTAATCTATCTCTACTGTATCCACTGTACTCTATCTCTACTGTGCTCCACTGTACTCTACCTCTACTGTGCTCCACTGTACTCTACCTCTACCGTACTCCACTGTACTCTATCTCTACTGTACTCCACTGTACTCTACCTCAACTGTACTCTACTGTTCTCTACCTCTACTGTGCTCTACTCTACTCTACTGTACTCCACTGTACTCTATCTCTACTGTGATCCACTGTACTCTACCTCTACTGTACTCTACTGTACTCTATCTCTACTGTGATCTACTGTACTCTATCTCTACTGTGCTCCACTGTACTCTACCTCTACTGTGCTCCACTGTACTCTATCTCTACTGTGCTCCACTCTACTCTACCTCTACTGTGCTCCACTGTATCCTACCTCTACTGTACTCCACTGTACTCTATCTCTACTGTGCTCCACTGTACTCTATCTCTACTGTACTCCACTGTACTCTACCTCTACTGTGCTCTACTGTTCTCTACCTCTACTGTGCTCTACTGTACTCCACCTCTACTGTTCTCCACTGTACCCTACCTCTATTGTGCTCCACTGTACTCTACCTCTACTGTACTCCACTGTATTCTATCTCTACTGTGCTCCACTGTACTCTACCTCTACTGTGCTCAACTGTACTCTACTGTACTCCACTGTACTCTACCTCTACTGTACTCCACTGTACTCTCTCTACTGTACTCCACTGTACTCTACCTCTACTGTACTCCACTGTACTCTATCTCTACTTTGCTCCACTGTACTCTACCTCTACTGTGCCCAACTGTACTGTACTCTACCTCTACTGTACTCCACTGTACTCTACCTCTACTGTACTCCACTTTACTCTACCTCTACTGTACTCAACTGTACTCTATCTCTACTGTGCTCCACTGTACTCTACCTCTACTGTACTCCACTGTACTCTATCTCTACTGTACTCCACTGTACTCTACCTATACTGTACTCTACTGTTCTCTTCCTCTACTGTACTCCACTGTACTCTATCTCTACTGTGATCCACTGTACTCTACCTCTACTGTACTCCACTGTACTCTATCTCTACTGTACTCCACTGTACTCTACCTATACTGTACTCTACTGTTCTCTTCCTCTACTGTACTCCACTGTACTCTATCTCTACTGTGATCCACTGTACTCTACCTCTACTGTACTCCACTGTACTCTATCTCTACTCTACTCCACTGTACTCTACCTCTACTGTACTCTACTGTTCTCTACCTCTACTGTGCTCTACTGTACTCTTCTCTACTGTACTCCACTGTACTCTATCTCTACTGTGCTCCACTGTACTCTACCTCTACTGTGCTCCACTGTACTCTACCTCTACTGTACTCTACTGTTCTCTACCTCTACTGTGCTCTACTGTACTCTTCTCTACTGTACTCCACTGTACTCTATCTCTACTGTGGTCCACTGTACTCTACCTCTACTGTACTCCACTGTACTCTATCTCTACTGTGATCCACTGTACTCTATCTCTACTGTGCTCCACTGTACTCTACCTCTACTATGCTCCACTGTACTCTATCTGTACTGTGCTCCACTCTACTCTACCTCTACTGTGCTCCACTGTACTCTACCTCTACTGTACTCCACTCTACTCTATATCTACTGTGCTCCACTGTACTCTATCTCTACTGTACTCCACTGTACTCTACCTCTACTGTGCTCTACTGTTCTCTACCTCTACTGTGCTCTACTGTACTCCACCTCTACTGTGCTCCACTGTACCCTACCTCTACTGTGCTCCACTGTACTCTACCTCTACTGTGCTCCACTGTACTCTACCTCTACTGTGCTCTACTGTACTCTACCTCTACTGTGCTCCACTGTACTCTACCTCTACTGTGCTCCACTGTACTCTATCTCTACTGTGCTCCACTGTACTCTATTTCTACTGTACTCCTCTGTACTCTACCTCTACTGTGCTCCACTGTACTCTACCTCTACTGTGCTCCACTGTACTCTATCTGTAATGTACTCTACTGTACTCTATCTCTACTGTGATCCACTGTACTCTACCTCTGCTGTGCTCCACTGTACTCTATCTCTACTGTACTCCACTGTACTCTACTGTTCTCTACCTCTACTGTACTCTACTGTGCTCCACTGTACTTCACTGTAGTCTACCTCTACTGTGCTCCACTGTACTCTACCTCTACTGTGCTCCACTATAATTTACCTCTACTGTGCTCCACTGTACTCTACCTCTACTGTCCTCCACTGTACTCTACCTCTACTGTGCTCCACTGTACTCTCTCTCTACTGTACTCTACCTCTACTGTACTCTACTGTACTCCACCTCTAATGTGCTCCACTGTACTCTACCTCTACTGTACTCTACCTCTACTGTACTCCACTCTACTCTACCTCTACTGTGCTCTACTGTACTCTATCTCTACTGTGCTCCACTGTACTCTACCTCTACTGTACTCCACTATACTCTAACTCTACTATACTCCACTGTGCTCTATCTCTACTGTGCTCCACTGTACTCTATTTCTACTGTGCTCCACTGTACTCTATCTCATTGTACTCCAATGTACTCTATTTCTACTGTACTTCACTGTCCTCTATCTCTACTGTACTCCACTGTACTCTACCTCTATTGTGCTCCACTGTACTCTATATCTACTGTACTCTACTGTACTCTATCTCTACTGTACTCCACTGTACTCTATCTCTACTGTACTCCACTGTACTCTACCTCTACTGTACTCTACTGTACTCTATCTCTACTGTACTCCACTGTACTCTATCTCTACTGTACTCCACTGTACTCTACCTCTACTGTACTCTACTGTTCTCTACCTCTACTCGGCTCTACTGTACTCTACTCTACTGTACTACACTGTACTCTATCTCTACTGTGATCCACTGTACTCTACTTCTACTGTACTCCACTGTAATCTATCTCTACTGTATCCACTGTACTCTATCTCTACTGTGCTCCACTGTACTCTACCTCTACTGTGCTCCACTGTACTCTATCTCTACTGTGCTCCTCTCCACTCTACCTCTACTGTGCTCCACTGTATCCTACCTCTACTGTACTCCACTGTACTCTATCTCTACTGTGCTCCACTTTACTCTATCTCTACTGTACTCCACTGTACTCTACCTCTACTGTGCTCTACTGTTCTCTACCTCTACTGTGCTCTACTGTACTCCACCTCTACTGTGCTCCACTCTACTCTACCTCTACTGTGCTCCACTGTATCCTACCTCTACTGTGCTCTACTGTACTCTATCTCTACTGTGCTCCACTGTACTCTACCTCTACTGTACTCCACTATACTCTAACTCTACTATACTCCACTGTACTCTATCTCTACTGTGCTCCACTGTACTCTATTTCTACTGTGCTCCACTGTACTCTATCTCTATTGTACTCCATTGTACTCTATTTCTACTGTACTTCACTGTCCTCTATCTCTACTGTACTCCACTGTACTCTACCTCTATTGTGCTCCACTGTACTCTATATCTACTGTACTCTACTGTACTCTATCTCTACTGTACTCCACTGTACTCTATCTCTACTGTACTCCACTGTACTCTACCTCTACTGTACTCTACTGTACTCTATCTCTACTGTACTCCACTGTACTCTATCTCTACTGTACTCCACTGTACTCTACCTCTACTGTACTCTACTGTTCTCTACCTCTACTCGGCTCTACTGTACTCTACTCTACTGTACTACACTGTACTCTATCTCTACTGTGATCCACTGTACTCTACTTCTACTGTACTCCACTGTAATCTATCTCTACTGTATCCACTGTACTCTATCTCTACTGTGCTCCACTGTACTCTACCTCTACTGTGCTCCACTGTACTCTACCTCTACCGTACTCCACTGTACTCTATCTCTACTGTACTCCACTGTACTCTACCTCAACTGTACTCTACTGTTCTCTACCTCTACTGTGCTCTACTCTACTCTACTGTACTCCACTGTACTCTATCTCTACTGTGATCCACTGTACTCTACCTCTACTGTACTCTACTGTACTCTATCTCTACTGTGATCTACTGTACTCTATCTCTACTGTGCTCCACTGTACTCTACCTCTACTGTGCTCCACTGTACTCTATCTCTACTGTGCTCCACTCTACTCTACCTCTACTGTGCTCCACTGTATCCTACCTCTACTGTACTCCACTGTACTCTATCTCTACTGTGCTCCACTGTACTCTATCTCTACTGTACTCCACTGTACTCTACCTCTACTGTGCTCTACTGTTCTCTACCTCTACTGTGCTCTACTGTACTCCACCTCTACTGTTCTCCACTGTACCCTACCTCTATTGTGCTCCACTGTACTCTACCTCTACTGTACTCCACTGTATTCTATCTCTACTGTGCTCCACTGTACTCTACCTCTACTGTGCTCAACTGTACTCTACTGTACTCCACTGTACTCTACCTCTACTGTACTCCACTGTACTCTCTCTACTGTACTCCACTGTACTCTACCTCTACTGTACTCCACTGTACTCTATCTCTACTTTGCTCCACTGTACTCTACCTCTACTGTGCCCAACTGTACTGTACTCTACCTCTACTGTACTCCACTGTACTCTACCTCTACTGTACTCCACTTTACTCTACCTCTACTGTACTCAACTGTACTCTATCTCTACTGTGCTCCACTGTACTCTACCTCTACTGTACTCCACTGTACTCTATCTCTACTGTACTCCACTGTACTCTACCTATACTGTACTCTACTGTTCTCTTCCTCTACTGTACTCCACTGTACTCTATCTCTACTGTGATCCACTGTACTCTACCTCTACTGTACTCCACTGTACTCTATCTCTACTGTACTCCACTGTACTCTACCTATACTGTACTCTACTGTTCTCTTCCTCTACTGTACTCCACTGTACTCTATCTCTACTGTGATCCACTGTACTCTACCTCTACTGTACTCCACTGTACTCTATCTCTACTCTACTCCACTGTACTCTACCTCTACTGTACTCTACTGTTCTCTACCTCTACTGTGCTCTACTGTACTCTTCTCTACTGTACTCCACTGTACTCTATCTCTACTGTGCTCCACTGTACTCTACCTCTACTGTGCTCCACTGTACTCTAACTCTACTGTGCTCCACTGTACTCTACCTCTACTGTGCTCCACTGTACTCTATCTCTACTGTGCTCCACTGTACTCTATTTCTACTGTACTCTACTGTACTCCACCTCTAATGTTTTCCACTGTACTCTACCTCTACTGTACTCTACCTCTACTGTACTCCACTGTACTCTACCTCTACTGTGCTCTACTGTACTCTATCTCTACTCTGCTCCACTGTACTCTACCTCTACTGTGCTCCACTGTACTCTACCTCTACTGTACTTCACTGTCCTATATCTCTACTGTACTCCACTGTACTCTACCTCTACTGTGCTCCACTGTACTCTACCTCTACTGTACTCCACTGTACTCTATCTCTACTGTGCTCCACTGTACTCTACCTCTACTGTGCTCCACTGTACTCTACCTCTACTGTGCTCCACTGTACTCTACCTCTACTGTACTCCACTGTACACTATCTCTACTGTGCTCCACTGTACTCTACCTCTACTGTGCTCAACTGTACTCTACTGTACTCCACTGTACTCTACCTCTACTGTACTCCACTGTACTCTATCTCTACTGTACCCCACTGTACTCTACCTCTACTGTACTCCACTGTACTCTATCTCTACTGTGCTCTACTGTACCCTACCTCTACTGTGCCCAACTGTACTGTACTCTACTCCACTGTACTCTACCTCTACTGTACTCCACTGTACTCTACATCTACTGTACTCCACTTTACTCTACCTCTACTGTACTCCACTGTACTCTATCTCTACTGTGCTCCACTGTACTCTATTTCTATTGTGCTCCACTGTACTCTATCTCTACTGTACTCCACTATACTCTATCTCTACTGTACTTCACTATCCTTTATCTCTAATGTACTCCACTGTACTCTACCTCTATTGTGCTCCATTGTACTCTATCTCTACTGTACTCTACTGTACTCTATCTCTACTTTACTCCACTGTACTCTATCTCTACTGTACTCCACTGTACTCTACCTCTACTGTGCTCCACTGTACTCTACCTCTACCGTACTCCACTGTACTCTATCTCTACTGTACTCCACTGTACTCTACCTCTACTGTACTCTACTGTTCTCTACCTCTACTGTGCTCTACTCTACTCTACTGTACTCCACTGTACTCTATCTCTACTGTGATCCACTGTACTCTACCTCTACTGTACTCTACTGTACTCTATCTCTACTGTGATCTACTGTACTCTATCTCTACTGTGCTCCACTGTACTCTACCTCTACTGTGCTCCACTGTACTCTATCTCTACTGTGCTCCACTCTACTCTACCTCGACTGTGCTCCACTGTATCCTACCTCTACTGTACTCCACTGTACTCTATCTCTACTGTGCTCCACTGTACTCTATCTCTACTGTACTCCACTGTACTCTACCTCTACTGTGCTCCACTGTATCCTACCTCTACTGTACTCCACTGTACTCTATCTCTACTGTGCTCCACTGTACTCTATCTCTACTGTACTCCACTGTACTCTACCTCTACTGTGCTCTACTGTTCTCTACCTCTACTGTGCTCTACTGTACTCCACCTCTACTGTTCTCCACTGTACCCTACCTCTATTGTGCTCCACTGTAATCTACCTCTACTGTGCTCCACTGTACTCTACCTCTACTGTACTCCACTGTATTCTATCTCTACTGTGCTCCACTGTACTCTACCTCTACTGTGCTCAACTGTACTCTACTGTGCTCCACTGTACTCTACCTCTACTGTACTCCACTGTACTCTATCTCTACTGTACTCCACTGTACTCTACCTCTACTGTACTCCACTGTACTCTATCTCTACTGTGCTCTACTGTACTCTACCTCTACTGTGCCCAACTGTACTGTACTCTACTCCACTGTACTCTACCTCTACTGTACTCCACTGTACTCTACATCTACTGTACTCCACTTTACTCTACCTCTACTGTACTCAACTGTACTCTATCTCTACTGTGCTCCACTGTTCTCTACCTCTACTGTACTCCACTGTACTCTATCTCTACTGTACTCCACTGTACTCTACCTATACTGTACTCTACTGTTCTCTTCCTCTACTGTACTCCACTGTACTCTATCTCTACTGTGATCCACTGTACTCTACCTCTACTGTACTCCACTGTACTCTATCTCTACTCCACTCCACTGTACTCTACCTCTACTGTACTCTACTGTTCTCTACCTCTACTGTGCTCTACTGTACTCTTCTCTACTGTACTCCACTGTACTCTATCTCTACTGTGATCCACTGTACTCTACCTCTACTGTACTCCACTGTACTCTATCTCTACTGTGATCCACTGTACTCTATCTCTACTGTGCTCCACTGTACTCTACCTCTACTATGCTCCACTGTACTCTACCTGTACTGTGCTCCACTCTACTCTACCTCTACTGTGCTCCACTGTACTCTACCTCTACTGTATTCCACTCTACTCTATCTCTACTGTGCTCCACTGTACTCTATCTTTACTGTACTCCACTGTACTCTACCTCTACTGTGCTCTACTGTACTCTACCTCTACTGTGCTCTACTGTACTCCACCTCTACTGTGCTCCACTGTACTCTACCTCTACTGTGCTCCACTGTACTCTACCTCTACTGTGCTCTACTGTACTCTACCTCTACTGTGCTCCACTGTACTCTACCTCTACTGTGCTCCACTGTACTCTATCTCTACTGTGCTCCACTGTACTCTATTTCTACTGTACTCCTCTGTACTCTACCTCTACTGTGCTCCACTGTACTCTACCTCTACTGTGCTCCACTGTACTCTATCTGTAATGTACTCTACTGTACTCTATCTCTACTGTGATCCACTGTACTCTACCTCTGCTGTGCTCCACTGTACTCTATCTCTACTGTACTCCACTGTACTCTACTGTTCTCTACCTCTACTGTACTCTACTGTGCTCCACTGTACTTCACTGTAGTCTACCTCTACTGTGCTCCACTGTACTCTACCTCTACTGTGCTCCACTATAATTTACCTCTACTGTGCTCCACTGTACTCTACCTCTACTGTCCTCCACTGTACTCTACCTCTACTGTGCTCCACTGTACTCTCTCTCTACTGTACTCTACCTCTACTGTACTCTACTGTACTCCACCTCTAATGTGCTCCACTGTACTCTACCTCTACTGTACTCTACCTCTACTGTACTCCACTCTACTCTACCTCTACTGTGCTCTACTGTACTCTATCTCTACTGTGCTCCACTGTACTCTACCTCTACTGTACTCCACTATACTCTAACTCTACTATACTCCACTGTGCTCTATCTCTACTGTGCTCCACTGTACTCTATTTCTACTGTGCTCCACTGTACTCTATCTCGATTGTACTCCACTGTACTCTATTTCTACTGTACTTCACTGTCCTCTATCTCTACTGTACTCCACTGTACTCTACCTCTATTGTGCTCCACTGTACTCTATATCTACTGTACTCTACTGTACTCTATCTCTACTGTACTCCACTGTACTCTATCTCTACTGTACTCCACTGTACTCTACCTCTACTGTACTCTACTGTACTCTATCTCTACTGTACTCCACTGTACTCTATCTCTACTGTACTCCACTGTACTCTACCTCTACTGTACTCTACTGTTCTCTACCTCTACTCGGCTCTACTGTACTCTACTCTACTGTACTACACTGTACTCTATCTCTACTGTGATCCACTGTACTCTACTTCTACTGTACTCCACTGTAATCTATCTCTACTGTATCCACTGTACTCTATCTCTACTGTGCTCCACTGTACTCTACCTCTACTGTGCTCCACTGTACTCTATCTCTACTGTGCTCCTCTCTACTCTACCTCTACTGTGCTCCACTGTATCCTACCTCTACTGTAGTCCACTGTACTCTATCTCTACTGTGCTCCACTTTACTCTATCTCTACTGTACTCCACTGTACTCTACCTCTACTGTGCTCTACTGTTCTCTACCTCTACTGTGCTCTACTGTACTCCACCTCTACTGTGCTCCACTCTACTCTACCTCTACTGTGCTCCACTGTATCCTACCTCTACTGTGCTCTACTGTACTCTATCTCTACTGTGCTCCACTGTACTCTACCTCTACTGTACTCCACTATACTCTAACTCTACTATACTCCACTGTACTCTATCTCTACTGTGCTCCACTGTACTCTATTTCTACTGTGCTCCACTGTACTCTATCTCTATTGTACTCCATTGTACTCTATTTCTACTGTACTTCACTGTCCTCTATCTCTACTGTACTCCACTGTACTCTACCTCTATTGTGCTCCACTGTACTCTATATCTACTGTACTCTACTGTACTCTATCTCTACTGTACTCCACTGTACTCTATCTCTACTGTACTCCACTGTACTCTACCTCTACTGTACTCTACTGTACTCTATCTCTACTGTACTCCACTGTACTCTACCTCTACTGTACTCTACTGTTCTCTACCTCTACTCGGCTCTACTGTACTCTACTCTACTGTACTACACTGTACTCTATCTCTACTGTGATCCACTGTACTCTACTTCTACTGTACTCCACTGTAATCTATCTCTACTGTATCCACTGTACTCTATCTCTACTGTGCTCCACTGTACTCTACCTCTACTGTGCTCCACTGTACTCTACCTCTACCGTACTCCACTGTACTCTATCTCTACTGTACTCCACTGTACTCTACCTCAACTGTACTCTACTGTTCTCTACCTCTACTGTGCTCTACTCTACTCTACTGTACTCCACTGTACTCTATCTCTACTGTGATCCACTGTACTCTACCTCTACTGTACTCTACTGTACTCTATCTCTACTGTGATCTACTGTACTCTATCTCTACTGTGCTCCACTGTACTCTACCTCTACTGTGCTCCACTGTACTCTATCTCTACTGTGCTCCACTCTACTCTACCTCTACTGTGCTCCACTGTATCCTACCTCTACTGTACTCCACTGTACTCTATCTCTACTGTGCTCCACTGTACTCTATCTCTACTGTACTCCACTGTACTCTACCTCTACTGTGCTCTACTGTTCTCTACCTCTACTGTGCTCTACTGTACTCCACCTCTACTGTTCTCCACTGTACCCTACCTCTATTGTGCTCCACTGTACTCTACCTCTACTGTACTCCACTGTATTCTATCTCTACTGTGCTCCACTGTACTCTACCTCTACTGTGCTCAACTGTACTCTACTGTACTCCACTGTACTCTACCTCTACTGTACTCCACTGTACTCTATCTCTACTGTACTCCACTGTACTCTACCTCTACTGTACTCCACTGTACTCTATCTCTACTTTGCTCCACTGTACTCTACCTCTACTGTGCCCAAATGTACTGTACTCTACCTCTACTGTACTCCACTGTACTCTACCTCTACTGTACTCCACTTTACTCTACCTCTACTGTACTCAACTGTACTCTATCTCTACTGTACTCCACTGTACTCTACCTCTACTGTACTCCACTGTACTCTATCTCTACTGTACTCCACTGTACTCTACCTATACTGTACTCTACTGTTCTCTTCCTCTACTGTACTCCACTGTACTCTATCTCTACTGTGATCCACTGTACTCTACCTCTACTGTACTCCACTGTACTCTATCTCTACTGTACTCCACTGTACTCTACCTATACTGTACTCTACTGTTCTCTTCCTCTACTGTACTCCACTCTACTCTATCTCTACTGTGATCCACTGTACTCTACCTCTACTGTACTCCACTGTACTCTATCTCTACTCTACTCGACTGTACTCTACCTCTACTGTACTCTACTGTTCTCTACCTCTACTGTGCTCTACTGTACTCTTCTCTACTGTACTCCACTGTACTCTATCTCTACTGTGATCCACTGTACTCTACCTCTACTGTACTCCACTGTACTCTATCTCTACTGTGATCCACTGTACTCTATCTCTACTGTGCTCCACTGTACTCTACCTCTACTATGCTCCACTGTACTCTATCTGTACTGTGCTCCACTCTACTCTACCTCTACTGTGCTCCACTGTACTCTACCTCTACTGTACTCCACTCTACTCTATCTCTACTGTGCTCCACTGTACTCTATCTCTACTGTACTCCACTGTACTCTACATCTACTGTGCTCTACTGTTCTCTACCTCTACTGTGCTCTACTGTACTCCACCTCTACTGTGCTCCAATGTACCCTACCTCTACTGTGCTCCACTGTACTCTACCTCTACTGTGCTCCACTGTACTCTACCTCTACTGTGCTCCACTGTACTCTAACTCTACTGTGCTCCACTGTACTCTACCTCTACTGTGCTCCACTGTACTATATCTCTACTGTGCTCCACTGTACTCTATTTCTACTGTACTCTACTGTACTCCACCTCTAATGTTTTCCACTGTACTCTACCTCTACTGTACTCTACCTCTACTGTACTCCACTGTACTCTACCTCTACTGTGCTCTACTGTACTCTATCTCTACTCTGCTCCACTGTACTCTACCTCTACTGTGCTCCACTGTACTCTACCTCTACTGTACTTCACTGTCCTATATCTCTACTGTACTCCACTGTACTCTACCTCTACTGTGCTCCACTGTACTCTACCTCTACTGTAATCCACTGTACTCTATCTCTACTGTGCTCCACTGTACTCTACCTCTACTGTGCTCCACTGTACTCTACCTCTACTGTGCTCCACTGTACTCTACCTCTACTGTACTCCACTGTACTCTATCTCTACTGTGCTCCACTGTACTCTACCTCTACTGTGCTCAACTGTACTCTACTGTACTCCACTGTACTCTACCTCTACTGTACTCCACTGTACTCTATCTCTACTGTACCCCACTGTACTCTACCTCTACTGTACTCCACTGTACTCTATCTCTACTGTGCTCCACTGTACTCTACCTCTACTGTGCTCAACTGTACTGTACTGTACTCCACTGTAATCTACCTCTACTGTACTCCACTGTACTCTACCTCTACTGTACTCCACTGTACTCTACTCTACTGTACTCCACTGTACTCTATCTCTACTGTGATCCACTGTACTCTACCTCTACTGTACTCCACTGTACTCTATCTCTACTGTACTCCACTGTACTCTACCTCTACTGTACTCTACTGTTCTCTACCTCTACTGTGCTCTACTGTACTCTACTCTACTGTACTCCACTGTACTCTATCTCTACTGTGATCCACTGTATTCTACCTCTACTGTACTCCACTTTACTTTATCTCTACTGTGATCCACTGTACTCTATCTCTACTGTGCTCCACTGTACTCTACCTCTACTATGCTCCACTGTACTCTATCTCTACTGTGCTCCACTCTACTCTACCTCTACTGTGCTCCACTGTACTCTACCTCTACTGTACTCCACTTTACTTTATCTCTACTGTGATCCACTGTACTCTATCTCTACTGTGCTCCACTGTACTCTACCTCTACTATGCTCCACTGTACTCTATCTCTACTGTGCTCCACTGTACTCTACCTCTACTGTGCTCAACTGTACTGTACTGTACTCCACTGTAATCTACCTCTACTGTACTCCACTGTACTCTACCTCTACTGTACTCCACTGTACTCTACTCTACTGTACTCCACTGTACTCTATCTCTACTGTGATCCACTGTACTCTACCTCTACTGTACTCCACTGTACTCTATCTCTACTGTACTCCACTGTACTCTACCTCTACTGTACTCTACTGTTCTCTACCTCTACTGTGCTCTACTGTACTCTACTCTACTGTACTCCACTGTACTCTATCTCTACTGTGATCCACTGTACTCTACCTCTACTGTACTCCACTTTACTTTATCTCTACTGTGATCCACTGTACTCTATCTCTACTGTGCTCCACTGTACTCTACCTCTACTATGCTCCACTGTACTCTATCTCTACTGTGCTCCACTCTACTCTACCTCTACTGTGCTCCACTGTACTCTACCTCTACTGTACTCCACTGTACTCTATCTCTACTGTACTCCACTGCACTCTACCTCTACTGTGCTCTACTGTTCTCTACCTCTACTGTGCTCTACTGTACTCCACCTCTACTGTGCTCCACTGTACCCTACCTCCACTGTATCCACTGTACTCTACCTCTACTGTGCTCCACTGTACTCTACCTCTACTGTGCTCCACTGTATCCACTGTACTCTACCTCTACTGTGCTCCACTGTACTCTACCTCTACTGTGCTCCACTGTACTCTACCTCTATTGTACTCTACTGTACTCCACCTCTAATGAGCTCCACTGTACTCTGGCTCTACTGTACTCCACTGTACTTTACCTCTACTGTACTCCACTGTACTCTACCTCTACTGTGCTCCACTGTACTCTATTTCTACTGTACTCCTCTGTACTCTACCTCTACTGTGCTCCACTGTACTCTATCTGTAATGTACTCTACTGTACTCTATCTCTACTGTGATCCACTGTACTCTACCTCTGCTGTGCTCCACTGTACTCTATCTCTACTGTACTCCACTGTACTCTACTGTTCTCTACCTCTACTGTACTCTACTGTGCTCCACTCTACTCCACTGTAGTCTACCTCTACTGTGCTCCACTGTACTCTACGTCTACTGTGCTCCACTATACTCTACCTCTACTCTGCTCCACTGTACTCTACCTCTACTGTCCTCCACTGTACTCTACCTCTACTGTGCTCCACTGTACTCTCTCTCTACTGTACTCTACCTCTACTGTACTCTGCTGTACTCCACCTCTAATGTGCTCCACTGTACTCTACCTCTACTGTACTCCACTGTACTCTATCTCTACTGTGATCCACTGTACTCTATCTCTACTGTGCTCCACTGTACTCTACCTCTACTATGCTCCACTGTACTCTATCTGTACTGTGCTCCACTCTACTCTACCTCTACTGTGCTCCACTGTACTCTACCTCTACTGTACTCCACTCTACTCTATCTCTACTGTGCTCCACTGTACTCTATCTCTAATGTACTCCACTGTACTCTACCTCTACTGTGCTCTACTGTTCTCTACCTCTACTGTGCTCTACTGTACTCCACCTCTACTGTGCTCCACTGTACCCTACCTCTACTGTGCTCCACTGTACTCTACCTCTACTGTGCTCCACTGTACTCTACCTCTACTGTGCTCCACTGTACTCTAACTTTACTGTGCTCCACTGTACTCTACCTCTACTGTGCTCCACTGTACTCTATCTCTACTGTGCTCCACTGTACTCTATTTCTACTGTACTCTACTGTACTCCACCTCTAATGTTTTCCACTGTACTCTACCTCTACTGTACTCTACCTCTACTGTACTCCACTGTACTCTACCTCTACTGTGCTCTACTGTACTCTATCTCTACTCTGCTCCACTGTACTCTACCTCTACTGTGCTCCACTGTACTCTACCTCTACTGTACTTCACTGTCCTCTATTTCTACTGTGCTCCACTGTACTCTACCTCTACTGTGCTCAACTGTACTCTACTGTACTCCACTGTACTCTACCTCTATTGTACTCCACTGTACTCTATCTCTAATGTACTCCACTGTACTCTACCTCTACTGTACTCCACTGTACTCTATCTCTACTGTGCTCCACTGTACTCTACCTCTACTGTGCTCAACTGTACTGTACTGTACTCCACTGTAATCTACCTCTACTGTACTCCACTGTACTCTACCTCTACTGTACTCCACTGTACTCTACTCTACTGTACTCCACTGTACTCTATCTCTACTGTGATCCACTGTACTCTACCTCTACTGTACTCCACTGTACTCTATCTCTACTGTACTCCACTGTACTCTACCTCTACTGTACTCTACTGTTCTCTACCTCTACTGTGCTCTACTGTACTCTACTCTACTGTACTCCACTGTACTCTATCTCTACTGTGATCCACTGTACTCTACCTCTACTGTACTCCACTTTACTTTATCTCTACTGTGATCCACTGTACTCTATCTCTACTGTGCTCCACTGTACTCTACCTCTACTATGCTCCACTGTACTCTATCTCTACTGTGCTCCACTCTACTCTACCTCTACTGTGCTCCACTGTACTCTACCTCTACTGTACTCCACTTTACTTTATCTCTACTGTGATCCACTGTACTCTATCTCTACTGTGCTCCACTGTACTCTACCTCTACTATGCTCCACTGTACTCTATCTCTACTGTGCTCCACTCTACTCTACCTCTACTGTGCTCCACTGTACTCTACCTCTACTGTACTCCACTGTACTCTATCTCTACTGTACTCCACTGCACTCTACCTCTACTGTGCTCTACTGTTCTCTACCTCTACTGTGCTCTACTGTACTCCACCTCTACTGTGCTCCACTGTACCCTACCTCCACTGTATCCACTGTACTCTACCTCTACTGTGCTCCACTGTACTCTACCTCTACTGTGCTCCACTGTATCCACTGTACTCTACCTCTACTGTGCTCCACTGTACTCTACCTCTACTGTGCTCCACTGTACTCTACCTCTACTGTACTCTACTGTACTCCACCTCTAATGAGCTCCACTGTACTCTGGCTCTACTGTACTCCACTGTACTTTACCTCTACTGTACTCCACTGTACTCTACCTCTACTGTGCTCCACTGTACTCTATTTCTACTGTACTCCTCTGTACTCTACCTCTACTGTGCTCCACTGTACTCTATCTGTAATGTACTCTACTGTACTCTATCTCTACTGTGATCCACTGTACTCTACCTCTGCTGTGCTCCACTGTACTCTATCTCTACTGTACTCCACTGTACTCTACTGTTCTCTACCTCTACTGTACTCTACTGTGCTCCACTGTACTCCACTGTAGTCTACCTCTACTGTGCTCCACTGTACTCTACGTCTACTGTGCTCCACTATACTCTACATCTACTCTGCTCCACTGTACTCTACCTCTACTGTCCTCCACTGTACTCTACCTCTACTGTGCTCCACTGTACTCTCTCTCTACTGTACTCTACCTCTACTGTACTCTGCTGTACTCCACCTCTAATGTGCTCCACTGTACTCTACCTCTACTGTACTCTACCTCTTCTGTACTCCACTGTACTCTACCTCTACTGTGCTCTACTGTACTCTATCTCTACTGTGCTCCACTGTACTCTACCTCTACTGTGCTCCACTGTACTCTACCTCTACTGTACTTCACTGTCCTCTATCTCTACTGTACTCCACTGTACTCTACCTCTACTGTACTTCACTGTCCTCTATCTCTACTGTACTCCACTGTACTCTACCTCTATTGTCCTCCACTGTACTCTATCTCTACTGTACTCTACTGTACTATATCTCTACTGTACTCCACTGTACTCTATCTCTACTGTACTCCACTGTACTCTACCTCCACTGTACTCTACCTCTACCGTACTCCACTGTACTTTATCTCTACTGTACTCCACTGTACTCTACCTCTACTGTACTCTACTGTTCTCTACCTCTACTGTGCTCTACTGTACTTTACTCTACTGTACTCCACTGTACTCTATCTCTACTGTGATCCACTGTACTCTACCTCTACTGTACTCCACTGTACTCTATCTCTACTGTGATCCACTGTACTCTATCTCTATTGTGCTCCACTGTACTCTACCTCTACTGTGCTCCACTGTACTCTATCTCTACTGTGCTCCACTCTACTCTACCTCTACTGTGCTCCACTGTATCCTACCTCTACTGTACTCCACTGTACTCTCTCTCTACTGTGCTCCACTCTACTCTACCTCTACTGTGCTCCACTGTATCCTACCTCTACTGTACTCCACTGTACTCTCTCTCTACTGTGCTCCACTGTACTCTATCTCTACTGTACTCAGCTGTACTCTACCTCTACTGTGCTCTACTGTTCTCCACCTCTACTGTGCTCTACTCTACTCCACCTCTACTGTGCTCCACTGTACCCTACCTCTACTGTGCTCCACCGTACTCTACCTCTACTGTGCTCCACTGTACTCTACCTCTACTGTACTCCACTGTACTCTATCTCTACTGTACTCCACTGTATTCTACCTCTACTGTACTCCACTGTACTCTATCTCTACTGTACTCCACTCTAATCTACCTCTACTGTCCTCCACTGTACTCTACCTCTACTGTGCTCCACTGTACTCTCTCTCTCTACTGTACTCTACCTCTACTGTACTCTACTGTGCTCCACTTTACTCCACTGTAGTCTACCTCTACTGTGCTCCACTGTACTCTACCTCTACTGTGCTCCACTATACTCTACCTCTACTGTGCTCCACTGTACTCTACCTCTACTGTCCTCCACTGTACTCTACCTCTACTGTGCTCCACTGTACTCTCTCTCTACTGTACTCTACCTCTACTGTACTCTACTGTACTCCACCTCTAATGTACTCCACTGTACTCTACCTCTACTGTACTCTACCTCTACTGTACTCCACTGTACTCTACCTCTAATGTGCTCCACTGTACTCTATCTCTACTGTGCTCCACTGTACTCTATTTCTACTGTGCTCCACTGTACTCTATCTCTACTGTACTCCACTTTACTCTATCTCTACTGTACTTCACTGTCCTTTATCTCTAATGTACTCCACTGTACTCTACCTCTATTGTGCTCCATTGTACTCTATCTCTACTGTACTCTATTGTACTCTATCTCTACTTTACTCCACTGTACTCTATCTCTACTGTACTCCACTGTACTCTACCTCTACTGTGCTCCACTGTATCCTACCTCTACTGTACTCCACTGTACTCTCTCTCTACTGTGCTCCACTGTACTCTATCTCTACTGTACTCAGCTGTACTCTACCTCTACTGTGCTCTACTGTTCTCTACCTCTAGTGTGCTCTACTCTACTCCACCTCTACTGTGCTCCACTGTACCCTACCTCTACTGTGCTCCACCGTACTCTACCTCCATTGTGCTCCACTGTACTCTACCTCTACTGTACTCCACTGTACTCTATCTCTACTGTACTCCACTGTACTCTACCTCTACTGTGCTCCACTGTACTCTCTCTCTACTGTACTCTACCTCTACTGTACTCCCCTGTACTCTATCTCTACTGTACTCCACTCTAATCTACCTCTACTGTCCTCCACTGTACTCTACCTCTACTGTGCTCCACTGTACTCTCTCTCTACTGTACTCTACCTCTACTGTACTCTACTGTGCTCCACTGTACTCCACTGTAGTCTACCTCTACTGTGCTCCACTGTACTCTACCTCTACTGTGCTCCACTATACTCTACCTCTACTGTGCTCCACTGTACTCTACCTCTACTGTCCTCCACTGTACTCTACCTCTACTGTGCTCCACTGTACTCTCTCTCTACTGTACTCTACCTCTACTGTACTCTACTGTACTCCACCTCTAATTTGCTCCACTGTACTCTATCTCTACTGTGCTCCACTGTACTCTATTTCTACTGTGCTCCACTGTACTCTATCTCTACTGTACTCCACTGTACTCTATCTCTACTGTACTTCACTGTCCTTTATCTCTAATGTACTCCACTGTACTCTACCTCTATTGTGCTCCATTGTACTCTATCTCTACTGTACTCTACTGTACTCTATCTCTACTTTACTCCACTGTATTCTATCTCTACTGTGCTCCACTGTACTCTACCTCTACTGTGCTCCACTATACTCTACCTCTACTGTGCTCCACTGTACTCTACCTCTACTGTCCTCCACTGTACTCTACCTCTACTGTGCTCCACTGTACTCTCTCTCTACTGTACTCTACCTCTACTGTACTCTGCTGTACTCCACCTCTAATGTGCTCCACTGTACTCTACCTCTACTGTACTCTACCTCTACTGTACTCCACTGTACTCTACCTCTACTGTGCTCTACTGTACTCTATCTCTACTGTGCTCCACTGTACTCTACCTCTACTGTGCTCCACTGTACTCTACCTCTACTGTACTTCACTGTCCTCTATCTCTACTGTACTCCACTGTACTCTACCTCTATTGTCCTCCACTGTACTCTATCTCTACTGTACTCCACTGTACTCTACCTCCACTGTACTCTACCTCTACCGTACTCCACTGTACTCTATCTCTACTGTACTCCACTGTACTCTACCTCTACTGTACTCTACTGTTCTCTACCTCTACTGTGCTCTACTGTACTTTACTCTACTGTACTCCACTGTACTCTATCTCTACTGTGATCCACTGTACTCTACCTCTACTCTACTCCACTGTACTCTATCTCTACTGTGATCCACTGTACTCTATCTCTATTGTGCTCCACTGTACTCTACCTCTACTGTGCTCCACTGTACTCTATCTCTACTGTGCTCCACTCTACTCTACCTCTACTGTGCTCCACTGTATCCTACCTCTACTGTACTCCACTGTACTCTCTCTCTACTGTGCTCCACTGTACTCTATCTCTACTGTACTCAGCTGTACTCTACCTCTACTGTGCTCTACTGTTCTCCACCTCTACTGTGCTCTACTCTACTCCACCTCTACTGTGCTCCACTGTACCCTACCTCTACTGTGCTCCACCGTACTCTACCTCTACTGTGCTCCACTGTACTCTACCTCTACTGTACTCCACTGTACTCTATCTCTACTGTACTCCACTGTATTCTACCTCTACTGTACTCCACTGTACTCTATCTCTACTGTACTCCACTCTAATCTACCTCTACTGTCCTCCGCTGTACTCTACCTCTACTGTGCTCCATTGTACTCTCTCTCTACTGTACTCTACCTCTACTGTACTCTACTGTGCTCCACTTTACTCCACTGTAGTCTACCTCTACTGTGCTCCACTGTACTCTACCTCTACTGTGCTCCACTATACTCTACCTCTACTGTGCTCCACTGTACTCTACCTCTACTGTCCTCCACTGTACTCTACCTCTACTGTGCTCCACTGTACTCTCTCTCTACTGTACTCTACCTCTACTGTACTCTACTGTACTCCACCTCTAATGTGCTCCACTGTACTCTACCTCTACTGTACTCTACCTCTACTGTACTCCACTGTACTCTACCTCTACTGTGCTCTACTGTACTCTATCTCTACTGTGCTCCACTGTACTCTACCTCTACTGTACTCCACTATACTCTAACTCTACTATACTCCACTGTGCTCTATCTCTACTGTGCTCCACTGTACTCTATTTCTACTGTGCTCCACTGTACTCTATCTCGATTGTACTCCACTGTACTCTATTTCTACTGTACTTCACTGTCCTCTATCTCTACTGTACTCCACTGTACTCTACCTCTATTGTGCTCCACTGTACTCTATATCTACTGTACTCTACTGTACTCTATCTCTACTGTACTCCACTGTACTCTATCTCTACTG
Organism: Tiaroga cobitis; assembly: GCA_030578255.1. Taxonomy (NCBI): domain Eukaryota; kingdom Metazoa; phylum Chordata; class Actinopteri; order Cypriniformes; family Leuciscidae; genus Tiaroga; species Tiaroga cobitis. The sequence continues at coordinate 31,669,519 of CM060611.1, read as the reverse complement.
TACTCCACTGTACTCTACCTCTACTGTACTCTACTGTACTCTACCTCTACTCGGCTCTACTGTACTCTACTCTACTGTACTACACTGTACTCTACCTCTACTGTGCCCAACTGTACTGTACTCTACCTCTACTGTACTCCACTGTACTCTACCTCTACTGTACTCCACTTTACTCTACCTTTACTGTACTCAACTGTACTCTATCTCTACTGTGCTCCACTGTACTCTACCTCTACTTTACTCCACTGTACTCTATCTCTACTGTACTCCACTGTACTCTACCTATACTGTACTCTACTGTTCTCTTCCTCTACTGTACTCCACTGTACTCTATCTCTACTGTGATCCACTGTACTCTACCTCTACTGTACTCCACTGTACTCTATCTCTACTGTACTCCACTGTACTCTACCTATACTGTACTCTACTGTTCTCTTCCTCTACTGTACTCCACTGTACTCTATCTCTACTGTGATCCACTGTACTCTACCTCTACTGTACTCCACTGTACTCTATCTCTACTCTACTCCACTGTACTCTACCTCTACTGTACTCTACTGTTCTCTACCTCTACTGTGCTCTACTGTACTCTTCTCTACTGTACTCCACTGTACTCTATCTCTACTGTGATCCACTGTACTCTACCTCTACTGTACTCCACTGTACTCTATCTCTACTGTGATCCACTGTACTCTATCTCTACTGTGCTCCACTGTACTCTACCTCTACTATGCTCCACTGTACTCTATCTGTACTGTGCTCCACTCTACTCTACCTCTACTGTGCTCCACTGTACTCTACCTCTACTGTACTCCACTCTACTCTATCTCTACTGTGCTCCACTGTACTCTATCTCTACTGTACTCCACTGTACTCTACCTCTACTGTGCTCTACTGTTCTCTACCTCTACTGTGCTCTACTGTACTCCACCTCTACTGTGCTCCACTGTACCCTACCTCTACTGTGCTCCACTGTACTCTACCTCTACTGTGCTCCACTGTACTCTACCTCTACTGTGCTCCACTGTACTCTAACTCTACTGTGCTCCACTGTACTCTACCTCTACTGTGCTCCACTGTACTCTTTCTCTACTGTGCTCCACTGTACTCTATTTCTACTGTACTCTACTGTACTCCACCTCTAATGTTTTCCACTGTACTCTACCTCTACTGTACTCTACCTCTACTGTACTCCACTGTACTCTACCTCTACTGTGCTCTACTGTACTCTATCTCTACTCTGCTCCACTGTACTCTACCTCTACTGTGCTCCACTGTACTCTACCTCTACTCTACTTCACTGTCCTCTATCTCTACTGTACTCCACTGTACTCTACCTCTACTGTGCTCCACTGTACTCTACCTCTACTGTACTCCACTGTACTCTATCTCTACTGTGCTCCACTGTACTCTACCTCTACTGTGCTCCACTGTACTCTACCTCTACTGTGCTCCACTGTACTCTACCTCTACTGTACTCCACTGTACTCTATCTCTACTGTGCTCCACTGTACTCTACCTCTACTGTGCTCAACTGTACTCTACTGTACTCCATTGTACTCTACCTCTACTGTACTCCACTGTACTCTATCTCTACTGTACTCCACTGTACTCTACCTCTACTGTACTCCACTGTACTCTATCTCTACTGTGCTCCACTGTACTCTACCTCTACTGTGCTCAACTGTACTGTACTGTACTCCACTGTAATCTACCTCTACTCTACTCCACTGTACTCTACCTCTACTGTACTCCACTGTACTCTACTCTACTGTACTCCACTGTACTCTATCTCTACTGTGATCCACTGTACTCTACCTCTACTGTACTCCACTGTACTCTATCTCTACTGTACTCCACTGTACTCTACCTCTACTGTACTCTACTGCTCTCTACCTCTACTGTGCTCTACTGTACTCTACTCTACTGTACTCCACTGTACTCTATCTCTACTGTGATCCACTGTACTCTACCTCTACTGTACTCCACTTTACTTTATCTCTACTAAGATCCACTGTACTCTATCTCTACTGTGCTCCACTGTACTCTACCTCTACTATGCTCCACTGTACTCTATCTCTACTGTGCTCCACTCTACTCTACCTCTACTGTGCTCCACTGTACTCTACCTCTACTGTACTCCACTTTACTTTATCTCTACTGTGATCCACTGTACTCTATCTCTACTGTGCTCCACTGTACTCTACCTCTACTATGCTCCACTGTACTCTATCTCTACTGTGCTCCACTCTACTCTACCTCTACTGTGCTCCACTGTACTCTACCTCTACTGTACTCCACTGTACTCTATCTCTACTGTACTCCACTGCACTCTACCTCTACTGTGCTCTACTGTTCTCTACCTCTACTGTGCTCTACTGTACTCCACCTCTACTGTGCTCCACTGTACCCTACCTCCACTGTATCCAGTGTACTCTACCTCTACTGTGCTCCACTGTACTCTACCTCTACTGTGCTCCACTGTATCCACTGTACTCTACCTCTACTGTGCTCCACTGTACTCTACCTCTACTGTGCTCCACTGTACTCTACCTCTACTGTACTCTACTGTACTCCACCTCTAATGAGCTCCACTGTACTCTGGCTCTACTGTACTCCACTGTACTTTACCTCTACTGTACTCCACTGTACTCTACCTCTACTGTGCTCCACTGTACTCTATTTCTACTGTACTCCTCTGTACTCTACCTCTACTGTGCTCCACTGTACTCTATCTGTAATGTACTCTACTGTACTCTATCTCTACTGTGATCCACTGTACTCTACCTCTGCTGTGCTCCACTGTACTCTATCTCTACTGTACTCCACTGTACTCTACTGTTCTCTACCTCTACTGTACTCTACTGTGCTCCACTGTACTCCACTGTAGTCTACCTCTACTGTGCTCCACTGTACTCTACCTCTACTGTGCTCCACTATACTCTACCTCTACTCTGCTCCACTGTACTCTACCTCTACTGTCCTCCACTGTACTCTACCTCTACTGTGCTCCACTGTACTCTCTCTCTACTGTACTCTACCTCTACTGTACTCTGCTGTACTCCACCTCTAATGTGCTCCACTGTACTCTACCTCTACTGTACTCTACCTCTACTGTACTCCACTGTACTCTACCTCTACTGTGCTCTACTGTACTCTATCTCTACTGTGCTCCACTGTACTCTACCTCTACTGTGCTCCACTGTACTCTACCTCTACTGTACTTCACTGTCCTCTATCTCTACTGTACTCCACTGTACTCTACCTCTACTGTACTTCACTGTCCTCTATCTCTACTGTACTCCACTGTACTCTACCTCTATTGTCCTCCACTGTACTCTATCTCTACTGTACTCTACTGTACTATATCTCTACTGTACTCCACTGTACTCTATCTCTACTGTACTCCACTGTACTCTACCTCCACTGTACTCTACCTCTACCGTACTCCACTGTACTCTATCTCTACTGTACTCCACTGTACTCTACCTCTACTGTACTCTACTGTTCTCTACCTCTACTGTGCTCTACTGTACTTTACTCTACTGTACTCCACTGTACTCTATCTCTACTGTGATCCACTGTACTCTACCTCTACTGTACTCCACTGTACTCTATCTCTACTGTGATCCACTGTACTCTATCTCTATTGTGCTCCACTGTACTCTACCTCTACTGTGCTCCACTGTACTCTATCTCTACTGTGCTCCACTCTACTCTACCTCTACTGTGCTCCACTGTATCCTACCTCTACTGTACTCCACTGTACTCTCTCTCTACTGTGCTCCACTGTACTCTATCTCTACTGTACTCAGCTGTACTCTACCTCTACTGTGCTCTACTGTTCTCCACCTCTACTGTGCTCTACTCTACTCCACCTCTACTGTGCTCCACTGTACCCTACCTCTACTGTGCTCCACCGTACTCTACCTCTACTGTGCTCCACTGTACTCTACCTCTACTGTACTCCACTGTACTCTATCTCTACTGTACTCCACTGTATTCTACCTCTACTGTACTCCACTGTACTCTATCTCTACTGTACTCCACTCTAATCTACCTCTACTGTCCTCCACTGTACTCTACCTCTACTGTGCTCCACTGTACTCTCTCTCTACTGTACTCTACCTCTACTGTACTCTACTGTGCTCCACTGTACTCCACTGTAGTCTACCTCTACTGTGCTCCACTGTACTCTACCTCTACTGTGCTCCACTATACTCTACCTCTGCTGTGCTCCACTGTACTCTACCTCTACTGTCCTCCACTGTACTCTACCTCTACTGTGCTCCACTGTACTCTCTCTCTACTGTACTCTACCTCTACTGTACTCTACTGTACTCCACCTCTAATGTACTCCACTGTACTCTACCTCTACTGTACTCTACCTCTACTGTACCCCACTGTACTCTACCTCTAATGTGCTCCACTGTACTCTATCTCTACTGTGCTCCACTGTACTCTATTTCTACTGTGCTCCACTGTACTCTATCTCTACTGTACTCCACTGTACTCTATCTCTACTGTACTTCACTGTCCTTTATCTCTAATGTACTCCACTGTACTCTACCTCTATTGTGCTCCATTGTACTCTATCTCTACTGTACTCTACTGTACTCTATCTCTACTTTACTCCACTGTACTCTATCTCTACTGTACTCCACTGTACTCTACCTCTACTGTGCTCCACTGTATCCTACCTCTACTGTACTCCACTGTACTCTCTCTCTACTGTGCTCCACTGTACTCTATCTCTACTGTACTCAGCTGTACTCTACCTCTACTGTGCTCTACTGTTCTCTACCTCTACTGTGCTCTACTCTACTCCACCTCTACTGTGCTCCACTGTACCCTACCTCTACTGTGCTCCACTGTACTCTACCTCTACTGTACTCCACTTTACTTTATCTCTACTGTGATCCACTGTACTCTATCTCTACTGTGCTCCACTGTACTCTACCTCTACTATGCTCCACTGTACTCTATCTCTACTGTGCTCCACTCTACTCTACCTCTACTGTGCTCCACTGTACTCTACCTCTACTGTACTCCACTTTACTTTATCTCTACTGTGATCCACTGTACTCTATCTCTACTGTGCTCCACTGTACTCTACCTCTACTATGCTCCACTGTACTCTATCTCTACTGTGCTCCACTCTACTCTACCTCTACTCTGCTCCACTGTACTCTACCTCTACTGTACTCCACTGTACTCTATCTCTACTGTACTCCACTGTACTCTACCTCTACTGTGCTCTACTGTTCTCTACCTCTACTGTGCTCTACTGTACTCCACCTCTACTGTGCTCCACTGTACCCTACCTCTACTGTGCTCCACTCTACTCTACCTCTACTGTGCTCCACTGTATCCTACCTCTACTGTACTCCACTGTACTCTCTCTCTACTGTGCTCCACTGTACTCTATCTCTACTGTACTCAGCTGTACTCTACCTCTACTGTGCTCTACTGTTCTCCACCTCTACTGTGCTCTACTCTACTCCACCTCTACTGTGCTCCACTGTACCCTACCTCTACTGTGCTCCACCGTACTCTACCTCTACTGTGCTCCACTGTACTCTACCTCTACTGTACTCCACTGTACTCTATCTCTACTGTACTCCACTGTATTCTACCTCTACTGTACTCCACTGTACTCTATCTCTACTGTACTCCACTCTAATCTACCTCTACTGTCCTCCGCTGTACTCTACCTCTACTGTGCTCCATTGTACTCTCTCTCTACTGTACTCTACCTCTACTGTACTCTACTGTGCTCCACTTTACTCCACTGTAGTCTACCTCTACTGTGCTCCACTGTACTCTACCTCTACTGTGCTCCACTATACTCTACCTCTACTGTGCTCCACTGTACTCTACCTCTACTGTCCTCCACTGTACTCTACCTCTACTGTGCTCCACTGTACTCTCTCTCTACTGTACTCTACCTCTACTGTACTCTACTGTACTCCACCTCTAATGTGCTCCACTGTACTCTACCTCTACTGTACTCTACCTCTACTGTACTCCACTGTACTCTACCTCTACTGTGCTCTACTGTACTCTATCTCTACTGTGCTCCACTGTACTCTACCTCTACTGTACTCCACTATACTCTAACTCTACTATACTCCACTGTGCTCTATCTCTACTGTGCTCCACTGTACTCTATTTCTACTGTGCTCCACTGTACTCTATCTCGATTGTACTCCACTGTACTCTATTTCTACTGTACTTCACTGTCCTCTATCTCTACTGTACTCCACTGTACTCTACCTCTATTGTGCTCCACTGTACTCTATATCTACTGTACTCTACTGTACTCTATCTCTACTGTACTCCACTGTACTCTATCTCTACTGTACTCCACTGTACTCTACCTCTACTGTACTCTACTGTACTCTACCTCTACTCGGCTCTACTGTACTCTACTCTACTGTACTACACTGTACTCTACCTCTACTGTGCCCAACTGTACTGTACTCTACCTCTACTGTACTCCACTGTACTCTACCTCTACTGTACTCCACTTTACTCTACCTTTACTGTACTCAACTGTACTCTATCTCTACTGTGCTCCACTGTACTCTACCTCTACTTTACTCCACTGTACTCTATCTCTACTGTACTCCACTGTACTCTACCTATACTGTACTCTACTGTTCTCTTCCTCTACTGTACTCCACTGTACTCTATCTCTACTGTGATCCACTGTACTCTACCTCTACTGTACTCCACTGTACTCTATCTCTACTGTACTCCACTGTACTCTACCTATACTGTACTCTACTGTTCTCTTCCTCTACTGTACTCCACTGTACTCTATCTCTACTGTGATCCACTGTACTCTACCTCTACTGTACTCCACTGTACTCTATCTCTACTCTACTCCACTGTACTCTACCTCTACTGTACTCTACTGTTCTCTACCTCTACTGTGCTCTACTGTACTCTTCTCTACTGTACTCCACTGTACTCTATCTCTACTGTGATCCACTGTACTCTACCTCTACTGTACTCCACTGTACTCTATCTCTACTGTGATCCACTGTACTCTATCTCTACTGTGCTCCACTGTACTCTACCTCTACTATGCTCCACTGTACTCTATCTGTACTGTGCTCCACTCTACTCTACCTCTACTGTGCTCCACTGTACTCTACCTCTACTGTACTCCACTCTACTCTATCTCTACTGTGCTCCACTGTACTCTATCTCTACTGTACTCCACTGTACTCTACCTCTACTGTGCTCTACTGTTCTCTACCTCTACTGTGCTCTACTGTACTCCACCTCTACTGTGCTCCACTGTACCCTACCTCTACTGTGCTCCACTGTACTCTACCTCTACTGTGCTCCACTGTACTCTACCTCTACTGTGCTCCACTGTACTCTAACTCTACTGTGCTCCACTGTACTCTACCTCTACTGTGCTCCACTGTACTCTTTCTCTACTGTGCTCCACTGTACTCTATTTCTACTGTACTCTACTGTACTCCACCTCTAATGTTTTCCACTGTACTCTACCTCTACTGTACTCTACCTCTACTGTACTCCACTGTACTCTACCTCTACTGTGCTCTACTGTACTCTATCTCTACTCTGCTCCACTGTACTCTACCTCTACTGTGCTCCACTGTACTCTACCTCTACTCTACTTCACTGTCCTCTATCTCTACTGTACTCCACTGTACTCTACCTCTACTGTGCTCCACTGTACTCTACCTCTACTGTACTCCACTGTACTCTATCTCTACTGTGCTCCACTGTACTCTACCTCTACTGTGCTCCACTGTACTCTACCTCTACTGTGCTCCACTGTACTCTACCTCTACTGTACTCCACTGTACTCTATCTCTACTGTGCTCCACTGTACTCTACCTCTACTGTGCTCAACTGTACTCTACTGTACTCCATTGTACTCTACCTCTACTGTACTCCACTGTACTCTATCTCTACTGTACTCCACTGTACTCTACCTCTACTGTACTCCACTGTACTCTATCTCTACTGTGCTCCACTGTACTCTACCTCTACTGTGCTCAACTGTACTGTACTGTACTCCACTGTAATCTACCTCTACTCTACTCCACTGTACTCTACCTCTACTGTACTCCACTGTACTCTACTCTACTGTACTCCACTGTACTCTATCTCTACTGTGATCCACTGTACTCTACCTCTACTGTACTCCACTGTACTCTATCTCTACTGTACTCCACTGTACTCTACCTCTACTGTACTCTACTGCTCTCTACCTCTACTGTGCTCTACTGTACTCTACTCTACTGTACTCCACTGTACTCTATCTCTACTGTGATCCACTGTACTCTACCTCTACTGTACTCCACTTTACTTTATCTCTACTAAGATCCACTGTACTCTATCTCTACTGTGCTCCACTGTACTCTACCTCTACTATGCTCCACTGTACTCTATCTCTACTGTGCTCCACTCTACTCTACCTCTACTGTGCTCCACTGTACTCTACCTCTACTGTACTCCACTTTACTTTATCTCTACTGTGATCCACTGTACTCTATCTCTACTGTGCTCCACTGTACTCTACCTCTACTATGCTCCACTGTACTCTATCTCTACTGTGCTCCACTCTACTCTACCTCTACTGTGCTCCACTGTACTCTACCTCTACTGTACTCCACTGTACTCTATCTCTACTGTACTCCACTGCACTCTACCTCTACTGTGCTCTACTGTTCTCTACCTCTACTGTGCTCTACTGTACTCCACCTCTACTGTGCTCCACTGTACCCTACCTCCACTGTATCCAGTGTACTCTACCTCTACTGTGCTCCACTGTACTCTACCTCTACTGTGCTCCACTGTATCCACTGTACTCTACCTCTACTGTGCTCCACTGTACTCTACCTCTACTGTGCTCCACTGTACTCTACCTCTACTGTACTCTACTGTACTCCACCTCTAATGAGCTCCACTGTACTCTGGCTCTACTGTACTCCACTGTACTTTACCTCTACTGTACTCCACTGTACTCTACCTCTACTGTGCTCCACTGTACTCTATTTCTACTGTACTCCTCTGTACTCTACCTCTACTGTGCTCCACTGTACTCTATCTGTAATGTACTCTACTGTACTCTATCTCTACTGTGATCCACTGTACTCTACCTCTGCTGTGCTCCACTGTACTCTATCTCTACTGTACTCCACTGTACTCTACTGTTCTCTACCTCTACTGTACTCTACTGTGCTCCACTGTACTCCACTGTAGTCTACCTCTACTGTGCTCCACTGTACTCTACCTCTACTGTGCTCCACTATACTCTACCTCTACTCTGCTCCACTGTACTCTACCTCTACTGTCCTCCACTGTACTCTACCTCTACTGTGCTCCACTGTACTCTCTCTCTACTGTACTCTACCTCTACTGTACTCTGCTGTACTCCACCTCTAATGTGCTCCACTGTACTCTACCTCTACTGTACTCTACCTCTACTGTACTCCACTGTACTCTACCTCTACTGTGCTCTACTGTACTCTATCTCTACTGTGCTCCACTGTACTCTACCTCTACTGTGCTCCACTGTACTCTACCTCTACTGTACTTCACTGTCCTCTATCTCTACTGTACTCCACTGTACTCTACCTCTACTGTACTTCACTGTCCTCTATCTCTACTGTACTCCACTGTACTCTACCTCTATTGTCCTCCACTGTACTCTATCTCTACTGTACTCTACTGTACTATATCTCTACTGTACTCCACTGTACTCTATCTCTACTGTACTCCACTGTACTCTACCTCCACTGTACTCTACCTCTACCGTACTCCACTGTACTCTATCTCTACTGTACTCCACTGTACTCTACCTCTACTGTACTCTACTGTTCTCTACCTCTACTGTGCTCTACTGTACTTTACTCTACTGTACTCCACTGTACTCTATCTCTACTGTGATCCACTGTACTCTACCTCTACTGTACTCCACTGTACTCTATCTCTACTGTGATCCACTGTACTCTATCTCTATTGTGCTCCACTGTACTCTACCTCTACTGTGCTCCACTGTACTCTATCTCTACTGTGCTCCACTCTACTCTACCTCTACTGTGCTCCACTGTATCCTACCTCTACTGTACTCCACTGTACTCTCTCTCTACTGTGCTCCACTGTACTCTATCTCTACTGTACTCAGCTGTACTCTACCTCTACTGTGCTCTACTGTTCTCCACCTCTACTGTGCTCTACTCTACTCCACCTCTACTGTGCTCCACTGTACCCTACCTCTACTGTGCTCCACCGTACTCTACCTCTACTGTGCTCCACTGTACTCTACCTCTACTGTACTCCACTGTACTCTATCTCTACTGTACTCCACTGTATTCTACCTCTACTGTACTCCACTGTACTCTATCTCTACTGTACTCCACTCTAATCTACCTCTACTGTCCTCCACTGTACTCTACCTCTACTGTGCTCCACTGTACTCTCTCTCTACTGTACTCTACCTCTACTGTACTCTACTGTGCTCCACTGTACTCCACTGTAGTCTACCTCTACTGTGCTCCACTGTACTCTACCTCTACTGTGCTCCACTATACTCTACCTCTACTGTGCTCCACTGTACTCTACCTCTACTGTCCTCCACTGTACTCTACCTCTACTGTGCTCCACTGTACTCTCTCTCTACTGTACTCTACCTCTACTGTACTCTACTGTACTCCACCTCTAATGTACTCCACTGTACTCTACCTCTACTGTACTCTACCTCTACTGTACTCCACTGTACTCTACCTCTAATGTGCTCCACTGTACTCTATCTCTACTGTGCTCCACTGTACTCTATTTCTACTGTGCTCCACTGTACTCTATCTCTACTGTACTCCACTTTACTCTATCTCTACTGTACTTCACTGTCCTTTATCTCTAATGTACTCCACTGTACTCTACCTCTATTGTGCTCCATTGTACTCTATCTCTACTGTACTCTATTGTACTCTATCTCTACTTTACTCCACTGTACTCTATCTCTACTGTACTCCACTGTACTCTACCTCTACTGTGCTCCACTGTATCCTACCTCTACTGTACTCCACTGTACTCTCTCTCTACTGTGCTCCACTGTACTCTATCTCTACTGTACTCAGCTGTACTCTACCTCTACTGTGCTCTACTGTTCTCTACCTCTAGTGTGCTCTACTCTACTCCACCTCTACTGTGCTCCACTGTACCCTACCTCTACTGTGCTCCACCGTACTCTACCTCTATTGTGCTCCACTGTACTCTACCTCTACTCTACTCCACTGTACTCTATCTCTACTGTACTCCACTGTACTCTACCTCTACTGTACTCCACTGTACTCTATCTCTACTGTACTCCACTCTAATCTACCTCTACTGTCCTCCACTGTACTCTACCTCTACTGTGCTCCACTGTACTCTCTCTCTACTGTACTCTACCTCTACTGTACTCTACTGTGCTCCACTGTACTCCACTGTAGTCTACCTCTACTGTGCTCCACTGTACTCTACCTCTACTGTGCTCCACTATACTCTACCTCTACTGTGCTCCACTGTACTCTACCTCTACTGTCCTCCACTGTACTCTACCTCTACTGTGCTCCACTGTACTCTCTCTCTACTGTACTCTACCTCTACTGTACTCTACTGTACTCCACCTCTAATGTGCTCCACTGTACTCTATCTCTACTGTGCTCCACTGTACTCTATTTCTGCTGTGCTCCACTGTACTCTATCTCTACTGTACTCCACTGTACTCTATCTCTACTGTACTTCACTGTCCTTTATCTCTAATGTACTCCACTGTACTCTACCTCTATTGTGCTCCATTGTACTCTATCTCTACTGTACTCTACTGTACTCTATCTCTACTTTACTCCACTGTATTCTATCTCTACTGTGCTCCACTGTACTCTACCTCTACTGTGCTCAACTGTACTCTACTGTACTCCACTGTACTCTACCTCTACTGTACTCCACTGTACTCTATCTCTACTGTACTCCACTGTACTCTACCTCTACTCTACTCCACTGTACTTTCTCTCTACTGTGCTCCACTGTACTCTACCTCTACTGTGCCCAACTGTACTGTACTCTACCTCTACTGTACTCCACTGTACTCTACCTCTACTGTACTCCACTTTACTCTACCTCTACTGTACTCAACTGTACTCTATCTCTACTGTGCTCCACTGTACTCTACCTCTACTGTACTCCACTGTACTCTATCTCTACTGTACTCCACTGTACTCTACCTATACTGTACTCTACTGTTCTCTTCCTCTACTGTACTCCACTGTACTCTATCTCTACTGTGATCCACTGTACTCTACCTCTACTGTACTCCACTGTACTCTATCTCTACTGTACTCCACTGTACTCTACCTATACTGTACTCTACTGTTCTCTTCCTCTACTGTACTCCACTGTACTCTATCTCTACTTTGATCCACTGTACTCTACCTCTACTGTACTCCACTGTACTCTATCTCTACTCTACTGCACTGTACTCTACCTCTACTGTACTCTACTGTTCTCTACCTCTACTGTGCTCTACTGTACTCTTCTCTACTGTACTCCACTGTACTCTATCTCTACTGTGATCCACTGTACACTACCTCTACTGTACTCCACTGTACTCTATCTCTACTGTGATCCACTGTACTCTATCTCTACTGTGCTCCACTGTACTCTACCTCTACTATGCTCCACTGTACTGTATCTGTACTGTGCTCCACTCTACTCTACCTCTACTGTGCTCCACTGTACTCTACCTCTACTGTACTCCACTCTACTCTATCTCTACTGTGCTCCACTGTACTCTATCTCTACTGTACTCCACTGTACTCTACCTATACTGTACTCTACTGTTCTCTTCCTCTACTGTACTCCACTGTACTCTATCTCTACTGTGATCCACTGTACTCTACCTCTACTGTACTCCACTGTACTCTATCTCTACTGTACTCCACTGTACTCTACCTATACTGTACTCTACTGTTCTCTTCCTCTACTGTACTCCACTGTACTCTATCTCTACTGTGATCCACTGTACTCTACCTCTACTGTACTCCACTGTACTCTATCTCTACTCTACTCCACTGTACTCTACCTCTACTGTACTCTACTGTTCTCTACCTCTACTGTGCTCTACTGTACTCTTCTCTACTGTACTCCACTGTACTCTATCTCTACTGTGATCCACTGTACTCTACCTCTACTGTACTCCACTGTACTCTATCTCTACTGTGATCCACTGTACTCTATCTCTACTGTGCTCCACTGTACTCTACCTCTACTATGCTCCACTGTACTCTATCTGTACTGTGCTCCACTCTACTCTACCTCTACTGTGCTCCACTGTACTCTACCTCTACTGTACTCCACTCTACTCTATCTCTACTGTGCTCCACTGTACTCTATCTCTACTGTACTCCACTGTACTATACCTCTACTGTGCTCTACTGTTCTCTACCTCTACTGTGCTCTACTGTACTCCACCTCTAATGTGCTCCACTGTACCCTACCTCTACTGTGCTCCACTGTACTCTACCTCTACTGTGCTCCACTGTACTCTACCTCTACTGTGCTCCACTGTACTCTACCTCTACTGTGCTCCACTGTACTCTATCTCTACTGTGCTCCACTGTACTCTATTTCTACTGTACTCTACTGTACTCCACCTCTAATGTGCTCCACTGTACTCTACCTCTACTGTACTCTACCTCTACTGTACTCCACTGTACTCTACCTCTACTGTGCTCTACTGTACTCTATCTCTACTCTGCTCCACTGTACTCTACCTCTACTGTACTCTACCTCTACTGTACTTCACTGTCCTCTATCTCTACTGTACTCCACTGTACTCTACCTCTACTGTGCTCCACTGTACTCTACCTCTACTGTACTCCACTGTACTCTATCTCTACTGTGCTCCACTGTACTCTACCTCTACTGTGCTCCACTGTACTCTACCTCTACTGTGCTCCACTGTACTCTACCTCTACTGTACTCCACTGTACTCTATCTCTACTGTGCTCCACTGTACTCTACCTCTACTGTGCTCAACTGTACTCTACTGTACTCCACTGTACTCTACCTCTACTGTACTCCACTGTACTCTATCTCTACTGTACTCCACTGTACTCTACCTCTACTGTACTCCACTGTACTCTATCTCTACTGTGCTCCACTGTACTCTACCTCTACTGTGCTCAACTGTACTGTACTGTACTCCACTGTAATCTACCTCTACTGTACTCCACTGTACTCTACCTCTACTGTACTCCACTGTACTCTACCTCTACTGTACTCCACTGTACTCTACTCTACTGTACTCCACTGTACTCTATCTCTACTGTGATCCACTGTACTCTACCTCTACTGTACTCCACTGTACTCTATCTCTACTGTACTCCACTGTACTCTACCTCTACTGTACTCTACTGTTCTCTACCTCTACTGTGCTCTACTGTACTCTACTCTACTGTACTCCACTGTACTCTATCTCTACTGTGATCCACTGTACTCTACCTCTACTGTACTCCAATTTACTTTATCTCTACTGTGATCCACTGTACTCTATCTCTACTGTGCTCCACTGTACTCTACCTCTACTCTGCTCCACTGTACTCTATCTCTACTCTGCTCCACTGTACTCTATCTCTACTGTGCTCCACTCTACTCTACCTCTACTGTGCTCCACTGTACTCTACCTCTACTGTGCTCCACTGTACTCTACCTCTACTGTACTCTACTGTACTCCACCTCTAATGAGCTCCACTGTACTCTGGCTCTACTGTACTCCACTGTACTTTACCTCTACTGTACTCCACTGTACTCTACCTCTACTGTGCTCCACTGTACTCTATTTCTACTGTACTCCTCTGTACTCTACCTCTACTGTGCTCCACTGTACTCTATCTGTAATGTACTCTACTGTACTCTATCTGTACTGTGATCCACTGTACTCTACCTCTGCTGTGCTCCACTGTACTCTATCTCTACTGTACTCCACTGTACTCTACTGTTCTCTACCTCTACTTTACTCTACTGTGCTCCACTGTACTCCACTGTAGTCTACCTCTACTGTGCTCCACTGTACTCTACGTCTACTGTGCTCCACTATACTCTACCTCTACTGTGCTCCACTGTACTCTACCTCTACTGTCCTCCACTGTACTCTACCTCTACTGTGCTCCACTGTACTCTCTCTCTACTGTACTCTACCTCTACTGTACTCTGCTGTACTCCACCTCTAATGTGCTCCACTGTACTCTACCTCTACTGTACTCTACCTCTACTGTACTCCACTGTACTCTACCTCTACTGTGCTCTACTGTACTCTATCTCTACTGTGCTCCACTGTACTCTACCTCTACTGTGCTCCACTGTACTCTACCTCTACTGTACTTCACTGTCCTCTATCTCTACTGTACTCCACTGTACTCTACCTCTATTGTCCTCCACTGTACTCTATCTCTACTGTACTCTACTGTACTATATCTCTACTGTACTCCACTGTACTCTATCTCTACTGTACTCCACTGTACTCTACCTCCACTGTACTCTACCTCTACCGTACTCCACTGTACTCTATCTCTACTGTACTCCACTGTACTCTACCTCTACTGTACTCTACTGTTCTCTACCTCTACTGAGCTCTACTGTACTTTACTCTACTGTACTCCACTGTACTCTATCTCTACTGTGATCCACTGTACTCTACCTCTACTGTACTCCACTGTACTCTATCTCTACTGTGATCCACTTTACTCTATCTCTATTGTGCTCCACTGTACTCTACCTCTACTGTGCTCCACTGTACTCTATCTCTACTGTGCTCCACTCTACTCTACCTCTACTGTGCTCCACTGTATCCTACCTCTACTGTACTCCACTGTACTCTCTCTCTACTGTGCTCCACTGTACTCTATCTCTACTGTACTCAGCTGTACTCTACCTCTACTGTGCTCTACTGTTCTCCACCTCTACTGTGCTCTACTCTACTCCACCTCTACTGTGCTCCACTGTACCCTACCTCTACTGTGCTCCACCGTACTCTACCTCTACTGTGCTCCACTGTACTCTACCTCTACTGTACTCCACAGTACTCTATCTCTACTGTACTCCACTGTATTCTACCTCTACTGTACTCCACTGTACTCTATCTCTACTGTACTCCACTCTAATCTACCTCTACTGTCCTCCACTGTACTCTACCTCTACTGTGCTCCACTGTACTCTCTCTCTAATGTACTCTACCTCTACTGTACTCTACTGTGCTCCACTGTACTCCACTGTAGTCTACCTCTACTGTGCTCCACTGTACTCTACCTCTACTGTGCTCCACTATACTCTACCTCTACTGTGCTCCACTGTACTCTACCTCTACTGTCCTCCACTGTACTCTACCTCTACTGTGCTCCACTGTACTCTCTCTCTACTGTACTCTACCTCTACTGTACTCTACTGTACTCCACCTCTAATGTACTCCACTGTACTCTACCTCTACTGTACTCTACCTCTACTGTACTCCACTGTACTCTACCTCTAATGTGCTCCACTGTACTGTATCTCTACTGTGCTCCACTGTACTCTATTTCTACTGTGCTCCACTGTACTCTATCTCTACTGTACTCCACTTTACTCTATCTCTACTGTACTTCACTGTCCTTTATCTCTAATGTACTCCACTGTACTCTACCTCTATTGTGCTCCATTGTACTCTATCTCTACTGTACTCTATTGTACTCTATCTCTACTTTACTCCACTGTACTCTATCTCTACTGTACTCCACTGTACTCTACCTCTACTGTGCTCCACTGTATCCTACCTCTACTGTACTCCACTGTACTCTCTCTCTACTGTGCTCCACTGTACTCTATCTCTACTGTACTCAGCTGTACTCTACCTCTACTGTGCTCTACTGTTCTCTACCTCTACTGTGCTCTACTGTACTCCACCTCTACTGTGCTCCACTGTACCCTACCTCTACTGTGCTCCACCGTACTCTACCTCTATTGTGCTCCACTGTACTCTACCTCTACTGTACTCCACTGTACTCTATCTCTACTGTACTCCACTGTACTCTACCTCTACTGTACTCCACTGTACTCTATCTCTACTGTACTCCACTCTAATCTACCTCTACTGTCCTCCACTGTACTCTACCTCTACTGTGCTCCACTGTACTCTCTCTCTACTGTACTCTACCTCTACTGTACTCTACTGTGCTCCACTGTACTCCACTGTAGTCTACCTCTACTGTGCTCCACTATACTCTACCTCTACTGTGCTCCACTGTACTCTACCTCTACTGTCCTCCACTGTACTCTACCTCTACTGTGCTCCACTGTACTCTCTCTCTACTGTACTCTACCTCTACTGTACTCTACTGTACTCCACCTCTAATGTTCTCCACTGTACTCTATCTCTACTGTGCTCCACTGTACTCTATTTCTACTGTGCTCCACTGTACTCTATCTCTACTGTACTCCACTGTACTCTATCTCTACTGTACTTCACTGTCCTTTATCTCTAATGTACTCCACTGTACTCTACCTCTATTGTGCTCCATTGTACTCTATCTCTACTGTACTCTACTGTACTCTATCTCTACTTTACTCCACTGTATTCTATCTCTACTGTGCTCCACTGTACTCTACCTCTACTGTGCTCCACTATACTCTACCTCTACTGTGCTCCACTGTACTCTACCTCTACTGTCCTCCACTGTACTCTACCTCTACTGTGCTCCACTGTACTCTCTCTCTACTGTACTCTACCTCTACTGTACTCTGCTGTACTCCACCTCTAATGTGCTCCACTGTACTCTACCTCTACTGTACTCTACCTCTACTGTACTCCACTGTACTCTACCTCTACTGTGCTCCAGAGGTAGAGTACACTTTACTTTATCTCTACTGTGATCCACTGTACTCTATCTCTACTGTGCTCCACTGTACTCTACCTCTACTATGCTCCACTGTAATCTATCTCTACTGTGCTCCACTCTACTCTACCTCTACTGTGCTCCACTGTACTCTACCTCTACTGTACTCCACTTTACTTTATCTCTACTGTGATCCACTGTACTCTATCTCTACTGTGCTCCACTGTACTCTACCTCTACTGTGCTCCACTCTACTCTATCTCTACTGTGCTCCACTCTACTCTACCTCTACTGTGCTCCACTGTACTCTACCTCTACTGTACTCCACTGTACTCTATCTCTACTGTACTCCACTGTACTCTACCTCTACTGTGCTCTACTGTTCTCTACCTCTACTGTGCTCTACTGTACTCCACCTCTACTGTGCTCCACTGTACCCTACCTCTACTGTGCTCCACTGTACTCTACCTCTACTGTGCTCCACTGTACTCTACCTCTACTCTGCTCCACTGTATCCACTGTACTCTACCTCTACTGTGCTCCACTGTACTCTACCTCTACTGTGCTCCACTGTACTCTACCTCTACTGTACTCTACTGTACTCCACCTCTAATGAGCTCCACTGTACTCTGGCTCTACTGTACTCCACTGTACTTTACCTCTACTGTACTCCACTGTACTCTACCTCTACTGTGCTCCACTGTACTCTATTTCTACTGTACTCCTCTGTACTCTACCTCTACTGTGCTCCACTGTACTCTATCTGTAATGTACTCTACTGTACTCTATCTCTACTGTGATCCACTGTACTCTACCTCTGCTGTGCTCCACTGTACTCTATCTTTACTGTACTCCACTGTACTCTACTGTTCTCTACCTCTACTGTACTCTACTGTGCTCCACTGTACTCCACTGTAGTCTACCTCTACTGTGCTCCACTATACTCTACCTCTACTGTGCTCCACTGTACTCTACCTCTACTGTCCTCCACTGTACTCTACCTCTACTGTGCTCCACTGTACTCTCTCTCTACTGTACTCTACCTCTACTGTACTCTACTGTACTCCACCTCTAATGTGCTCCACTGTACTCTACCTCTACTGTACTCTACCTCTACTGTACTCCACTGTACTCTACCTCTACTGTGCTCTACTGTACTCTATCTCTACTGTGCTCCACTGTACTGTACCTCTACTGTGCTCCACTGTACTCTACCTCTACTGTACTTCACTGTCCTCTATCTCTACTGTACTCCACTGTACTCTACCTCTATTGTCCTCCACTGTACTCTATCTCTACTGTACTCCACTGTACTCTACCTCCACTGTACTCTACCTCTACCGTACTCCACTGTACTCTATCTCTACTGTACTCCACTGTACTCTACCTCTACTGTACTCTACTGTTCTCTACCTCTACTGTGCTCTACTGTACTTTACTCTACTGTACTCCACTGTACTCTATCTCTACTGTGATCCACTGTACTCTACCTCTACTGTACTCCACTGTACTCTATCTCTACTGTGATCCACTGTACTCTATCTCTATTGTGCTCCACTGTACTCTACCTCTACTGTGCTCCACTGTACTCTATCTCTACTGTGCTCCACTCTACTCTACCTCTACTGTGCTCCACTGTATCCTACCTCTACTGTACTCCACTGTACTCTCTCTCTACTGTGCTCCACTGTACTCTATCTCTACTGTACTCAGCTGTACTCTACCTCTACTGTGCTCTACTGTTCTCCACCTCTACTGTGCTCTACTCTACTCCACCTCTACTGTGCTCCACTGTACCCTACCTCTACTGTGCTCCACCGTACTCTACCTCTACTGTGCTCCACTGTACTCTACCTCTACTGTACTCCACTGTACTCTATCTCTACTGTACTCCACTGTATTCTACCTCTACTGTACTCCACTGTACTCTATCTCTACTGTACTCCACTCTAATCTACCTCTACTGTCCTCCACTGTACTCTACCTCTACTGTGCTCCACTGTACTCTCTCTCTACTGTACTCTACCTCTACTGTACTCTACTGTGCTCCACTGTACTCCACTGTAGTCTACCTCTACTGTGCTCCACTGTACTCTACCTCTACTGTGCTCCACTATACTCTACCTCTGCTGTGCTCCACTGTACTCTACCTCTACTGTCCTCCACTGTACTCTACCTCTACTGTGCTCCACTGTACTCTCTCTCTACTGTACTCTACCTCTACTGTACTCTACTGTACTCCACCTCTAATGTACTCCACTGTACTCTACCTCTACTGTACTCTACCTCTACTGTACCCCACTGTACTCTACCTCTAATGTGCTCCACTGTACTCTATCTCTACTGTGCTCCACTGTACTCTATTTCTACTGTGCTCCACTGTACTCTATCTCTACTGTACTCCACTGTACTCTATCTCTACTGTACTTCACTGTCCTTTATCTCTAATGTACTCCACTGTACTCTACCTCTATTGTGCTCCATTGTACTCTATCTCTACTGTACTCTACTGTACTCTATCTCTACTTTACTCCACTGTACTCTATCTCTACTGTACTCCACTGTACTCTACCTCTACTGTGCTCCACTGTATCCTACCTCTACTGTACTCCACTGTACTCTCTCTCTACTGTGCTCCACTGTACTCTATCTCTACTGTACTCAGCTGTACTCTACCTCTACTGTGCTCTACTGTTCTCTACCTCTACTGTGCTCTACTCTACTCCACCTCTACTGTGCTCCACTGTACCCTACCTCTACTGTGCTCCACTGTACTCTACCTCTACTGTACTCCACTTTACTTTATCTCTACTGTGATCCACTGTACTCTATCTCTACTGTGCTCCACTGTACTCTACCTCTACTATGCTCCACTGTACTCTATCTCTACTGTGCTCCACTCTACTCTACCTCTACTGTGCTCCACTGTACTCTACCTCTACTGTACTCCACTTTACTTTATCTCTACTGTGATCCACTGTACTCTATCTCTACTGTGCTCCACTGTACTCTACCTCTACTATGCTCCACTGTACTCTATCTCTACTGTGCTCCACTCTACTCTACCTCTACTCTGCTCCACTGTACTCTACCTCTACTGTACTCCACTGTACTCTATCTCTACTGTACTCCACTGTACTCTACCTCTACTGTGCTCTACTGTTCTCTACCTCTACTGTGCTCTACTGTACTCCACCTCTACTGTGCTCCACTGTACCCTACCTCTACTGTGCTCCACTGTACTCTACCTCTACTGTGCTCCACTGTACTCTACCTCTACTCTGCTCCACTGTATCCACTGTACTCTACCTCTACTGTGCTCCACTGTACTCTACCTCTACTGTGCTCCACTGTACTCTACCTCTACTGTACTCTACTGTACTCCACCTCTAATGAGCTCCACTGTACTCTGGCTCTACTGTACTCCACTGTACTTTACCTCTACTGTACTCCACTGTACTCTACCTCTACTGTGCTCCACTGTACTCTATTTCTACTGTACTCCTCTGTACTCTACCTCTACTGTGCTCCACTGTACTCTATCTGTAATGTACTCTACTGTACTCTATCTCTACTGTGATCCACTGTACTCTACCTCTGCTGTGCTCCACTGAACTCTATCTCTACTGTACTCCACTGTACTCTACTGTTCTCTACCTCTACTGTACTCTACTGTGCTCCACTGTACTCCACTGTAGTCTACCTCTACTGTGCTCCACTGTACTCTACCTCTACTGTGCTCCACTATACTCTACCTCTACTGTGCTCCACTGTACTCTACCTCTACTGTCCTCCACTGTACTCTACCTCTACTGTGCTCCACTGTACTCTCTCTCTACTGTACTCTACCTCTACTGTACTCTACTGTACTCCACCTCTAATGTGCTGCACTGTACTCTACCTCTACTGTACTCTACCTCTACTGTACTCCACTGTACTCTACCTCTACTGTGCTCTACTGTACTCTATCTCTACTGTGCTCCACTGTACTCTACCTCTACTGTGCTCCACTGTACTCTACCTCTACTGTACTTCACTGTCCTCTATCTCTACTGTACTCCACTGTACTCTACATCTATTGTCCTCCACTGTACTCTATCTCTACTGTACTCTACTGTACTATATCTCTACTGTACTCCACTGTACTCTATCTCTACTGTACTCCACTGTACTCTACCTCCACTGTACTCTACCTCTACCGTACTCCACTGTACTCTATCTCTACTGTACTCCACTGTACTCTACCTCTACTGTACTCTACTGTTCTCTACCTCTACTGTGCTCTAATGTACTTTACTCTACTGTACTCCACTGTACTCTATCTCTACTGTGATCCACTGTACTCTACCTCTACTGTACTCCACTGTACTCTATCTCTACTGTGATCCACTGTACTCTATCTCTATTGAGCTCCACTGTACTCTATCTCTACTGTGCTCCACTGTACTCTATCTCTACTGTGCTCCACTCTACTCTACCTCTACTGTGCTCCACTGTATCCTACCTCTACTGTACTCCACTGTACTCTCTCTCTAGTGTGCTCCACTGTACTCTATCTCTACTGTACTCTACTGTTCTCTACCTCTACTGTGCTCTACTCTACTCCACCTCTACTGTGCTCCACTGTACCCTACCTCTACTGTGCTCCACCGTACTCTACCTCTACTGTGCTCCACTGTACTCTACCTCTACTGTACTCCACTGTACTCTATCTCTACTGTACTCCACTGTACTCAACCTCTACTGTACTCCACTGTACTCTATCTCTACTGTACTCCACTCTAATCTACCTCTACTGTCCTCCACTGTACTCTACCTCTACTGTGCTCCACTGTACTCTCTCTCTACTGTACTCTACCTCTACTGTACTCTACTGTACTCCACCTCTAATGTGCTCCACTGTACTCTACCTCTACTGTACTCTACCTCTACTGTCCTCCACTGTACTCTACCTCTACTGTGCTCCACTGTACTCTCTCTCTACTGTACTCTACCTCTACTGTACTCTACTGTGCTCCACTGTACTCCACTGTAGTCTACCTCTACTGTGCTCCACTGTACTCTACCTCTACTGTGCTCCACTATACTCTACCTCAACTGTACTCCACTGTACTCTACCTCTACTGTCCTCCACTGTACTCTATCTCTACTGTGCTCCACTGTACTCTCTCTCTACTGTACTCTACCTCTACTGTACTCTACTGTACTCCACCTCTAATGTGCTCCACTGTACTCTACCTCTACTGTACTCTACCTCTACTGTACTCCAATGTACTCTACCTCTAATGTGCTCCACTGTACTCTATCTCTACTGTGCTCCACTGTACTCTATTTCTACTGTGCTCCACTGTACTCTATCTCTACTGTACTCCACTGTACTCTATCTCTACTGTACTTCACTATCCTTTATCTCTAATGTACTCCACTGTACTCTACCTCTATTGTGCTCCATTGTACTCTATCTCTACTGTACTCTACTGTACTCTATCTCTACTTTACTCCACTGTACTCTATCTCTACTTTACTCCACTGTACTCTATCTCTACTGTACTCCACTGTACTCTATCTCTACTTTACTCCACTGTACTCTATCTCTACTGTACTCCACTGTACTCTACCTCTACTGTGCTCCACTGTACTCTACCTCTACCGTACTCCACTGTACTCTATCTCTACTGTACTCCACTGTACTCTACCTCTACTGTACTCTACTGTTCTCTACCTCTACTGTGCTCTACTCTACTCTACTGTACTCCACTGTACTCTATCTCTACTGTGATCCACTGTACTCTACCTCTACTGTACTCTACTGTACTCTATCTCTACTGTGATCTACTGTACTCAAACTTTACTGTGCTCCACTGTACTCTACCTCTACTGTGCTCCACTGTACTCTATCTCTACTGTGCTCCACTCTACTCTACCTCTACTGTGCTCCACTGTATCCTACCTCTACTGTACTCCACTGTACTCTATCTCTACTGTGCTCCACTGTACTCTACCTCTACTGTACTCCACTGTACTCTACCTCTACTCTGCTCCACTGTATCCACTGTACTCTACCTCTACTGTGCTCCACTGTACTCTACCTCTACTGTGCTCCACTGTACTCTACCTCTACTGTACTCTACTGTACTCCACCTCTAATGAGCTCCACTGTACTCTGGCTCTACTGTACTCCACTGTACTTTACCTCTACTGTACTCCACTGTACTCTACCTCTACTGTGCTCCACTGTACTCTATTTCTACTGTACTCCTCTGTACTCTACCTCTACTGTGCTCCACTGTACTCTATCTGTAATGTACTCTACTTTACTCTATCTCTACTGTGATCCACTGTACTCTACCTCTGCTGTGCTCCACTGAACTCTATCTCTACTGTACTCCACTGTACTCTACTGTTCTCTACCTCTACTGTACTCTACTGTGCTCCACTGTACTCCACTGTAGTCTACCTCTACTGTGCTCCACTGTACTCTACCTCTACTGTGCTCCACTATACTCTACCTCTACTGTGCTCCACTGTACTCTACCTCTACTGTCCTCCACTGTACTCTACCTCTACTGTGCTCCACTGTACTCTCTCTCTACTGTACTCTACCTCTACTGTACTCTACTGTACTCCACCTCTAATGTGCTGCACTGTACTCTACCTCTACTGTACTCTACCTCTACTGTACTCCACTGTACTCTACCTCTACTGTGCTCTACTGTACTCTATCTCTACTGTGCTCCACTGTACTCTACCTCTACTGTGCTCCACTGTACTCTACCTCTACTGTACTTCACTGTCCTCTATCTCTACTGTACTCCACTGTACTCTACATCTATTGTCCTCCACTGTACTCTATCTCTACTGTACTCTACTGTACTATATCTCTACTGTACTCCACTGTACTCTATCTCTACTGTACTCCACTGTACTCTACCTCCACTGTACTCTACCTCTACCGTACTCCACTGTACTCTATCTCTACTGTACTCCACTGTACTCTACCTCTACTGTACTCTACTGTTCTCTACCTCTACTGTGCTCTAATGTACTTTACTCTACTGTACTCCACTGTACTCTATCTCTACTGTGATCCACTGTACTCTACCTCTACTGTACTCCACTGTACTCTATCTCTACTGTGATCCACTGTACTCTATCTCTATTGAGCTCCACTGTACTCTATCTCTACTGTGCTCCACTGTACTCTATCTCTACTGTGCTCCACTCTACTCTACCTCTACTGTGCTCCACTGTATCCTACCTCTACTGTACTCCACTGTACTCTCTCTCTACTGTGCTCCACTGTACTCTATCTCTACTGTACTCTACTGTTCTCTACCTCTACTGTGCTCTACTCTACTCCACCTCTACTGTGCTCCACTGTACCCTACCTCTACTGTGCTCCACCGTACTCTACCTCTACTGTGCTCCACTGTACTCTACCTCTACTGTACTCCACTGTACTCTATCTCTACTGTACTCCACTGTACTCAACCTCTACTGTACTCCACTGTACTCTATCTCTACTGTACTCCACTCTAATCTACCTCTACTGTCCTCCACTGTACTCTACCTCTACTGTGCTCCACTGTACTCTCTCTCTACTGTACTCTACCTCTACTGTACTCTACTGTACTCCACCTCTAATGTGCTCCACTGTACTCTACCTCTACTGTACTCTACCTCTACTGTCCTCCACTGTACTCTACCTCTACTGTGCTCCACTGTACTCTCTCTCTACTGTACTCTACCTCTACTGTACTCTACTGTGCTCCACTGTACTCCACTGTAGTCTACCTCTACTGTGCTCCACTGTACTCTACCTCTACTGTGCTCCACTATACTCTACCTCAACTGTACTCCACTGTACTCTACCTCTACTGTCCTCCACTGTACTCTATCTCTACTGTGCTCCACTGTACTCTCTCTCTACTGTACTCTACCTCTACTGTACTCTACTGTACTCCACCTCTAATGTGCTCCACTGTACTCTACCTCTACTGTACTCTACCTCTACTGTACTCCAATGTACTCTACCTCTAATGTGCTCCACTGTACTCTATCTCTACTGTGCTCCACTGTACTCTATTTCTACTGTGCTCCACTGTACTCTATCTCTACTGTACTCCACTGTACTCTATCTCTACTGTACTTCACTATCCTTTATCTCTAATGTACTCCACTGTACTCTACCTCTATTGTGCTCCATTGTACTCTATCTCTACTGTACTCTACTGTACTCTATCTCTACTTTACTCCACTGTACTCTATCTCTACTTTACTCCACTGTACTCTATCTCTACTGTACTCCACTGTACTCTATCTCTACTTTACTCCACTGTACTCTATCTCTACTGTACTCCACTGTACTCTACCTCTACTGTGCTCCACTGTACTCTACCTCTACCGTACTCCACTGTACTCTATCTCTACTGTACTCCACTGTACTCTACCTCTACTGTACTCTACTGTTCTCTACCTCTACTGTGCTCTACTCTACTCTACTGTACTCCACTGTACTCTATCTCTACTGTGATCCACTGTACTCTACCTCTACTGTACTCTACTGTACTCTATCTCTACTGTGATCTACTGTACTCAAACTTTACTGTGCTCCACTGTACTCTACCTCTACTGTGCTCCACTGTACTCTATCTCTACTGTGCTCCACTCTACTCTACCTCTACTGTGCTCCACTGTATCCTACCTCTACTGTACTCCACTGTACTCTATCTCTACTGTGCTCCACTGTACTCTATCTCTACTGTACTCCACTGTACTCTACCTCTACTGTGCTCCACTGTATCCTACCTCTACTGTACTCCACTGTACTCTATCTCTACTGTGCTCCACTGTACTCTATCTCTACTGTACTCCACTGTACTCTACCTCTACTGTGCTCTACTGTTCTCTACCTCTACTGTGCTCTACTGTACTCAACCTCTACTGTTCTCCACTGTACCCTACCTCTATTGTGCTCCACTGTAATCTACCTCTACTGTGCTCCACTGTACTCTACCTCTACTGTACTCCACTGTATTCTATCTCTACTGTGCTCCACTGTACTCTACCTCTACTGTGCTCAACTGTACTCTACTGTGCTCCACTGTACTCTACCTCTACTGTACTCCACTGTACTCTATCTCTACTGTACTCCACTGTACTCTACCTCTACTGTACTCCACTGTACTCTATCTCTACTGTGCTCTACTGTACTCTACCTCTACTGTGCCCAACTGTACTGTACTCTACTCCACTGTACTCTACCTCTACTCTACTCCACTGTACTCTACATCTACTGTACTCCACTTTACTCTACCTCTACTCTACTCAACTGTACTCTATCTCTACTGTGCTCCACTGTTCTCTACTTCTACTGTACTCCACTGTACTCTATCTCTACTGTACTCCACTGTACTCTACCTATAGTGTACTCTACTGTTCTCTTCCTCTACTGTACTCCACTGTACTCTATCTCTACTGTGATCCACTGTACTCTACCTCTACTGTACTCCACTGTACTCTATCTCTACTCCACTCCACTGTACTCTACCTCTACTGTACTCTACTGTTCTCTACCTCTACTGTGCTCTACTGTACTCTTCTCTACTGTACTCCACTGTACTCTATCTCTACTGTGGTCCACTGTACTCTACCTCTACTGTACTCCACTGTACTCTATCTCTACTGTGATCCACTGTACTCTATCTCTACTGTGCTCCACTGTACTCTACCTCTACTATGCTCCACTGTACTCTATCTGTACTGTGCTCCACTCTACTCTACCTCTACTGTGCTCCACTGTACTCTACCTCTACTGTACTCCACTCTACTCTATATCTACTGTGCTCCACTGTACTCTATCTCTACTGTACTCCACTGTACTCTACCTCTACTGTGCTCTACTGTTCTCTACCTCTACTGTGCTCTACTGTACTCCACCTCTACTGTGCTCCACTGTACCCTACCTCTACTGTGCTCCACTGTACTCTACCTCTACTGTGCTCCACTGTACTCTACCTCTACTGTGCTCTACTGTACTCTACCTCTACTGTGCTCCACTGTACTCTACCTCTACTGTGCTCCACTGTACTCTATCTCTACTGTGCTCCACTGTACTCTATTTCTACTGTACTCCTCTGTACTCTACCTCTACTGTGCTCCACTGTACTCTACCTCTACTGTGCTCCACTGTACTCTATCTGTAATGTACTCTACTGTACTCTATCTCTACTGTGATCCACTGTACTCTACCTCTGCTGTGCTCCACTGTACTCTATCTCTACTGTACTCCACTGTACTCTACTGTTCTCTACCTCTACTGTACTCTACTGTGCTCCACTGTACTTCACTGTAGTCTACCTCTACTGTGCTCCACTGTACTCTACCTCTACTGTGCTCCACTATAATTTACCTCTACTGTGCTCCACTGTACTCTACCTCTACTGTCCTCCACTGTACTCTACCTCTACTGTGCTCCACTGTACTCTCTCTCTACTGTACTCTACCTCTACTGTACTCTACTGTACTCCACCTCTAATGTGCTCCACTGTACTCTACCTCTACTGTACTCTACCTCTACTGTACTCCACTCTACTCTACCTCTACTGTGCTCTACTGTACTCTATCTCTACTGTGCTCCACTGTACTCTACCTCTACTGTACTCCACTATACTCTAACTCTACTATACTCCACTGTGCTCTATCTCTACTGTGCTCCACTGTACTCTATTTCTACTGTGCTCCACTGTACTCTATCTCATTGTACTCCAATGTACTCTATTTCTACTGTACTTCACTGTCCTCTATCTCTACTGTACTCCACTGTACTCTACCTCTATTGTGCTCCACTGTACTCTATATCTACTGTACTCTACTGTACTCTATCTCTACTGTACTCCACTGTACTCTATCTCTACTGTACTCCACTGTACTCTACCTCTACTGTACTCTACTGTACTCTATCTCTACTGTACTCCACTGTACTCTATCTCTACTGTACTCCACTGTACTCTACCTCTACTGTACTCTACTGTTCTCTACCTCTACTCGGCTCTACTGTACTCTACTCTACTGTACTACACTGTACTCTATCTCTACTGTGATCCACTGTACTCTACTTCTACTGTACTCCACTGTAATCTATCTCTACTGTATCCACTGTACTCTATCTCTACTGTGCTCCACTGTACTCTACCTCTACTGTGCTCCACTGTACTCTATCTCTACTGTGCTCCTCTCTACTCTACCTCTACTGTTCTCTACTGTTCTCTTCCTCTACTGTACTCCACTGTACTCTATCTCTACTGTGATCCACTGTACTCTACCTCTACTGTACTCCACTGTACTCTATCTCTACTCCACTCCACTGTACTCTACCTCTACTGTACTCTACTGTTCTCTACCTCTACTGTTCTCTACCTCTACTCGGCTCTACTGTACTCTACTCTACTGTACTACACTGTACTCTATCTCTACTGTGATCCACTGTACTCTACTTCTACTGTACTCCACTGTAATCTATCTCTACTGTATCCACTGTACTCTATCTCTACTGTGCTCCACTGTACTCTACCTCTACTGTGCTCCACTGTACTCTATCTCTACTGTGCTCCTCTCTACTCTACCTCTACTGTTCTCTACTGTTCTCTTCCTCTACTGTACTCCACTGTACTCTATCTCTACTGTGATCCACTGTACTCTACCTCTACTGTACTCCACTGTACTCTATCTCTACTCCACTCCACTGTACTCTACCTCTACTGTACTCTACTGTTCTCTACCTCTACTGTGCTCTACTGTACTCTTCTCTACTGTACTCCACTGTACTCTATCTCTACTGTGGTCCACTGTACTCTACCTCTACTGTACTCCACTGTACTCTATCTCTACTGTGCTCCACTGTACTCTAACTCTACTGTGCTCCACTGTACTCTACCTCTACTGTGCTCCACTGTACTCTATCTCTACTGTGCTCCACTGTACTCTATTTCTACTGTACTCTACTGTACTCCACCTCTAATGTTTTCCACTGTACTCTACCTCTACTGTACTCTACCTCTACTGTACTCCACTGTACTCTACCTCTACTGTGCTCTACTGTACTCTATCTCTACTCTGCTCCACTGTACTCTACCTCTACTGTGCTCCACTGTACTCTACCTCTACTGTACTTCACTGTCCTATATCTCTACTGTACTCCACTGTACTCTACCTCTACTGTGCTCCACTGTACTCTACCTCTACTGTACTCCACTGTACTCTATCTCTACTGTGCTCCACTGTACTCTACCTCTACTGTGCTCCACTGTACTCTACCTCTACTGTACTCCACTGTACACTATCTCTACTGTGCTCCACTGTACTCTACCTCTACTGTGCTCAACTGTACTCTACTGTACTCCACTGTACTCTACCTCTATTGTACTCCACTGTACTCTATCTCTACTGTACCCCACTGTACTCTACCTCTACTGTACTCCACTGTACTCTATCTCTACTGTGCTCTACTGTACTCTACCTCTACTGTGCCCAACTGTACTGTACTCTACTCCACTGTACTCTACCTCTACTGTACTCCACTGTACTCTACATCTACTGTACTCCACTTTACTCTACCTCTACTGTACTCCACTGTACTCTATCTCTACTGTGCTCCACTGTACTCTATTTCTACTGTGCTCCACTGTACTCTATCTCTACTGTACTCCACTGTACTCTATCTCTACTGTACTTCACTATCCTTTATCTCTAATGTACTCCACTGTACTCTACCTCTATTGTGCTCCATTGTACTCTATCTCTACTGTACTCTAGTGTACTCTATCTCTACTTTACTCCACTGTACTCTATCTCTACTGTACTCCACTGTACTCTACCTCTACTGTGCTCCACTGTACTCTACCTCTACCGTACTCCACTGTACTCTATCTCTACTGTACTCCACTGTACTCTACCTCTACTGTACTCTACTGTTCTCTACCTCTACTGTGCTCTACTCTACTCTACTGTACTCCACTGTACTCTATCTCTACTGTGATCCACTGTACTCTACCTCTACTGTACTCTACTGTACTCTATCTCTACTGTGATCTACTGTACTCTATCTCTACTGTGCTCCACTGTACTCTACCTCTACTGTGCTCCACTGTACTCTATCTCTACTGTGCTCCACTCTACTCTACCTCGACTGTGCTCCACTGTATCCTACCTCTACTGTACTCCACTGTACTCTATCTCTACTGTGCTCCACTGTACTCTATCTCTACTGTACTCCACTGTACTCTACCTCTACTGTGCTCCACTGTATCCTACCTCTACTGTACTCCACTGTACTCTATCTCTACTGTGCTCCACTGTACTCTATCTCTACTGTACTCCACTGTACTCTACCTCTACTGTGCTCTACTGTTCTCTACCTCTACTGTGCTCTACTGTACTCCACCTCTACTGTTCTCCACTGTACCCTACCTCTATTGTGCTCCACTGTAATCTACCTCTACTGTGCTCCACTGTACTCTACCTCTACTGTACTCCACTGTATTCTATCTCTACTGTGCTCCACTGTACTCTACCTCTACTGTGCTCAACTGTACTCTACTGTGCTCCACTGTACTCTACCTCTACTGTACTCCACTGTACTCTATCTCTACTGTACTCCACTGTACTCTACCTCTACTGTACTCCACTGTACTCTATCTCTACTGTGCTCTACTGTACTCTACCTCTACTGTGCCCAACTGTACTGTACTCTACTCCACTGTACTCTACCTCTACTGTACTCCACTGTACTCTACATCTACTGTACTCCACTTTACTCTACCTCTACTGTACTCAACTGTACTCTATCTCTACTGTGCTCCACTGTTCTCTACCTCTACTGTACTCCACTGTACTCTATCTCTACTGTACTCCACTGTACTCTACCTATACTGTACTCTACTGTTCTCTTCCTCTACTGTACTCCACTGTACTCTATCTCTACTGTGATCCACTGTACTCTACCTCTACTGTACTCCACTGTACTCTATCTCTACTCCACTCCACTGTACTCTACCTCTACTGTACTCTACTGTTCTCTACCTCTACTGTGCTCTACTGTACTCTTCTCTACTGTACTCCACTGTACTCTATCTCTACTGTGATCCACTGTACTCTACCTCTACTGTACTCCACTGTACTCTATCTCTACTGTGATCCACTGTACTCTATCTCTACTGTGCTCCACTGTACTCTACCTCTACTATGCTCCACTGTACTCTACCTGTACTGTGCTCCACTCTACTCTACCTCTACTGTGCTCCACTGTACTCTACCTCTACTGTACTCCACTCTACTCTATCTCTACTGTGCTCCACTGTACTCTATCTTTACTGTACTCCACTGTACTCTACCTCTACTGTGCTCTACTGTTCTCTACCTCTAATGTGCTCTACTGTACTCCACCTCTACTGTGCTCCACTGTACCCTACCTCTACTGTGCTCCACTGTACTCTACCTCTACTGTGCTCCACTGTACTCTACCTCTACTGTGCTCTACTGTACTCTACCTCTACTGTGCTCCACTGTACTCTACCTCTACTGTGCTCCACTGTACTCTATCTCTACTGTGCTCCACTGTACTCTATTTCTACTGTACTCCTCTGTACTCTACCTCTACTGTGCTCCACTGTACTCTACCTCTACTGTGCTCCACTGTACTCTATCTATAATGTACTCTACTGTACTCTATCTCTACTGTGATCCACTGTACTCTACCTCTGCTGTGCTCTACTGTACTCTATCTCTACTGTACTCCACTGTACTCTACTGTTCTCTACCTCTACTGTACTCTACTGTGCTCCACTGTACTTCACTGTAGTCTACCTCTACTGTGCTCCACTGTACTCTACCTCTACTGTGCTCCACTATAATTTACCTCTACTGTGCTCCACTGTACTCTACCTCTACTGTCCTCCACTGTACTCTACCTCTACTGTGCTCCACTGTACTCTCTCTCTACTGTACTCTACCTCTACTGTACTCTACTGTACTCCACCTCTAATGTGCTCCACTGTACTCTACCTCTACTGTACTCTACCTCTACTGTACTCCACTCTACTCTACCTCTACTGTGCTCTACTGTACTCTATCTCTACTGTGCTCCACTGTACTCTACCTCTACTGTACTCCACTATACTCTAACTCTACTATACTCCACTGTGCTCTATCTCTACTGTGCTCCACTGTACTCTATTTCTACTGTGCTCCACTGTACTCTATCTCGATTGTACTCCACTGTACTCTATTTCTACTGTACTTCACTGTCCTCTATCTCTACTGTACTCCACTGTACTCTACCTCTATTGTGCTCCACTGTACTCTATATCTACTGTACTCTACTGTACTCTATCTCTACTGTACTCCACTGTACTCTATCTCTACTGTACTCCACTGTACTCTACCTCTACTGTACTCTACTGTACTCTATCTCTACTGTACTCCACTGTACTCTATCTCTACTGTACTCCACTGTACTCTACCTCTACTGTACTCTACTGTTCTCTACCTCTACTCGGCTCTACTGTACTCTACTCTACTGTACTACACTGTACTCTATCTCTACTGTGATCCACTGTACTCTACTTCTACTGTACTCCACTGTAATCTATCTCTACTGTATCCACTGTACTCTATCTCTACTGTGCTCCACTGTACTCTACCTCTACTGTGCTCCACTGTACTCTATCTCTACTGTGCTCCTCTCTACTCTACCTCTACTGTGCTCCACTGTATCCTACCTCTACTGTACTCCAATGTACTCTATCTCTACTGTGCTCCACTTTACTCTATCTCTACTGTACTCCACTGTACTCTACCTCTACTGTGCTCTACTGTTCTCTACCTCTACTGTGCTCTACTGTACTCCACCTCTACTGTGCTCCACTCTACTCTACCTCTACTGTGCTCCACTGTATCCTACCTCTACTGTGCTCTACTGTACTCTATCTCTACTGTGCTCCACTGTACTCTACCTCTACTGTACTCCACTATACTCTAACTCTACTATACTCCACTGTACTCTATCTCTACTGTGCTCCACTGTACTCTATTTCTACTGTGCTCCACTGTACTCTATCTCTATTGTACTCCATTGTACTCTATTTCTACTGTACTTCACTGTCCTCTATCTCTACTGTACTCCACTGTACTCTACCTCTATTGTGCTCCACTGTACTCTATATCTACTGTACTCTACTGTACTCTATCTCTACTGTACTCCACTGTACTTTATCTCTACTGTACTCCACTGTACTCTACCTCTACTGTACTCTACTGTACTCTATCTCTACTGTACTCCACTGTACTCTACCTCTACTGTACTCTACTGTTCTCTACCTCTACTCGGCTCTACTGTACTCTACTCTACTGTACTACACTGTACTCTATGTCTACTGTGATCCACTGTACTCTACTTCTACTGTACTCCACTGTAATCTATCTCTACTGTATCCAC
Source organism: Tiaroga cobitis (assembly GCA_030578255.1). Classification (NCBI taxonomy): domain Eukaryota; kingdom Metazoa; phylum Chordata; class Actinopteri; order Cypriniformes; family Leuciscidae; genus Tiaroga; species Tiaroga cobitis. The sequence goes on along the minus strand of CM060611.1, from coordinate 31,635,130 downwards.
TGTACTCTATCTCTACTGTGCTCCACTGTACTCTACCTCTACTGTGCTCCACTGTACTCTACCTCTACCGTACTCCACTGTACTCTATCTCTACTGTACTCCACTGTACTCTACCTCAACTGTACTCTACTGTTCTCTACCTCTACTGTGCTCTACTCTACTCTACTGTACTCCACTGTACTCTATCTCTACTGTGATCCACTGTACTCTACCTCTACTGTACTCTACTGTACTCTATCTCTACTGTGATCTACTGTACTCTATCTCTACTGTGCTCCACTGTACTCTACCTCTACTGTGCTCCACTGTACTCTATCTCTACTGTGCTCCACTCTACTCTACCTCTACTGTGCTCCACTGTATCCTACCTCTACTGTACTCCACTGTACTCTATCTCTACTGTGCTCCACTGTACTCTATCTCTACTGTACTCCACTGTACTCTACCTCTACTGTGCTCTACTGTTCTCTACCTCTACTGTGCTCTACTGTACTCCACCTCTACTGTTCTCCACTGTACCCTACCTCTATTGTGCTCCACTGTACTCTACCTCTACTGTACTCCACTGTATTCTATCTCTACTGTGCTCCACTGTACTCTACCTCTACTGTGCTCAACTGTACTCTACTGTACTCCACTGTACTCTACCTCTACTGTACTCCACTGTACTCTATCTCTACTGTACTCCACTGTACTCTACCTCTACTGTACTCCACTGTACTCTATCTCTACTTTGCTCCACTGTACTCTACCTCTACTGTGCCCAAATGTACTGTACTCTACCTCTACTGTACTCCACTGTACTCTACCTCTACTGTACTCCACTTTACTCTACCTCTACTGTACTCAACTGTACTCTATCTCTACTGTGCTCCACTGTACTCTACCTCTACTGTACTCCACTGTACTCTATCTCTACTGTACTCCACTGTACTCTACCTATACTGTACTCTACTGTTCTCTTCCTCTACTGTACTCCACTGTACTCTATCTCTACTGTGATCCACTGTACTCTACCTCTACTGTACTCCACTGTACTCTATCTCTACTGTACTCCACTGTACTCTACCTATACTGTACTCTACTGTTCTCTTCCTCTACTGTACTCCACTCTACTCTATCTCTACTGTGATCCACTGTACTCTACCTCTACTGTACTCCACTGTACTCTATCTCTACTCTACTCCACTGTACTCTACCTCTACTGTACTCTACTGTTCTCTACCTCTACTGTGCTCTACTGTACTCTTCTCTACTGTACTCCACTGTACTCTATCTCTACTGTGATCCACTCTACTCTACCTCTACTGTACTCCACTGTACTCTATCTCTACTGTGATCCACTGTACTCTATCTCTACTGTGCTCCACTGTACTCTACCTCTACTATGCTCCACTGTACTCTATCTGTACTGTGCTCCACTCTACTCTACCTCTACTGTGCTCCACTGTACTCTACCTCTACTGTACTCCACTCTACTCTATCTCTACTGTGCTCCACTGTACTCTATCTCTACTGTACTCCACTGTACTCTACATCTACTGTGCTCTACTGTTCTCTACCTCTACTGTGCTCTACTGTACTCCACCTCTACTGTTCTCCAATGTACCCTACCTCTACTGTGCTCCACTGTACTCTACCTCTACTGTGCTCCACTGTACTCTACCTCTACTGTGCTCCACTGTACTCTAACTCTACTGTGCTCCACTGTACTCTACCTCTACTGTGCTCCACTGTACTCTATCTCTACTGTGCTCCACTGTACTCTATTTCTACTGTACTCTACTGTACTCCACCTCTAATGTTTTCCACTGTACTCTACCTCTACTGTACTCTACCTCTACTGTACTCCACTGTACTCTACCTCTACTGTGCTCTACTGTACTCTATCTCTACTCTGCTCCACTGTACTCTACTTCTACTGTGCTCCACTGTACTCTACCTCTACTGTACTTCACTGTCCTATATCTCTACTGTACTCCACTGTACTCTACCTCTACTGTGCTCCACTGTACTCTACCTCTACTGTACTTCACTGTACTCTATCTCTACTTTGCTCCACTGTACTCTACCTCTACTGTGCTCCACTGTACTCTACCTCTACTGTGCTCCACTGTACTCTACCTCTACTGTACTCCACTGTACTCTATCTCTACTGTGCTCCACTGTACTCTACCTCTACTGTGCTCAACTGTACTCTACTGTACTCCACTGTACTCTACCTCTACTGTACTCCACTGTACTCTATCTCTACTGTACCCCACTGTACTCTACCTCTACTGTACTCCACTGTACTCTATCTCTACTGTGCTCCACTGTACTCTACCTCTACTGTGCTCAACTGTACTGTACTGTACTCCACTGTAATCTACCTCTACTGTACTCCACTGTACTCTACCTCTACTGTACTCCACTGTACTCTACTCTACTGTACTCCACTGTACTCTATCTCTACTGTGATCCACTGTACTCTACCTCTACTGTACTCCACTGTACTCTATCTCTACTGTACTCCACTGTACTCTACCTCTACTGTACTCTACTGTTCTCTACCTCTACTGTGCTCTACTGTACTCTACTCTACTGTACTCCACTGTACTCTATCTCTACTGTGATCCACTGTATTCTACCTCTACTGTACTCCACTTTACTTTATCTCTACTGTGATCCACTGTACTCTATCTCTACTGTGCTCCACTGTACTCTACCTCTACTATGCTCCACTGTACTCTATCTCTACTGTGCTCCACTCTACTCTACCTCTACTGTGCTCCACTGTACTCTACCTCTACTGTACTCCACTTTACTTTATCTCTACTGTGATCCACTGTACTCTATCTCTACTGTGCTCCACTGTACTCTACCTCTACTATGCTCCACTGTACTCTATCTCTACTGTGCTCCACTGTACTCTACCTCTACTGTGCTCAACTGTACTGTACTGTACTCCACTGTAATCTACCTCTACTGTACTCCACTGTACTCTACCTCTACTGTACTCCACTGTACTCTACTCTACTGTACTCCACTGTACTCTATCTCTACTGTGATCCACTGTACTCTACCTCTACTGTACTCCACTGTACTCTATCTCTACTGTACTCCACTGTACTCTACCTCTACTGTACTCTACTGTTCTCTACCTCTACTGTGCTCTACTGTACTCTACTCTACTGTACTCCACTGTACTCTATCTCTACTGTGATCCACTGTACTCTACCTCTACTGTACTCCACTTTACTTTATCTCTACTGTGATCCACTGTACTCTATCTCTACTGTGCTCCACTGTACTCTACCTCTACTATGCTCCACTGTACTCTATCTCTACTGTGCTCCACTCTACTCTACCTCTACTGTGCTCCACTGTACTCTACCTCTACTGTACTCCACTGTACTCTATCTCTACTGTACTCCACTGCACTCTACCTCTACTGTGCTCTACTGTTCTCTACCTCTACTGTGCTCTACTGTACTCCACCTCTACTGTGCTCCACTGTACCCTACCTCCACTGTATCCACTGTACTCTACCTCTACTGTGCTCCACTGTACTCTACCTCTACTGTGCTCCACTGTATCCACTGTACTCTACCTCTACTGTGCTCCACTGTACTCTACCTCTACTGTGCTCCACTGTACTCTACCTCTACTGTACTCTACTGTACTCCACCTCTAATGAGCTCCACTGTACTCTGGCTCTACTGTACTCCACTGTACTTTACCTCTACTGTACTCCACTGTACTCTACCTCTACTGTGCTCCACTGTACTCTATTTCTACTGTACTCCTCTGTACTCTACCTCTACTGTGCTCCACTGTACTCTATCTGTAATGTACTCTACTGTACTCTATCTCTACTGTGATCCACTGTACTCTACCTCTGCTGTGCTCCACTGTACTCTATCTCTACTGTACTCCACTGTACTCTACTGTTCTCTACCTCTACTGTACTCTACTGTGCTCCACTGTACTCCACTGTAGTCTACCTCTACTGTGCTCCACTGTACTCTACGTCTACTGTGCTCCACTATACTCTACCTCTACTCTGCTCCACTGTACTCTACCTCTACTGTCCTCCACTGTACTCTACCTCTACTGTGCTCCACTGTACTCTCTCTCTACTGTACTCTACCTCTACTGTACTCTGCTGTACTCCACCTCTAATGTGCTCCACTGTACTCTACCTCTACTGTACTCTACCTCTACTGTACTCCACTGTACTCTACCTCTACTGTGCTCTACTGTACTCTATCTCTACTGTGCTCCACTGTACTCTACCTCTACTGTGCTCCACTGTACTCTACCTCTACTGTACTTCACTGTCCTCTATCTCTACTGTACTCCACTGTACTCTACCTCTATTGTCCTCCACTGTACTCTATCTCTACTGTACTCTACTGTACTATATCTCTACTGTACTCCACTGTACTCTATCTCTACTGTACTCCACTGTACTCTACCTCCACTGTACTCTACCTCTACCGTACTCCACTGTACTCTATCTCTACTGTACTCCACTGTACTCTACCTCTACTGTACTCTACTGTTCTCTACCTCTACTGTGCTCTACTGTACTTTACTCTACTGTACTCCACTGTACTCTATCTCTACTGTGATCCACTGTACTCTACCTCTACTGTACTCCACTGTACTCTATCTCTACTGTGATCCACTGTACTCTATCTCTATTGTGCTCCACTGTACTCTACCTCTACTGTGCTCCACTGTACTCTATCTCTACTGTGCTCCACTCTACTCTACCTCTACTGTGCTCCACTGTATCCTACCTCTACTGTACTCCACTGTACTCTCTCTCTACTGTGCTCCACTGTACTCTATCTCTACTGTACTCAGCTGTACTCTACCTCTACTGTGCTCTACTGTTCTCCACCTCTACTGTGCTCTACTCTACTACACCTCTACTGTGCTCCACTGTACCCTACCTCTACTGTGCTCCACCGTACTCTACCTCTACTGTGCTCCACTGTACTCTACCTCTACTGTACTCCACTGTACTTTATCTCTACTGTACTCCACTGTATTCTACCTCTACTGTACTCCACTATACTCTAACTCTACTATACTCCACTGTGCTCTATCTCTACTGTGCTCCACTGTACTCTATTTCTACTGTGCTCCACTGTACTCTATCTCGATTGTACTCCACTGTACTCTATTTCTACTGTACTTCACTGTCCTCTATCTCTACTGTACTCCACTGTACTCTACCTCTATTGTGCTCCACTGTACTCTATATCTACTGTACTCTACTGTACTCTATCTCTACTGTACTCCACTGTACTCTATCTCTACTGTACTCCACTGTACTCTACCTCTACTGTACTCTACTGTACTCTATCTCTACTGTACTCCACTGTACTCTATCTCTACTGTACTCCACTGTACTCTACCTCTACTGTACTCTACTGTTCTCTACCTCTACTCGGCTCTACTGTACTCTACTCTACTGTACTACACTGTACTCTATCTCTACTGTGATCCACTGTACTCTACTTCTACTGTACTCCACTGTAATCTATCTCTACTGTATCCACTGTACTCTATCTCTACTGTGCTCCACTGTACTCTACCTCTACTGTGCTCCACTGTACTCTATCTCTACTGTGCTCCTCTCTACTCTACCTCTACTGTGCTCCACTGTATCCTACCTCTACTGTACTCCACTGTACTCTATCTCTACTGTGCTCCACTTTACTCTATCTCTACTGTACTCCACTGTACTCTACCTCTACTGTGCTCTACTGTTCTCTACCTCTACTCTGCTCTACTGTACTCCACCTCTACTGTGCTCCACTCTACTCTACCTCTACTGTGCTCCACTGTATCCTACCTCTACTGTGCTCTACTGTACTCTATCTCTACTGTGCTCCACTGTACTCTACCTCTACTGTACTCCACTATACTCTAACTCTACTATACTCCACTGTACTCTATCTCTACTGTGCTCCACTGTACTCTATTTCTACTGTGCTCCACTGTACTCTATCTCTATTGTACTCCATTGTACTCTATTTCTACTGTACTTCACTGTCCTCTATCTCTACTGTACTCCACTGTACTCTACCTCTATTGTGCTCCACTGTACTCTATATCTACTGTACTCTACTGTACTCTATCTCTACTGTACTCCACTGTACTTTATCTCTACTGTACTCCACTGTACTCTACCTCTACTGTACTCTACTGTACTCTATCTCTACTGTACTCCACTGTACTCTACCTCTACTGTACTCTACTGTTCTCTACCTCTACTCGGCTCTACTGTACTCTACTCTACTGTACTACACTGTACTCTATCTCTACTGTGATCCACTGTACTCTACTTCTACTGTACTCCACTGTAATCTATCTCTACTGTATCCACTGTACTCTATCTCTACTGTGCTCCACTGTACTCTACCTCTACTGTGCTCCACTGTACTCTACCTCTACCGTACTCCACTGTACTCTATCTCTACTGTACTCCACTGTACTCTACCTCAACTCTACTCTACTGTTCTCTACCTCTACTGTGCTCTACTCTACTCTACTGTACTCCACTGTACTCTATCTCTACTGTGATCCACTGTACTCTACCTCTACTGTACTCTACTGTACTCTATCTCTACTGTGATCTACTGTACTCTATCTCTACTGTGCTCCACTGTACTCTACCTCTACTGTGCTCCACTGTACTCTATCTCTACTGTGCTCCACTCTACTCTACCTCTACTGTGCTCCACTGTATCCTACCTCTACTGTACTCCACTGTACTCTATCTCTACTGTGCTCCACTGTACTCTATCTCTACTGTACTCCACTGTACTCTACCTCTACTGTGCTCTACTGTTCTCTACCTCTACTGTGCTCTACTGTACTCCACCTCTACTGTTCTCCACTGTACCCTACCTCTATTGTGCTCCACTGTACTCTACCTCTACTGTACTCCACTGTATTCTATCTCTACTGTGCTCCACTGTACTCTACCTCTACTGTGCTCAACTGTACTCTACTGTACTCCACTGTACTCTACCTCTACTGTACTCCACTGTACTCTATCTCTACTGTACTCCACTGTACTCTACCTCTACTGTACTCCTCTGTACTCTATCTCTACTTTGCTCCACTGTACTCTACCTCTACTGTGCCCAAATGTACTGTACTCTACCTCTACTGTACTCCACTGTACTCTACCTCTACTGTACTCCACTTTACTCTACCTCTACTGTACTCAACTGTACTCTATCTCTACTGTGCTCCACTGTACTCTACCTCTACTGTACTCCACTGTACTCTATCTCTACTGTACTCCACTGTACTCTACCTATACTGTACTCTACTGTTCTCTTCCTCTACTGTACTCTACTGTTCTCTTCCTCTACTGTACTCCACTGTACTCTATCTCTACTGTGATCCACTGTACTCTACCTCTATTGTACTCCACTGTACTCTATCTCTACTGTACCCCACTGTACTCTACCTCTACTGTACTCCACTGTACTCTATCTCTACTGTGCTCTACTGTACTCTACCTCTACTGTGCCCAACTGTACTGTACTCTACTCCACTGTACTCTACCTCTACTGTACTCCACTGTACTCTACATCTACTGTACTCCACTTTACTCTACCTCTACTGTACTCCACTGTACTCTATCTCTACTGTGCTCCACTGTACTCTATTTCTACTGTGCTCCACTGTACTCTATCTCTACTGTACTCCACTGTACTCTATCTCTACTGTACTTCACTATCCTTTATCTCTAATGTACTCCACTGTACTCTACCTCTATTGTGCTCCATTGTACTCTATCTCTACTGTACTCTAGTGTACTCTATCTCTACTTTACTCCACTGTACTCTATCTCTACTGTACTCCACTGTACTCTACCTCTACTGTGCTCCACTGTACTCTACCTCTACCGTACTCCACTGTACTCTATCTCTACTGTACTCCACTGTACTCTACCTCTACTGTACTCTACTGTTCTCTACCTCTACTGTGCTCTACTCTACTCTACTGTACTCCACTGTACTCTATCTCTACTGTGATCCACTGTACTCTACCTCTACTGTACTCTACTGTACTCTATCTCTACTGTGATCTACTGTACTCTATCTCTACTGTGCTCCACTGTACTCTACCTCTACTGTGCTCCACTGTACTCTATCTCTACTGTGCTCCACTCTACTCTACCTCGACTGTGCTCCACTGTATCCTACCTCTACTGTACTCCACTGTACTCTATCTCTACTGTGCTCCACTGTACTCTATCTCTACTGTACTCCACTGTACTCTACCTCTACTGTGCTCCACTGTATCCTACCTCTACTGTACTCCACTGTACTCTATCTCTACTGTGCTCCACTGTACTCTATCTCTACTGTACTCCACTGTACTCTACCTCTACTGTGCTCTACTGTTCTCTACCTCTACTGTGCTCTACTGTACTCCACCTCTACTGTTCTCCACTGTACCCTACCTCTATTGTGCTCCACTGTAATCTACCTCTACTGTGCTCCACTGTACTCTACCTCTACTGTACTCCACTGTATTCTATCTCTACTGTGCTCCACTGTACTCTACCTCTACTGTGCTCAACTGTACTCTACTGTGCTCCACTGTACTCTACCTCTACTGTACTCCACTGTACTCTATCTCTACTGTACTCCACTGTACTCTACCTCTACTGTACTCCACTGTACTCTATCTCTACTGTGCTCTACTGTACTCTACCTCTACTGTGCCCAACTGTACTGTACTCTACTCCACTGTACTCTACCTCTACTGTACTCCACTGTACTCTACATCTACTGTACTCCACTTTACTCTACCTCTACTGTACTCAACTGTACTCTATCTCTACTGTGCTCCACTGTTCTCTACCTCTACTGTACTCCACTGTACTCTATCTCTACTGTACTCCACTGTACTCTACCTATACTGTACTCTACTGTTCTCTTCCTCTACTGTACTCCACTGTACTCTATCTCTACTGTGATCCACTGTACTCTACCTCTACTGTACTCCACTGTACTCTATCTCTACTCCACTCCACTGTACTCTACCTCTACTGTACTCTACTGTTCTCTACCTCTACTGTGCTCTACTGTACTCTTCTCTACTGTACTCCACTGTACTCTATCTCTACTGTGATCCACTGTACTCTACCTCTACTGTACTCCACTGTACTCTATCTCTACTGTGATCCACTGTACTCTATCTCTACTGTGCTCCACTGTACTCTACCTCTACTATGCTCCACTGTACTCTACCTGTACTGTGCTCCACTCTACTCTACCTCTACTGTGCTCCACTGTACTCTACCTCTACTGTACTCCACTCTACTCTATCTCTACTGTGCTCCACTGTACTCTATCTTTACTGTACTCCACTGTACTCTACCTCTACTGTGCTCTACTGTTCTCTACCTCTAATGTGCTCTACTGTACTCCACCTCTACTGTGCTCCACTGTACCCTACCTCTACTGTGCTCCACTGTACTCTACCTCTACTGTGCTCCACTGTACTCTACCTCTACTGTGCTCTACTGTACTCTACCTCTACTGTGCTCCACTGTACTCTACCTCTACTGTGCTCCACTGTACTCTATCTCTACTGTGCTCCACTGTACTCTATTTCTACTGTACTCCTCTGTACTCTACCTCTACTGTGCTCCACTGTACTCTACCTCTACTGTGCTCCACTGTACTCTATCTATAATGTACTCTACTGTACTCTATCTCTACTGTGATCCACTGTACTCTACCTCTGCTGTGCTCTACTGTACTCTATCTCTACTGTACTCCACTGTACTCTACTGTTCTCTACCTCTACTGTACTCTACTGTGCTCCACTGTACTTCACTGTAGTCTACCTCTACTGTGCTCCACTGTACTCTACCTCTACTGTCCTCCACTGTACTCTACCTCTACTGTGCTCCACTGTACTCTCTCTCTACTGTACTCTACCTCTACTGTACTCTACTGTACTCCACCTCTAATGTGCTCCACTGTACTCTACCTCTACTGTACTCTACCTCTACTGTACTCCACTCTACTCTACCTCTACTGTGCTCTACTGTACTCTATCTCTACTGTGCTCCACTCTACTCTACCTCTACTGTACTCCACTATACTCTAACTCTACTATACTCCACTGTGCTCTATCTCTACTGTGCTCCACTGTACTCTATTTCTACTGTGCTCCACTGTACTCTATCTCGATTGTACTCCACTGTACTCTATTTCTACTGTACTTCACTGTCCTCTATCTCTACTGTACTCCACTGTACTCTACCTCTATTGTGCTCCACTGTACTCTATATCTACTGTACTCTACTGTACTCTATCTCTACTGTACTCCACTGTACTCTATCTCTACTGTACTCCACTGTACTCTACCTCTACTGTACTCTACTGTACTCTATCTCTACTGTACTCCACTGTACTCTATCTCTACTGTACTCCACTGTACTCTACCTCTACTGTACTCTACTGTTCTCTACCTCTACTCGGCTCTACTGTACTCTACTCTACTGTACTACACTGTACTCTATCTCTACTGTGATCCACTGTACTCTACTTCTACTGTACTCCACTGTAATCTATCTCTACTGTATCCACTGTACTCTATCTCTACTGTGCTCCACTGTACTCTACCTCTACTGTGCTCCACTGTACTCTATCTCTACTGTGCTCCTCTCTACTCTACCTCTACTGTGCTCCACTGTATCCTACCTCTACTGTACTCCAATGTACTCTATCTCTACTGTGCTCCACTTTACTCTATCTCTACTGTACTCCACTGTACTCTACCTCTACTGTGCTCTACTGTTCTCTACCTCTACTGTGCTCTACTGTACTCCACCTCTACTGTGCTCCACTCTACTCTACCTCTACTGTGCTCCACTGTATCCTACCTCTACTGTGCTCTACTGTACTCTATCTCTACTGTGCTCCACTGTACTCTACCTCTACTGTACTCCACTATACTCTAACTCTACTATACTCCACTGTACTCTATCTCTACTGTGCTCCACTGTACTCTATTTCTACTGTGCTCCACTGTACTCTATCTCTATTGTACTCCATTGTACTCTATTTCTACTGTACTTCACTGTCCTCTATCTCTACTGTACTCCACTGTACTCTACCTCTATTGTGCTCCACTGTACTCTATATCTACTGTACTCTACTGTACTCTCTCTACTGTACTCCACTGTACTTTATCTCTACTGTACTCCACTGTACTCTACCTCTACTGTACTCTACTGTACTCTATCTCTACTGTACTCCACTGTACTCTACCTCTACTGTACTCTACTGTTCTCTACCTCTACTCGGCTCTACTGTACTCTACTCTACTGTACTACACTGTACTCTATCTCTACTGTGATCCACTGTACTCTACTTCTACTGTACTCCACTGTAATCTATCTCTACTGTACTCCACTGTACTCTATCTCTACTGTGCTCCACTGTACTCTACCTCTACTGTGCTCCACTGTACTCTACCTCTACCGTACTCCACTGTACTCTATCTCTACTGTACTCCACTGTACTCTACCTCAACTGTACTCTACTGTTCTCTACCTCTACTGTGCTCTACTCTACTCTACTGTACTCCACTGTACTCTATCTCTACTGTGATCCACTGTACTCTACCTCTACTGTACTCTACTGTACTCTATCTCTACTGTGATCTACTGTACTCTATCTCTACTGTGCTCCACTGTACTCTACCTCTACTGTGCTCCACTGTACTCTATCTCTACTGTGCTCCACTCTACTCTACCTCTACTGTGCTCCACTGTATCCTACCTCTACTGTACTCCACTGTACTCTATCTCTACTGTGCTCCACTGTACTCTATCTCTACTGTACTCCACTGTACTCTACCTCTACTGTGCTCTACTGTTCTCTACCTCTACTGTGCTCTACTGTACTCCACCTCTACTGTTCTCCACTGTACCCTACCTCTATTGTGCTCCACTGTACTCTACCTCTACTGTACTCCACTGTATTCTATCTCTACTGTGCTCCACTGTACTCTACCTCTACTGTGCTCAACTGTACTCTACTGTACTCCACTGTACTCTACCTCTACTGTACTCCACTGTACTCTATCTCTACTGTACTCCACTGTACTCTACCTCTACTGTACTCCACTGTACTCTATCTCTACTTTGCTCCACTGTACTCTACCTCTACTGTGCCCAAATGTACTGTACTCTACCTCTACTGTACTCCACTGTACTCTACCTCTACTGTACTCCACTTTACTCTACCTCTACTGTACTCAACTGTACTCTATCTCTACTGTGCTCCACTGTACTCTACCTCTACTGTACTCCACTGTACTCTATCTCTACTGTACTCCACTGTACTCTACCTATACTGTACTCTACTGTTCTCTTCCTCTACTGTACTCCACTGTACTCTATCTCTACTGTGATCCACTGTACTCTACCTCTACTGTACTCCACTGTACTCTATCTCTACTGTACTCCACTGTACTCTACCTATACTGTACTCTACTGTTCTCTTCCTCTACTGTACTCCACTCTACTCTATCTCTACTGTGATCCACTGTACTCTACCTCTACTGTACTCCACTGTACTCTATCTCTACTCTACTCCACTGTACTCTACCTCTACTGTACTCTACTGTTCTCTACCTCTACTGTGCTCTACTGTACTCTTCTCTACTGTACTCCACTGTACTCTATCTCTACTGTGATCCACTCTACTCTACCTCTACTGTACTCCACTGTACTCTATCTCTACTGTGATCCACTGTACTCTATCTCTACTGTGCTCCACTGTACTCTACCTCTACTATGCTCCACTGTACTCTATCTGTACTGTGCTCCACTCTACTCTACCTCTACTGTGCTCCACTGTACTCTACCTCTACTGTACTCCACTCTACTCTATCTCTACTGTGCTCCACTGTACTCTATCTCTACTGTACTCCACTGTACTCTACATCTACTGTGCTCTACTGTTCTCTACCTCTACTGTGCTCTACTGTACTCCACCTCTACTGTGCTCCAATGTACCCTACCTCTACTGTGCTCCACTGTACTCTACCTCTACTGTGCTCCACTGTACTCTACCTCTACTGTGCTCCACTGTACTCTAACTCTACTGTGCTCCACTGTACTCTACCTCTACTGTGCTCCACTGTACTCTATCTCTACTGTGCTCCACTGTACTCTATTTCTACTGTACTCTACTGTACTCCACCTCTAATGTTTTCCACTGTACTCTACCTCTACTGTACTCTACCTCTACTGTACTCCACTGTACTCTACCTCTACTGTGCTCTACTGTACTCTATCTCTACTCTGCTCCACTGTACTCTACTTCTACTGTGCTCCACTGTACTCTACCTCTACTGTACTTCACTGTCCTATATCTCTACTGTACTCCACTGTACTCTACCTCTACTGTGCTCCACTGTACTCTACCTCTACTGTACTTCACTGTACTCTATCTCTACTTTGCTCCACTGTACTCTACCTCTACTGTGCTCCACTGTACTCTACCTCTACTGTGCTCCACTGTACTCTACCTCTACTGTACTCCACTGTACTCTATCTCTACTGTGCTCCACTGTACTCTACCTCTACTGTGCTCAACTGTACTCTACTGTACTCCACTGTACTCTACCTCTACTGTACTCCACTGTACTCTATCTCTACTGTACCCCACTGTACTCTACCTCTACTGTACTCCACTGTACTCTATCTCTACTGTGCTCCACTGTACTCTACCTCTACTGTGCTCAACTGTACTGTACTGTACTCCACTGTAATCTACCTCTACTGTACTCCACTGTACTCTACCTCTACTGTACTCCACTGTACTCTACTCTACTGTACTCCACTGTACTCTATCTCTACTGTGATCCACTGTACTCTACCTCTACTGTACTCCACTGTACTCTATCTCTACTGTACTCCACTGTACTCTACCTCTACTGTACTCTACTGTTCTCTACCTCTACTGTGCTCTACTGTACTCTACTCTACTGTACTCCACTGTACTCTATCTCTACTGTGATCCACTGTATTCTACCTCTACTGTACTCCACTTTACTTTATCTCTACTGTGATCCACTGTACTCTATCTCTACTGTGCTCCACTGTACTCTACCTCTACTATGCTCCACTGTACTCTATCTCTACTGTGCTCCACTCTACTCTACCTCTACTGTGCTCCACTGTACTCTACCTCTACTGTACTCCACTTTACTTTATCTCTACTGTGATCCACTGTACTCTATCTCTACTGTGCTCCACTGTACTCTACCTCTACTATGCTCCACTGTACTCTATCTCTACTGTGCTCCACTGTACTCTACCTCTACTGTGCTCAACTGTACTGTACTGTACTCCACTGTAATCTACCTCTACTGTACTCCACTGTACTCTACCTCTACTGTACTCCACTGTACTCTACTCTACTGTACTCCACTGTACTCTATCTCTACTGTGATCCACTGTACTCTACCTCTACTGTACTCCACTGTACTCTATCTCTACTGTACTCCACTGTACTCTACCTCTACTGTACTCTACTGTTCTCTACCTCTACTGTGCTCTACTGTACTCTACTCTACTGTACTCCACTGTACTCTATCTCTACTGTGATCCACTGTACTCTACCTCTACTGTACTCCACTTTACTTTATCTCTACTGTGATCCACTGTACTCTATCTCTACTGTGCTCCACTGTACTCTACCTCTACTATGCTCCACTGTACTCTATCTCTACTGTGCTCCACTCTACTCTACCTCTACTGTGCTCCACTGTACTCTACCTCTACTGTACTCCACTGTACTCTATCTCTACTGTACTCCACTGCACTCTACCTCTACTGTGCTCTACTGTTCTCTACCTCTACTGTGCTCTACTGTACTCCACCTCTACTGTGCTCCACTGTACCCTACCTCCACTGTATCCACTGTACTCTACCTCTACTGTGCTCCACTGTACTCTACCTCTACTGTGCTCCACTGTATCCACTGTACTCTACCTCTACTGTGCTCCACTGTACTCTACCTCTACTGTGCTCCACTGTACTCTACCTCTACTGTACTCTACTGTACTCCACCTCTAATGAGCTCCACTGTACTCTGGCTCTACTGTACTCCACTGTACTTTACCTCTACTGTACTCCACTGTACTCTACCTCTACTGTGCTCCACTGTACTCTATTTCTACTGTACTCCTCTGTACTCTACCTCTACTGTGCTCCACTGTACTCTATCTGTAATGTACTCTACTGTACTCTATCTCTACTGTGATCCACTGTACTCTACCTCTGCTGTGCTCCACTGTACTCTATCTCTACTGTACTCCACTGTACTCTACTGTTCTCTACCTCTACTGTACTCTACTGTGCTCCACTGTACTCCACTGTAGTCTACCTCTACTGTGCTCCACTGTACTCTACGTCTACTGTGCTCCACTATACTCTACCTCTACTCTGCTCCACTGTACTCTACCTCTACTGTCCTCCACTGTACTCTACCTCTACTGTGCTCCACTGTACTCTCTCTCTACTGTACTCTACCTCTACTGTACTCTGCTGTACTCCACCTCTAATGTGCTCCACTGTACTCTACCTCTACTGTACTCTACCTCTACTGTACTCCACTGTACTCTACCTCTACTGTGCTCTACTGTACTCTATCTCTACTGTGCTCCACTGTACTCTACCTCTACTGTGCTCCACTGTACTCTACCTCTACTGTACTTCACTGTCCTCTATCTCTACTGTACTCCACTGTACTCTACCTCTATTGTCCTCCACTGTACTCTATCTCTACTGTACTCTACTGTACTATATCTCTACTGTACTCCACTGTACTCTATCTCTACTGTACTCCACTGTACTCTACCTCCACTGTACTCTACCTCTACCGTACTCCACTGTACTCTATCTCTACTGTACTCCACTGTACTCTACCTCTACTGTACTCTACTGTTCTCTACCTCTACTGTGCTCTACTGTACTTTACTCTACTGTACTCCACTGTACTCTATCTCTACTGTGATCCACTGTACTCTACCTCTACTGTACTCCACTGTACTCTATCTCTACTGTGATCCACTGTACTCTATCTCTATTGTGCTCCACTGTACTCTACCTCTACTGTGCTCCACTGTACTCTATCTCTACTGTGCTCCACTCTACTCTACCTCTACTGTGCTCCACTGTATCCTACCTCTACTGTACTCCACTGTACTCTCTCTCTACTGTGCTCCACTGTACTCTATCTCTACTGTACTCAGCTGTACTCTACCTCTACTGTGCTCTACTGTTCTCCACCTCTACTGTGCTCTACTCTACTACACCTCTACTGTGCTCCACTGTACCCTACCTCTACTGTGCTCCACCGTACTCTACCTCTACTGTGCTCCACTGTACTCTACCTCTACTGTACTCCACTGTACTTTATCTCTACTGTACTCCACTGTATTCTACCTCTACTGTACTCCACTATACTCTAACTCTACTATACTCCACTGTGCTCTATCTCTACTGTGCTCCACTGTACTCTATTTCTACTGTGCTCCACTGTACTCTATCTCGATTGTACTCCACTGTACTCTATTTCTACTGTACTTCACTGTCCTCTATCTCTACTGTACTCCACTGTACTCTACCTCTATTGTGCTCCACTGTACTCTATATCTACTGTACTCTACTGTACTCTATCTCTACTGTACTCCACTGTACTCTATCTCTACTGTACTCCACTGTACTCTACCTCTACTGTACTCTACTGTACTCTATCTCTACTGTACTCCACTGTACTCTATCTCTACTGTACTCCACTGTACTCTACCTCTACTGTACTCTACTGTTCTCTACCTCTACTCGGCTCTACTGTACTCTACTCTACTGTACTACACTGTACTCTATCTCTACTGTGATCCACTGTACTCTACTTCTACTGTACTCCACTGTAATCTATCTCTACTGTATCCACTGTACTCTATCTCTACTGTGCTCCACTGTACTCTACCTCTACTGTGCTCCACTGTACTCTATCTCTACTGTGCTCCTCTCTACTCTACCTCTACTGTGCTCCACTGTATCCTACCTCTACTGTACTCCACTGTACTCTATCTCTACTGTGCTCCACTTTACTCTATCTCTACTGTACTCCACTGTACTCTACCTCTACTGTGCTCTACTGTTCTCTACCTCTACTCTGCTCTACTGTACTCCACCTCTACTGTGCTCCACTCTACTCTACCTCTACTGTGCTCCACTGTATCCTACCTCTACTGTGCTCTACTGTACTCTATCTCTACTGTGCTCCACTGTACTCTACCTCTACTGTACTCCACTATACTCTAACTCTACTATACTCCACTGTACTCTATCTCTACTGTGCTCCACTGTACTCTATTTCTACTGTGCTCCACTGTACTCTATCTCTATTGTACTCCATTGTACTCTATTTCTACTGTACTTCACTGTCCTCTATCTCTACTGTACTCCACTGTACTCTACCTCTATTGTGCTCCACTGTACTCTATATCTACTGTACTCTACTGTACTCTATCTCTACTGTACTCCACTGTACTTTATCTCTACTGTACTCCACTGTACTCTACCTCTACTGTACTCTACTGTACTCTATCTCTACTGTACTCCACTGTACTCTACCTCTACTGTACTCTACTGTTCTCTACCTCTACTCGGCTCTACTGTACTCTACTCTACTGTACTACACTGTACTCTATCTCTACTGTGATCCACTGTACTCTACTTCTACTGTACTCCACTGTAATCTATCTCTACTGTATCCACTGTACTCTATCTCTACTGTGCTCCACTGTACTCTACCTCTACTGTGCTCCACTGTACTCTACCTCTACCGTACTCCACTGTACTCTATCTCTACTGTACTCCACTGTACTCTACCTCAACTCTACTCTACTGTTCTCTACCTCTACTGTGCTCTACTCTACTCTACTGTACTCCACTGTACTCTATCTCTACTGTGATCCACTGTACTCTACCTCTACTGTACTCTACTGTACTCTATCTCTACTGTGATCTACTGTACTCTATCTCTACTGTGCTCCACTGTACTCTACCTCTACTGTGCTCCACTGTACTCTATCTCTACTGTGCTCCACTCTACTCTACCTCTACTGTGCTCCACTGTATCCTACCTCTACTGTACTCCACTGTACTCTATCTCTACTGTGCTCCACTGTACTCTATCTCTACTGTACTCCACTGTACTCTACCTCTACTGTGCTCTACTGTTCTCTACCTCTACTGTGCTCTACTGTACTCCACCTCTACTGTTCTCCACTGTACCCTACCTCTATTGTGCTCCACTGTACTCTACCTCTACTGTACTCCACTGTATTCTATCTCTACTGTGCTCCACTGTACTCTACCTCTACTGTGCTCAACTGTACTCTACTGTACTCCACTGTACTCTACCTCTACTGTACTCCACTGTACTCTATCTCTACTGTACTCCACTGTACTCTACCTCTACTGTACTCCTCTGTACTCTATCTCTACTTTGCTCCACTGTACTCTACCTCTACTGTGCCCAAATGTACTGTACTCTACCTCTACTGTACTCCACTGTACTCTACCTCTACTGTACTCCACTTTACTCTACCTCTACTGTACTCAACTGTACTCTATCTCTACTGTGCTCCACTGTACTCTACCTCTACTGTACTCCACTGTACTCTATCTCTACTGTACTCCACTGTACTCTACCTATACTGTACTCTACTGTTCTCTTCCTCTACTGTACTCTACTGTTCTCTTCCTCTACTGTACTCCACTGTACTCTATCTCTACTGTGATCCACTGTACTCTACCTCTATTGTACTCCACTGTACTCTATCTCTACTGTACCCCACTGTACTCTACCTCTACTGTACTCCACTGTACTCTATCTCTACTGTGCTCTACTGTACTCTACCTCTACTGTGCCCAACTGTACTGTACTCTACTCCACTGTACTCTACCTCTACTGTACTCCACTGTACTCTACATCTACTGTACTCCACTTTACTCTACCTCTACTGTACTCCACTGTACTCTATCTCTACTGTGCTCCACTGTACTCTATTTCTACTGTGCTCCACTGTACTCTATCTCTACTGTACTCCACTGTACTCTATCTCTACTGTACTTCACTATCCTTTATCTCTAATGTACTCCACTGTACTCTACCTCTATTGTGCTCCATTGTACTCTATCTCTACTGTACTCTAGTGTACTCTATCTCTACTTTACTCCACTGTACTCTATCTCTACTGTACTCCACTGTACTCTACCTCTACTGTGCTCCACTGTACTCTACCTCTACCGTACTCCACTGTACTCTATCTCTACTGTACTCCACTGTACTCTACCTCTACTGTACTCTACTGTTCTCTACCTCTACTGTGCTCTACTCTACTCTACTGTACTCCACTGTACTCTATCTCTACTGTGATCCACTGTACTCTACCTCTACTGTACTCTACTGTACTCTATCTCTACTGTGATCTACTGTACTCTATCTCTACTGTGCTCCACTGTACTCTACCTCTACTGTGCTCCACTGTACTCTATCTCTACTGTGCTCCACTCTACTCTACCTCGACTGTGCTCCACTGTATCCTACCTCTACTGTACTCCACTGTACTCTATCTCTACTGTGCTCCACTGTACTCTATCTCTACTGTACTCCACTGTACTCTACCTCTACTGTGCTCCACTGTATCCTACCTCTACTGTACTCCACTGTACTCTATCTCTACTGTGCTCCACTGTACTCTATCTCTACTGTACTCCACTGTACTCTACCTCTACTGTGCTCTACTGTTCTCTACCTCTACTGTGCTCTACTGTACTCCACCTCTACTGTTCTCCACTGTACCCTACCTCTATTGTGCTCCACTGTAATCTACCTCTACTGTGCTCCACTGTACTCTACCTCTACTGTACTCCACTGTATTCTATCTCTACTGTGCTCCACTGTACTCTACCTCTACTGTGCTCAACTGTACTCTACTGTGCTCCACTGTACTCTACCTCTACTGTACTCCACTGTACTCTATCTCTACTGTACTCCACTGTACTCTACCTCTACTGTACTCCACTGTACTCTATCTCTACTGTGCTCTACTGTACTCTACCTCTACTGTGCCCAACTGTACTGTACTCTACTCCACTGTACTCTACCTCTACTGTACTCCACTGTACTCTACATCTACTGTACTCCACTTTACTCTACCTCTACTGTACTCAACTGTACTCTATCTCTACTGTGCTCCACTGTTCTCTACCTCTACTGTACTCCACTGTACTCTATCTCTACTGTACTCCACTGTACTCTACCTATACTGTACTCTACTGTTCTCTTCCTCTACTGTACTCCACTGTACTCTATCTCTACTGTGATCCACTGTACTCTACCTCTACTGTACTCCACTGTACTCTATCTCTACTCCACTCCACTGTACTCTACCTCTACTGTACTCTACTGTTCTCTACCTCTACTGTGCTCTACTGTACTCTTCTCTACTGTACTCCACTGTACTCTATCTCTACTGTGATCCACTGTACTCTACCTCTACTGTACTCCACTGTACTCTATCTCTACTGTGATCCACTGTACTCTATCTCTACTGTGCTCCACTGTACTCTACCTCTACTATGCTCCACTGTACTCTACCTGTACTGTGCTCCACTCTACTCTACCTCTACTGTGCTCCACTGTACTCTACCTCTACTGTACTCCACTCTACTCTATCTCTACTGTGCTCCACTGTACTCTATCTTTACTGTACTCCACTGTACTCTACCTCTACTGTGCTCTACTGTTCTCTACCTCTAATGTGCTCTACTGTACTCCACCTCTACTGTGCTCCACTGTACCCTACCTCTACTGTGCTCCACTGTACTCTACCTCTACTGTGCTCCACTGTACTCTACCTCTACTGTGCTCTACTGTACTCTACCTCTACTGTGCTCCACTGTACTCTACCTCTACTGTGCTCCACTGTACTCTATCTCTACTGTGCTCCACTGTACTCTATTTCTACTGTACTCCTCTGTACTCTACCTCTACTGTGCTCCACTGTACTCTACCTCTACTGTGCTCCACTGTACTCTATCTATAATGTACTCTACTGTACTCTATCTCTACTGTGATCCACTGTACTCTACCTCTGCTGTGCTCTACTGTACTCTATCTCTACTGTACTCCACTGTACTCTACTGTTCTCTACCTCTACTGTACTCTACTGTGCTCCACTGTACTTCACTGTAGTCTACCTCTACTGTGCTCCACTGTACTCTACCTCTACTGTGCTCCACTATAATTTACCTCTACTGTGCTCCACTGTACTCTACCTCTACTGTCCTCCACTGTACTCTACCTCTACTGTGCTCCACTGTACTCTCTCTCTACTGTACTCTACCTCTACTGTACTCTACTGTACTCCACCTCTAATGTGCTCCACTGTACTCTACCTCTACTGTACTCTACCTCTACTGTACTCCACTCTACTCTACCTCTACTGTGCTCTACTGTACTCTATCTCTACTGTGCTCCACTCTACTCTACCTCTACTGTACTCCACTATACTCTAACTCTACTATACTCCACTGTGCTCTATCTCTACTGTGCTCCACTGTACTCTATTTCTACTGTGCTCCACTGTACTCTATCTCGATTGTACTCCACTGTACTCTATTTCTACTGTACTTCACTGTCCTCTATCTCTACTGTACTCCACTGTACTCTACCTCTATTGTGCTCCACTGTACTCTATATCTACTGTACTCTACTGTACTCTATCTCTACTGTACTCCACTGTACTCTATCTCTACTGTACTCCACTGTACTCTACCTCTACTGTACTCTACTGTACTCTATCTCTACTGTACTCCACTGTACTCTATCTCTACTGTACTCCACTGTACTCTACCTCTACTGTACTCTACTGTTCTCTACCTCTACTCGGCTCTACTGTACTCTACTCTACTGTACTACACTGTACTCTATCTCTACTGTGATCCACTGTACTCTACTTCTACTGTACTCCACTGTAATCTATCTCTACTGTATCCACTGTACTCTATCTCTACTGTGCTCCACTGTACTCTACCTCTACTGTGCTCCACTGTACTCTATCTCTACTGTGCTCCTCTCTACTCTACCTCTACTGTGCTCCACTGTATCCTACCTCTACTGTACTCCAATGTACTCTATCTCTACTGTGCTCCACTTTACTCTATCTCTACTGTACTCAACTGTACTCTACCTCTACTGTGCTCTACTGTTCTCTACCTCTACTGTGCTCTACTGTACTCCACCTCTACTGTGCTCCACTCTACTCTACCTCTACTGTGCTCCACTGTATCCTACCTCTACTGTGCTCTACTGTACTCTATCTCTACTGTGCTCCACTGTACTCTACCTCTACTGTACTCCACTATACTCTAACTCTACTATACTCCACTGTACTCTATCTCTACTGTGCTCCACTGTACTCTATTTCTACTGTGCTCCACTGTACTCTATCTCTATTGTACTCCATTGTACTCTATTTCTACTGTACTTCACTGTCCTCTATCTCTACTGTACTCCACTGTACTCTACCTCTATTGTGCTCCACTGTACTCTATATCTACTGTACTCTACTGTACTCTATCTCTACTGTACTCCACTGTACTTTATCTCTACTGTACTCCACTGTACTCTACCTCTACTGTACTCTACTGTACTCTATCTCTACTGTACTCCACTGTACTCTACCTCTACTGTACTCTACTGTTCTCTACCTCTACTCGGCTCTACTGTACTCTACTCTACTGTACTACACTGTACTCTATCTCTACTGTGATCCACTGTACTCTACTTCTACTGTACTCCACTGTAATCTATCTCTACTGTACTCCACTGTACTCTATCTCTACTGTGCTCCACTGTACTCTACCTCTACTGTGCTCCACTGTACTCTACCTCTACCGTACTCCACTGTACTCTATCTCTACTGTACTCCACTGTACTCTACCTCAACTGTACTCTACTGTTCTCTACCTCTACTGTGCTCTACTCTACTCTACTGTACTCCACTGTACTCTATCTCTACTGTGATCCACTGTACTCTACCTCTACTGTACTCTACTGTACTCTATCTCTACTGTGATCTACTGTACTCTATCTCTACTGTGCTCCACTGTACTCTACCTCTACTGTGCTCCACTGTACTCTATCTCTACTGTGCTCCACTCTACTCTACCTCTACTGTGCTCCACTGTATCCTACCTCTACTGTACTCCACTGTACTCTATCTCTACTGTGCTCCACTGTACTCTATCTCTACTGTACTCCACTGTACTCTACCTCTACTGTGCTCTACTGTTCTCTACCTCTACTGTGCTCTACTGTACTCCACCTCTACTGTTCTCCACTGTACCCTACCTCTATTGTGCTCCACTGTACTCTACCTCTACTGTACTCCACTGTATTCTATCTCTACTGTGCTCCACTGTACTCTACCTCTACTGTGCTCAACTGTACTCTACTGTACTCCACTGTAC
Source organism: Tiaroga cobitis (assembly GCA_030578255.1). Lineage (NCBI taxonomy): Eukaryota > Metazoa > Chordata > Actinopteri > Cypriniformes > Leuciscidae > Tiaroga > Tiaroga cobitis. The sequence continues at coordinate 31,611,525 of CM060611.1, read as the reverse complement.
TCTACCTCTACTGTACTCCACTGTACTCTATCTCTACTGTACTCCACTGTACTCTACCTCTACTGTACTCCACTGTACTCTATCTCTACTTTGCTCCACTGTACTCTACCTCTACTGTGCCCAAATGTACTGTACTCTACCTCTACTGTACTCCACTGTACTCTACCTCTACTGTACTCCACTTTACTCTACCTCTACTGTACTCAACTGTACTCTATCTCTACTGTGCTCCACTGTACTCTACCTCTACTGTACTCCACTGTACTCTATCTCTACTGTACTCCACTGTACTCTACCTATACTGTACTCTACTGTTCTCTTCCTCTACTGTACTCCACTGTACTCTATCTCTACTGTGATCCACTGTACTCTACCTCTACTGTACTCCACTGTACTCTATCTCTACTGTACTCCACTGTACTCTACCTATACTGTACTCTACTGTTCTCTTCCTCTACTGTACTCCACTCTACTCTATCTCTACTGTGATCCACTGTACTCTACCTCTACTGTACTCCACTGTACTCTATCTCTACTCTACTCCACTGTACTCTACCTCTACTGTACTCTACTGTTCTCTACCTCTACTGTGCTCTACTGTACTCTTCTCTACTGTACTCCACTGTACTCTATCTCTACTGTGATCCACTCTACTCTACCTCTACTGTACTCCACTGTACTCTATCTCTACTGTGATCCACTGTACTCTATCTCTACTGTGCTCCACTGTACTCTACCTCTACTATGCTCCACTGTACTCTATCTGTACTGTGCTCCACTCTACTCTACCTCTACTGTGCTCCACTGTACTCTACCTCTACTGTACTCCACTCTACTCTATCTCTACTGTGCTCCACTGTACTCTATCTCTACTGTACTCCACTGTACTCTACATCTACTGTGCTCTACTGTTCTCTACCTCTACTGTGCTCTACTGTACTCCACCTCTACTGTGCTCCAATGTACCCTACCTCTACTGTGCTCCACTGTACTCTACCTCTACTGTGCTCCACTGTACTCTACCTCTACTGTGCTCCACTGTACTCTAACTCTACTGTGCTCCACTGTACTCTACCTCTACTGTGCTCCACTGTACTCTATCTCTACTGTGCTCCACTGTACTCTATTTCTACTGTACTCTACTGTACTCCACCTCTAATGTTTTCCACTGTACTCTACCTCTACTGTACTCTACCTCTACTGTACTCCACTGTACTCTACCTCTACTGTGCTCTACTGTACTCTATCTCTACTCTGCTCCACTGTACTCTACTTCTACTGTGCTCCACTGTACTCTACCTCTACTGTACTTCACTGTCCTATATCTCTACTGTACTCCACTGTACTCTACCTCTACTGTGCTCCACTGTACTCTACCTCTACTGTACTTCACTGTACTCTATCTCTACTTTGCTCCACTGTACTCTACCTCTACTGTGCTCCACTGTACTCTACCTCTACTGTGCTCCACTGTACTCTACCTCTACTGTACTCCACTGTACTCTATCTCTACTGTGCTCCACTGTACTCTACCTCTACTGTGCTCAACTGTACTCTACTGTACTCCACTGTACTCTACCTCTACTGTACTCCACTGTACTCTATCTCTACTGTACCCCACTGTACTCTACCTCTACTGTACTCCACTGTACTCTATCTCTACTGTGCTCCACTGTACTCTACCTCTACTGTGCTCAACTGTACTGTACTGTACTCCACTGTAATCTACCTCTACTGTACTCCACTGTACTCTACCTCTACTGTACTCCACTGTACTCTACTCTACTGTACTCCACTGTACTCTATCTCTACTGTGATCCACTGTACTCTACCTCTACTGTACTCCACTGTACTCTATCTCTACTGTACTCCACTGTACTCTACCTCTACTGTACTCTACTGTTCTCTACCTCTACTGTGCTCTACTGTACTCTACTCTACTGTACTCCACTGTACTCTATCTCTACTGTGATCCACTGTATTCTACCTCTACTGTACTCCACTTTACTTTATCTCTACTGTGATCCACTGTACTCTATCTCTACTGTGCTCCACTGTACTCTACCTCTACTATGCTCCACTGTACTCTATCTCTACTGTGCTCCACTCTACTCTACCTCTACTGTGCTCCACTGTACTCTACCTCTACTGTACTCCACTTTACTTTATCTCTACTGTGATCCACTGTACTCTATCTCTACTGTGCTCCACTGTACTCTACCTCTACTATGCTCCACTGTACTCTATCTCTACTGTGCTCCACTGTACTCTACCTCTACTGTGCTCAACTGTACTGTACTGTACTCCACTGTAATCTACCTCTACTGTACTCCACTGTACTCTACCTCTACTGTACTCCACTGTACTCTACTCTACTGTACTCCACTGTACTCTATCTCTACTGTGATCCACTGTACTCTACCTCTACTGTACTCCACTGTACTCTATCTCTACTGTACTCCACTGTACTCTACCTCTACTGTACTCTACTGTTCTCTACCTCTACTGTGCTCTACTGTACTCTACTCTACTGTACTCCACTGTACTCTATCTCTACTGTGATCCACTGTACTCTACCTCTACTGTACTCCACTTTACTTTATCTCTACTGTGATCCACTGTACTCTATCTCTACTGTGCTCCACTGTACTCTACCTCTACTATGCTCCACTGTACTCTATCTCTACTGTGCTCCACTCTACTCTACCTCTACTGTGCTCCACTGTACTCTACCTCTACTGTACTCCACTGTACTCTATCTCTACTGTACTCCACTGCACTCTACCTCTACTGTGCTCTACTGTTCTCTACCTCTACTGTGCTCTACTGTACTCCACCTCTACTGTGCTCCACTGTACCCTACCTCCACTGTATCCACTGTACTCTACCTCTACTGTGCTCCACTGTACTCTACCTCTACTGTGCTCCACTGTATCCACTGTACTCTACCTCTACTGTGCTCCACTGTACTCTACCTCTACTGTGCTCCACTGTACTCTACCTCTACTGTACTCTACTGTACTCCACCTCTAATGAGCTCCACTGTACTCTGGCTCTACTGTACTCCACTGTACTTTACCTCTACTGTACTCCACTGTACTCTACCTCTACTGTGCTCCACTGTACTCTATTTCTACTGTACTCCTCTGTACTCTACCTCTACTGTGCTCCACTGTACTCTATCTGTAATGTACTCTACTGTACTCTATCTCTACTGTGATCCACTGTACTCTACCTCTGCTGTGCTCCACTGTACTCTATCTCTACTGTACTCCACTGTACTCTACTGTTCTCTACCTCTACTGTACTCTACTGTGCTCCACTGTACTCCACTGTAGTCTACCTCTACTGTGCTCCACTGTACTCTACGTCTACTGTGCTCCACTATACTCTACCTCTACTCTGCTCCACTGTACTCTACCTCTACTGTCCTCCACTGTACTCTACCTCTACTGTGCTCCACTGTACTCTCTCTCTACTGTACTCTACCTCTACTGTACTCTGCTGTACTCCACCTCTAATGTGCTCCACTGTACTCTACCTCTACTGTACTCTACCTCTACTGTACTCCACTGTACTCTACCTCTACTGTGCTCTACTGTACTCTATCTCTACTGTGCTCCACTGTACTCTACCTCTACTGTGCTCCACTGTACTCTACCTCTACTGTACTTCACTGTCCTCTATCTCTACTGTACTCCACTGTACTCTACCTCTATTGTCCTCCACTGTACTCTATCTCTACTGTACTCTACTGTACTATATCTCTACTGTACTCCACTGTACTCTATCTCTACTGTACTCCACTGTACTCTACCTCCACTGTACTCTACCTCTACCGTACTCCACTGTACTCTATCTCTACTGTACTCCACTGTACTCTACCTCTACTGTACTCTACTGTTCTCTACCTCTACTGTGCTCTACTGTACTTTACTCTACTGTACTCCACTGTACTCTATCTCTACTGTGATCCACTGTACTCTACCTCTACTGTACTCCACTGTACTCTATCTCTACTGTGATCCACTGTACTCTATCTCTATTGTGCTCCACTGTACTCTACCTCTACTGTGCTCCACTGTACTCTATCTCTACTGTGCTCCACTCTACTCTACCTCTACTGTGCTCCACTGTATCCTACCTCTACTGTACTCCACTGTACTCTCTCTCTACTGTGCTCCACTGTACTCTATCTCTACTGTACTCAGCTGTACTCTACCTCTACTGTGCTCTACTGTTCTCCACCTCTACTGTGCTCTACTCTACTACACCTCTACTGTGCTCCACTGTACCCTACCTCTACTGTGCTCCACCGTACTCTACCTCTACTGTGCTCCACTGTATTCTACCTCTACTGTACTCCACTATACTCTAACTCTACTATACTCCACTGTGCTCTATCTCTACTGTGCTCCACTGTACTCTATTTCTACTGTGCTCCACTGTACTCTATCTCGATTGTACTCCACTGTACTCTATTTCTACTGTACTTCACTGTCCTCTATCTCTACTGTACTCCACTGTACTCTACCTCTATTGTGCTCCACTGTACTCTATATCTACTGTACTCTACTGTACTCTATCTCTACTGTACTCCACTGTACTCTATCTCTACTGTACTCCACTGTACTCTACCTCTACTGTACTCTACTGTACTCTATCTCTACTGTACTCCACTGTACTCTATCTCTACTGTACTCCACTGTACTCTACCTCTACTGTACTCTACTGTTCTCTACCTCTACTCGGCTCTACTGTACTCTACTCTACTGTACTACACTGTACTCTATCTCTACTGTGATCCACTGTACTCTACTTCTACTGTACTCCACTGTAATCTATCTCTACTGTATCCACTGTACTCTATCTCTACTGTGCTCCACTGTACTCTACCTCTACTGTGCTCCACTGTACTCTATCTCTACTGTGCTCCTCTCTACTCTACCTCTACTGTGCTCCACTGTATCCTACCTCTACTGTACTCCACTGTACTCTATCTCTACTGAGCTCCACTTTACTCTATCTCTACTGTACTCCACTGTACTCTACCTCTACTGTGCTCTACTGTTCTCTACCTCTACTCTGCTCTACTGTACTCCACCTCTACTGTGCTCCACTCTACTCTACCTCTACTGTGCTCCACTGTATCCTACCTCTACTGTGCTCTACTGTACTCTATCTCTACTGTGCTCCACTGTACTCTACCTCTACTGTACTCCACTATACTCTAACTCTACTATACTCCACTGTACTCTATCTCTACTGTGCTCCACTGTACTCTATTTCTACTGTGCTCCACTGTACTCTATCTCTATTGTACTCCATTGTACTCTATTTCTACTGTACTTCACTGTCCTCTATCTCTACTGTACTCCACTGTACTCTACCTCTATTGTGCTCCACTGTACTCTATATCTACTGTACTCTACTGTACTCTATCTCTACTGTACTCCACTGTACTTTATCTCTACTGTACTCCACTGTACTCTACCTCTACTGTACTCTACTGTACTCTATCTCTACTGTACTCCACTGTACTCTACCTCTACTGTACTCTACTGTTCTCTACCTCTACTCGGCTCTACTGTACTCTACTCTACTGTACTACACTGTACTCTATCTCTACTGTGATCCACTGTACTCTACTTCTACTGTACTCCACTGTAATCTATCTCTACTGTATCCACTGTACTCTATCTCTACTGTGCTCCACTGTACTCTACCTCTACTGTGCTCCACTGTACTCTACCTCTACCGTACTCCACTGTACTCTATCTCTACTGTACTCCACTGTACTCTACCTCAACTCTACTCTACTGTTCTCTACCTCTACTGTGCTCTACTCTACTCTACTGTACTCCACTGTACTCTATCTCTACTGTGATCCACTGTACTCTACCTCTACTGTACTCTACTGTACTCTATCTCTACTGTGATCTACTGTACTCTATCTCTACTGTGCTCCACTGTACTCTACCTCTACTGTGCTCCACTGTACTCTATCTCTACTGTGCTCCACTCTACTCTACCTCTACTGTGCTCCACTGTATCCTACCTCTACTGTACTCCACTGTACTCTATCTCTACTGTGCTCCACTGTACTCTATCTCTACTGTACTCCACTGTACTCTACCTCTACTGTGCTCTACTGTTCTCTACCTCTACTGTGCTCTACTGTACTCCACCTCTACTGTTCTCCACTGTACCCTACCTCTATTGTGCTCCACTGTACTCTACCTCTACTGTACTCCACTGTATTCTATCTCTACTGTGCTCCACTGTACTCTACCTCTACTGTGCTCAACTGTACTCTACTGTACTCCACTGTACTCTACCTCTACTGTACTCCACTGTACTCTATCTCTACTGTACTCCACTGTACTCTACCTCTACTGTACTCCTCTGTACTCTATCTCTACTTTGCTCCACTGTACTCTACCTCTACTGTGCCCAAATGTACTGTACTCTACCTCTACTGTACTCCACTGTACTCTACCTCTACTGTACTCCACTTTACTCTACCTCTACTGTACTCAACTGTACTCTATCTCTACTGTGCTCCACTGTACTCTACCTCTACTGTACTCCACTGTACTCTATCTCTACTGTACTCCACTGTACTCTACCTATACTGTACTCTACTGTTCTCTTCCTCTACTGTACTCCACTGTACTCTATCTCTACTGTGATCCACTGTACTCTACCTCTACTGTACTCCACTGTACTCTATCTCTACTGTACTCCACTGTACTCTACCTATACTGTACTCTACTGTTCTCTTCCTCTACTGTACTCCACTCTACTCTATCTCTACTGTGATCCACTGTACTCTACCTCTACTGTACTCCACTGTACTCTATCTCTACTCTACTCCACTGTACTCTACCTCTACTGTACTCTACTGTTCTCTACCTCTACTGTGCTCTACTGTACTCTTCTCTACTGTACTCCACTGTACTCTATCTCTACTGTGATCCACTCTACTCTACCTCTACTGTACTCCACTGTACTCTATCTCTACTGTGATCCACTGTACTCTATCTCTACTGTGCTCCACTGTACTCTACCTCTACTATGCTCCACTGTACTCTATCTGTACTGTGCTCCACTCTACTCTACCTCTACTGTGCTCCACTGTACTCTACCTCTACTGTACTCCACTCTACTCTATCTCTACTGTGCTCCACTGTACTCTATCTCTACTGTACTCCACTGTACTCTACATCTACTGTGCTCTACTGTTCTCTACCTCTACTGTGCTCTACTGTACTCCACCTCTACTGTGCTCCAATGTACCCTACCTCTACTGTGCTCCACTGTACTCTACCTCTACTGTGCTCCACTGTACTCTACCTTTACTGTGCTCCACTGTACTCTAACTCTACTGTGCTCCACTGTACTCTACCTCTACTGTGCTCCACTGTACTATATCTCTACTGTGCTCCACTGTACTCTATTTCTACTGTACTCTACTGTACTCCACCTCTAATGTTTTCCACTGTACTCTACCTCTACTGTACTCTACCTCTACTGTACTCCACTGTACTCTACCTCTACTGTGCTCTACTGTACTCTATCTCTACTCTGCTCCACTGTACTCTACCTCTACTGTGCTCCACTGTACTCTACCTCTACTGTACTTCACTGTCCTATATCTCTACTGTACTTCACTGTACTCTACCTCTACTGTGCTCCACTGTAGTCTACCTCTACTGTACTCCACTGTACTCTATCTCTACTGTGCTCCACTGTACTCTACCTCTACTGTGCTCCACTGTACTCTACCTCTACTGTGCTCCACTGTACTCTACCTCTACTGTACTCCACTGTACTCTATCTCTACTGTGCTCCACTGTACTCTACCTCTACTGTGCTCAACTGTACTCTACTGTACTCCACTGTACTCTACCTCTACTGTACTCCACTGTACTCTATCTCTACTGTACCCCACTGTACTCTACCTCTACTGTACTCCACTGTACTCTATCTCTACTGTGCTCCACTGTACTCTACCTCTACTGTGCTCAACTGTACTGTACTGTACTCCACTGTAATCTACCTCTACTGTACTCCACTGTACTCTACCTCTACTGTACTCCACTGTACTCTACTCTACTGTACTCCACTGTACTCTATCTCTACTGTGATCCACTGTACTCTACCTCTACTGTACTCCACTGTACTCTATCTCTACTGTACTCCACTGTACTCTACCTCTACTGTACTCTACTGTTCTCTACCTCTACTGTGCTCTACTGTACTCTACTCTACTGTACTCCACTGTACTCTATCTCTACTGTGATCCACTGTATTCTACCTCTACTGTACTCCACTTTACTTTATCTCTACTGTGATCCACTGTACTCTATCTCTACTGTGCTCCACTGTACTCTACCTCTACTATGCTCCACTGTACTCTATCTCTACTGTGCTCCACTCTACTCTACCTCTACTGTGCTCCACTGTACTCTACCTCTACTGTACTCCACTTTACTTTATCTCTACTGTGATCCACTGTACTCTATCTCTACTGTGCTCCACTGTACTCTACCTCTACTATGCTCCACTGTACTCTATCTCTACTGTGCTCCACTGTACTCTACCTCTACTGTGCTCAACTGTACTGTACTGTACTCCACTGTAATCTACCTCTACTGTACTCCACTGTACTCTACCTCTACTGTACTCCACTGTACTCTACTCTACTGTACTCCACTGTACTCTACCTCTACTGTACTCTACTGTTCTCTACCTCTACTGTGCTCTACTGTACTCTACTCTACTGTACTCCACTGTACTCTATCTCTACTGTGATCCAATGTACTCTACCTCTACTGTACTCCACTTTACTTTATCTCTACTGTGATCCACTGTACTCTATCTCTACTGTGCTCCACTGTACTCTACCTCTACTATGCTCCACTGTACTCTATCTCTACTGTGCTCCACTCTACTCTACCTCTACTGTGCTCCACTGTACTCTACCTCTACTGTACTCCACTGTACTCTATCTCTACTGTACTCCACTGCACTCTACCTCTACTGTGCTCTACTGTTCTCTACCTCTACTGTGCTCTACTGTACTCCACCTCTACTGTGCTCCACTGTACCCTACCTCCACTGTATCCACTGTACTCTACCTCTACTGTGCTCCACTGTACTCTACCTCTACTGTGCTCCACTGTATCCACTGTACTCTACCTCTACTGTGCTCCACTGTACTCTACCTCTACTGTGCTCCACTGTACTCTACCTCTACTGTACTCTACTGTACTCCACCTCTAATGAGCTCCACTGTACTCTGGCTCTACTGTACTCCACTGTACTTTACCTCTACTGTACTCCACTGTACTCTACCTCTACTGTGCTCCACTGTACTCTATTTCTACTGTACTCCTCTGTACTCTACCTCTACTGTGCTCCACTGTACTCTATCTGTAATGTACTCTACTGTACTCTATCTCTACTGTGATCCACTGTACTCTACCTCTGCTGTGCTCCACTGTACTCTATCTCTACTGTACTCCACTGTACTCTACTGTTCTCTACCTCTACTGTACTCTACTGTGCTCCACTGTACTCCACTGTAGACTACCTCTACTGTGCTCCACTGTACTCTACGTCTACTGTGCTCCACTATACTCTACCTCTACTCTGCTCCACTGTACTCTACCTCTACTGTCCTCCACTGTACTCTACCTCTACTGTGATCCACTGTACTCTACCTCTACTGTACTCTACTGTACTCTATCTCTACTGTGATCTACTGTACTCTATCTCTACTGTGCTCCACTGTACTCTACCTCTACTGTGCTCCACTGTACTCTATCTCTACTTTGCTCCACTCTACTCTACCTCTACTGTGCTCCACTGTATCCTACCTCTACTGTACTCCACTGTACTCTATCTCTACTGTGCTCCACTGTACTCTATCTCTACTGTACTCCACTGTACTCTACCTCTACTGTGCTCTACTGTTCTCTACCTCTACTGTGCTCTACTGTACTCCACCTCTACTGTTCTCCACTGTACCCTACCTCTATTGTGCTCCACTGTACTCTACCTCTACTGTACTCCACTGTATTCTATCTCTACTGTGCTCCACTGTACTCTACCTCTACTGTGCTCAACTGTACTCTACTGTACTCCACTGTACTCTACCTCTACTGTACTCCACTGTACTCTATCTCTACTGTACTCCACTGTACTCTACCTCTACTGTACTCCTCTGTACTCTATCTCTACTTTGCTCCACTGTACTCTACATCTACTGTGCCCAAATGTACTGTACTCTACCTCTACTGTACTCCACTGTACTCTACCTCTACTGTACTCCACTTTACTCTACCTCTACTGTACTCAACTGTACTCTATCTCTACTGTGCTCCACTGTACTCTACCTCTACTGTACTCCACTGTACTCTATCTCTACTGTACTCCACTGTACTCTACCTATACTGTACTCTACTGTTCTCTTCCTCTACTGTACTCCACTGTACTCTATCTCTACTGTGATCCACTGTACTCTACCTCTACTGTACTCCACTGTACTCTATCTCTACTGTACTCCACTGTACTCTACCTATACTGTACTCTACTGTTCTCTTCCTCTACTGTACTCCACTCTACTCTATCTCTACTGTGATCCACTGTACTCTACCTCTACTGTACTCCACTGTACTCTATCTCTACTCTACTCCACTGTACTCTACCTCTACTGTACTCTACTGTTCTCTACCTCTACTGTGCTCTACTGTACTCTTCTCTACTGTACTCCACTGTACTCTATCTCTACTGTGATCCACTCTACTCTACCTCTACTGTACTCCACTGTACTCTATCTCTACTGTGATCCACTGTACTCTATCTCTACTGTGCTCCACTGTACTCTACCTCTACTATGCTCCACTGTACTCTATCTGTACTGTGCTCCACTCTACTCTACCTCTACTGTGCTCCACTGTACTCTACCTCTACTGTACTCCACTCTACTCTATCTCTACTGTGCTCCACTGTACTCTATCTCTACTGTACTCCACTGTACTCTACATCTACTGTGCTCTACTGTTCTCTACCTCTACTGTGCTCTACTGTACTCCACCTCTACTGTGCTCCAATGTACCCTACCTCTACTGTGCTCCACTGTACTCTACCTCTACTGTGCTCCACTGTACTCTACCTCTACTGTGCTCCACTGTACTCTAACTCTACTGTGCTCCACTGTACTCTACCTCTACTGTGCTCCACTGTACGCTATCTCTACTGTGCTCCACTGTACTCTATTTCTACTGTACTCTACTGTACTCCACCTCTAATGTTTTCCACTGTACTCTACCTCTACTGTACTCTACCTCTACTGTACTCCACTGTACTCTACCTCTACTGTGCTCTACTGTACTCTATCTCTACTCTGCTCCACTGTACTCTACCTCTACTGTGCTCCACTGTACTCTACCTCTACTGTACTTCACTGTCCTATATCTCTACTGTACTTCACTGTACTCTACCTCTACTGTGCTCCACTGTAGTCTACCTCTACTGTACTCCACTGTACTCTATCTCTACTGTGCTCCACTGTACTCTACCTCTACTGTGCTCCACTGTACTCTACCTCTACTGTGCTCCACTGTACTCTACCTCTACTGTACTCCACTGTACTCTATCTCTACTGTGCTCCACTGTACTCTACCTCTACTGTGCTCAACTGTACTCTACTGTACTCCACTGTACTCTACCTCTACTGTACTCCACTGTACTCTATCTCTACTGTACCCCACTGTACTCTACCTCTACTGTACTCCACTGTACTCTATCTCTACTGTGCTCCACTGTACTCTACCTCTACTGTGCTCAACTGTACTGTACTGTACTCCACTGTAATCTACCTCTACTGTACTCCACTGTACTCTACCTCTACTGTACTCCACTGTACTCTACTCTACTGTACTCCACTGTACTCTATCTCTACTGTGATCCACTGTACTCTACCTCTACTGTACTCCACTGTACTCTATCTCTACTGTACTCCACTGTACTCTACCTCTACTGTACTCTACTGTTCTCTACCTCTACTGTGCTCTACTGTACTCTACTCTACTGTACTCCACTGTACTCTATCTCTACTGTGATCCACTGTATTCTACCTCTACTGTACTCCACTTTACTTTATCTCTACTGTGATCCACTGTACTCTATCTCTACTGTGCTCCACTGTACTCTACCTCTACTATGCTCCACTGTACTCTATCTCTACTGTGCTCCACTCTACTCTACCTCTACTGTGCTCCACTGTACTCTACCTCTACTGTACTCCACTTTACTTTATCTCTACTGTGATCCACTGTACTCTATCTCTACTGTGCTCCACTGTACTCTACCTCTACTATGCTCCACTGTACTCTATCTCTACTGTGCTCCACTGTACTCTACCTCTACTGTGCTCAACTGTACTGTACTGTACTCCACTGTAATCTACCTCTACTGTACTCCACTGTACTCTACCTCTACTGTACTCCACTGTACTCTACTCTACTGTACTCCACTGTACTCTATCTCTACTGTGATCCACTGTACTCTACCTCTACTGTACTCCACTGTACTCTATCTCTACTGTACTCCACTGTACTCTACCTCTACTGTACTCTACTGTTCTCTACCTCTACTGTGCTCTACTGTACTCTACTCTACTGTACTCCACTGTACTCTATCTCTACTGTGATCCACTGTACTCTACCTCTACTGTACTCCACTTTACTTTATCTCTACTGTGATCCACTGTACTCTATCTCTACTGTGCTCCACTGTACTCTACCTCTACTATGCTCCACTGTACTCTATCTCTACTGTGCTCCACTCTACTCTACCTCTACTGTGCTCCACTGTACTCTACCTCTACTGTACTCCACTGTACTCTATCTCTACTGTACTCCACTGCACTCTACCTCTACTGTGCTCTACTGTTCTCTACCTCTACTGTGCTCTACTGTACTCCACCTCTACTGTGCTCCACTGTACCCTACCTCCACTGTATCCACTGTACTCTACCTCTACTGTGCTCCACTGTACTCTACCTCTACTGTGCTCCACTGTATCCACTGTACTCTACCTCTACTGTGCTCCACTGTACTCTACCTCTACTGTGCTCCACTGTACTCTACCTCTACTGTACTCTACTGTACTCCACCTCTAATGAGCTCCACTGTACTCTGGCTCTACTGTACTCCACTGTACTTTACCTCTACTGTACTCCACTGTACTCTACCTCTACTGTGCTCCACTGTACTCTATTTCTACTGTACTCCTCTGTACTCTACCTCTACTGTGCTCCACTGTACTCTATCTGTAATGTACTCTACTGTACTCTATCTCTACTGTGATCCACTGTACTCTACCTCTGCTGTGCTCCACTGTACTCTATCTCTACTGTACTCCACTGTACTCTACTGTTCTCTACCTCTACTGTACTCTACTGTGCTCCACTGTACTCCACTGTAGACTACCTCTACTGTGCTCCACTGTACTCTACGTCTACTGTGCTCCACTATACTCTACCTCTACTCTGCTCCACTGTACTCTACCTCTACTGTCCTCCACTGTACTCTACCTCTACTGTGATCCACTGTACTCTACCTCTACTGTACTCTACTGTACTCTATCTCTACTGTGATCTACTGTACTCTATCTCTACTGTGCTCCACTGTACTCTACCTCTACTGTGCTCCACTGTACTCTATCTCTACTGTGCTCCACTCTACTCTACCTCTACTGTGCTCCACTGTATCCTACCTCTACTGTACTCCACTGTACTCTATCTCTACTGTGCTCCACTGTACTCTATCTCTACTGTACTCCACTGTACTCTACCTCTACTGTGCTCTACTGTTCTCTACCTCTACTGTGCTCTACTGTACTCCACCTCTACTGTTCTCCACTGTACCCTACCTCTATTGTGCTCCACTGTACTCTACCTCTACTGTACTCCACTGTATTCTATCTCTACTGTGCTCCACTGTACTCTACCTCTACTGTGCTCAACTGTACTCTACTGTACTCCACTGTACTCTACCTCTACTGTACTCCACTGTACTCTATCTCTACTGTACTCCACTGTACTCTACCTCTACTGTACTCCTCTGTACTCTATCTCTACTTTGCTCCACTGTACTCTACCTCTACTGTGCCCAAATGTACTGTACTCTACCTCTACTGTACTCCACTGTACTCTACCTCTACTGTACTCCACTTTACTCTACCTCTACTGTACTCAACTGTACTCTATCTCTACTGTGCTCCACTGTACTCTACCTCTACTGTACTCCACTGTACTCTATCTCTACTGTACTCCACTGTACTCTACCTATACTGTACTCTACTGTTCTCTTCCTCTACTGTACTCCACTGTACTCTATCTCTACTGTGATCCACTGTACTCTACCTCTACTGTACTCCACTGTACTCTATCTCTACTGTACTCCACTGTACTCTACCTATACTGTACTCTACTGTTCTCTTCCTCTACTGTACTCCACTCTACTCTATCTCTACTGTGATCCACTGTACTCTACCTCTACTGTACTCCACTGTACTCTATCTCTACTCTACTCCACTGTACTCTACCTCTACTGTACTCTACTGTTCTCTACCTCTACTGTGCTCTACTGTACTCTTCTCTACTGTACTCCACTGTACTCTATCTCTACTGTGATCCACTCTACTCTACCTCTACTGTACTCCACTGTACTCTATCTCTACTGTGATCCACTGTACTCTATCTCTACTGTGCTCCACTGTACTCTACCTCTACTATGCTCCACTGTACTCTATCTGTACTGTGCTCCACTCTACTCTACCTCTACTGTGCTCCACTGTACTCTACCTCTACTGTACTCCACTCTACTCTATCTCTACTGTGCTCCACTGTACTCTATCTCTACTGTACTCCACTGTACTCTACATCTACTGTGCTCTACTGTTCTCTACCTCTACTGTGCTCTACTGTACTCCACCTCTACTGTGCTCCAATGTACCCTACCTCTACTGTGCTCCACTGTACTCTACCTCTACTGTGCTCCACTGTACTCTACCTCTACTGTGCTCCACTGTACTCTAACTCTACTGTGCTCCACTGTACTCTACCTCTACTGTGCTCCACTGTACTCTATCTCTACTGTGCTCCACTGTACTCTATTTCTACTGTACTCTACTGTACTCCACCTCTAATGTTTTCCACTGTACTCTACCTCTACTGTACTCTACCTCTACTGTACTCCACTGTACTCTACCTCTACTGTGCTCTACTGTACTCTATCTCTACTCTGCTCCACTGTACTCTACCTCTACTGTGCTCCACTGTACTCTACCTCTACTGTACTTCACTGTCCTATATCTCTACTGTACTTCACTGTACTCTACCTCTACTGTGCTCCACTGTACTCTACCTCTACTGTACTCCACTGTACTCTATCTCTACTGTGCTCCACTGTACTCTACCTCTACTGTGCTCCACTGTACTCTACCTCTACTGTGCTCCACTGTACTCTACCTCTACTGTACTCCACTGTACTCTATCTCTACTGTGCTCCACTGTACTCTACCTCTACTGTGCTCAACTGTACTCTACTGTACTCCACTGTACTCTACCTCTACTGTACTCCACTGTACTCTATCTCTACTGTACCCCACTGTACTCTACCTCTACTGTACTCCACTGTACTCTATCTCTACTGTGCTCCACTGTACTCTACCTCTACTGTGCTCAACTGTACTGTACTGTACTCCACTGTAATCTACCTCTACTGTACTCCACTGTACTCTACCTCTACTGTACTCCACTGTACTCTACTCTACTGTACTCCACTGTACTCTATCTCTACTGTGATCCACTGTACTCTACCTCTACTGTACTCCACTGTACTCTATCTCTACTGTACTCCACTGTACTCTACCTCTACTGTACTCTACTGTTCTCTACCTCTACTGTGCTCTACTGTACTCTACTCTACTGTACTCCACTGTACTCTATCTCTACTGTGATCCACTGTATTCTACCTCTACTGTACTCCACTTTACTTTATCTCTACTGTGATCCACTGTACTCTATCTCTACTGTGCTCCACTGTACTCTACCTCTACTATGCTCCACTGTACTCTATCTCTACTGTGCTCCACTCTACTCTACCTCTACTGTGCTCCACTGTACTCTACCTCTACTGTACTCCACTTTACTTTATCTCTACTGTGATCCACTGTACTCTATCTCTACTGTGCTCCACTGTACTCTACCTCTACTATGCTCCACTGTACTCTATCTCTACTGTGCTCCACTGTACTCTACCTCTACTGTGCTCAACTGTACTGTACTGTACTCCACTGTAATCTACCTCTACTGTACTCCACTGTACTCTACCTCTACTGTACTCCACTGTACTCTACTCTACTGTACTCCACTGTACTCTATCTCTACTGTGATCCACTGTACTCTACCTCTACTGTACTCCACTGTACTCTATCTCTACTGTACTCCACTGTACTCTACCTCTACTGTACTCTACTGTTCTCTACCTCTACTGTGCTCTACTGTACTCTACTCTACTGTACTCCACTGTACTCTATCTCTACTGTGATCCACTGTACTCTACCTCTACTGTACTCCACTTTACTTTATCTCTACTGTGATCCACTGTACTCTATCTCTACTGTGCTCCACTGTACTCTACCTCTACTATGCTCCACTGTACTCTATCTCTACTGTGCTCCACTCTACTCTACCTCTACTGTGCTCCACTGTACTCTACCTCTACTGTACTCCACTGTACTCTATCTCTACTGTACTCCACTGCACTCTACCTCTACTGTGCTCTACTGTTCTCTACCTCTACTGTGCTCTACTGTACTCCACCTCTACTGTGCTCCACTGTACCCTACCTCCACTGTATCCACTGTACTCTACCTCTACTGTGCTCCACTGTACTCTACCTCTACTGTGCTCCACTGTATCCACTGTACTCTACCTCTACTGTGCTCCACTGTACTCTACCTCTACTGTGCTCCACTGTACTCTACCTCTACTGTACTCTACTGTACTCCACCTCTAATGAGCTCCACTGTACTCTGGCTCTACTGTACTCCACTGTACTTTACCTCTACTGTACTCCACTGTACTCTACCTCTACTGTGCTCCACTGTACTCTATTTCTACTGTACTCCTCTGTACTCTACCTCTACTGTGCTCCACTGTACTCTATCTGTAATGTACTCTACTGTACTCTATCTCTACTGTGATCCACTGTACTCTACCTCTGCTTTGCTCCACTGTACTCTATCTCTACTGTACTCCACTGTACTCTACTGTTCTCTACCTCTACTGTACTCTACTGTGCTCCACTGTACTCCACTGTAGACTACCTCTACTGTGCTCCACTGTACTCTACGTCTACTGTGCTCCACTATACTCTACCTCTACTCTGCTCCACTGTACTCTACCTCTACTGTCCTCCACTGTACTCTACCTCTACTGTGCTCCACTGTACTCTCTCTCTACTGTACTCTACCTCTACTGTACTCTGCTGTACTCCACCTCTAATGTGCTCCACTGTACTCTACCTCTACTGTACTCTACCTCTACTGTACTCCACTGTACTCTACCTCTACTGTGCTCTACTGTACTCTATCTCTACTGTGCTCCACTGTACTCTACCTCTACTGTGCTCCACTGTACTCTACCTCTACTGTACTTCACTGTCCTCTATCTCTACTGTACTCCACTGTACTCTACCTCTATTGTCCTCCACTGTACTCTATCTCTACTGTACTCTACTGTACTATATCTCTACTGTACTCCACTGTACTCTATCTCTACTGTACTCCACTGTACTCTACCTCCACTGTACTCTACCTCTACCGTACTCCACTGTACTCTATCTCTACTGTACTCCACTGTACTCTACCTCTACTGTACTCTACTGTTCTCTACCTCTACTGTGCTCTACTGTACTTTACTCTACTGTACTCCACTGTACTCTATCTCTACTGTGATCCACTGTACTCTACCTCTACTGTACTCCACTGTACTCTATCTCTACTGTGATCCACTGTACTCTATCTCTATTGTGCTCCACTGTACTCTACCTCTACTGTGCTCCACTGTACTCTATCTCTACTGTGCTCCACTCTACTCTACCTCTACTGTGCTCCACTGTATCCTACCTCTACTGTACTCCACTGTACTCTCTCTCTACTGTGCTCCACTGTACTCTATCTCTACTGTACTCAGCTGTACTCTACCTCTACTGTGCTCTACTGTTCTCCACCTCTACTGTGCTCTACTCTACTCCACCTCTACTGTGCTCCACTGTACCCTACCTCTACTGTGCTCCACCGTACTCTACCTCTACTGTGCTCCACTGTACTCTACCTCTACTGTACTCCACTGTACTTTATCTCTACTGTACTCCACTGTATTCTACCTCTACTGTACTCCACTGTACTCTATCTCTACTGTACTCCACTCTAATCTACCTCTACTGTCCTCCACTGTACTCTACCTCTACTGTGCTCCACTGTACTCTCTCTCTACTGTACTCTACCTCTACTGTACTCTACTGTGCTCCACTGTACTCCACTGTAGTCTACCTCTACTGTGCTCCACTGTACTCTACCTCTACTGTGCTCCACTATACTCTACCTCTACTGTGCTCCACTGTACTCTACCTCTACTGTCCTCCACTGTACTCTACCTCTACTGTGCTCCACTGTACTCTCTCTCTACTGTACTCTACCTCTACTGTACTCTACTGTACTCCACCTCTAATGTAATCCACTGTACTCTACCTCTACTGTACTCTACCTCTACTGTACTCCACTGTACTCTACCTCTAATGTGCTCCACTGTACTCTATCTCTACTGTGCTCCACTGTACTCTATTTCTACTGTGCTCCACTGTACTCTATCTCTACTGTACTCCACTTTACTCTATCTCTACTGTACTTCACTGTCCTTTATCTCTAATGTACTCCACTGTACTCTACCTCTATTGTGCTCCATTGTACTCTATCTCTACTGTCATCTATTGTACTCTATCTCTAATTTACTCCACTGTACTCTATCTCTACTGTACTCCACTGTATTCTACCTCTACTGTGTTCCACTGTATCCTACCTCTACTGTACTCCACTGTACTCTCTCTCTACTGTGCTCCACTGTACTCTATCTCTACTGTACTCAGCTGTACTCTACCTCTACTGTGCTCTACTGTTCTCTACCTCTACTGTGCTCTACTCTACTCCACCTCTACTGTGCTCCACTGTACCCTACCTCTACTGTGCTCCACCGTACTCTACCTCTATTGTGCTCCACTGTACTCTACCTCTACTGTACTCCACTGTACTCTATCTCTACTGTACTCCACTGTGCTCTACCTCTACTGTACTCCACTGTACTCTATCTCTACTGTACTCCACTCTAATCTACCTCTACTGTCCTCCACTGTACTCTACCTCTACTGTGCTCCACTGTACTCTCTCTCTACTGTACTCTACCTCTACTGTACTCTACTGTGCTCCACTGTACTCCACTGTAGTCTACCTCTACTGTGCTCCACTGTACTCTACCTCTACTTTGCTCCACTATACTCTACCTCTACTGTGCTCCACTGTACTCTACCTCTACTGTCCTCCACTGTACTCTACCTCTACTGTGCTCCACTGTACTCTCTCTCTACTGTACTCTACCTCTACTGTACTCTACTGTACTCCACCTCTAATGTGCTCCACTGTACTCTATCTCTACTGTGCTCCACTGTACTCTATTTCTACTGTGCTCCACTGTACTCTATCTCTACTGTACTCCACTGTACTCTATCTCTACTGTACTTCACTGTCCTTTATCTCTAATGTACTCCACTGTATTCTATCTCTACTGTGCTCTACTGTACTCTACCTCTACTGTGCCCAACTGTACTGTACTCTACTCCACTGTACTCTACCTCTACTGTACTCCACTGTACTCTACATCTACTGTACTCCACTTTACTCTACCTCTACTGTACTCAACTGTACTCTATCTCTACTGTGCTCCACTGTTCTCTACCTCTACTGTACTCCACTGTACTCTATCTCTACTGTACTCCACTGTACTCTACCTATACTGTACTCTACTGTTCTCTTCCTCTACTGTACTCCACTGTACTCTATCTCTACTGTGATCCACTGTACTCTACCTCTACTGTACTCCACTGTACTCTATCTCTACTCCACTCCACTGTACTCTACCTCTACTGTACTCTACTGTTCTCTACCTCTACTGTGCTCTACTGTACTCTTCTCTACTGTACTCCACTGTACTCTATCTCTACTGTGATCCACTGTACTCTACCTCTACTGTACTCCACTGTACTCTATCTCTACTGTGATCCACTGTACTCTATCTCTACTGTGCTCCACTGTACTCTACCTCTACTATGCTCCACTGTACTCTATCTGTACTGTGCTCCACTCTACTCTACCTCTACTGTGCTCCACTGTACTCTACCTCTACTGTACTCCACTCTACTCTATCTCTACTGTGCTCCACTGTACTCTATCTCTACTGTACTCCACTGTACTCTACCTCTACTGTGCTCTACTGTTCTCTACCTCTACTGTGCTCCACTGTACTCTACCTCTACTGTGCTCCACTGTACTCTATCTCTACTGTGCTCCACTGTACTCTATTTCTACTGTACTCCTCTGTACTCTACCTCTACTGTGCTCCACTGTACTCTACCTCTACTGTGCTCCACTGTACTCTATCTGTAATGTACTCTACTGTACTCTATCTCTACTGTGATCCACTGTACTCTACCTCTGCTGTGCTCCACTGTACTCTATCTCTACTGTACTCCACTGTACTCTACTGTTCTCTACCTCTACTGTACTCTACTGTGCTCCACTGTACTTCACTGTAGTCTACCTCTACTGTGCTCCACTGTACTCTACCTCTACTGTGCTCCACTATAATTTACCTCTACTGTGCTCCACTGTACTCTACCTCTACTGTCCTCCACTGTACTCTACCTCTACTGTGCTCCACTGTACTCTCTCTCTACTGTACTCTACCTCTACTGTACTCTACTGTACTCCACCTCTAATGTGCTCCACTGTACTCTACCTCTACTGTACTCTACCTCTACTGTACTCCACTCTACTCTACCTCTACTGTGCTCTACTGTACTCTATCTCTACTGTGCTCCACTGTACTCTACCTCTACTGTACTCCACTATACTCTAACTCTACTATACTCCACTGTGCTCTATCTCTACTGTGCTCCACTGTACTCTATTTCTACTGTACTTCACTGTCCTCTATCTCTACTGTACTCCACTGTACTCTACCTCTATTGTGCTCCACTGTACTCTATATCTACTGTACTCTACTGTACTCTATCTCTACTGTACTCCACTGTACTCTATCTCTACTGTACTCCACTGTACTCTACCTCTACTGTACTCTACTGTACTCTATCTCTACTGTACTCTATCTCTACTGTACTCCACTGTACTCTACCTCTACTGTACTCTACTGTACTGTTCTCTACCTCTACTCGGCTCTACTGTACTCTACTCTACTGTACTACACTGTACTCTATCTCTACTTTGATCCACTGTACTCTACTTCTACTGTACTCCACTGTAATCTATCTCTACTGTATCCACTGTACTCTATCTCTACTGTGCTCCACTGTACTCTACCTCTACTGTGCTCCACTGTACTCTATCTCTACTGTGCTCCTCTCTACTCTACCTCTACTGTGCTCCACTGTATCCTACCTCTACTGTACTCCACTGTACTCTATCTCTACTGTGCTCCACTTTACTCTATCTCTACTGTACTCCACTGTACTCTACCTCTACTGTGCTCTACTGTTCTCTACCTCTACTGTGCTCTACTGTACTCCACCTCTACTGTGCTCCACTCTACTCTACCTCTACTGTGCTCCACTGTATCCTACCTCTACTGTGCTCTACTGTACTCTATCTCTACTGTGCTCCACTGTACTCTACCTCTACTGTACTCCACTATACTCTAACTCTACTATACTCCACTGTACTCTATCTCTACTGTGCTCCACTGTACTCTATTTCTACTGTGCTCCACTGTACTCTATCTCTATTGTACTCCATTGTACTCTATTTCTACTGTACTTCACTGTCCTCTATCTCTACTGTACTCCACTGTACTCTACCTCTATTGTGCTCCACTGTACTCTATATCTACTGTACTCTACTGTACTCTATCTCTACTGTACTCCACTGTACTCTATCTCTACAGTACTCCACTGTACTCTACCTCTACTGTACTCTACTGTACTCTATCTCTACTGTACTCCACTGTACTCTATCTCTACTGTACTCCACTGTACTCTACCTCTACTGTACTCTACTGTTCTCTACCTCTACTCGGCTCTACTGTACTCTACTCTACTGTACTACACTGTACTCTATCTCTACTGTGATCCACTGTACTCTACTTCTACTGTACTCCACTGTAATCTATCTCTACTGTATCCACTGTACTCTATCTCTACTGTGCTCCACTGTACTCTACCTCTACTGTGCTCCACTGTACTCTACCTCTACCGTACTCCACTGTACTCTATCTCTACTGTACTCCACTGTACTCTACCTCAACTGTACTCTACTGTTCTCTACCTCTACTGTGCTCTACTCTACTCTACTGTACTCCACTGTACTCTATCTCTACTGTGATCCACTGTACTCTACCTCTACTGTACTCTACTGTACTCTATCTCTACTGTGATCTACTGTACTCTATCTCTACTGTGCTCCACTGTACTCTACCTCTACTGTGCTCCACTGTACTCTATCTCTACTGTGCTCCACTCTACTCTACCTCTACTGTGCTCCACTGTATCCTACCTCTACTGTACTCCACTGTACTCTATCTCTACTGTGCTCCACTGTACTCTATCTCTACTGTACTCCACTGTACTCTACCTCTACTGTGCTCTACTGTTCTCTACCTCTACTGTGCTCTACTGTACTCCACCTCTACTGTTCTCCACTGTACCCTACCTCTATTGTGCTCCACTGTACTCTACCTCTACTGTACTCCACTGTATTCTATCTCTACTGTGCTCCACTGTACTCTACCTCTACTGTGCTCAACTGTACTCTACTGTACTCCACTGTACTCTACCTCTACTGTACTCCACTGTACTCTATCTCTACTGTACTCCACTGTACTCTACCTCTACTGTACTCCACTGTACTCTATCTCTACTTTGCTCCACTGTACTCTACCTCTACTGTGCCCAACTGTACTGTACTCTATCTCTACTGTGATCCACTGTACTCTACCTCTACTGTACTCCACTGTACTCTATCTCTACTGTACTCCACTGTACTCTACCTCTACTGTACTCTACTGTTCTCTACCTCTACTGTGCTCTACTGTACTCTACTCTACTGTACTCCACTGTACTCTATCTCTACTGTGATCCACTGTACTCTACCTCTACTGTACTCCACTTTACTTTATCTCTACTGTGATCCACTGTACTCTATCTCTACTGTGCTCCACTGTACTCTACCTCTACTATGCTCCACTGTACTCTATCTCTACTGTGCTCCACTCTACTCTACCTCTACTGTGCTCCACTGTACTCTACCTCTACTGTACTCCACTTTACTTTATCTCTACTGTGATCCACTGTACTCTATCTCTACTGTGCTCCACTGTACTCTACCTCTACTATGCTCCACTGTACTCTATCTCTACTGTGCTCCACTGTACTCTACCTCTACTGTGCTCAACTGTACTGTACTGTACTCCACTGTAATCTACCTCTACTGTACTCCACTGTACTCTACCTCTACTGTACTCCACTGTACTCTACTCTACTGTACTCCACTGTACTCTATCTCTACTGTGATCCACTGTACTCTACCTCTACTGTACTCCACTGTACTCTATCTCTACTGTACTCCACTGTACTCTACCTCTACTGTACTCTACTGTTCTCTACCTCTACTGTGCTCTACTGTACTCTACTCTACTGTACTCCACTGTACTCTATCTCTACTGTGATCCACTGTACTCTACCTCTACTGTACTCCACTTTACTTTATCTCTACTGTGATCCACTGTACTCTATCTCTACTGTGCTCCACTGTACTCTACCTCTACTATGCTCCACTGTACTCTATCTCTACTGTGCTCCACTCTACTCTACCTCTACTGTGCTCCACTGTACTCTACCTGAAGATTCAAAATTTCATCTTTTAATATTATTTTATTATTAAATATTATGTATCTGTATTATTATTCTTTATTAATATTCATAATCAGTTGTATCATCTTATGAAGTTTCAAAAGCATGAGTTTGAATGCATGAGGGAACTATAGATAGCATGGATCCATGGGATGATCATATGTCAGACAGGGGGAAGCTATATTTTGCTATGGGGTGTGTACAATGTAACATGTTCGACTGATGTAAGTGCATCACAGATGTAAACAACAAGGATAGTTCTTAATATGGAAGTGAATTGTGACATGTTAAACATAACGTGTACTTATGACATACGTTCTAATTTTAAGAAGCTCAGAGCAACATGTTTTGTTACCTTACAAGGAAGCTGTAAGACTCTCTGTGATGTATAAAAGCTCAATCTTACCGTACTACCTCAGAGAAACACGGAAACGCATAGACCTGGCATGAATACAACATCTTGAAGTTTCTCTCCTGACATATAAGAATAAAATCTTTCTTGGCAAGATAACTGGTGTCTGGTCCCGTAAATCAAATAATAACGGGGAAACAAAAGAGGCTTTAATTCCAAGTCTACATTTGGCGTCACGAAGAACAGGATTGCATCTTCAGGCATTTGTCTCAATCATTCAAGGTAAGACTTCTTCTATTCTAAATAATTCTAAGTCTGCCTGATGATTGGACATTGACTGAAACTGCTTAAAAGAACTGTGTTATTTAAAGTACCAGTTGTTTTGCCAATGAATATATGTGTCAGAAAAATAAAAATAATTTAAATAATTAGAATGTGGCTTATTTGAGTTGCTCTGGTCAGTAGACCTCTGAATATTGAATGATGCTGGGGAAGTCTTTTTCATTTTTGAAAAAACTGTAGAAAGTGGATCTTTTTTAGGAAAAAGACCATCTTAGTCAAATTTTGGAAATAGCTGTAAGGCGATTTAGCAATTAGCTTGTAAGGTGGTTGGAATATGGCGAGATTGCGATAAAGGGCAGATTTATCTCTAAAATATATCCAATACACGAAGAATCGTTTCAGAAGAAGACGAGGATAGTGTGACAAGCAGTGATTTATAGCGGTTTACAGTGGCGGGTCTGTGCTTGAAGTTAGTACAGTGCAGTATAAAAAAAATACAAATAAACCCTAAAACGTAAATACGCAGAGGATTGAACCCTTAGAAGAAGGGTATCAATGGAATAGATGCTAGAATTGCATGCATTCTGATTTTGACAATAAAGCTGTTCAGTGTTTGGAGGAAGAGACTGATCTGAGAGCAACTTTAGTGTGTATATATATGTATATGTATATGTGTGTATATGTGTGTATGTATGTATATATATATATATATATATATATAAATTAATCTGAATTAAGACAAACGAAAAAGAAAAACGGAAAATATTAGAGTTTTTTTTTGTTTTTTTTTTTGGTTTCCCAACCCCTTCTTTGTTCTTGAGAAATTAGAACAGGTGGAAAGGGAGAAAAGCAGAGGGAGCTAAGCAGAGTGAGAAAAGCAGAGGGCCTCCCCTGGAATTCACACACACACTCCCTCACAAAAATAGCCCTGCTGTTTGAGCACACAGACACAGAGTGACAAATAATTTGCAATGGCAGAAAGTGGATTTAACAGCAGAACAATATCTGCTTGGTACTTAGAAAGAAAACAGAAAAAGCAAGCTAAGTTTTTGAAAAAAGGACTGGACATTAACACATCTATGGATGTGCAGTTAAGCTGGCTTGAGTCCCAGAAGGACTCTATCAAGTCAAAAGTATTTCCAATCCTCGCCGCACATTGGATTTTGAAACAAGGTGGAATTTGTTGCGGTCTCAATGGGTGCCCAGTCCCACTTGTTGAAGCAATGAAGCCTCAAATTGAAGCATATAACAAATTGAACAAAATTATGTCTATTAAATGTTCAGATGGAGAAAATACAACCAATGATGATTCATTTGATCCAGATTGGACAAATATAATAACTGAAGCTGAAAAGAAATATTCACAAGCACCAGTGAAATCTGCAACAACTGTAACGCCTCCTCCTTACAACCCAATTTATCCAATTTTGCCTGAACAATATACAAATTCATCTAAACCTCTGACACAGCCTCAAGCTTCGAGATCAAATGGAGGTCCAGTTGACAAAATGTATATTGCATCTGCACAAGCAGCTCCGGTAATAACAAGATCTAAAACAGTTCAGCCAAACAGAGACATGCTGCGATGTACACCAGTTCGGAATTATGATTCTGACTGGGGTGATGAGACAAGAGATGACGACATGATCACAATTGACAAGATCGGTCCTGAATTTTCTTCACCTGTAATTAAAAGGGAAGGATCTGAAATGATGACAGAAGAGAGACCATTCACACCAGGAGAACGTCAAGCCATTCTCACAGCCTTGCCTCCTCTGAAGAGACAAGATCCAAACACAGAGTTTTGGCGAGAATTAGACTCATTGATTGAAGCACATCAAATGACATTAAGAGACATACACACCATTGTGAAAGCTAAAATCCCAAGAGACAGATGGGAACGCTTGCCAGCTTCGATAACAACCGCCCAATGGATAGATTTGTGGGTTGATGGCCAGGGACGACCCCTGGGTCTTTGGCAAGCATTAGATGTGTTCCGAAAAGAAATCCAGGAAATCTTGGGCAGTGGTAAAATTCCTTTCACATTAGTGACATTGATTAAGCAAAAGGATGATGAATCTCCAGATGAATATGCTCTACGTAAGTGGAATGCTTATGAGAGATGGGCTCTCTGTGCCAAGAAACAACCTGACAGAGATGATGTACAGTTCACTGACACACTTGTGGATGGACTTAGCACAAAATACCAACAAGCCTTATCACTTGGAGTCAACCCAGGTGAGACATTTGACCAAATTATGCAATGGGCTGGCCGCTTAGAGATGGCTATGAGATCAAATAAAGAAGAAGGAAACAAGCCATATCGAAGAGGAGTGGCAACAGCTCAGTACAACAAGGACACAAAGAATAGGGTGATTTCCTGCAGCAACTGTGGAAAGCGTGGACACTCAAAAATAGATTGTTGGGCTAAAGGAGGTGGAGCAGAAGGTCAAGGTCCATCATTTAGACAGGTCAGTGCAAAAAACCATAATGAAACCCCTCAAGGGAAGACGTGGACTGAAGCACAAGTCCGTCAGCTCATTGAGGGAATTATGCGTCCGCAATAGGAATCAGCGGCCCCCTGTATTAGTAAGAAAAGAGACAATCGCCTTTTCGTTAATGCATTAATAGGGGGCCACCCATGTGACATCCTTGTTGACACAGGCGCAGCCATTTCAATAACAGATCTGAATCTACCTACAACAGAGGAAACTATGGATGTTGAAGGAGTTGGAGGAGGTATCACAAAATTCCGCAAAAGTATTCAAGTTCCACTGCAAATACATGAAGATGAAGTCTTATGGACATCTTTCTGGGTTGGGCCGAATTCACAAGGAAGCCTTATTGGCATGGACATTCTTCCATTGTTAAACATGATCATATTCACTGACAGTCGTCAAATCGCTACAACTGCTGGGATAATACCACACGAAGATCGCACATGTAATCTAAGGTCTGTTGGTACAGCAAAACCAATTATCAGAAACTGGAAGAAAGACGGTGTGTGGGGTCTTCTGTGCAGTTTATATCCGGATGTTTGGGCTAAACACAAATTGGATTGTGGTAAAGCCAACATTGATCCCATTGTTATTGAGGGACCGATACATGCCCCTCATAAACAATACCCCATCCGACCTGAAGCAAGACGAGCCGTGGAGGAGATAGTGGCAGACTTGGAAGCTGAAGGAATCATCAGACAAACTTCATCTACCACTAATAGTCCTGTCTGGCCTGTCAAGAAATCTGATAACTCATGGAGACTAACCATTGATTACACAAGACTTAACAGTGTAACACCAAAACCGCATCCTATTGTGGCCAATCCTGCCACCATTCTGAATGACATTCCAGGAAATGCTAAAATGTTTACGGTACTGGATGTACTGTCGGCTTTCTGGTCTATACCTATAGACAAAAGATCTCAAGAGAAATTAGCCTTCACAGTGGGCGCAAAACAGTATGTTTGGAACAGACTCCCACAAGGTCTTAATCTTTCTCCTGTTGTATTTCATAGAGCTTTGGACCAGTTCTTAACGGAGCAAAAAGCTGAAATTGAGAAATCAGGAAGTGTCTGCCTCCAATATGTTGATGACTTGTTAATTGCAAGCCCAGATGAAAACAGCCATGTATTTGCTCTGAATGTTGTCCTACAAGCCCTTAGGAAAGGGGGATTCAAAGTTAACCCCGATAAAGCACAGCTGGCCAAATCCAAGGTTATCTATTTGGGCCAAGAAATATCTGTGGAGGGAAGGAGAATGACAACAGAGCGTGTAGAGGCATTACGACAACTTCCAAAACCTCTAACAGTTACAGGAATGCGGAAGGTGATGGGACTTTTCAACTATTGTCGTCAGTATATACCTGATTTTGCTAGCATCACCAGCCCCCTCATCGACCTGTACAAGGGAGGAAAGCCTGGAGTGGAACAGATAAACTGGACACCAGAAGCTGAGGAAGCGTTTACTTCTATGAAAGAAAAACTGACTTCAGCCCCAGCATTGGGACTTCCTGACGGACGGTTGCATTTTCATTTGTGGACCAGGGTAGGAGATGAGACCTATTCAGCAGTACTGTGTCAAAAACCAGGTGATCGATACAGACCAGTTGGATACTTTTCCACAAAGATTCCTGTCACTATGATTGGGCAACCACGATGTATACAAGCCCTCGATGGTGCCACATGGGCAGTGGATGCTGTTGAGAATCTGATAGGAGCACAAACTATCATATTGCACACTCCACACAGTATAGTGACGCTGTTGAACAACACGAACATCAAAACCATAACTGATGCAAGAAGAGCAAAATGGGAAGCAACTTTGTTGAACAAAGATTTAAGAGTGGAAATCATCAGGGACACGACTCTTAACCCTGCAACAATGATGCTGGAACCACACGAGGGAATACCACATGAGTGTGAAAAACAAGTAGAAGAAGATAGTCTTGGTCCAGTTAATCCAATCCCTCTTGAAAACCCAGACAAAGAGTTATGGGTTGATGGATCCAGTTATTATGTTGATGGAAAACGACATACTGGATGGGCTGTAGTGAAAGGAGATGGAACTGTTGTAAAGAAAGGAGCCCTTCCTGGGAAATTTTCAGCACAAGTAGCTGAACTTATAGCACTTACAGAAGCCTTTGAACTATCAGAAGGAGATCGAGTCAACATCTATACAGATAGTCGTTATGCTTTTGGCGTGGTCCATGACTACCTTGCTCTGTGGAAAAGACGTGGACTTATCACTAGCAGTGGGAGCGAAATACAACATGCTTCCATAATTCGTCGTTTGATTACAGCATGTTACTTACCCCGAGAAGCAGCCGTGATCAAAGTAAAATCACATCAATCTGACAAGTCCAAAGAAAGTCAAGGGAACACGGCAGCAGATGCAGCAGCTAGAGAAGCAGCTCTACTTCCTTTTACTCCTGTTACCTTGGTAAAGGAAAATAGCAAGGATAATCCTGAGCTCCATCTTCTGTCATATCAATTGGAGACAGATGAAGAGAAAGAACAATGGATGAAAGCGGGAGCGAAAGAGGATGATCAAGGTATCTGGAGAATTCCAACAGGACAAGTGGTGATGCCTATCGGAACAAGAAGAGAACTAATGCAGCTGTATCATGGAAAGGTACATGCTGGAGCAAAAGCAATGAAATCTCAAATCAGTGAGACTTGGTGGTGGCCAAGAATGATGAGAGACATTGATGATTACTGTAGGAGATGCTTGATATGCCTCAAAGCAAATGTAGGAAAATCTGTAAAGGTGCGAATGTCACATGCACCCAGACCAACAGGTCCATGGACACACCTTCAAATTGATTTCACAGGACCTTTATCACCCAGTGGAGGGTATCAATACATACTTGTAATCATGGACAGATTTACTAGATGGGTGGAAGCATACCCTACAAAATCCTGCACTGCTGAAGCGGCAGCACGAGTAATGGTGGAAGAAGTTTTTCCTCGCTGGGGCCTTCCATATGAACTTGATTCTGACAATGGAACTCATTTCACTGGGAAATTGATGAAGGAAGCAATGAAATTGATGGGAATTAAACAGAAATTCCACATTCCTTATAGGCCGGAAAGCTCAGGCCTGGTTGAACGAATGAATAGATCTTTGAAAACCGCTCTTACCAAAGCCATTCTGCAAACTGGCCAAGGCTGGCATAAGTTATTACCTGCTATTCTGTGGAACTTGAGAGCAACTCCAAACCGAGTTACAGGACTAACCCCTTTTGAACTAATGACGGGAAGAGCAATGGTTCTACCTCCTGATGCTCCGCCACCAGCGGGAACAGGAGGGGACTCTACTTTATTCCAAGAAAAGTTACGACGCTATCTCGCAATGCTAGACAAAGCTACTAAAGACAATAATAAGAAAGTGCGAGAAGCTCAAAAGCAATGGGATGAAAAACACACCACTACTGACATTCCACACATTCCCGAGTTAGGTAGTTTTGTTATGATCAAACGAATTGCTAGGAAAGGTTTAGAGCCTAGATGGGAAGGACCATATGAGATACTCCTAACTACTGATACAAGTGTTTGTCTCAAAGGGAAGGGTGTAGGAAC
The DNA here is from genome assembly GCA_030578255.1 of Tiaroga cobitis. Classification (NCBI taxonomy): domain Eukaryota; kingdom Metazoa; phylum Chordata; class Actinopteri; order Cypriniformes; family Leuciscidae; genus Tiaroga; species Tiaroga cobitis. The sequence continues at coordinate 31,580,543 of CM060611.1, read as the reverse complement.
AGATAGATGGTATCATTGGTCACAAGTTAAACCTTGCTTAGTGAATGAACAAGATGATAATGATGGCTTATGGCCTGAGATTGAGCAATGTTCATCCATTAGTTTTAAAGATTGGGAACAAAGAAGTGATGTTAATTATTTCTCTGCTTCCATTTCAGGAATCAGTTCCATTGACATTGATTAGAGATGGTTGCAAGTTATTCTCGATACCCAACGACGATGGTATGCTTATTTTTAATTTTACTTGGCATTTATCAAGAAAGCCAAGCCTTATGGACTCCTCGAGTTCAAGAAATCACTCGGAATGCAACTCTGAAATCTGGCCAACATTTTACTCTACCCTTTATTTCCAAATGGGGATTATGGAATTGGGTGCCACGCAATGATAAAGACCTTGCTAAATATCGTAAGGACGTCTTTGGAGGATGTAACTTTTACCACCAATGTTACAAAAGCAGAGTAATTTGGCCGGTAAAAGACGGGGGGTATACTGGTAGTGCTCAAAGACGAGACATTTGTTCAAAAGAACAATGTGAAGTTATAGGGTTAAACCTCATAACGTCTACTAATGTGGAAATTAATTTTGTTCTGAACCGTACCCACATGCTTACAATATGGGATTCATTGACCCAAGGGTGTATTTATCCCATAGTGTTGCCATGTGAAGGGTTTCTGGGGGATGCTTCCTCAAGAACAACAAGATTTAAGGGAAATTATGTACGAGTATGGCATTCAGAAGATGAGAATGAATATTGTGAGACTGAACTAGAAACTGGGGAAATCGGAAGGTGTTTTTATCTTTCTGCGGAAAAGACAAACAAAGCTGAAACATGCCCAAATACAACTATTGCACCAGCTCATGGTATTTTGTTGGCAAAAGAAACCAAAACCTTGATAAATGAAGCCCATATGGTGCGACAACGAATTAATTATAACTTAAACTCTCTTCTTACAGTTTTTGATCAGTCTTATTGTGGTAATTTTACACAAATAAGAAGTTGGTTGGACAAAGAAGTTAAATATTATACCTCTAAAAATCCTCTGAGTAGTAAAAATCGTAAAACTCGAAGTATATGGGGAGACATAGCGGGGGTATTTGGTTCTGTCAATTCAATTAGTAATACTGCTCAAATGAATCAACTAAGCGAGTATACTCAGTGGGTGGGAACAATGACTGGGAAAGGACTCACTGAGGCTCTTCAGGGTTCTCTACATATTATAGCAGCGGGTCAGCATCTTAATGATGCTGCAAAGGAATTGGCAGATGCATTAACAAAATCATCTAATTTTGAGACACATCGTGCGGCGTGTTTATTTTTAGCTCAGAATTTAAAGGATCAAATGGTAGAAGATATTCAAGTTATTCGAATGGGACAAGTTCCTGAGCGAATAGCAGAATCTTTGTTAGTGGTTTTCGGTAATCAACTTAATTTGACTTCTGCTAAACATATTCCATTAGTTAAAATCGCTATTAATGAAAATTCGTTGTCAGGTTCTGGAATGTTACCTTTGATTATGATATGGCCTCAATATGGGAAGCGCAATATTATGACAGTCAGGCAATTCCAATCTATGGGTGTTAGACAAGGAAATTCAGTAATTAGATTAGGAAGGAATGGATATTGGGCTGACGGCAATACACCGATGATTTCTACCACAGACTGTTGTGTTGAGGAACATGAGTGGGTAATTTGCTCATGCTCTACAATGTTTAGTCTATCTCTTAATGGTTCTGCTGTTTGGGAAGTAGTTCCTTTAGATCAAGCCACAGGTGCATGGCAGGTGTCAGAAGCACAGTGGTGTATATTACATGATGGAATAAGTGAAAATATGATATACGGGGGAAAGTTGTGTCCAATTCCTCCTGATCCATTTTGCCTTGAGATTCTCTATCCTCTTCACTTGGGTGGAATTCATGTTCCACATGTGCAACTGTTGCAGTTAGAGCCACAATGGTGGAATAATGATCTAGTAGAAGAACGGAATTATGACCTCTTTGAAATGGTTAGAAGAGTTAAAAAGAGTGTAAAAGCAGCTCAAGAGGAGGGAATTCAAGCAATGGGTCATGTTATTGTAGCAAATGGAGTAGCTAAATTAATGTCTGAAAGGAAACTACCACGAATCCTAGGGAATTTATCATGGTCCGACTGGATAGTTTTGACTATGGTAGGAGTTTTTGTCTTCATGCTAATAATCCAAGTCCTTATATGTGTTACTAGAAGGAAAAGTACCAAACCTGTCAAATTGATTATTTCTAACCAAATGGATAGAACTAAGAATGGGACATACAGCGTGAAATAAGAGATTTTATGCAAAACACTACCTCACAAACAATGAACATCCGCTTACTGATTTTCAACCCCAAGGGATAGGATCCTTTAACGTCAACGTTTATTTTAATTTCTTGTTTTGGTTCGGAACTGAAGGATTTAATTAATTAACAAGTTAATTAATTAATGAGTTCAGGCACGGGCAGAAGACTTATTAGTTTTTCTTTTCTTAGATGATTGGGGTTCATTTTAAAGACATACACATAGATATTAAAATACACATAGTATACGGGGACATAACATGGGTTGGGGTTTTGTTCTTTGTTTTGTTTCTCTGTTTCCATTCTTCTGTTCTTTCTGTCTATTTTCTTGGTCTGCTATTTCTTCTCCTCACTATCACTTCTATAGGTTGGCCACCTGGGAATGATGGTGTGGAACTGACGGCCGTAGTTCCAGTGGAGGGAGATGAAGATTCAAAATTTCATCTTTTAATATTATTTTATTATTAAATATTATGTATCTGTATTATTATTCTTTATTAATATTCATAATCAGTTGTATCATCTTATGAAGTTTCAAAAGCATGAGTTTGAATGCATGAGGGAACTATAGATAGCATGGATCCATGGGATGATCATATGTCAGACAGGGGGAAGCTATATTTTGCTATGGGGTGTGTACAATGTAACATGTTCGACTGATGTAAGTGCATCACAGATGTAAACAACAAGGATAGTTCTTAATATGGAAGTGAATTGTGACATGTTAAACATAACGTGTACGTATGACATACGTTCTAATTTTAAGAAGCTCAGAGCAACATGTTTTGTTACCTTACAAGGAAGCTGTAAGACTCTCTGTGATGTATAAAAGCTCAATCTTACCGTACTACCTCAGAGAAACACGGAAACGCATAGACCTGGCATGAATACAACATCTTGAAGTTTCTCTCCTGACATATAAGAATAAAATCTTTCTTGGCAAGATAACTGGTGTCTGGTCCCGTAAATCAAATAATAACGGGGAAACAAAAGAGGCTTTAATTCCAAGTCTACACTACCTCTACTGTACTCCACTGTACTCTATCTCTACTGTACTCCACTGCACTCTACCTCTACTGTGCTCTACTGTTCTCTACCTCTACTGTGCTCTACTGTACTCCACCTCTACTGTGCTCCACTGTACCCTACCTCCACTGTATCCACTGTACTCTACCTCTACTGTGCTCCACTGTACTCTACCTCTACTGTGCTCCACTGTATCCACTGTACTCTACCTCTACTGTGCTCCACTGTACTCTACCTCTACTTTGCTCCACTGTACTCTACCTCTACTGTACTCTACTGTACTCCACCTCTAATGAGCTCCACTGTACTCTGGCTCTACTGTACTCCACTGTACTTTACCTCTACTGTACTCCACTGTACTCTACCTCTACTGTGCTCCACTGTACTCTATTTCTACTGTACTCCTCTGTACTCTACCTCTACTGTGCTCCACTGTACTCTATCTGTAATGTACTCTACTGTACTCTATCTCTACTGTGATCCACTGTACTCTACCTCTGCTGTGCTCCACTGTACTCTATCTCTACTGTACTCCACTGTACTCTACTGTTCTCTACCTCTACTGTACTCTACTGTGCTCCACTGTACTCCACTGTAGTCTACCTCTACTGTGCTCCACTGTACTCTACGTCTACTGTGCTCCACTATACTCTACCTCTACTCTGCTCCACTGTACTCTACCTCTACTGTCCTCCACTGTACTCTACCTCTACTGTGCTCCACTGTACTCTCTCTCTACTGTACTCTACCTCTACTGTACTCTGCTGTACTCCACCTCTAATGTGCTCCACTGTACTCTACCTCTACTGTGCTCTACTGTACTCTATCTCTACTGTGCTCCACTGTACTCTACCTCTACTGTGCTCCACTGTACTCTACCTCTACTGTACTTCACTGTCCTCTATCTCTACTGTACTCCACTGTACTCTACCTCTATTGTCCTCCACTGTACTCTATCTCTACTGTACTCTACTGTACTATATCTCTACTGTACTCCACTGTACTCTATCTCTACTGTACTCCACTGTACTCTACCTCCACTGTACTCTACCTCTACCGTACTCCACTGTACTCTATCTCTACTGTACTCCACTGTACTCTACCTCTACTGTACTCTACTGTTCTCTACCTCTACTGTGCTCTACTGTACTTTACTCTACTGTACTCCACGTTACTCTATCTCTACTGTGATCCACTGTACTCTACCTCTACTGTACTCCACTGTATTCTATCTCTACTGTACTCCACTCTAATCTACCTCTACTGTCCTCCACTGTACTCTACCTCTACTGTGCTCCACTGTACTCTCTCTCTACTGTACTCTACCTCTACTGTACTCTACTGTGCTCCACTGTACTCCACTGTAGTCTACCTCTACTGTGCTCCACTGTACTCTACCTCTACTGTGCTCCACTATACTCTACCTCTACTGTGCTCCACTGTACTCTACCTCTACTGTCCTCCACTGTACTCTACCTCTACTGTGCTCCACTGTACTCTCTCTCTACTGTACTCTACCTCTACTGTACTCTACTGTACTCCACCTCTAATGTACTCCACTTTACTCTACCTCTACTGTACTCTACCTCTACTGTACTCCACTGTACTCTACCTCTAATGTGCTCCACTGTACTCTATCTCTACTGTGCTCCACTGTACTCTATTTCTACTGTGCTCCACTGTACTCTATCTCTACTGTACTCCACTTTACTCTATCTCTACTGTACTTCACTGTCCTTTATCTCTAATGTACTCCACTGTACTCTACCTCTATTGTGCTCCATTGTACTCTATCTCTACTGTACTCTATTGTACTCTATCTCTACTGTACTCTATTGTACTCTATCTCTACTGTACTCCACTGTACTCTACCTCTACTGTGCTCCACTGTATCCTACCTCTACTGTACTCCACTGTACTCTTTCTCTACTGTGCTCCACTGTACTCTATCTCTACTGTACTCAGCTGTACTCTACCTCTACTGTGCTCTACTGTTCTCTACCTCTACTGTGCTCTACTCTACTCCACCTCTACTGTGCTCCACTGTACCCTACCTCTACTGTACTCCACCGTACTCTACCTCTATTGTGCTCCACTGTACTCTACCTCTACTGTACTCCACTGTACTCTATCTCTACTGTACTCCACTGTACTCTACCTCTACTGTACTCCACTGTACTCTATCTCTACTGTACTCCACTCTAATCTACCTCTACTGTCCTCCACTGTACTCTACCTCTACTGTGCTCCACTGTACTCTACCTCTACTGTGCTCCACTATACTCTACCTCTACTGTGCTCCACTGTACTCTACCTCTACTGTCCTCCACTGTACTCTACCTCTACTGTGCTCCACTGTACTCTCTCTCTACTGTACTCTACCTCTACTGTACTCTACTGTACTCCACCTCTAATGTGCTCCACTGTACTCTATCTCTACTGTGCTCCACTGTACTCTATTTCTACTGTGCTCCACTGTACTCTATCTCTACTGTACTCCACTGTACTCAATCTCTACTGTACTTCACTGTCCTTTATCTCTAATGTACTCCACTGTACTCTACCTCTATTGTGCTCCATTGTACTCTATCTCTACTGTACTCTACTGTACTCTATCTCTACTTTACTCCACTGTATTCTATCTCTACTGTGCTCTACTGTACTCTACCTCTACTGTGCCCAACTGTACTGTACTCTACTCCACTGTACTCTACCTCTACTGTACTCCACTGTACTCTACATCTACTGTACTCCACTTTACTCTACCTCTACTGTACTCAACTGTACTCTATCTCTACTGTGCTCCACTGTTCTCTACCTCTACTGTACTCCACTGTACTCTATCTCTACTGTGATCCACTGTACTCTACCTCTACTGTACTCCACTGTACTCTATCTCTACTCCACTCCACTGTACTCTACCTCTACTGTACTCTACTGTTCTCTACCTCTACTGTGCTCTACTGTACTCTTCTCTACTGTACTCCACTGTACTCTATCTCTACTGTGATCCACTGTACTCTACCTCTACTGTACTCCACTGTACTCTATCTCTACTGTGATCCACTGTACTCTATCTCTACTGTGCTCCACTGTACTCTACCTCTACTATGCTCCACTGTACTCTATCTGTACTGTGCTCCACTCTACTCTACCTCTACTGTGCTCCACTGTACTCTACCTCTACTGTACTCCACTCTACTCTATCTCTACTGTGCTCCACTGTACTCTATCTCTACTGTACTCCACTGTACTCTACCTCTACTGTGCTCTACTGTTCTCTACCTCTACTGTGCTCTACTGTACTCCACCTCTACTGTGCTCCACTGTACCCTACCTCTACTGTGCTCCACTGTACTCTACCTCTACTGTGCTCCACTGTACTCTACCTCTACTGTGCTCTACTGTACTCTACCTCTACTGTGCTCCACTGTACTCTACCTCTACTGTGCTCCACTGTACTCTATCTCTACTGTGCTCCACTGTACTCTATTTCTACTGTACTCCTCTGTACTCTACCTCTACTGTGCTCCACTGTACTCTACCTCTACTGTGCTCCACTGTACTCTATCTGTAATGTACTCTACTGTACTCTATCTCTACTGTGATCCACTGTACTCTACCTCTGCTGTGCTCCACTGTACTCTATCTCTACTGTACTCCACTGTACTCTACTGTTCTCTACCTCTACTGTACTCTACTGTGCTCAACTGTACTTCACTGTAGTCTACCTCTACTGTGCTCCACTGTACTCTACCTCTACTGTGCTCCACTATAATTTAGCTCTACTGTGCTCCACTGTACTCTACCTCTACTGTGATCCACTGTACTCTACCTCTACTGTGATCCACTGTACTCTACCTCTACTGTACTCCACTGTACTCTATCTCTACTGTACTCCACTGTACTCTACCTATACTGTACTCTACTGTTCTCTTCCTCTACTGTACTCCACTGTACTCTATCTCTACTGTGATCCACTGTACTCTACCTCTACTGTACTCCACTGTACTCTATCTCTACTCTACTCCACTGTACTCTACCTCTACTGTACTCTACTGTTCTCTACCTCTACTGTGCTCTACTATACTCTTCTCTACTGTACTCCACTGTACTCTATCTCTACTGTGATCCACTGTACTCTACCTCTACTGTACTCCACTGTACTCTATCTCTACTGTGATCCACTGTACTCTATCTTTACTGTGCTCCACTGTACTCTACCTCTACTTTGCTCCACTGTACTCTATCTGTACTGTGCTCCACTCTACTCTACCTCTACTGTGCTCCACTGTACTCTACCTCTACTGTACTCCACTCTACTCTATCTCTACTGTGCTCCACTGTACTCTATCTCTACTGTACTCCACTGTACTCTACATCTACTGTGCTCTACTGTTCTCTACCTCTACTGTGCTCTACTGTACTCCACCTCTACTGTGCTCCACTGTACCCTACCTCTACTGTGCTCCACTGTACTCTACCTCTACTGTGCACCACTGTACTCTACCTCTACTGTGCTCCACTGTACTCTAACTCTACTGTGCTCCACTGTACTCTACCTCTACTGTGCTCCACTGTACTCTATCTCTACTGTGCTCCACTGTACTCTATTTCTACTGTACTCTACTGTACTCCACCTCTAATGTTTTCCACTGTACTCTACCTCTACTGTACTCTACCTCTACTGTACTCCACTGTACTCTACCTCTACTGTGCTCTACTGTACTCTATCTCTACTCTGCTCCACTGTACTCTACCTCTACTGTGCTCCACTGTACTCTACCTCTACTGTACTTCACTGTCCTATATCTCTACTGTACTCCACTGTACTCTACCTCTACTGTGCTCCACTGTACTCTACCTCTACTGTACTCCACTGTACTCTATCTCTACTGTGCTCCACTGTACTCTACCTCTACTGTGCTCCACTGTACTCTACCTCTACTGTGCTCCACTGTACTCTACCTCTACTGTACTCCACTGTACACTATCTCTACTGTGCTCCACTGTACTCTACCTCTACTGTGCTCAACTGTACTCTACTGTACTCCACTGTACTCTACCTCTACTGTACTCCACTGTACTCTATCTCTACTGTACCCCACTGTACTCTACCTCTACTGTACTCCACTGTACTCTATCTCTACTGTGCTCTACTGTACTCTACCTCTACTGTGCCCAACTGTACTGTACTCTACTCCACTGTACTCTACCTCTACTGTACTCCACTGTACTCTACATCTACTGTACTCCACTTTACTCTACCTCTACTGTACTCCACTGTACTCTATCTCTACTGTGCTCCACTGTACTCTATTTCTACTGTGCTCCACTGTACTCTATCTCTACTGTACTCCACTGTACTCTATCTCTACTGTACTTCACTATCCTTTATCTCTAATGTACTCCACTGTACTCTACCTCTATTGTGCTCCATTGTACTCTATCTCTACTGTACTCTACTGTACTCTATCTCTACTTTACTCCACTGTACTCTATCTCTACTGTACTCCACTGTACTCTACCTCTACTGTGCTCCACTGTACTCTACCTCTACCGTACTCCACTGTACTCTATCTCTACTGTACTCCACTGTACTCTACCTCTACTGTACTCTACTGTTCTCTACCTCTACTGTGCTCTACTCTACTCTACTGTACTCCACTGTACTCTATCTCTACTGTGATCCACTGGACTCTACCTCTACTGTACTCTACTGTACTCTATCTCTACTGTGATCTACTGTACTCTATCTTACTGTGCTCCACTGTACTCTACCTCTACTGTGCTCCACTGTACTCTATCTCTACTGTGCTCCACTCTACTCTACCTCTACTGTGCTCCACTGTATCCTACCTCTACTGTACTCCACTGTACTCTATCTCTACTGTGCTCCACTGTACTCTATCTCTACTGTACTCCACTGTACTCTACCTCTACTGTGCTCCACTGTATCCTACCTCTACTGTACTCCACTGTACTCTATCTCTACTGTGCTCCACTGTACTCTATCTCTACTGTACTCCACTGTACTCTACCTCTACTGTGCTCTACTGTTCTCTACCTCTACTGTGCTCTACTGTACTCCACCTCTACTGTTCTCCACTGTACCCTACCTCTATTGTGCTCCACTGTAATCTACCTCTACTGTGCTCCACTGTACTCTACCTCTACTGTACGCCACTGTATTCTATCTCTACTGTGCTCCACTGTACTCTACCTCTACTGTGCTCAACTGTACTCTACTGTGCTCCACTGTACTCTACTCTACTGTACTCCACTGTACTCTATCTCTACTGTGATCCACTGTACTCTACCTCTACTGTTCTCTACCTCTACTGTGCTCTACTGTACTCTACTCTACTGTACTCCACTGTACTCTATCTCTACTGTGATCCACTGTACTCTACCTCTACTGTACTCCACTTTACTTTATCTCTACTGTGATCCACTGTACTCTATCTCTACTGTGCTCCACTGTACTCTACCTCTACTATGCTCCACTGTACTCTATCTCTACTGTGCTCCACTCTACTCTACCTCTACTGTGCTCCACTGTACTCTATCTCTACTGTACTCCACTTTACTTTATCTCTACTGTGATCCACTGTACTCTATCTCTACTGTGCTCCACTGTACTCTACCTCTACTGTGCTCCACTGTACTCTATCTCTACTGTGCTCCACTTTACTCTACCTCTACTGTGCTCAACTGTACTGTACTGTACTCCACTGTAATCTACCTCTACTGTACTCCACTGTACTCTACCTCTACTGTACTCCACTGTACTCTACTCTACTGTACTCCACTGTACTCTATCTCTACTGTGATCCACTGTACTCTACCTCTACTGTACTCCACTGTACTCTATCTCTACTGTACTCCACTGTACTCTACCTCTACTGTACTCTACTGTTCTCTACCTCTACTGTGCTCTACTGTACTCTACTCTACTGTACTCCACTGTACTCTATCTCTACTGTGATCCACTGTACTCTACCTCTACTGTACTCCACTTTACTTTATCTCTACTGTGATCCACTGTAATCTATCTCTACTGTGCTCCACTGTACTCTACCTCTACTATGCTCCACTGTACTCTATCTCTACTGTGCTCCACTGTACTCTACCTCTACTGTGCTCCACTGTACTCTACCTCTACTGTACTCCACTGTACTCTATCTCTACTGTACTCCACTGCACTCTACCTCTACTGTGCTCTACTGTTCTCTACCTCTACTGTGCTCTACTGTACTCCACCTCTACTGTGCTCCACTGTACCCTACCTCCACTGTATCCACTGTACTCTACCTCTACTGTGCTCCACTGTACTCTACCTCTACTGTGCTCCACTGTATCCACTGTACTCTACCTCTACTGTGCTCCACTGTACTCTACCTCTACTGTGCTCCACTGTACTCTACCTCTACTGTACTCTACTGTACTCCACCTCTAATGAGCTCCACTGTACTCTGGCTCTACTGTACTCCACTGTACTTTACCTTTACTGTACTCCACTGTACTCTACCTCTACTGTGCTCCACTGTACTCTATTTCTACTGTACTCCTCTGTACTCTACCTCTACTGTGCTCCACTGTACTCTATCTGTAATGTACTCTACTGTACTCTATCTCTACTGTGATCCACTCTACTCTACCTCTGCTGTGCTCCACTGTACTCTACTGTTCTCTACCTCTACTGTACTCTACTGTGCTCCACTGTACTCCACTGTAGTCTACCTCTACTTTGCTCCACTGTACTCTACGTCTACTGTGCTCCACTATACTCTACCTCTACTCTGCTCCACTGTACTCTACCTCTACTGTCCTCCACTGTACTCTACCTCTACTGTGCTCCACTGTACTCTCTCTCTACTGTACTCTACCTCTACTGTACTCTGCTGTACTCCACTTCTAATGTGCTCCACTGTACTCTACCTCTACTGTACTCTACCTCTACTGTACTCCACTGTACTCTACCTCTACTGTGCTCTACTGTACTCTATCTCTACTGTGCTCCACTGTACTCTACCTCTACTGTGCTCCACTGTACTCTACCTCTACTGTACTTCACTGTCCTCTATCTCTACTGTACTCCACTGTACTCTACCTCTATTGTCCTCCACTGTACTCTATCTCTACTGTACTCTACTGTACTATATCTCTACTGTACTCCACTGTACTCTATCTCTACTGTACTCCACTGTACTCTACCTCCACTGTACTCTACCTCTACCGTACTCCACTGTACTCTATCTCTACTGTACTCCACTGTACTCTACCTCTACTGTACTCTACTGTTCTCTACCTCTACTGTGCTCTACTGTACTTTACTCTACTGTACTCCACTGTACTCTATCTCTACTGTGATCCACTGTACTCTACCTCTACTGTACTCCACTGTACTCTATCTCTACTGTGATCCACTGTACTCTATCTCTATTGTGCTCCACTGTACTCTACCTCTACTGTGCTCCACTGTACTCTATCTCTACTGTGCTCCACTCTACTCTACCTCTACTGTACTCCACTGTATCCTACCTCTACTGTACTCCACTGTACTCTCTCTCTACTGTGCTCCACTGTACTCTATCTCTACTGTACTCAGCTGTACTCTACCTCTACTGTGCTCTACTGTTCTCCACCTCTACTGTGCTCTACTCTACTCCACCTCTACTGTGCTCCACTGTACCCTACCTCTACTGTGCTCCACCGTACTCTACCTCTACTGTGCTCCACTGTACTCTACCTCTACTGTACTCCACTGTACTTTATCTCTACTGTACTCCACTGTATTCTACCTCTACTGTACTCCACTGTACTCTATCTCTACTGTACTCCACTCTAATCTACCTCTACTGTCCTCCACTGTACTCTACCTCTACTGTGCTCCACTGTACTCTCTCTCTACTGTACTCTACCTCTACTGTACTCTACTGTGCTCAAATGTACTCCACTGTAGTCTACCTCTACTGTGCTCCACTGTACTCTACCTCTACTGTGCTCCACTATACTCTACCTCTACTGTGCTCCACTGTACTCTACCTCTACTGTCCTCCACTGTACTCTACCTCTACTGTGCTCCACTGTACTCTCTCTCTACTGTACTCTACCTCTACTGTACTCTACTGTACTCCACCTCTAATGTACTCCACTGTACTCTACCTCTACTGTACTCTACCTCTACTGTACTCCACTGTACTCTACCTCTAATGTGCTCCACTGTACTCTATCTCTACTGTGCTCCACTGTACTCTATTTCTACTGTGCTCCACTGTACTCTATCTCTACTGTACTCCACTTTACTCTATCTCTACTGTACTTCACTGTCCTTTATCTCTAATGTACTCCACTGTACTCTACCTCTATTGTGCTCCATTGTACTCTATCTCTACTGTACTCTATTGTACTCTATCTCTACTTTACTCCACTGTACTCTATCTCTACTGTACTCCACTGTACTCTACCTCTACTGTGCTCCACTGTATCCTACCTCTACTGTACTCCACTGTACTCTCTCTCTACTGTGCTCCACTGTACTCTATCTCTACTGTACTCAGCTGTACTCTACCTCTACTGTGCTCTACTGTTCTCTACCTCTACTGTGCTCTACTCTACTCCACCTCTACTGTGCTCCACTGTACCCTACCTCTACTGTGCTCCACCGTACTCTACCTCTATTGTGCTCCACTGTACTCTACCTCTACTGTACTCCACTGTACTCTATCTCTACTGTACTCCACTGTACTCTACCTCTACTGTACTCCACTGTACTCTATCTCTACTGTACTCCACTCTAATCTACCTCTACTGTCCTCCACTGTACTCTACCTCTACTGTGCTCCACTGTACTCTATCTCTACTGTACTCTACCTCTACTGTACTCTACTGTGCTCCACTGTACTCCACTGTAGTCTACCTCTACTGTGCTCCACTGTACTCTACCTCTACTGTGCTCCACTATACTCTACCTCTACTGTGCTCCACTGTACTCTACCTCTACTGTCCTCCACTGTACTCTACCTCTACTGTGCTCCACTGTACTCTCTCTCTACTGTACTCTACCTCTACTGTACTCTACTGTACTCCACCTCTAATGTGCTCCACTGTACTCTATCTCTACTGTGCTCCACTGTACTCTATTTCTACTGTGCTCCACTGTACTCTATCTCTACTGTACTCCACTGTACTCTATCTCTACTGTACTTCACTGACCTTTATCTCTAATGTACTCCACTGTACTCTACCTCTATTGTGCTCCATTGTACTCTATCTCTACTGTACTCTACTGTACTCTATCTCTACTTTACTCCACTGTATTCTATCTCTACTGTGCTCCACTGTACTCTACCTCTACTGTGCTCAACTGTACTCTACTGTACTCCACTGTACTCTACCTCTACTGTACTCCACTGTACTCTATCTCTACTGTACTCCACTGTACTCTACCTCTACTCTACTCCACTGTACTCTATCTCTACTGTGCTCCACTGTACTCTACCTCTACTGTGCCCAACTGTACTGTACTCTACCTCTACTGTACTCCACTGTACTCTACCTCTACTGTACTCCACTTTACTCTACCTCTACTGTACTCAACTTTACTCTATCTCTACTGTGCTCCACTGTACTCTACCTCTACTGTACTCCACTGCACTCTATCTCTACTGTACTCCACTGTACTCTACCTATACTGTACTCTACTGTTCTCTTCCTCTACTGTACTCCACTGTACTCTATCTCTACTGTGATCCACTGTACTCTACCTCTACTGTACTCCACTGTACTCTATCTCTACTTTACTCCACTGTACTCTACCTATACTGTACTCTACTGTTCTCTTCCTCTACTGTACTCCACTGTACTCTATCTCTACTGTGATCCACTGTACTCTACCTCTACTGTACTCCACTGTACTCTATCTCTACTCTACTCCACTGTACTCTACCTCTACTGTACTCTACTGTTCTCTACCTCTACTGTGCTCTACTGTACTCTTCTCTACTGTACTCCACTGTACTCTATCTCTACTTTGATCCACTGTACTCTACCTCTACTGTACTGTACTCCACTGTACTCTATCTCTACTGTGATCCACTGTACTCTATCTCTACTGTGCTCCACTGTACTCTACCTCTACTATGCTCCACTGTACTCTATCTGTACTGTGCTCCACTCTACTCTACCTCTACTGTAATCCACTGTACTCTACCTCTACTGTACTCCACTCTACTCTATCTCTACTGTGCTCCACTGTACTCTATCTCTACTGTACTCCACTGTACTATACCTCTACTGTGCTCTACTGTTCTCTACCTCTACTGTGCTCTACTGTACTCCACCTCTACTGTGCTCCACTGTACCCTACCTCTACTGTGCTCCACTGTACTCTACCTCTACTGTGCTCCACTCTACTCTACCTCTACTGTGCTCCACTGTACTCTACCTATACTGTGCTCCACTGTACTCTACCTCTACTGTGCTCCACTGTACTCTATCTCTACTGTGCTCCACTGTACTCTATTTCTACTGTACTCTACTGTACTCCACCTCTAATGTGCTCCACTGTACTCTACCTCTACTGTACTCTACCTCTACTGTACTCCACTGTACTCTACCTCTACTCTGCTCTACTGTACTCTATCTCTACTCTGCTCCACTGTACTCTACCTCTACTGTGCTCCACTGTACTCTACCTCTACTGTACTTCACTGTCCTCTATCTCTACTGTACTCCACTGTACTCTACCTCTACTGTGCTCCACTGTACTCTACCTCTACTGTACTCAACTGTACTCTATCTCTACTGTGCTCCACTGTACTCTACCTCTACTGTGCTCCACTGTACTCTACCTCTACTGTGCTCCACTGTACTCTACCTCTACTGTACTCCACTGTACTCTATCTCTACTGTGCTCCACTGTACTCTACCTCTACTGTGCTCAACTGTACTCTACTGTACTCCACTGTACTCTACCTCTACTGTACTCCACTGTACTCTATCTCTACTGTACTCCACTGTACTCTACCTCTACTGTACTCCACTGTACTCTATCTCTACTGTGCTCCACTGTACTCTACCTCTACTGTGCTCAACTGTACTGTACTGTACTCCACTGTAATCTACCTCTACTGTACTCCACTGTACTCTACCTCTACTGTACTCCACTGTACTCTACCTCTACTGTACTCCACTGTACTCTACTCTACTGTACTCCACTGTACTCTATCTCTACTGTGATCCACTGTACTCTACCTCTACTGTACTCCACTGTACTCTATCTCTACTGTACTCCACTGTACTCTACCTCTACTGTACTCTACTGTTCTCTACCTCTACTGTGCTCTACTGTACTCTACTCTACTGTACTCCACTGTACTCTATCTCTACTGTGATCCACTGTACTCTACCTCTACTGTACTCCACTTTACTTTATCTCTACTGTGATCCACTGTACTCTATCTCTACTGTGCTCCACTGTACTCTACCTCTACTATGCTCCACTGTACTCTATCTCTACTGTGCTCCACTGTACTCTACCTCTACTGTGCTCAACTGTACTGTACTGTACTCCACTGTAATCTACCTCTACTGTACTCCACTGTACTCTACCTCTACTGTACTCCACTGTACTCTACCTCTACTGTACTCCACTGTACTCTACTCTACTGTACTCCACTGTACTCTATCTCTACTGTGATCCACTGTACTCTACCTCTACTGTACTCCACTGTACTCTATCTCTACTGTACTCCACTGTACTCTACCTCTACTGTACTCTACTGTTCTCTACCTCTACTGTGCTCTACTCTACTCTACTGTACTCCACTGTACTCTATCTCTACTGTGATCCACTGGACTCTACCTCTACTGTACTCTACTGTACTCTATCTCTACTGTGATCTACTGTACTCTATCTTACTGTGCTCCACTGTACTCTACCTCTACTGTGCTCCACTGTACTCTATCTCTACTGTGCTCCACTCTACTCTACCTCTACTGTGCTCCACTGTATCCTACCTCTACTGTACTCCACTGTACTCTATCTCTACTGTGCTCCACTGTACTCTATCTCTACTGTACTCCACTGTACTCTACCTCTACTGTGCTCCACTGTATCCTACCTCTACTGTACTCCACTGTACTCTATCTCTACTGTGCTCCACTGTACTCTATCTCTACTGTACTCCACTGTACTCTACCTCTACTGTGCTCTACTGTTCTCTACCTCTACTGTGCTCTACTGTACTCCACCTCTACTGTTCTCCACTGTACCCTACCTCTATTGTGCTCCACTGTAATCTACCTCTACTGTGCTCCACTGTACTCTACCTCTACTGTACGCCACTGTATTCTATCTCTACTGTGCTCCACTGTACTCTACCTCTACTGTGCTCAACTGTACTCTACTGTGCTCCACTGTACTCTACTCTACTGTACTCCACTGTACTCTATCTCTACTGTGATCCACTGTACTCTACCTCTACTGTTCTCTACCTCTACTGTGCTCTACTGTACTCTACTCTACTGTACTCCACTGTACTCTATCTCTACTGTGATCCACTGTACTCTACCTCTACTGTACTCCACTTTACTTTATCTCTACTGTGATCCACTGTACTCTATCTCTACTGTGCTCCACTGTACTCTACCTCTACTATGCTCCACTGTACTCTATCTCTACTGTGCTCCACTCTACTCTACCTCTACTGTGCTCCACTGTACTCTATCTCTACTGTACTCCACTTTACTTTATCTCTACTGTGATCCACTGTACTCTATCTCTACTGTGCTCCACTGTACTCTACCTCTACTATGCTCCACTGTACTCTATCTCTACTGTGCTCCACTTTACTCTACCTCTACTGTGCTCAACTGTACTGTACTGTACTCCACTGTAATCTACCTCTACTGTACTCCACTGTACTCTACCTCTACTGTACTCCACTGTACTCTACTCTACTGTACTCCACTGTACTCTATCTCTACTGTGATCCACTGTACTCTACCTCTACTGTACTCCACTGTACTCTATCTCTACTGTACTCCACTGTACTCTACCTCTACTGTACTCTACTGTTCTCTACCTCTACTGTGCTCTACTGTACTCTACTCTACTGTACTCCACTGTACTCTATCTCTACTGTGATCCACTGTACTCTACCTCTACTGTACTCCACTTTACTTTATCTCTACTGTGATCCACTGTACTCTATCTCTACTGTGCTCCACTGTACTCTACCTCTACTATGCTCCACTGTACTCTATCTCTACTGTGCTCCACTGTACTCTACCTCTACTGTGCTCCACTGTACTCTACCTCTACTGTACTCCACTGTACTCTATCTCTACTGTACTCCACTGCACTCTACCTCTACTGTGCTCTACTGTTCTCTACCTCTACTGTGCTCTACTGTACTCCACCTCTACTGTGCTCCACTGTACCCTACCTCCACTGTATCCACTGTACTCTACCTCTACTGTGCTCCACTGTACTCTACCTCTACTGTGCTCCACTGTATCCACTGTACTCTACCTCTACTGTGCTCCACTGTACTCTACCTCTACTGTGCTCCACTGTACTCTACCTCTACTGTACTCTACTGTACTCCACCTCTAATGAGCTCCACTGTACTCTGGCTCTACTGTACTCCACTGTACTTTACCTTTACTGTACTCCACTGTACTCTACCTCTACTGTGCTCCACTGTACTCTATTTCTACTGTACTCCTCTGTACTCTACCTCTACTGTGCTCCACTGTACTCTATCTGTAATGTACTCTACTGTACTCTATCTCTACTGTGATCCACTGTACTCTACCTCTGCTGTGCTCCACTGTACTCTACTGTTCTCTACCTCTACTGTACTCTACTGTGCTCCACTGTACTCCACTGTAGTCTACCTCTACTTTGCTCCACTGTACTCTACGTCTACTGTGCTCCACTATACTCTACCTCTACTCTGCTCCACTGTACTCTACCTCTACTGTCCTCCACTGTACTCTACCTCTACTGTGCTCCACTGTACTCTCTCTCTACTGTACTCTACCTCTACTGTACTCTGCTGTACTCCACCTCTAATGTGCTCCACTGTACTCTACCTCTACTGTACTCTACCTCTACTGTACTCCACTGTACTCTACCTCTACTGTGCTCTACTGTACTCTATCTCTACTGTGCTCCACTGTACTCTACCTCTACTGTGCTCCACTGTACTCTATCTCTACTGTGCTCCACTGTACTCTACCTCTACTGTGCTCCACTGTACTCTACCTCTACTGTACTTCACTGTCCTCTATCTCTACTGTACTCCACTGTACTCTACCTCTATTGTCCTCCACTGTACTCTATCTCTACTGTACTCTACTGTACTATATCTCTACTGTACTCCACTGTACTCTATCTCTACTGTACTCCACTGTACTCTACCTCCACTGTACTCTACCTCTACCGTACTCCACTGTACTCTATCTCTACTGTACTCCACTGTACTCTACCTCTACTGTACTCTACTGTTCTCTACCTCTACTGTGCTCTACTGTACTTTACTCTACTGTACTCCACTGTACTCTATCTCTACTGTGATCCACTGTACTCTACCTCTACTGTACTCCACTGTACTCTATCTCTACTGTGATCCACTGTACTCTATCTCTATTGTGCTCCACTGTACTCTACCTCTACTGTGCTCCACTGTACTCTATCTCTACTGTGCTCCACTCTACTCTACCTCTACTGTACTCCACTGTATCCTACCTCTACTGTACTCCACTGTACTCTCTCTCTACTGTGCTCCACTGTACTCTATCTCTACTGTACTCAGCTGTACTCTACCTCTACTGTGCTCTACTGTTCTCCACCTCTACTGTGCTCTACTCTACTCCACCTCTACTGTGCTCCACTGTACCCTACCTCTACTGTGCTCCACCGTACTCTACCTCTACTGTGCTCCACTGTACTCTACCTCTACTGTACTCCACTGTACTTTATCTCTACTGTACTCCACTGTATTCTACCTCTACTGTACTCCACTGTACTCTATCTCTACTGTACTCCACTCTAATCTACCTCTACTGTCCTCCACTGTACTCTACCTCTACTGTGCTCCACTGTACTCTCTCTCTACTGTACTCTACCTCTACTGTACTCTACTGTGCTCAAATGTACTCCACTGTAGTCTACCTCTACTGTGCTCCACTGTACTCTACCTCTACTGTGCTCCACTATACTCTACCTCTACTGTGCTCCACTGTACTCTACCTCTACTGTCCTCCACTGTACTCTACCTCTACTGTGCTCCACTGTACTCTCTCTCTACTGTACTCTACCTCTACTGTACTCTACTGTACTCCACCTCTAATGTACTCCACTGTACTCCACCTCTACTGTACTCTACCTCTACTGTACTCCACTGTACTCTACCTCTAATGTGCTCCACTGTACTCTATCTCTACTGTGCTCCACTGTACTCTATTTCTACTGTGCTCCACTGTACTCTATCTCTACTGTACTCCACTTTACTCTATCTCTACTGTACTTCACTGTCCTTTATCTCTAATGTACTCCACTGTACTCTACCTCTATTGTGCTCCATTGTACTCTATCTCTACTGTACTCTATTGTACTCTATCTCTACTTTACTCCACTGTACTCTATCTCTACTGTACTCCACTGTACTCTACCTCTACTGTGCTCCACTGTATCCTACCTCTACTGTACTCCACTGTACTCTCTCTCTACTGTGCTCCACTGTACTCTATCTCTACTGTACTCAGCTGTACTCTACCTCTACTGTGCTCTACTGTTCTCTACCTCTACTGTGCTCTACTCTACTCCACCTCTACTGTGCTCCACTGTACCCTACCTCTACTGTGCTCCACCGTACTCTACCTCTATTGTGCTCCACTGTACTCTACCTCTACTGTACTCCACTGTACTCTATCTCTACTGTACTCCACTGTACTCTACCTCTACTGTACTCCACTGTACTCTATCTCTACTGTACTCCACTCTAATCTACCTCTACTGTCCTCCACTGTACTCTATCTCTACTGTACTCTACCTCTACTGTACTCTACTGTGCTCCACTGTACTCCACTGTAGTCTACCTCTACTGTGCTCCACTGTACTCTACCTCTACTGTGCTCCACTATACTCTACCTCTACTGTGCTCCACTGTACTCTACCTCTACTGTCCTCCACTGTACTCTACCTCTACTGTGCTCCACTGTACTCTCTCTCTACTGTACTCTACCTCTACTGTACTCTACTGTACTCCACCTCTAATGTGCTCCACTGTACTCTATCTCTACTGTGCTCCACTGTACTCTATTTCTACTGTGCTCCACTGTACTCTATCTCTACTGTACTCCACTGTACTCTATCTCTACTGTACTTCACTGACCTTTATCTCTAATGTACTCCACTGTACTCTACCTCTATTGTGCTCCATTGTACTCTATCTCTACTGTACTCTACTGTACTCTATCTCTACTTTACTCCACTGTATTCTATCTCTACTGTGCTCCACTGTACTCTACCTCTACTGTGCTCAACTGTACTCTACTGTACTCCACTGTACTCTACCTCTACTGTACTCCACTGTACTCTATCTCTACTGTACTCCACTGTACTCTACCTCTACTCTACTCCACTGTACTCTATCTCTACTGTGCTCCACTGTACTCTACCTCTACTGTGCCCAACTGTACTGTACTCTACCTCTACTGTACTCCACTGTACTCTACCTCTACTGTACTCCACTTTACTCTACCTCTACTGTACTCAACTTTACTCTATCTCTACTGTGCTCCACTGTACTCTACCTCTACTGTACTCCACTGCACTCTATCTCTACTGTACTCCACTGTACTCTACCTATACTGTACTCTACTGTTCTCTTCCTCTACTGTACTCCACTGTACTCTATCTCTACTGTGATCCACTGTACTCTACCTCTACTGTACTCCACTGTACTCTATCTCTACTGTACTCCACTGTACTCTACCTATACTGTACTCTACTGTTCTCTTCCTCTACTGTACTCCACTGTACTCTATCTCTACTGTGATCCACTGTACTCTACCTCTACTGTACTCCACTGTACTCTATCTCTACTCTACTCCACTGTACTCTACCTCTACTGTACTCTACTGTTCTCTACCTCTACTGTGCTCTACTGTACTCTTCTCTACTGTACTCCACTGTACTCTATCTCTACTTTGATCCACTGTACTCTACCTCTACTGTACTGTACTCCACTGTACTCTATCTCTACTGTGATCCACTGTACTCTATCTCTACTGTGCTCCACTGTACTCTACCTCTACTATGCTCCACTGTACTCTATCTGTACTGTGCTCCACTCTACTCTACCTCTACTGTAATCCACTGTACTCTACCTCTACTGTACTCCACTCTACTCTATCTCTACTGTGCTCCACTGTACTCTATCTCTACTGTACTCCACTGTACTATACCTCTACTGTGCTCTACTGTTCTCTACCTCTACTGTGCTCTACTGTACTCCACCTCTACTGTGCTCCACTGTACCCTACCTCTACTGTGCTCCACTGTACTCTACCTCTACTGTGCTCCACTCTACTCTACCTCTACTGTGCTCCACTGTACTCTACCTCTACTGTGCTCCACTGTACTCTACCTCTACTGTGCTCCACTGTACTCTATCTCTACTGTGCTCCACTGTACTCTATTTCTACTGTACTCTACTGTACTCCACCTCTAATGTGCTCCACTGTACTCTACCTCTACTGTACTCTACCTCTACTGTACTCCACTGTACTCTACCTCTACTCTGCTCTACTGTACTCTATCTCTACTCTGCTCCACTGTACTCTACCTCTACTGTGCTCCACTGTACTCTACCTCTACTGTACTTCACTGTCCTCTATCTCTACTGTACTCCACTGTACTCTACCTCTACTGTGCTCCACTGTACTCTACCTCTACTGTACTCAACTGTACTCTATCTCTACTGTGCTCCACTGTACTCTACCTCTACTCTGCTCCACTGTACTCTACCTCTACTGTGCTCCACTGTACTCTACCTCTACTGTACTCCACTGTACTCTATCTCTACTGTGCTCCACTGTACTCTACCTCTACTGTGCTCAACTGTACTCTACTGTACTCCACTGTACTCTACCTCTACTGTACTCCACTGTACTCTATCTCTACTGTACTCCACTGTACTCTACCTCTACTGTACTCCACTGTACTCTATCTCTACTGTGCTCCACTGTACTCTACCTCTACTGTGCTCAACTGTACTGTACTGTACTCCACTGTAATCTACCTCTACTGTACTCCACTGTACTCTACCTCTACTGTACTCCACTGTACTCTACCTCTACTGTACTCCACTGTACTCTACTCTACTGTACTCCACTGTACTCTATCTCTACTGTGATCCACTGTACTCTACCTCTACTGTACTCCACTGTACTCTATCTCTACTGTACTCCACTGTACTCTACCTCTACTGTACTCTACTGTTCTCTACCTCTACTGTGCTCTACTGTACTCTACTCTACTGTACTCCACTGTACTCTATCTCTACTGTGATCCACTGTACTCTACCTCTACTGTACTCCACTTTACTTTATCTCTACTGTGATCCACTGTACTCTATCTCTACTGTGCTCCACTGTACTCTACCTCTACTATGCTCCACTGTACTCTATCTCTACTGTGCTCCACTCTACTCTACCTCTACTGTGCTCCACTGTACTCTACCTCTACTGTACTCCACTTTACTTTATCTCTACTGTGATCCACTGTTCTCTATCTATACTGTGCTCCACTGTACTCTACCTCTACTATGCTCCACTGTACTCTATCTCTACTGTGCTCCACTCTACTCTACCTCTACTGTGCTCCACTGTACTCTACCTCTACTGTACTCCACTGTACTCTATCTCTACTGTACTCCACTGCACTCTACCTCTACTGTGCTCTACTGTTCTCTACCTCTACTGTGCTCTACTGTACTCCACCTCTACTGTGCTCCACTGTACCCTACCTCTACTGTGCTCCACTGTACTCTACCTCTACTGTGCTCCACTGTACTCTACCTCTACTCTGCTCCACTGTATCCGCTGTACTCTACCTCTACTGTGCTCCACTGTACTCTACCTCTACTGTGCTCCACTGTACTCTACCTCTACTGTACTCTACTGTACTCCACCTCTAATGAGCTCCACTGTACTCTGGCTCTACTGTACTCCACTGTACTTTACCTCTACTGTACTCCACTGTACTCTACCTCTACTGTGCTCCACTGTACTCTATTTCTACTGTACTCCTCTGTACTCTACCTCTACTGTGCTCCACTGTACTCTATCTGTAATGTACTCTACTGTACTCTATCTCTACTGTGATCCACTGTACTCTACCTCTGCTGTGCTCCACTGTACTCTATCTCTACTGTACTCCACTGTACTCTACTGTTCTCTACCTCTACTGTACTCTACTGTGCTCCACTGTACTCCACTGTAGTCTACCTCTACTGTGCTCCACTGTACTCTACCTCTACTGTGCTCAACTATACTCTACCTCTACTGTGCTCCACTGTACTCTACCTCTTCTGTCCTCCACTGTACTCTACCTCTACTGTGCTCCACTGTACTCTCTCTCTACTGTACTCTACCTCTACTGTACTCTGCTGTACTCCACCTCTAATGTGCTCCACTGTACTCTACCTCTACTGTACTCTACCTCTACTGTACTCCACTGTACTCTAACTCTACTGTGCTCTACTGTAATCTATCTCTACTGTGCTCCACTGTACTCTACCTCTACTGTGCTCCACTGTACTCTACCTCTACTGTACTTCACTGTCCTCTATCTCTACTGTACTCCACTGTACTCTACCTCTATTGTCCTCCACTGTACTCTATCTCTACTGTACTCTACTGTACTATATCTCTACTGTACTCCACTGTACTCTATCTCTACTGTACTCCACTGTAGTCTACCTCCACTGTACTCTACCTCTACCGTACTCCACTGTACTCTATCTCTACTGTACTCCACTGTACTCTACCTCTACTGTACTCTACTGTTCTCTACCTCTACTGTGCTCTACTGTACTTTACTCTACTGTACTCCACTGTACTCTATCTCTACTGTGATCCACTGTACTCTACCTCTACTGTACTCCACTGTACTCTATCTCTACTGTGATCCACTGTACTCTATCTCTATTGTGCTCCACTGTACTCTACCTCTACTGTGCTCCACTGTACTCTATCTCTACTGTGCTCCACTCTACTCTACCTCTACTGTGCTCCACTGTATCCTACCTCTACTGTACTCCACTGTACTCTCTCTCTACTGTGCTCCACTGTACTCTATCTCTACTGTACTCAGCTGTACTCTACCTCTACTGTGCTCTACTGTTCTCCACCTCTACTGTGCTCTACTCTACTCCACCTCTACTGTGCTCCACTGTACCCTACCTCTACTGTGCTCCACCGTACTCTACCTCTACTGTACTCCACTGTACTCTATCTCTACTGTACTCCACTGTATTCTACCTCTACTGTACTCCACTGTACTCTATCTCTACTGTACTCCACTCTAATCTACCTCTACTGTCCTCCACTGTACTCTACCTCTACTGTGCTCCACTGTACTCTCTCTCTAATGTACTCTACCTCTACTGTACTCTACTGTGCTCCACTGTACTCCACTGTAGTCTACCTCTACTGTGCTCCACTGTACTCTATTTCTACTGTGCTCCACTGTACTCTATTTCTACTGTACTCTACTGTACTCCACCTCTAATGTGCTCCACTGTACTCTACCTCTACTGTGCTCCACTGTACTCTATCTCTACTGTGCTCCACTGTACTCTACCTCTACTGTGCTCCACTGTACTCTACCTCTACTGTGCTCCACTGTACTCTACCTCTACTGTACTCCACTGTACTCTATCTCTACTGTGCTCCACTGTACTCTACCTCTACTGTGCTCAACTGTACTCTACCTCTACTGTACTCCACCTCTACTGTGCTCCACTGTATCCTACCTCTACTGTACTCCACTGTACTCTATCTCTACTGTGCTCCACTGTACTCTATCTCTACTGTACTCCACTGTACTCTACCTCTACTGTACTCTACTGTTCTCTACCTCTACTGTGCTCTACTGTACTCCACCTCTACTGTTCTCCACTGTACCCTACCTCTATTGTGCTCCACTGTACTCTACCTCTACTGTACTCCACTGTATTCTATCTCTACTGTGCTCCACTGTACTCTACCTCTACTCTGCTCAACTGTACTCTACTGTACTCCACTGTACTCTACCTCTACTGTACTCCACTGTACTCTATGTCTACTGTACTCCATTGTACTCTACCTCTACTGTACTCCACTGTACTCTATATCTACTGTGCTCCACTGTACTCTACCTCTACTGTGCCCAACTGTACTGTACTCTACCTCTACTGTACTCCACTGTACTCTACCTCTACTGTACTCCACTTTACTCTACCTCTACTGTACTCAACTGTACTCTATCTCTACTGTGCTCCACTGTACTCTACCTCTACTGTACTCCACTGTACTCTATCTCTACTGTACTCCACTGTATTCTACCTATACTGTACTCTACTGTTCTCTTCCTCTACTGTACTCCACTGTACTCTATCTCTACTGTGATCCACTGTACTCTACCTCTACTGTACTCCACTGTACTCTATCTCTACTATACTCCACTGTACTCTACCTATACTGTACTCTACTGTTCTCTTCCTCTACTGTACTCCACTGTACTCTATCTCTACTGTGATCCACTGTACTCTACCTCTACTGTACTCCACTGTACTCTATCTCTACTCTACTCCACTGTACTCTACCTCTACTGTACTCTACTGTTCTCTACCTCTACTGTGCTCTACTGTACTCTTCTCTACTGTACTCCACTGTACTCTATCTCTACTGTGATCCACTGTACTCTTCCTCTACTGTACTCCACTGTACTCTATCTCTACTGTGATCCACTGTACTCTACCTCTACTGTGCTCCACTGTACTCTACCTCTACCGTACTCCACTGTACTCTATCTCTACTGTACTCCACTGTACTCTACCTCAACTGTACTCTACTGTTCTCTACCTCTACTGTGCTCCACTCTACTCTACTGTACTCCACTGTACTCTATCTCTACTGTGATCCACTGTACTCTACCTCTACTGTACTCTACTGTACTCTATCTCTACTGTGATCTACTGTACTCTATCTCTACTGTGCTCCACTGTACTCTACCTCTACTGTGCTCCACTGTACTCTATCTCTACTGTGCTCCACTCTACTCTACCTCTACTGTGCTCCACTGTATCCTACCTCTACTGTACTCCACTGTACTCTATCTCTACTGTGCTCCACTGTACTCTATCTCTACTGTACTCCACTGTACTCTACCTCTACTGTGCTCTACTGTTCTCTACCTCTACTGTGCTCTACTGTACTCCACCTCTACTGTTCTCCACTGTACCCTACCTCTATTGTGCTCCACTGTACTCTACCTCTACTGTACTCCACTGTATTCTATCTCTACTGTGCTCCACTGTACTCTACCTCTACTGTGCTCAACTGTACTCTACTGTACTCCACTGTACTCTACCTCTACTGTACTCCACTGTACTCTATCTCTACTGTACTCCACTGTACTCTACCTCTACTGTACTCCACTGTACTCTATATCTACTGTGCTCCACTGTACTCTACCTCTACTGTGCCCAACTGTACTGTACTCTACCTCTACTGTACTCCACTGTACTCTACCTCTACTGTACTCCACTTTACTCTACCTCTACTGTACTCAACTCTACTCTATCTCTACTGTGCTCCACTGTACTCTACCTCTACTGTACTCCACTGTACTCTATCTCTACTGTACTCCACTGTATTCTACCTATACTGTACTCTACTGTTCTCTTCCTCTACTGTACTCCACTGTACTCTATCTCTACTGTGATCCACTGTACTCTACCTCTACTGTACTCCACTGTACTCTATCTCTACTATACTCCACTGTACTCTACCTATACTGTACTCTACTGTTCTCTTCCTCTACTGTACTCCACTGTACTCTACCTATACTGTACTCTACTGTTCTCTTCCTCTACTCTACTCCACTGTACTCTATCTCTACTGTGATCCACTGTACTCTACCTCTACCGTACTCCACTGTACTCTATCTCTACTGTACTCCACTGTACTCTACCTCTACTGTACTCTACTGTTCTCTACCTCTACTGTGCTCTACTCTACTCTACTTTACTCCACTGTACTCTATCTCTACTGTGATCCACTGTACTCTACCTCTACTGTACTCTACTGTACTCTATCTCTACTGTGATCTACTGTACTCTATCTCTACTGTGCTCCACTGTACTCTACCTCTACTCTGCTCCAATGTACTCTATCTCTACTGTGCTCCACTCTACTCTACCTCTACTGTGCTCCACTGTATACTATCTCTACTGTACTCCACTGTACTCTACCTCTACTGTGCTCTACTGTTCTCTACCTCTACTGTGCTCTACTGTACTCCACCTCTACTGTGCTCCACTGTACCCTACCTCTACTGTGCTCCACTGTACTCTACCTCTACTGTGCTCCACTGTACTCTACCTCTACTGTGCTCCACTGTACTCTACCTCTACTGTGCTCCACTGTACTCTACCTCTACTGTGCTCCACTGTACTCTATCTCTACTGTGCTCCACTGTACTCTATTTCTACTGTACTCTACTGTACTCCACCTCTAATGTGCTCCACTGTACTCTACCTCTACTGTACTCTACTTGTACTGTACTCCACTGTACTCTACCTCTACTGTGCTGTACTGTACTCTATCTCTACTCTGCTCCACTGTACTCTACCTCTACTGTGCTCCACTGTACTCTACCTCTACTGTACTTCACTGTCCTCTATCTCTACTGTACTCCACTGTACTCTACCTCTACTGTGCTCCACTGTACTCTACCTCTACTGTACTCCACTGTACTCTATCTCTACTGTGCTCCACTGTACTCTACCTCTACTGTGCTCCACTGTACTCTACCTCTACTGTACTCCACTGTACTCTATCTCTACTGTGCTCCACTGTACTCTACCTCTACTGTGCTCAACAGTACTCTACTGTACTCCACTGTACTCTACCTCTACTGTACTCCACTGTACTCTATCTCTACTGTACTCCACTGTACTCTACCTCTACTGTACTCCACTGTACTCTATCTCTACTGTGCTCCACTGTACTCTACCTCTACTGTGCTCAAATGTACTGTACTGTACTCCACTGTACTCTACCTCTACTGTACTCCACTGTACTCTACCTCTACTGTACTCCACTGTACTCTACTCTAATGTACTCCACTGTACTCTATCTCTACTGTGATCCACTGTACTCTACCTCTACTGTACTCCACTGTACTCTATCTCTACTGTACTCCACTGTACTCTACCTCTACTGTACTCTACTGTTCTCTACCTCTACTGTGCTCTACTGTACTCTACTCTACTGTACTCCACTGTACTCTATCTCTACTGTGATCCACTGTACTCTACCTCTACTGTACTCCACTTTACTTTATCTCTACTGTGATCCACTGTACTCTATCTCTACTGTGCTCCACTGTACTCTACCTCTACTGTGCTCCACTGTACTCTACCTCTACTGTACTCCACTTTACTTTATCTCTACTGTGCTCCACTGTACTCTACCTCTACTATGCTCCACTGTACTCTATCTCTACTGTGCTCCACTCTACTCTACCTCTACTGTGCTCCACTGTACTCTACCTCTACTGTACTCCACTGTACTCTATCTCTACTGTACTCCACTGTACTCTACCTCTACTGTGCTCTACTGTTCTCTACCTCTACTGTGCTCTACTGTACTCCACCTCTACTGTGCTCCACTGTACCCTACCTCTACTGTGCTCCACTGTACTCTACCTCTACTGTGCTCCACTGTACTCTACCTCTACTCTGCTCCACTGTATCCACTGTACTCTACCTCTACTGTGCTCCACTGTACTCTACCTCTACTGTGCTCCACTGTACTCTACCTATACTGTACTCTACTGTACTACACCTCTAATGAGCTCCACTGTACTCTGGCTTTACTGTACTCCACTGTACTTTACCTCTACTGTACTCCACTGTACTCTACCTCTACTGTGCTCCACTGTACTCTATTTCTACTGTACTCCTCTGTACTCTACCTCTACCGTGCTCCACTGTACTCTATCTGTAATGTACTCTAGTGTACTCTATCTCTACTGTGATCCACTGTACTCTACCTCTGCTGTGCTCCACTGTACTCTATCTCTACTGTACTCCACTGTACTCTACTGTTCTCTACCTCTACTGTACTCTACTGTGCTCCACTGTACTCCACTTTAGTCTACCTCTACTGTGCTCCACTCTACTCTACCTCTACTCTGCTCCACTATACTCTACCTCTACTGTGCTCCACTGTACTCTACCTCTACTTTGCTCCACTGTACTCTACCTCTACTGTACTCTACTGTACTCCACCTCTAATGAGCTCCACTGTACTCTGGCTCTACTGTACTCCACTGCACTTTACCTCTACTGTACTCCACTGTACTCTACCTCTACTGTGCTCCACTGTACTCTATTTCTACTGTACTCCTCTGTACTCTACCTCTACTGTGCTCCACTGTACTCTATCTGTAATGTACTCTACTGTACTCTATCTCTACTGTGATCCACTGTACTCTACCTCTGCTGTGCTCCACTGTACTCTATCTCTACTGTACTCCACTGTACTCTACTGTTCTCTACCTCTACTGTACTCTACTGTGCTCCACTGTACTCCACTGTAGTCTACCTCTACTGTGCTCCACTGTACTCTACCTCTACTGTGCTCCACTATACTCTACCTCTACTGTGCTCCACTGTACTCTACCTCTACTGTCCTCCACTGTACTCTACCTCTACTGTGCTCCACTGTACTCTCTCTCTACTGTACTCTACCTCTACTGTACTCTACTGTACTCCACCTCTAATGTGCTCCACTGTACTCTACCTCGACTGTACTCTACCTCTACTGCACTCCACTGTACTCTACCTCTACTGTGCTCTACTGTACTCTATCTCTACTGTGCTCCACTGTACTCTACCTCTACTGTGCTCCACTGTACTCTACCTCTACAGTACTTCACTGTCCTCTATCTCTACTGTACTCCACTGTACTCTACCTCTATTGTCCTCCACTGTACTCTATCTCTACTGTACTCTACTGTACTATATCTCTACTGTACTCCACTGTACTCTATCTCTACTGTACTCCACTGTACTCTACCTCTACTGTACTTTACTCTACTGTACTCCACTGTACTCTATCTCTACTGTGATCCACTGTACTCTACCTCTACTGTACTCCACTGTACTCTATCTCTACTGTGATCCACTGTACTCTATCTCTATTGTGCTCCACTGTACTCTACCTCTACTGTGCTCCACTGTACTCTATCTCTACTGTGCTCCACTCTACTCTACCTCTACTGTGCTCCACTGTATCCTACCTCTACTGTACTCCACTGTACTCTCTCTCTACTGTGCTCCACTGTACTCTATCTCTACTGTACTCAGCTGTACTCTACCTCTACTGTGCTCTACTGTTCTCCACCTCTACTGTGCTCTACTCTACTCCACCTCTACTGTGCTCCACTGTACCCTACCTCTACTGTGCTCCACCGTACTCTACCTCTACTGTACTCCACTGTACTCTATCTCTATTGTACTCCACTGTATTCTACCTCTACTGTACTCCACTGTACTCTATCTCTACTGTACTCCACTCTAATCTACCTCTACTGTCCTCCACTGTACTCTACCTCTACTGTGCTCCACTGTACTCTCTCTCTAATGTACTCTACCTCTACTGTACTCTACTGTGCTCCACTGTACTCCACTGTAGTCTACCTCTACTGTGCTCCACTGTACTCTATTTCTACTGTGCTCCACTGTACTCTATTTCTACTGTACTCTACTGTACTCCACCTCTAATGTGCTCCACTGTACTCTACCTCTACTGTGCTCCACTGTACTCTATCTCTACTGTGCTCCACTGTACTCTACCTCTACTGTGCTCCACTGTACTCTACCTCTACTGTGCTCCACTGTACTCTACCTCTACTGTACTCCACTGTACTCTATCTCTACTGTGCTCCACTGTACTCTACCTCTACTGTGCTCAACTGTACTCTACCTCTACTGTACTCCACCTCTACTGTGCTCCACTGTATCCTACCTCTACTGTACTCCACTGTACTCTATCTCTACTGTGCTCCACTGTACTCTATCTCTACTGTACTCCACTGTACTCTACCTCTACTGTACTCTACTGTTCTCTACCTCTACTGTGCTCTACTGTACTCCACCTCTACTGTTCTCCACTGTACCCTACCTCTATTGTGCTCCACTGTACTCTACCTCTACTGTACTCCACTGTATTCTATCTCTACTGTGCTCCACTGTACTCTACCTCTACTCTGCTCAACTGTACTCTACTGTACTCCACTGTACTCTACCTCTACTGTACTCCACTGTACTCTATCTCTACTGTACTCCATTGTACTCTACCTCTACTGTACTCCACTGTACTCTATATCTACTGTGCTCCACTGTACTCTACCTCTACTGTGCCCAACTGTACTGTACTCTACCTCTACTGTACTCCACTGTACTCTACCTCTACTGTACTCCACTTTACTCTACCTCTACTGTACTCAACTGTACTCTATCTCTACTGTGCTCCACTGTACTCTACCTCTACTGTACTCCACTGTACTCTATCTCTACTGTACTCCACTGTATTCTACCTATACTGTACTCTACTGTTCTCTTCCTCTACTGTACTCCACTGTACTCTATCTCTACTGTGATCCACTGTACTCTACCTCTACTGTACTCCACTGTACTCTATCTCTACTATACTCCACTGTACTCTACCTATACTGTACTCTACTGTTCTCTTCCTCTACTGTACTCCACTGTACTCTATCTCTACTGTGATCCACTGTACTCTACCTCTACTGTACTCCACTGTACTCTATCTCTACTCTACTCCACTGTACTCTACCTCTACTGTACTCTACTGTTCTCTACCTCTACTGTGCTCTACTGTACTCTTCTCTACTGTACTCCACTGTACTCTATCTCTACTGTGATCCACTGTACTCTTCCTCTACTGTACTCCACTGTACTCTATCTCTACTGTGATCCACTGTACTCTACCTCTACTGTGCTCCACTGTACTCTACCTCTACCGTACTCCACTGTACTCTATCTCTACTGTACTCCACTGTACTCTACCTCAACTGTACTCTACTGTTCTCTACCTCTACTGTGCTCCACTCTACTCTACTGTACTCCACTGTACTCTATCTCTACTGTGATCCACTGTACTCTACCTCTACTGTACTCTACTGTACTCTATCTCTACTGTGATCTACTGTACTCTATCTCTACTGTGCTCCACTGTACTCTACCTCTACTGTGCTCCACTGTACTCTATCTCTACTGTGCTCCACTCTACTCTACCTCTACTGTGCTCCACTGTATCCTACCTCTACTGTACTCCACTGTACTCTATCTCTACTGTGCTCCACTGTACTCTATCTCTACTGTACTCCACTGTACTCTACCTCTACTGTGCTCTACTGTTCTCTACCTCTACTGTGCTCTACTGTACTCCACCTCTACTGTTCTCCACTGTACCCTACCTCTATTGTGCTCCACTGTACTCTACCTCTACTGTACTCCACTGTATTCTATCTCTACTGTGCTCCACTGTACTCTACCTCTACTGTGCTCAACTGTACTCTACTGTACTCCACTGTACTCTACCTCTACTGTACTCCACTGTACTCTATCTCTACTGTACTCCACTGTACTCTACCTCTACTGTACTCCACTGTACTCTATATCTACTGTGCTCCACTGTACTCTACCTCTACTGTGCCCAACTGTACTGTACTCTACCTCTACTGTACTCCACTGTACTCTACCTCTACTGTACTCCACTTTACTCTACCTCTACTGTACTCAACTCTACTCTATCTCTACTGTGCTCCACTGTACTCTACCTCTACTGTACTCCACTGTACTCTATCTCTACTGTACTCCACTGTATTCTACCTATACTGTACTCTACTGTTCTCTTCCTCTACTGTACTCCACTGTACTCTATCTCTACTGTGATCCACTGTACTCTACCTCTACTGTACTCCACTGTACTCTATCTCTACTATACTCCACTGTACTCTACCTATACTGTACTCTACTGTTCTCTTCCTCTACTGTACTCCACTGTACTCTACCTATACTGTACTCTACTGTTCTCTTCCTCTACTCTACTCCACTGTACTCTATCTCTACTGTGATCCACTGTACTCTACCTCTACCGTACTCCACTGTACTCTATCTCTACTGTACTCCACTGTACTCTACCTCTACTGTACTCTACTGTTCTCTACCTCTACTGTGCTCTACTCTACTCTACTTTACTCCACTGTACTCTATCTCTACTGTGATCCACTGTACTCTACCTCTACTGTACTCTACTGTACTCTATCTCTACTGTGATCTACTGTACTCTATCTCTACTGTGCTCCACTGTACTCTACCTCTACTCTGCTCCAATGTACTCTATCTCTACTGTGCTCCACTCTACTCTACCTCTACTGTGCTCCACTGTATACTATCTCTACTGTACTCCACTGTACTCTACCTCTACTGTGCTCTACTGTTCTCTACCTCTACTGTGCTCTACTGTACTCCACCTCTACTGTGCTCCACTGTACCCTACCTCTACTGTGCTCCACTGTACTCTACCTCTACTGTGCTCCACTGTACTCTACCTCTACTGTGCTCCACTGTACTCTACCTCTACTGTGCTCCACTGTACTCTACCTCTACTGTGCTCCACTGTACTCTATCTCTACTGTGCTCCACTGTACTCTATTTCTACTGTACTCTACTGTACTCCACCTCTAATGTGCTCCACTGTACTCTACCTCTACTGTACTCTACTTGTACTGTACTCCACTGTACTCTACCTCTACTGTGCTGTACTGTACTCTATCTCTACTCTGCTCCACTGTACTCTACCTCTACTGTGCTCCACTGTACTCTACCTCTACTGTACTTCACTGTCCTCTATCTCTACTGTACTCCACTGTACTCTACCTCTACTGTGCTCCACTGTACTCTACCTCTACTGTACTCCACTGTACTCTATCTCTACTGTGCTCCACTGTACTCTACCTCTACTGTGCTCCACTGTACTCTACCTCTACTGTACTCCACTGTACTCTATCTCTACTGTGCTCCACTGTACTCTACCTCTACTGTGCTCAACAGTACTCTACTGTACTCCACTGTACTCTACCTCTACTGTACTCCACTGTACTCTATCTCTACTGTACTCCACTGTACTCTACCTCTACTGTACTCCACTGTACTCTATCTCTACTGTGCTCCACTGTACTCTACCTCTACTGTGCTCAAATGTACTGTACTGTACTCCACTGTACTCTACCTCTACTGTACTCCACTGTACTCTACCTCTACTGTACTCCACTGTACTCTACTCTAATGTACTCCACTGTACTCTATCTCTACTGTGATCCACTGTACTCTACCTCTACTGTACTCCACTGTACTCTATCTCTACTGTACTCCACTGTACTCTACCTCTACTGTACTCTACTGTTCTCTACCTCTACTGTGCTCTACTGTACTCTACTCTACTGTACTCCACTGTACTCTATCTCTACTGTGATCCACTGTACTCTACCTCTACTGTACTCCACTTTACTTTATCTCTACTGTGATCCACTGTACTCTATCTCTACTGTGCTCCACTGTACTCTACCTCTACTGTGCTCCACTGTACTCTACCTCTACTGTACTCCACTTTACTTTATCTCTACTGTGCTCCACTGTACTCTACCTCTACTATGCTCCACTGTACTCTATCTCTACTGTGCTCCACTCTACTCTACCTCTACTGTGCTCCACTGTACTCTACCTCTACTGTACTCCACTGTACTCTATCTCTACTGTACTCCACTGTACTCTACCTCTACTGTGCTCTACTGTTCTCTACCTCTACTGTGCTCTACTGTACTCCACCTCTACTGTGCTCCACTGTACCCTACCTCTACTGTGCTCCACTGTACTCTACCTCTACTGTGCTCCACTGTACTCTACCTCTACTCTGCTCCACTGTATCCACTGTACTCTACCTCTACTGTGCTCCACTGTACTCTACCTCTACTGTGCTCCACTGTACTCTACCTATACTGTACTCTACTGTACTACACCTCTAATGAGCTCCACTGTACTCTGGCTTTACTGTACTCCACTGTACTTTACCTCTACTGTACTCCACTGTACTCTACCTCTACTGTGCTCCACTGTACTCTATTTCTACTGTACTCCTCTGTACTCTACCTCTACCGTGCTCCACTGTACTCTATCTGTAATGTACTCTAGTGTACTCTATCTCTACTGTGATCCACTGTACTCTACCTCTGCTGTGCTCCACTGTACTCTATCTCTACTGTACTCCACTGTACTCTACTGTTCTCTACCTCTACTGTACTCTACTGTGCTCCACTGTACTCCACTTTAGTCTACCTCTACTGTGCTCCACTCTACTCTACCTCTACTCTGCTCCACTATACTCTACCTCTACTGTGCTCCACTGTACTCTACCTCTACTTTGCTCCATTGTACTCTACCTCTACTGTACTCTACTGTACTCCACCTCTAATGAGCTCCACTGTACTCTGGCTCTACTGTACTCCACTGCACTTTACCTCTACTGTACTCCACTGTACTCTACCTCTACTGTGCTCCACTGTACTCTATTTCTACTGTACTCCTCTGTACTCTACCTCTACTGTGCTCCACTGTACTCTATCTGTAATGTACTCTACTGTACTCTATCTCTACTGTGATCCACTGTACTCTACCTCTGCTGTGCTCCACTGTACTCTATCTCTACTGTACTCCACTGTACTCTACTGTTCTCTACCTCTACTGTACTCTACTGTGCTCCACTGTACTCCACTGTAGTCTACCTCTACTGTGCTCCACTGTACTCTACCTCTACTGTGCTCCACTATACTCTACCTCTACTGTGCTCCACTGTACTCTACCTCTACTGTCCTCCACTGTACTCTACCTCTACTGTGCTCCACTGTACTCTCTCTCTACTGTACTCTACCTCTACTGTACTCTACTGTACTCCACCTCTAATGTGCTCCACTGTACTCTACCTCGACTGTACTCTACCTCTACTGCACTCCACTGTACTCTACCTCTACTGTGCTCTACTGTACTCTATCTCTACTGTGCTCCACTGTACTCTACCTCTACTGTGCTCCACTGTACTCTACCTCTACAGTACTTCACTGTCCTCTATCTCTACTGTACTCCACTGTACTCTACCTCTATTGTCCTCCACTGTACTCTATCTCTACTGTACTCTACTGTACTATATCTCTACTGTACTCCACTGTACTCTATCTCTACTGTACTCCACTGTACTCTACCTCCACTGTACTCTACCTCTACCGTACTCCACTGTACTCTATCTCTACTGTACTCCACTGTACTCTACCTCTACTGTACTCTACTGTTCTCTACCTCTACTGTGCTCTACTGTACTTTACTCTACTGTACTCCACTGTACTCTATCTCTACTGTGATCCACTGTACTCTACCTCTACTGTACTCCACTGTACTCTATCTCTACTGTGATCCACTGTACTCTATCTCTATTGAGCTCCACTGTACTCTATCTCTACTGTGCTCCACTGTACTCTATCTCTACTGTGCTCCACTCTACTCTACCTCTACTGTGCTCCACTGTATCCTACCTCTACTGTACTCCACTGTACTCTCTCTCTACTGTGCTCCACTGTATTCTATCTCTACTGTACTCAGCTGTACTCTACCTCTACTGTGCTCTACTGTTCTCTACCTCTACTGTGCTCTACTCTACTCCACCTCTACTGTGCTCCACTGTACCCTACCTCTACTGTGCTCCACCGTACTCTACCTCTACTGTGCTCCACTGTACTCTACCTCTACTGTACTCCACTGTACTCTATCTCTACTGTACTCCACTGTACTCAACCTCTACTGTACTCCACTGTACTCTATCTCTACTGTACTCCACTCTAATCTACCTCTACTGTCCTCCACTGTACTCTACCTCTACTATGCTCCACTGTACTCTCTCTCTACTGTACTCTACCTCTACTGTACTCTACTGTACTCCACCTCTAATGTGCTCCACTGTACTCTACCTCTACTGTACTCTACCTCTACTGTCCTCCACTGTACTCTACCTCTACTGTGCTCCACTGTACTCTCTCTCTACTGTACTCTACCTCTACTGTACTCTACTGTGCTCCACTGTACTCCACTGTAGTCTACCTCTACTGTGCTCCACTGTACTCTACCTCTACTGTGCTCCACTATACTCTACCTCAACTGTGCTCCACTGTACTCTACCTCTACTGTCCTCCACTGTCCTCTATCTCTACTGTACTCCACTGTACTCTACCTCTATTGTCCTCCACTGTACTCTATCTCTACTGTACTCTACTGTACTATATCTCTACTGTACTCCACTGTACTCTATCTCTACTGTACTCCACTGTACTCTACCTCCACTGTACTCTACCTCTACCGTACTCCACTGTACTCTATCTCTACTGTACTCCACTGTACTCTACCTCTACTGTACTCTACTGTTCTCTACCTCTACTGTGCTCTACTGTACTTTACTCTACTGTACTCCACTGTACTCTATCTCTACTGTGATCCACTGTACTCTACCTCTACTGTACTCCACTGTACTCTATCTCTACTGTGATCCACTGTACTCTATCTCTATTGAGCTCCACTGTACTCTATCTCTACTGTGCTCCACTGTACTCTATCTCTACTGTGCTCCACTCTACTCTACCTCTACTGTGCTCCACTGTATCCTACCTCTACTGTACTCCACTGTACTCTCTCTCTACTGTGCTCCACTGTACTCTATTTCTACTGTACTCCTCTGTACTCTACCTCTACTGTGCTCCACTGTACTCTATCTGTAATGTACTCTAGTGTACTCTATCTCTACTGTGATCCACTGTACTCTACCTCTGCTGTGCTCCACTGTACTCTATCTCTACTGTACTCCACTGTACTCTACTGTTCTCTACCTCTACTGTACTCTACTGTGCTCCACTGTACTCCACTTTAGTCTACCTCTACTGTGCTCCACTGTACTCTACCTCTACTCTGCTAAGCTATACTCTACCTCTACTGTGCTCCACTGTACTCTACCTCTACTGTGCTCCACTGTACTCTACCTCTACTGTACTCTACTGTACTCCACCTCTAATGAGCTCCACTGTACTCTGGCTCTACTGTACTCCACTGCACTTTACCTCTACCGTACTCCACTGTACTCTACCTCTACTGTGCTCCACTGTACTCTATTTCTACTGTACTCCTCTGTACTCTACCTCTACTGTGCTCCACTGTACTCTATCTGTAATGTACTCTACTGTACTCTATCTCTACTGTAATCCACTGTACTCTACCTCTGCTGTGCTCCACTGTACTCTATCTCTACTGTACTCCACTGTACTCTACTGTTCTCTACCTCTACTGTACTCTACTGTGCTCCACTGTACTCCACTGTAGTCTACCTCTACTGTGCTCCACTGTACTCTACCTCTACTGTGCTCCACTATACTCTACCTCTACTGTGCTCCACTGTACTCTACCTCTACTGTCCTCCACTGTACTCTACCTCTACTGTGCTCCACTGTACTCTCTCTCTACTGTACTCTACCTCTACTGTACTCTACTGTACTCCACCTCTAATGTGCTCCACTGTACTCTACCTCGACTGTACTCTACCTCTACTGCACTCCACTGTACTCTACCTCTACTGTGCTCTACTGTACTCTATCTCTACTGTGCTCCACTGTACTCTACCTCTACTGTGCTCCACTGTACTCTACCTCTACAGTACTTCACTGTCCTCTATCTCTACTGTACTCCACTGTACTCTACCTCTATTGTCCTCCACTGTACTCTATCTCTACTGTACTCTACTGTACTATATCTCTACTGTACTCCACTGTACTCTATCTCTACTGTACTCCACTGTACTCTACCTCCACTGTACTCTACCTCTACCGTACTCCACTGTACTCTATCTCTACTGTACTCCACTGTACTCTACCTCTACTGTACTCTACTGTTCTCTACCTCTACTGTGCTCTACTGTACTTTACTCTACTGTACTCCACTGTACTCTATCTCTACTGTGATCCACTGTACTCTACCTCTACTGTACTCCACTGTACTCTATCTCTACTGTGATCCACTGTACTCTATCTCTATTGAGCTCCACTGTACTCTATCTCTACTGTGCTCCACTGTACTCTATCTCTACTGTGCTCCACTCTACTCTACCTCTACTGTGCTCCACTGTATCCTACCTCTACTGTACTCCACTGTACTCTCTCTCTACTGTGCTCCACTGTACTCTATCTCTACTGTACTCAGCTGTACTCTACCTCTACTGTGCTCTACTGTTCTCTACCTCTACTGTGCTCTACTCTACTCCACCTCTACTGTGCTCCACTGTACCCTACCTCTACTGTGCTCCACCGTACTCTACCTCTACTGTGCTCCACTGTACTCTACCTCTACTGTACTCCACTGTACTCTATCTCTACTGTACTCCACTGTACTCAACCTCTACTGTACTCTACTGTACTCTATCTCTACTGTACTCCACTCTAATCTACCTCTACTGTCCTCCACTGTTGTCTACCTCTACTATGCTCCACTGTACTCTCTCTCTACTGTACTCTACCTCTACTGTACTCTACTGTACTCCACCTCTAATGTGCTCCACTGTACTCTACCTCTACTGTACTCTACCTCTACTGTCCTCCACTGTACTCTACCTCTACTGTGCTCCACTGTACTCTCTCTCTACTGTACTCTACCTCTACTGTACTCTACTGTGCTCCACTGTACTCCACTGTAGTCTACCTCTACTGTGCTCCACTGTACTCTACCTCTACTGTGCTCCACTATACTCTACCTCAACTGTGCTCCACTGTACTCTACCTCTACTGTCCTCCACTGTCCTCTATCTCTACTGTACTCCACTGTACTCTACCTCTATTGTCCTCCACTGTACTCTATCTCTACTGTACTCTACTGTACTATATCTCTACTGTACTCCACTGTACTCTATCTCTACTGTACTCCACTGTACTCTACCTCCACTGTACTCTACCTCTACCGTACTCCACTGTACTCTATCTCTACTGTACTCCACTGTACTCTACCTCTACTGTACTCTACTGTTCTCTACCTCTACTGTGCTCTACTGTACTTTACTCTACTGTACTCCACTGTACTCTATCTCTACTGTGATCCACTGTACTCTACCTCTACTGTACTCCACTGTACTCTATCTCTACTGTGATCCACTGTACTCTATCTCTATTGAGCTCCACTGTACTCTATCTCTACTGTGCTCCACTGTACTCTATCTCTACTGTGCTCCACTCTACTCTACCTCTACTGTGCTCCACTGTATCCTACCTCTACTGTACTCCACTGTACTCTCTCTCTACTGTGCTCCACTGTACTCTATCTCTACTGTACTCAGCTGTACTCTACCTCTACTGTGCTCTACTGTTCTCTACCTCTACTGTGCTCTACTCTACTCCACCTCTACTGTGCTCCACTGTACCCTACCTCTACTGTGCTCCACCGTACTCTACCTCTAATGTGCTCCACTGTACTCTACCTCTACTGTACTCCACTGTACTCTATCTCTACTGTACTCCACTGTACTCAACCTCTACTGTACTCCACTGTACTCTATCTCTACTGTACTCCACTCTAATCTACCTCTACTGTCCTCCACTGTACTCTACCTCTACTATGCTCCACTGTACTCTCTCTCTACTGTACTCTACCTCTACTGTACTCTACTGTACTCCACCTCTAATGTGCTCCACTGTACTCTACCTCTACTGTACTCTACCTCTACTGTCCTCCACTGTACTCTACCTCTACTGTGCTCCACTGTACTCTCTCTCTACTGTACTCTACCTCTACTGTACTCTACTGTGCTCCACTGTACTCCACTGTAGTCTACCTCTACTGTGCTCCACTGTACTCTACCTCTACTGTGCTCCACTATACTCTACCTCAACTGTGCTCCACTGTACTCTACCTCTACTGTCCTCCACTGTACTCTATCTCTACTGTGCTCCACTGTACTCTCTCTCTACTGTACTCTACCTCTACTGTACTCTACTGTACTCCACCTCTAATGTGCTCCACTGTACTCTACCTCTACTGTACTCTACCTCTACTGTACTCCACTGTACTCTACCTCTAATGTGCTCCACTGTACTCTATCTCTACTGTGCTCCACTGTACTCTATTTCTACTGTGCTCCACTGTACTCTATCTCTACTGTACTCCACTGTACTCTATCTCTACTGTACTTCACTATCCTTTATCTCTAATGTACTCCACTGTACTCTACCTCTATTGTGCTCCATTGTACTCTATCT
The DNA here is from genome assembly GCA_030578255.1 of Tiaroga cobitis. Lineage (NCBI taxonomy): Eukaryota > Metazoa > Chordata > Actinopteri > Cypriniformes > Leuciscidae > Tiaroga > Tiaroga cobitis. Next base: position 31,538,502 of record CM060611.1, on the reverse strand, counting down.
CTACTGTACTCTACTGTACTCTATCTCTACTTTACTCCACTGTACTCTATCTCTACTGTACTCCACTGTACTCTACCTCTACTGTGCTCCACTGTACTCTACCTCTACCGTACTCCACTGTACTCTATCTCTACTGTACTCCACTGTACTCTACCTCTACTGTACTCTACTGTTCTCTACCTCTACTGTGCTCTACTCTACTCTACTGTACTCCACTGTACTCTATCTCTACTGTGATCCACTGTACTCTACCTCTACTGTACTCTACTGTACTCTATCTCTACTGTGATCTACTGTACTCTATCTCTACTGTGCTCCACTGTACTCTACCTCTACTCTGCTCCACTGTACTCTATCTCTACTGTGCTCCACTCTACTCTACCTCTACTGTGCTCCACTGTATACTACCTCTACTGTACTCCACTGTACTCTATCTCTACTGTGCTCCACTGTACTCTATCTCTACTGTACTCCACTGTACTCTACCTCTACTGTGCTCCACTGTATCCTACCTCTACTGTACTCCACTGTACTCTATCTCTACTGTGCTCCACTGTACTCTATCTCTACTGTACTCCACTGTACTCTACCTCTACTGTGCTCTACTGTTCTCTACCTCTACTGTGCTCTACTGTACTCCACCTCTACTGTTCTCCACTGTACCCTACCTCTATTGTGCTCCACTGTACTCTACCTCTACTGTGCTCCACTGTACTCTACCTCTACTGTACTCCACTGTATTCTATCTCTACTGTGCTCCACTGTACTCTACCTCTACTGTGCTCAACTGTACTCTACTGTACTCCACTGTACTCTACCTCTACTGTACTCCACTGTACTCTATCTCTACTGTACTCCACTGTACTCTACCTCTACTGTACTCCACTGTACTCTATCTCTACTGTGCTCTACTGTACTCTACCTCTACTGTGCCCAACTGTACTGTACTCTACTCCACTGTACTCTACCTCTACTGTACTCCACTGTACTCTACATCTACTGTACTCCACTTTACTCTACCTCTACTGTACTCAACTGTACTCTATCTCTACTGTGCTCCACTGTTCTCTACCTCTATTGTACTCCACTGTACTCTATCTCTACTGTACTCCACTGTACTCTACCTATACTGTACTCTACTGTTCTCTTCCTCTACTGTACTCCACTGTACTCTATCTCTACTGTGATCCACTGTACTCTACCTCTACTGTACTCCACTGTACTCTATCTCTACTCCACTCCACTGTACTCTACCTCTACTGTACTCTACTGTTCTCTACCTCTACTGTGCTCTACTGTACTCTTCTCTACTGTACTCCACTGTACTCTATCTCTACTGTGATCCACTGTACTCTACCTCTACTGTACTCCACTGTACTCTATCTCTACTGTGATCCACTGTACTCTATCTCTACTGTGCTCCACTGTACTCTACCTCTACTATGCTCCACTGTACTCTATCTGTACTGTGCTCCACTCTACTCTACCTCTACTGTGCTCCACTGTACTCTACCTCTACTGTACTCCACTCTACTCTATCTCTACTGTGCTCCACTGTACTCTATCTCTACTGTACTCCACTGTACTCTACCTCTACTGTGCTCTACTGTTCTCTACTTCTACTGTGCTCTACTGTACTCCACCTCTACTGTGCTCCACTGTACCCTACCTCTACTGTGCTCCACTGTACTCTACCTCTACTGTGCTCCACTGTACTCTACCTCTACTGTGCTCTACTGTACTCTACCTCTACTGTGCTCCACTGTACTCTACCTCTACTGTGCTCCACTGTACTCTATCTCTATTGTGCTCCACTGTACTCTATTTCTACTGTACTCCTCTGTACTCTACCTCTACTGTGCTCCACTGTACTCTACCTCTACTGTGCTCCACTGTACTCTATCTGTAATGTACTCTACTGTACTCTATCTCTACTGTGATCCACTGTACTCTACCTCTGCTGTGCTCCACTGTACTCTATCTCTACTGTACTCCACTGTACTCTACTGTTCTCTACCTCTACTGTACTCTACTGTGCTCCACTGTACTTCACTGTAGTCTACCTCTACTGTGCTCCACTGTACTCTACCTCTACTGTGCTCCACTATAATTTACCTCTACTGTGCTCCACTGTACTCTCTCTCCACTGTACTCTACCTCTAATGTACTCTACTGTACTCCACCTCTAATGTGCTCCACTGTACTCTACCTCTACTGTACTCTACCTCTACTGTACTCCACTGTACTCTACCTCTACTGTGCTCTACTGTACTCTATCTCTACTGTGCTCCACTGTACTCTACCTCTACTGTACTCCACTATACTCTAACTCTACTATACTCCACTGTGCTCTATCTCTACTGTGCTCCACTGTACTCTATTTCTACTGTGCTCCACTGTACTCTATCTCGATTGTACTCCACTGTACTCTATTTCTACTGTACTTCACAGATCTCTATCTCTACTGTACTCCACTGTACTCTACCTCTATTGTGCTCCACTGTACTCTATATCTACTGTACTCTACTGTACTCTATCTCTACTGTACTCCACTGTACTCTATCTCTACTGTACTCCACTGTACTCTACCTCTACTGTACTCTACTGTACTCTATCTCTACTCTACTCCACTGTACTCTATCTCTACTGTACTCCAATGTACTCTACCTCTACTGTACTCTACTGTTCTCTACCTCTACTCGGCTCTACTGTACTCTACTCTACTGTACTACACTGTACTCTATCTCTACTGTGATCCACTGTACTCTACTTCTACTGTACTCCACTGTACTCTATCTCTACTGTATCCACTGTACTCTATCTCTACTGTGCTCCACTGTACTCTACCTCTACTGTGCTCCACTGTACTCTATCTCTACTGTGCTCCTCTCTACTCTACCTCTACTGTGCTCCACTGTATCCTACCTCTACTGTACTCCACTGTACTCTATCTCTACTGTGCTCCACTTTACTCTATCTCTACTGTACTCCACTGTACTCTACCTCTACTGTGCTCTACTGTTCTCTACCTCTACTGTGCTCTACTGTACTCCACCTCTACTGTGCTCCACTCTACTCTACCTCTACTGTGCTCCACTGTATCCTACCTCTACTGTGCTCTACTGTACTCTATCTCTACTCTGCTCCACTGTACTCTACCTCTACTGTACTCCACTATACTCTAACTCTACTATACTCCACTGTACTCTATCTCTACTGTGCTCCACTGTACTCTATTTCTACTGTGCTCCACTGTACTCTATCTCTATTGTACTCCACTGCACTCTATTTCTACTGTACTTCACTGTCCTCTATCTCTACTGTACTCCACTGTACTCTACCTCTATTGTGCTCAACTGTACTCTATATCTACTGTACTCTACTGTACTCTATCTCTACTGTACTCCACTGTACTCTACCTCTACTGTACTCTACTGTACTCTATCTCTACTGTAATCCACTGTACTCTACCTCTACTGTACTCCACTGTACTCTACCTCTACTGTACTCTACTGTTCTCTACCTCTACTCGGCTCTACTGTACTCTACTTCTACTGTACTCCACTGTACTCTATCTCTACTGTGCTCCACTGTACTCTACCTCTACTGTGCTCAACTGTACTCTACTGTACTCCACTGTACTCTACCTCTACTGTACTCCACTGTACTCTATCTCTACTGTACTCCACTGTACTCTACCTCTACTGTGCCCCACTGTACTCTACCTCTACCGTACTCCACTGTACTCTATCTCTACTGTACTCCACTGTACTCTACCTCAACTGTACTCTACTTTTCTCTACCTCTACTGTGCTCCACTCTACTCTACTGTACTCCACTGTACTCTATCTCTACTGTGATCCACTGTACTCTACCTCTACTGTACTCTACTGTACTCTATCTCTACTGTGATCTACTGTACTCTATCTCTACTGTGCTCCACTGTACTCTACCTCTACTGTGCTCCACTCTACTCTATCTCTACTGTGCTCCACTCTACTCTACCTCTACTGTGCTCCACTGTATCCTACCTCTACTGTACTCCACTGTACTCTATCTCTACTGTGCTCCACTGTACTCTATCTCTACTGTACTCCACTGTACTCTACCTCTACTGTGCTCTACTGTTCTCTACCTCTACTGTGCTCTACTGTACTCCACCTCTACTGTTCTCCACTGTACCCTACCTCTATTGTGCTCCACTGTACTCTACCTCTACTGTACTCCACTGTATTCTATCTCTACTGTGCTCCACTGTACTCTACCTCTACTGTGCTCAACTGTACTCTAGTGTACTCCACTGTACTCTACCTCTACTGTACTCCACTGTACTCTATCTCTACTGTACTCCACTGTACTCTACCTCTACTGTACTCCACTGTACTCTATATCTACTGTGCTCCACTGTACTCTACCTCTACTGTGCCCAACTGTACTGTACTCTACCTCTACTGTACTCCACTGTACTCTACCTCTACTGTACTCAACTGTACTCTATCTCTACTGTGCTCCACTGTACTCTACCTCTACTGTACTCCACTGTACTCTATCTCTACTGTACTCCACTGTATTCTACCTATACTGTACTCTACTGTTCTCTTCCTCTACTGTACTCCACTGTACTCTATCTCTACTGTGATCCACTGTACTCTACCTCTACTGTACTCCACTGTACTCTATCTCTACTATACTCCACTGTACTCTACCTATACTGTACTCTACTGTATCCTACCTCTACTGTACTCCACTGTACTCTATCTCTACTGTGCTCCACTGTACTCTATCTCTACTGTACTCCACTGTACTCTACCTCTACTGTGCTCTACTGTTCTCTACCTCTACTGTGCTCTACTGTACTCCACCTCTACTGTTCTCCACTGTACCCTACCTCTATTGTGCTCCACTGTACTCTACCTCTACTGTACTCCACTGTATTCTATCTCTACTGTGCTCCACTGTACTCTACCTCTACTGTGCTCAACTGTACTCTAGTGTACTCCACTGTACTCTACCTCTACTGTACTCCACTGTACTCTATCTCTACTGTACTCCACTGTACTCTACCTCTACTGTACTCCACTGTACTCTATATCTACTGTGCTCCACTGTACTCTACCTCTACTGTGCCCAACTGTACTGTACTCTACCTCTACTGTACTCCACTGTACTCTACCTCTACTGTACTCAACTGTACTCTATCTCTACTGTGCTCCACTGTACTCTACCTCTACTGTACTCCACTGTACTCTATCTCTACTGTACTCCACTGTATTCTACCTATACTGTACTCTACTGTTCTCTTCCTCTACTGTACTCCACTGTACTCTATCTCTACTGTGATCCACTGTACTCTACCTCTACTGTACTCCACTGTACTCTATCTCTACTATACTCCACTGTACTCTACCTATACTGTACTCTACTGTTCTCTTCCTCTACTGTACTCCACTGTACTCTATCTCTACTGTGATCCACTGTACTCTACCTCTACTGTACTCCACTGTACTCTATCTCTACTCTACTCCACTGTACTCTACCTCTACTGTACTCTACTGTTCTCTACCTCTACTGTGCTCTACTGTACTCTTCTCTACTGTACTCCACTGTACTCTATCTCTACTGTGATCCACTGTACTCTTCCTCTACTGTACTCCACTGTACTCTATCTCTACTGTGATCCACTGTACTCTACCTCTACTGTGCTCCACTGTACTCTACCTCTACCGTACTCCACTGTACTCTATCTCTACTGTACTCCACTGTACTCTACCTCAACTGTACTCTACTGTTCTCTACCTCTACTGTGCTCCACTCTACTCTACTGTACTCCACTGTACTCTATCTCTACTGTGATCCACTGTACTCTACCTCTACTGTACTCTACTGTACTCTATCTCTACTGTGATCTACTGTACTCTATCTCTACTGTGCTCCACTGTACTCTACCTCTACTGTGCTCCACTGTACTCTATCTCTACTGTGCTCCACTCTACTCTACCTCTACTGTGCTCCACTGTATCCTACCTCTACTGTACTCCACTCTACTCTATCTCTACTGTGCTCCACTGTACTCTATCTCTACTGTACTCCACTGTACTCTACCTCTACTGTGCTCTACTGTTCTCTACCTCTACTGTGCTCTACTGTACTCCACCTCTACTGTTCTCCACTGTACCCTACCTCTATTGTGCTCCACTGTACTCTACCTCTACTGTACTCCACTGTATTCTATCTCTACTGTGCTCCACTGTACTCTACCTCTACTGTGCTCAACTGTACTCTACTGTACTCCACTGTACTCTACCTCTACTGTACTCCACTGTACTCTATCTCTACTGTACTCCACTGTACTCTACCTCTACTGTACTCCACTGTACTCTATATCTACTGTGCTCCACTGTACTCTACCACTACTGTGCCCAACTGTACTGTACTCTACCTCTACTGTACTCCACTGTACTCTACCTCTACTGTACTCCACTTTACTCTACCTCTACTGTACTCAACTCTACTCTATCTCTACTGTGCTCCACTGTACTCTACCTCTACTGTACTCCACTGTACTCTATCTCTACTGTACTCCACTGTATTCTACCTATACTGTACACTACTGTTCTCTTCCTCTACTGTACTCCACTGTACTCTATCTCTACTGTGATCCACTGTACTCTACCTCTACTGTACTCCACTGTACTCTATCTCTACTATACTCCACTGTACTCTACCTATACTGTACTCTACTGTTCTCTTCCTCTACTGTACTCCACTGTACTCTACCTATACTGTACTCTACTGTTCTCTTCCTCTACTGTACTCCACTGTACTCTATCTCTACTGTGATCCACTGTACTCTACCTCTACCGTACTCCACTGTACTCTATCTCTACTGTACTCCACTGTACTCTACCTCTACTGTACTCTACTGTTCTCTACCTCTACTGTGCTCTACTCTACTCTACTGTACTCCACTGTACTCTATCTCTACTGTGATCCACTGTACTCTACCTCTACTGTACTCTACTGTACTCTATCTCTACTGTGATCTACTGTACTCTATCTCTACTGTGCTCCACTGTACTCTACCTCTACTCTGCTCCAATGTACTCTATCTCTACTGTGCTCCACTCTACTCTACCTCTACTGTGCTCCACTGTATACTATCTCTACTGTACTCCACTGTACTCTACCTCTACTGTGCTCTACTGTTCTCTACCTCTACTGTGCTCTACTGTACTCCACCTCTACTGTGCTCCACTGTACCCTACCTCTACTGTGCTCCACTGTACTCTACCTCTACTGTGCTCCACTGTACTCTACCTCTACTGTGCTCCACTGTACTCTACCTCTACTGTGCTCCACTGTACTCTACCTCTACTGTACTCCACTGTACTCTATCTCTACTGTGCTCCACTGTACTCTATTTCTACTGTACTCTACTGTACTCCACCTCTAATGTGCTCCACTGTACTCTACCTCTACTGTACTCTACCTCTACTGTACTCCAATGTACTCTACCTCTACTGTGCTGTACTGTACTCTATCTCTACTCTGCTCCACTGTACTCTACCTCTACTGTGCTCCACTGTACTCTACCTCTACTGTACTTCACTGTCCTCTATCTCTACTGTACTCCACTGTACTCTACCTCTACTGTGCTCCACTGTACTCTACCTCTACTGTACTCCACTGTACTCTATCTCTACTGTGCTCCACTGTACTCTACCTCTACTGTGCTCCACTGTACTCTACCTCTACTGTGCTCCACTGTACTCTACCTCTACTGTACTCCACTGTACTCTATCTCTACTGTGCTCCACTGTACTCTACATCTACTGTGCTCAACTGTACTCTACTGTACTCCACTGTACTCTACCTCTACTGTACTCCACTGTACTCTATCTCTACTGTACTCCACTGTACTCTACCTCTACTGTACTCCACTGTACTCTATCTCTACTGTGCTCCACTGTACTCTACCTCTACTGTGCTCAAATGTACTGTACTGTACTCCACTGTAATCTACCTCTACTGTACTCCACTGTACTCTACCTCTACTGTACTCCACTGTACTCTACCTCTACTGTACTCCACTGTACTCTACTCTATTGTACTCCACTGTACTCTATCTCTACTGTGATCCACTGTACTCTACCTCTACTGTACTCCACTGTACTCTGTCTCTACTGTACTCCACTGTACTCTACCTCTACTGTACTCTACTGTTCTCTACCTCTACTGTGCTCTACTGTACTCTACTCTACTGTACTCCACTGTAATCTATCTCTACTGTGATCCACTGTACTCTACCTCTACTGTACTCCACTGTACTCTATCTCTACTGTGCTCCACTGTACTCTACCTCTACTGTGCTCCACTGTACTCTACCTCTACTGTGCTCCACTGTACTCTACCTCTACTGTACTCCACTGTACTCTATCTCTACTGTGCTCCACTGTACTCTACCTCTACTGTGCTCAACTGTACTCTACTGTACTCCACTGTACTCTACCTCTACTGTACTCCACTGTACTCTATCTCTACTGTACTCCACTGTACTCTACCTCTACTGTACTCCACTGTACTCTATCTCTACTGTGCTCCACTGTACTCTACCTCTACTGTGCTCAAATGTACTGTACTGTACTCCACTGTACTCTACCTCTACTGTACTCAACTGTACTCTACCTCTACTGTACTCCACTGTACTCTACTCTACTGTACTCCACTGTACTCTATCTCTACTGTGATCCACTGTACTCTACCTCTACTGTACTCCACTGTACTCTATCTCTACTGTACTCCACTGTACTCTACCTCTACTGTACTCTACTGTTCTCTACATCTACTGTGCTCTACTGTACTCTACTCTACTGTAATCCACTGTACTCTATCTCTACTGTGATCCACTGTACTCTACCTCTACTGTACTCCACTTTACTTTATCTCTACTGTGATCCACTGTACTCTATCTCTACTGTGCTCCACTGTACTCTACCTCTACTGTGCTCCACTGTACTCTACCTCTACTGTACTCCACTTTACTTTATCTCTACTGTGATCCACTGTACTCTATCTCTACTGTGCTCCACTGTACTCTACCTCTACTATGCTCCACTGTACTCTATCTCTACTGTGCTCCACTCTACTCTACCTCTACTGTGCTCCACTGTACTCTACCTCTACTGTACTCCACTGTACTCTATCTCTACTGTACTCCACTGTACTCTACCTCTACTGTGCTCTATTGTTCTCTACCTCTACTGTGCTCTACTGTACTCCACCTCTACTGTGCTCCACTGTACCCTACCTCTACTGTGCTCCACTGTACTCTACCTCTACTCTGCTCCACTGTACTCTACCTCTACTCTGCTCCACTGTATCCACTGTACTCTACCTCTACTGTGCTCCACTGTACTCTACCTCTACTGTGCTCCACTGTACTCTACCTATACTGTACTCTACTGTACTCCACCTCTAATGAGCTCCACTGTACTCTGGCTCTACTGTACTCCACTGTACTCTACCTCTACTGTGCTCCACTGTACTCTATTTCTACTGTACTCCTCTGTACTCTACCTCTACTGTGCTCCACTGTACTCTATCTGTAATGTACTCTAGTGTACTCTATCTCTACTGTGATCCACTGTACTCTACCTCTGCTGTGCTCTACTGTACTCTATCTCTACTGTGCTCCACTGTACTCTACCTCTACTGTACTCCACTATACTCTAACTCTACTATACTCCACTGTGCTCTATCTCTACTGTGCTCCACTGTACTCTATTTCTACTGTGCTCCACTGTACTCTATCTCGATTGTACTCCACTGTACTCTATTTCTACTGTACTTCACTGACCTCTATCTCTACTGTACTCCACTGTACTCTACCTCTATTGTGCTCCACTGTACTCTATATCTACTGTACTCTACTGTACTCTATCTCTACTGTACTCCACTGTACTCTATCTCTACTGTACTCCACTGTACTCTACCTCTACTGTACTCTACTGTACTCTATCTCTACTCGGCTCTACTGTACTCTACTCTACTGTACTACACTGTACTCTATCTCTACTGTGATCCACTGTACTCTACTTCTACTGTACTCCACTGTAATCTATCTCTACTGTATCCACTGTACTCTATCTCTACTGTGCTCCACTGTACTCTACCTCTACTGTGCTCCACTGTACTCTATCTCTACTGTGCTCCTCTCTACTCTACCTCTACTGTGCTCCACTGTATCCTACCTCTACTGTACTCCACTGTACTCTATCTCTACTGTGCTCCACTTTACTCTATCTCTACTGTACTCCACTGTACTCTACCTCTACTGTGCTCTACTGTTCTCTACCTCTACTGTGCTCTACTGTACTCCACCTCTACTGTGCTCCACTCTACTCTACCTCTACTGTGCTCCACTGTATCCTACCTCTACTGTGCTCTACTGTACTCTATCTCTACTGTGCTCCACTGTACTCTACCTCTACTGTACTCCACTATACTCTAACTCTACTATACTCCACTGTACTCTATCTCTACTGTGCTCCACTGTACTCTATTTCTACTGTGCTCCACTGTACTCTATCTCTATTGTACTCCACTGCACTCTATTTCTACTGTACTTCACTCTCCTCTATCTCTACTGTACTCCACTGTACTCTACCTCTATTGTGCTCCACTGTACTCTATATCTACTGTACTCTACTGTACTCTATCTCTACTGTACTCCACTGTACTCTATCTCTACTGTACTCCACTGTACTCTACCTCTACTGTACTCTACTGTACTCTATCTCTACTGTAATCCACTGTACTCTACCTCTACTGTACTCCACTGTACTCTACCTCTACTGTACTCTACTGTTCTCTACCTCTACTCGGCTCTACTGTACTCTACTTCTACTGTACTCCACTGTACTCTATCTCTACTGTGCTCCACTGTACTCTACCTCTACTGTGCTCAACTGTACTCTACTGTACTCCACTGTACTCTACCTCTACTGTACTCCACTGTACTCTATCTCTACTGTACTCCACTGTACTCTACCTCTACTGTGCCCCACTGTACTCTACCTCTACCGTACTCCACTGTACTCTATCTCTACTGTACTCCACTGTACTCTACCTCAACTGTACTCTACTTTTCTCTACCTCTACTGTGCTCCACTCTACTCTACTGTACTCCACTGTACTCTATCTCTACTGTGATCCACTGTACTCTACCTCTACTGTACTCTACTGTACTCTATCTCTACTGTGATCTACTGTACTCTATCTCTACTGTGCTCCACTGTACTCTACCTCTACTGTGCTCCACTGTACTCTATCTCTACTGTGCTCCACTCTACTCTACCTCTACTGTGCTCCACTGTATCCTACCTCTACTGTACTCCACTGTACTCTATCTCTACTGTGCTCCACTGTACTCTATCTCTACTGTACTCCACTGTACTCTACCTCTACTGTGCTCTACTGTTCTCTACCTCTACTGTGCTCTACTGTACTCCACCTCTACTGTTCTCCACTGTACCCTACCTCTATTGTGCTCCACTGTACTCAACCTCTACTGTACTCCACTGTATTCTATCTCTACTGTGCTCCACTGTACTCTACCTCTACTGTGCTCAACTGTACTCTAGTGTACTCCACTGTACTCTACCTCTACTGTACTCCACTGTACTCTATCTCTACTGTACTCCACTGTACTCTACCTCTACTGTACTCCACTGTACTCTACCTCTACTGTACTCCACTATACTCTAACTCTACTATACTCCACTGTGCTCTATCTCTACTGTGCTCCACTGTACTCTATTTCTACTGTGCTCCACTGTACTCTATCTCGATTGTACTCCACTGTACTCTATTTCTACTGTACTTCACTGACCTCTATCTCTACTGTACTCCACTGTACTCTACCTCTATTGTGCTCCACTGTACTCTATATCTACTGTACTCTACTGTACTCTATCTCTACTGTACTCCACTGTACTCTATCTCTACTGTACTCCACTGTACTCTACCTCTACTGTACTCTACTGTACTCTATCTCTACTCGGCTCTACTGTACTCTACTCTACTGTACTACACTGTACTCTATCTCTACTGTGATCCACTGTACTCTACTTCTACTGTACTCCACTGTAATCTATCTCTACTGTATCCACTGTACTCTATCTCTACTGTGCTCCACTGTACTCTACCTCTACTGTGCTCCACTGTACTCTATCTCTACTGTGCTCCTCTCTACTCTACCTCTACTGTGCTCCACTGTATCCTACCTCTACTGTACTCCACTGTACTCTATCTCTACTGTGCTCCACTTTACTCTATCTCTACTGTACTCCACTGTACTCTACCTCTACTGTGCTCTACTGTTCTCTACCTCTACTGTGCTCTACTGTACTCCACCTCTACTGTGCTCCACTCTACTCTACCTCTACTGTGCTCCACTGTATCCTACCTCTACTGTGCTCTACTGTACTCTATCTCTACTGTGCTCCACTGTACTCTACCTCTACTGTACTCCACTATACTCTAACTCTACTATACTCCACTGTACTCTATCTCTACTGTGCTCCACTGTACTCTATTTCTACTGTGCTCCACTGTACTCTATCTCTATTGTACTCCACTGCACTCTATTTCTACTGTACTTCACTGTCCTCTATCTCTACTGTACTCCACTGTACTCTACCTCTATTGTGCTCCACTGTACTCTATATCTACTGTACTCTACTGTACTCTATCTCTACTGTACTCCACTGTACTCTATCTCTACTGTACTCCACTGTACTCTACCTCTACTGTACTCTACTGTACTCTATCTCTACTGTAATCCACTGTACTCTACCTCTACTGTACTCCACTGTACTCTACCTCTACTGTACTCTACTGTTCTCTACCTCTACTCGGCTCTACTGTACTCTACTTCTACTGTACTCCACTGTACTCTATCTCTACTGTGCTCCACTGTACTCTACCTCTACTGTGCTCAACTGTACTCTACTGTACTCCACTGTACTCTACCTCTACTGTACTCCACTGTACTCTATCTCTACTGTACTCCACTGTACTCTACCTCTACTGTGCCCCACTGTACTCTACCTCTACCGTACTCCACTGTACTCTATCTCTACTGTACTCCACTGTACTCTACCTCAACTGTACTCTACTTTTCTCTACCTCTACTGTGCTCCACTCTACTCTACTGTACTCCACTGTACTCTATCTCTACTGTGATCCACTGTACTCTACCTCTACTGTACTCTACTGTACTCTATCTCTACTGTGATCTACTGTACTCTATCTCTACTGTGCTCCACTGTACTCTACCTCTACTGTGCTCCACTGTACTCTATCTCTACTGTGCTCCACTCTACTCTACCTCTACTGTGCTCCACTGTATCCTACCTCTACTGTACTCCACTGTACTCTATCTCTACTGTGCTCCACTGTACTCTATCTCTACTGTACTCCACTGTACTCTACCTCTACTGTGCTCTACTGTTCTCTACCTCTACTGTGCTCTACTGTACTCCACCTCTACTGTTCTCCACTGTACCCTACCTCTATTGTGCTCCACTGTACTCTACCTCTACTGTACTCCACTGTATTCTATCTCTACTGTGCTCCACTGTACTCTACCTCTACTGTGCTCAACTGTACTCTAGTGTACTCCACTGTACTCTACCTCTACTGTACTCCACTGTACTCTATCTCTACTGTACTCCACTGTACTCTACCTCTACTGTACTCCACTGTACTCTATATCTACTGTGCTCCACTGTACTCTACCTCTACTGTGCCCAACTGTACTGTACTCTACCTCTACTGTACTCCACTGTACTCTACCTCTACTGTACTCAACTGTACTCTATCTCTACTGTGCTCCACTGTACTCTACCTCTACTGTACTCCACTGTACTCTATCTCTACTGTACTCCACTGTATTCTACCTATACTGTACTCTACTGTTCTCTTCCTCTACTGTACTCCACTGTACTCTATCTCTACTGTGATCCACTGTACTCTACCTCTACTGTACTCCACTGTACTCTATCTCTACTATACTCCACTGTACTCTACCTATACTGTACTCTACTGTTCTCTTCCTCTACTGTACTCCACTGTACTCTATCTCTACTGTGATCCACTGTACTCTACCTCTACTGTACTCCACTGTACTCTATCTCTACTCTACTCCACTGTACTCTACCTCTACTGTACTCTACTGTTCTCTACCTCTACTGTGCTCTACTGTACTCTTCTCTACTGTACTCCACTGTACTCTATCTCTACTGTGATCCACTGTACTCTTCATCTACTGTACTCCACTGTACTCTATCTCTACTGTGATCCACTGTACTCTACCTCTACTGTGCTCCACTGTACTCTACCTCTACCGTACTCCACTGTACTCTATCTCTACTGTACTCCACTGTACTCTACCTCAACTGTACTCTACTGTTCTCTACCTCTACTGTGCTCCACTCTACTCTACTGTACTCCACTGTACTCTATCTCTACTGTGATCCACTGTACTCTACCTCTACTGTACTCTACTGTACTCTATCTCTACTGTGATCTACTGTACTCTATCTCTACTGTGCTCCACTGTACTCTACCTCTACTGTGCTCCACTGTACTCTATCTCTACTGTGCTCCACTCTACTCTACCTCTACTGTGCTCCACTGTATCCTACCTCTACTGTACTCCACTCTACTCTATCTCTACTGTGCTCCACTGTACTCTATCTCTACTGTACTCCACTGTACTCTACCTCTACTGTGCTCTACTGTTCTCTACCTCTACTGTGCTCTACTGTACTCCACCTCTACTGTTCTCCACTGTACCCTACCTCTATTGTGCTCCACTGTACTCTACCTCTACTGTACTCCACTGTATTCTATCTCTACTGTGCTCCACTGTACTCTACCTCTACTGTGCTCAACTGTACTCTACTGTACTCCACTGTACTCTACCTCTACTGTACTCCACTGTACTCTATCTCTACTGTACTCCACTGTACTCTACCTCTACTGTACTCCACTGTACTCTATATCTACTGTGCTCCACTGTACTCTACCACTACTGTGCCCAACTGTACTGTACTCTACCTCTACTGTACTCCACTGTACTCTACCTCTACTGTACTCCACTTTACTCTACCTCTACTGTACTCAACTCTACTCTATCTCTACTGTGCTCCACTGTACTCTACCTCTACTGTACTCCACTGTACTCTATCTCTACTGTACTCCACTGTATTCTACCTATACTGTACTCTACTGTTCTCTTCCTCTACTGTACTCCACTGTACTCTATCTCTACTGTGATCCACTGTACTCTACCTCTACTGTACTCCACTGTACTCTATCTCTACTATACTCCACTGTACTCTACCTATACTGTACTCTACTGTTCTCTTCCTCTACTGTACTCCACTGTACTCTACCTATACTGTACTCTACTGTTCTCTTCCTCTACTGTACTCCACTGTACTCTATCTCTACTGTGATCCACTGTACTCTACCTCTACCGTACTCCACTGTACTCTATCTCTACTGTACTCCACTGTACTCTACCTCTACTGTACTCTACTGTTCTCTACCTCTACTGTGCTCTACTCTACTCTACTGTACTCCACTGTACTCTATCTCTACTGTGATCCACTGTACTCTACCTCTACTGTACTCTACTGTACTCTATCTCTACTGTGATCTACTGTACTCTATCTCTACTGTGCTCCACTGTACTCTACCTCTACTCTGCTCCAATGTACTCTATCTCTACTGTGCTCCACTCTACTCTACCTCTACTGTGCTCCACTGTATACTATCTCTACTGTACTCCACTGTACTCTACCTCTACTGTGCTCTACTGTTCTCTACCTCTACTGTGCTCTACTGTACTCCACCTCTACTGTGCTCCACTGTACCCTACCTCTACTGTGCTCCACTGTACTCTACCTCTACTGTGCTCCACTGTACTCTACCTCTACTGTGCTCCACTGTACTCTACCTCTACTGTGCTCCACTGTACTCTACCTCTACTGTACTCCACTGTACTCTATCTCTACTGTGCTCCACTGTACTCTATTTCTACTGTACTCTACTGTACTCCACCTCTAATGTGCTCCACTGTACTCTACCTCTACTGTACTCTACCTCTATTGTACTCCAATGTACTCTACCTCTACTGTGCTGTACTGTACTCTATCTCTACTCTGCTCCACTGTACTCTACCTCTACTGTGCTCCACTGTACTCTACCTCTACTGTACTTCACTGTCCTCTATCTCTACTGTACTCCACTGTACTCTACCTCTACTGTGCTCCACTGTACTCTACCTCTACTGTACTCCACTGTACTCTATCTCTACTGTGCTCCACTGTACTCTACCTCTACTGTGCTCCACTGTACTCTACCTCTACTGTGCTCCACTGTACTCTACCTCTACTGTACTCCACTGTACTCTATCTCTACTGTGCTCCACTGTACTCTACATCTACTGTGCTCAACTGTACTCTACTGTACTCCACTGTACTCTACCTCTACTGTACTCCACTGTACTCTATCTCTACTGTACTCCACTGTACTCTACCTCTACTGTACTCCACTGTACTCTATCTCTACTGTGCTCCACTGTACTCTACCTCTACTGTGCTCAAATGTACTGTACTGTACTCCACTGTAATCTACCTCTACTGTACTCCACTGTACTCTACCTCTACTGTACTCCACTGTACTCTACCTCTACTGTACTCCACTGTACTCTACTCTACTGTACTCCACTGTACTCTATCTCTACTGTGATCCACTGTACTCTACCTCTACTGTACTCCACTGTACTCTGTCTCTACTGTACTCCACTGTACTCTACCTCTACTGTACTCTACTGTTCTCTACCTCTACTGTGCTCTACTGTACTCTACTCTACTGTACTCCACTGTACTCTATCTCTACTGTGATCCACTGTACTCTACCTCTACTGTACTCCACTGTACTCTATCTCTACTGTGCTCCACTGTACTCTACCTCTACTGTGCTCCACTGTACTCTACCTCTACTGTGCTCCACTGTACTCTACCTCTACTGTACTCCACTGTACTCTATCTCTACTGTGCTCCACTGTACTCTACCTCTACTGTGCTCAACTGTACTCTACTGTACTCCACTGTACTCTACCTCTACTGTACTCCACTGTACTCTATCTCTACTGTACTCCACTGTACTCTACCTCTACTGTACTCCACTGTACTCTATCTCTACTGTGCTCCACTGTACTCTACCTCTACTGTGCTCAAATGTACTGTACTGTACTCCACTGTACTCTACCTCTACTGTACTCCACTGTACTCTACCTCTACTGTACTCCACTGTACTCTACTCTACTGTACTCCACTGTACTCTATCTCTACTGTGATCCACTGTACTCTACCTCTACTGTACTCCACTGTACTCTATCTCTACTGTACTCCACTGTACTCTACCTCTACTGTACTCTACTGTTCTCTACATCTACTGTGCTCTACTGTACTCTACTCTACTGTAATCCACTGTACTCTATCTCTACTGTGATCCACTGTACTCTACCTCTACTGTACTCCACTTTACTTTATCTCTACTGTGATCCACTGTACTCTATCTCTACTGTGCTCCACTGTACTCTACCTCTACTGTGCTCCACTGTACTCTACCTCTACTGTACTCCACTTTACTTTATCTCTACTGTGATCCACTGTACTCTATCTCTACTGTGCTCCACTGTACTCTACCTCTACTATGCTCCACTGTACTCTATCTCTACTGTGCTCCACTCTACTCTACCTCTACTGTGCTCCACTGTACTCTACCTCTACTGTACTCCACTGTACTCTATCTCTACTGTACTCCACTGTACTCTACCTCTACTGTGCTCTACTGTTCTCTACCTCTACTTTGCTCTACTGTACTCCACCTCTACTGTGCTCCACTGTACCCTACCTCTACTGTGCTCCACTGTACTCTACCTCTACTCTGCTCCACTGTACTCTACCTCTACTCTGCTCCACTGTATCCACTGTACTCTACCTCTACTGTGCTCCACTGTACTCTACCTCTACTGTGCTCCACTGTACTCTACCTATACTGTACTCTACTGTACTCCACCTCTAATGAGCTCCACTGTACTCTGGCTCTACTGTACTCCACTGTACTTTACCTCTACTGTACTCCACTGTACTCTACCTCTACTGTGCTCCACTGTACTCTATTTCTACTGTACTCCTCTGTACTCTACCTCTACTGTGCTCCACTGTACTCTATCTGTAATGTACTCTAGTGTACTCTATCTCTACTGTGATCCACTGTACTCTACCTCTGCTGTGCTCCACTGTACTCTATCTCTACTGTACTCCACTGTACTCTACTGTTCTCTACCTCTACTGTACTCTACTGTGCTCCACTGTACTCCACTTTAGTCTACCTCTACTGTGCTCCACTGTACTCTACCTCTACTCTGCTCCACTATACTCTACCTCTACTGTGCTCCACTGTACTCTACCTCTACTGTGCTCCACTGTACTCTACCTCTACTGTACTCCACCTCTAATGAGCTCCACTGTACTCTGGCTCTACTGTACTCCACTGCACTTTACCTCTACTGTACTCCACTGTACTCTACCTCTACTGTGCTCCACTGTACTCTATTTCTACTGTACTCCTCTGTACTCTACCTCTACTGTGCTCCACTGTACTCTATCTGTAATGTACTCTACTGTACTCTATCTCTACTGTGATCCACTGTACTCTACCTCTGCTGTGCTCCGCTGTACTCTATCTCTACTGTACTCCACTGTACTCTACTGTTCTCTACCTCTACTGTACTCTACTGTGCTCCACTGTACTCCACTGTAGTCTACCTCTACTGTGCTCCACTGTACTCTACCTCTACTGTGCTCCACTATACTCTACCTCTACTGTGCTCCACTGTACTCTACCTCTACTGTCCTCCACTGTACTCTACCTCTACTGTGCTCCACTGTACTCTCTCTCTACTGTACTCTACCTCTACTGTACTCTACTGTACTCCACCTCTAATGTGCTCCACTGTACTCTACCTCTACTGTACTCTACCTCTACTGTACTCCACTGTACTCTACCTCTACTGTGCTCTACTGTACTCTATCTCTACTGTGCTCCACTGTACTCTACCTCTACTGTGCTCCACTGTACTCTACCTTTACTGTACTTCACTGTCCTCTATCTCTACTGTACTCCACTGTACTCTACCTCTATTGTCCTCCACTGTACTCTATCTCTACTGTACTCTACTGTACTATATCTCTACTGTACTCCACTGTACTCTATCTCTACTGTACTCCACTGTACTCTACCTCCACTGTACTCTACCTCTACCGTACTCCACTGTACTCTATCTCTACTGTACTCCACTGTACTCTACCTCTACTGTACTCTACTGTTCTCTACCTCTACTGTGCTCTACTGTACTTTACTCTACTGTACTCCACTGTAATCTATCTCTACTGTGATCCACTGTACTCTACCTCTACTGTACTCCACTGTACTCTATCTCTACTGTGATCCACTGTACTCTATCTCTATTGAGCTCCACTGTACTCTATCTCTACTGTGCTCCACTGTACTCTATCTCTACTGTGCTCCACTCTACTCTACCTCTACTGTGCTCCACTGTATCCTACCTCTACTGTACTCCACTGTACTCTCTCTCTACTGTGCTCCACTGTACTCTATCTCTACTGTACTCAGCTGTACTCTACCTCTACTGTGCTCTACTGTTCTCTACCTCTACTGTGCTCTACTCTACTCCACCTCTACTGTGCTCCACTGTACCCTACCTCTCCTGTGCTCCACCGTACTCTACCTCTACTGTGCTCCACTGTACTCTACCTCTACTGTACTCCACTGTACTCTATCTCTACTGTACTCCACTGTACTCAACCTCTACTGTACTCCACTGTACTCTATCTCTACTGTACTCCACTCTAATCTACCTCTACTGTCCTCCACTGTACTCTACCTCTACTATGCTCCACTGTACTCTCTCTCTACTGTACTCTACCTCTACTGTACTCTACTGTACTCCACCTCTAATGTGCTCCACTGTACTCTACCTCTACTGTACTCTACCTCTACTGTCCTCCACTGTACTCTACCTCTACTGTGCTCCACTGTGCTCTCTCTCTACTGTACTCTACCTCTACTGTACTCTACTGTGCTCCACTGTACTCCACTGTAGTCTACCTCTACTGTGCTCCACTGTACTCTACCTCTACTGTGCTCCACTATACTCTACCTCAACTGTGCTCCACTGTACTCTACCTCTACTGTCCTCCACTGTACTCTATCTCTACTGTGCTCCACTGTACTCTCTCTCTACTGTACTCTACCTCTACTGTACTCTACTGTACTCCACCTCTAATGTGCTCCACTGTACTCTACCTCTACTGTACTCTACCTCTACTGTACTCCACTGTACTCTACCTCTAATGTACTCCACTGTACTCTATCTCTACTGTGCTCCACTGTACTCTATTTCTACTGTGCTCCACTGTACTCTATCTCTACTGTACTCCACTGTACTCTATCTCTACTGTACTTCACTATCCTTTATCTCTAATGTACTCCACTGTACTCTACCTCTATTGTGCTCCATTGTACTCTATCT
Source organism: Tiaroga cobitis (assembly GCA_030578255.1). Lineage (NCBI taxonomy): Eukaryota > Metazoa > Chordata > Actinopteri > Cypriniformes > Leuciscidae > Tiaroga > Tiaroga cobitis. The sequence continues at coordinate 31,517,807 of CM060611.1, read as the reverse complement.
CTACTGTACTCTACTGTACTCTATCTCTACTTTACTCCACTGTACTCTATCTCTACTGTACTCCACTGTACTCTACCTCTACTGTGCTCCACTGTACTCTACCTCTACCGTACTCCACTGTACTCTATCTCTACTGTACTCCACTGTACTCTACCTCTACTGTACTCTACTGTTCTCTACCTCTACTGTGCTCTACTCTACTCTACTGTACTCCACTCTACTCTATCTCTACTGTGATCCACTGTACTCTACCTCTACTGTACTCTACTGTACTCTATCTCTACTGTACTCCACTGTACTCTACCTCCACTGTACTCTACCTCTACCGTACTCCACTGTACTCTATCTCTACTGTACTCCACTGTACTCTACCTCTACTGTGCTCCACTGTACTCTACCTCTACTCTGCTCCACTGTACTCTATCTCTACTGTGCTCCACTCTACTCTACCTCTACTGTGCTCCACTGTATACTACCTCTACTGTACTCCACTGTACTATATCTCTACTGTGCTCCACTGTACTCTATCTCTACTGTACTCCACTGTACTCTACCTCTACTGTGCTCCACTGTATCCTACCTCTACTGTACTCCACTGTACTCTATCTCTACTGTGCTCCACTGTACTCTATCTCTATTGTACTCCACTGTACTCTACCTCTACTGTGCTCTACTGTTCTCTACCTCTACTGTGCTCTACTGTACTCCACCTCTACTGTTCTCCACTGTACCCTACCTCTATTGTGCTCCACTGTACTCTACCTCTACTGTGCTCCACTGTACTCTACCTCTACTGTACTCCACTGTATTCTATCTCTACTGTGCTCCACTGTACTCTACCTCTACTGTGCTCAACTGTACTCTACTGTACTCCACTGTACTCTACCTCTCCTGTGCTCCACCGTACTCTACCTCTACTGTGCTCCACTGTACTCTACCTCTACTGTACTCCACTGTACTCTATCTCTACTGTACTCCACTGTACTCAACCTCTACTGTACTCCACTGTACTCTATCTCTACTGTACTCCACTCTAATCTACCTCTACTGTCCTCCACTGTACTCTACCTCTACTATGCTCCACTGTACTCTCTCTCTACTGTACTCTACCTCTACTGTACTCTACTGTACTCCACCTCTAATGTGCTCCACTGTACTCTACCTCTACTGTACTCTACCTCTACTGTCCTCCACTGTACTCTACCTCTACTGTGCTCCACTGTGCTCTCTCTCTACTGTACTCTACCTCTACTGTACTCTACTGTGCTCCACTGTACTCCACTGTAGTCTACCTCTACTGTGCTCCACTGTACTCTACCTCTACTGTGCTCCACTATACTCTACCTCAACTGTGCTCCACTGTACTCTACCTCTACTGTCCTCCACTGTACTCTATCTCTACTGTGCTCCACTGTACTCTCTCTCTACTGTACTCTACCTCTACTGTACTCTACTGTACTCCACCTCTAATGTGCTCCACTGTACTCTACCTCTACTGTACTCTACCTCTACTGTACTCCACTGTACTCTACCTCTAATGTACTCCACTGTACTCTATCTCTACTGTGCTCCACTGTACTCTATTTCTACTGTGCTCCACTGTACTCTATCTCTACTGTACTCCACTGTACTCTATCTCTACTGTACTTCACTATCCTTTATCTCTAATGTACTCCACTGTACTCTACCTCTATTGTGCTCCATTGTACTCTATCTCTACTGTACTCTACTGTACTCTATCTCTACTTTACTCCACTGTACTCTATCTCTACTGTACTCCACTGTACTCTACCTCTACTGTGCTCCACTGTACTCTACCTCTACCGTACTCCACTGTACTCTATCTCTACTGTACTCCACTGTACTCTACCTCTACTGTACTCTACTGTTCTCTACCTCTACTGTGCTCTACTCTACTCTACTGTACTCCACTCTACTCTATCTCTACTGTGATCCACTGTACTCTACCTCTACTGTACTCTACTGTACTCTATCTCTACTGTACTCCACTGTACTCTACCTCCACTGTACTCTACCTCTACCGTACTCCACTGTACTCTATCTCTACTGTACTCCACTGTACTCTACCTCTACTGTGCTCCACTGTACTCTACCTCTACTCTGCTCCACTGTACTCTATCTCTACTGTGCTCCACTCTACTCTACCTCTACTGTGCTCCACTGTATACTACCTCTACTGTACTCCACTGTACTATATCTCTACTGTGCTCCACTGTACTCTATCTCTACTGTACTCCACTGTACTCTACCTCTACTGTGCTCCACTGTATCCTACCTCTACTGTACTCCACTGTACTCTATCTCTACTGTGCTCCACTGTACTCTATCTCTATTGTACTCCACTGTACTCTACCTCTACTGTGCTCTACTGTTCTCTACCTCTACAGTGCTCTACTGTACTCCACCTCTACTGTTCTCCACTGTACCCTACCTCTATTGTGCTCCACTGTACTCTACCTCTACTGTGCTCCACTGTACTCTACCTCTACTGTACTCCACTGTATTCTATCTCTACTGTGCTCCACTGTACTCTACCTCTACTGTGCTCAACTGTACTCTACTGTACTCCACTGTACTCTACCTCTACTGTACTCCACTGTACTCTATCTCTACTGTACTCCACTGTACTCTACCTCTACTGTACTCCACTGTACTCTATCTCTACTGTGCTCTACTGTACTCTACCTCTACTGTGCCCAACTGTACTGTACTCTACTCCACTGTACTCTACCTCTACTGTACTCCACTGTACTCTACATCTACTGTACTCCACTTTACTCTACCTCTACTGTACTCAACTGTACTCTATCTCTACTGTGCTCCACTGTTCTCTACCTCTATTGTACTCCACTGTACTCTATCTCTACTGTACTCCACTGTACTCTACCTATACTGTACTCTACTGTTCTCTTCCTCTACTGTACTCCACTGTACTCTATCTCTACTGTGATCCACTGTACTCTACCTCTACTGTACTCCACTGTACTCTATCTCTACTCCACTCCACTGTACTCTACCTCTACTGTACTCTACTGTTCTCTACCTCTACTGTGCTCTACTGTACTCTTCTCTACTGTACTCCACTGTACTCTATCTCTACTGTGATCCACTGTACTGTACCTCTACTGTACTCCACTGTACTCTATCTCTACTGTGATCCACTGTACTCTATCTCTACTGTGCTCCACTGTACTCTACCTCTACTATGCTCCACTGTACTCTATCTGTACTGTGCTCCACTCTACTCTACCTCTACTGTGCTCCACTGTACTCTACCTCTACTGTACTCCACTGTACTCTCTCTCTACTGTGCTCCACTGTACTCTATCTCTACTGTACTCAGCTGTACTCTACCTCTACTGTGCTCTACTGTTCTCTACCTCTACTGTGCTCTACTCTACTCCACCTCTACTGTGCTCCACTGTACCCTACCTCTCCTGTGCTCCACCGTACTCTACCTCTACTGTGCTCCACTGTACTCTACCTCTACTGTACTCCACTGTACTCTATCTCTACTGTACTCCACTGTACTCAACCTCTACTGTACTCCACTGTACTCTATCTCTACTGTACTCCACTCTAATCTACCTCTACTGTCCTCCACTGTACTCTACCTCTACTATGCTCCACTGTACTCTCTCTCTACTGTACTCTACCTCTACTGTACTCTACTGTACTCCACCTCTAATGTGCTCCACTGTACTCTACCTCTACTGTACTCTACCTCTACTGTCCTCCACTGTACTCTACCTCTACTGTGCTCCACTGTGCTCTCTCTCTACTGTACTCTACCTCTACTGTACTCTACTGTGCTCCACTGTACTCCACTGTAGTCTACCTCTACTGTGCTCCACTGTACTCTACCTCTACTGTGCTCCACTATACTCTACCTCAACTGTGCTCCACTGTACTCTACCTCTACTGTCCTCCACTGTACTCTATCTCTACTGTGCTCCACTGTACTCTCTCTCTACTGTACTCTACCTCTACTGTACTCTACTGTACTCCACCTCTAATGTGCTCCACTGTACTCTACCTCTACTGTACTCTACCTCTACTGTACTCCACTGTACTCTACCTCTAATGTACTCCACTGTACTCTATCTCTACTGTGCTCCACTGTACTCTATTTCTACTGTGCTCCACTGTACTCTATCTCTACTGTACTCCACTGTACTCTATCTCTACTGTACTTCACTATCCTTTATCTCTAATGTACTCCACTGTACTCTACCTCTATTGTGCTCCATTGTACTCTATCTCTACTGTACTCTACTGTACTCTATCTCTACTTTACTCCACTGTACTCTATCTCTACTGTACTCCACTGTACTCTACCTCTACTGTACTCTACTGTACTCTATCTCTACTGTACTCCACTGTACTCTACCTCTACTGTACTCCACTGTACTCTACCTCTACTGTACTCTACTGTTCTCTACCTCTACTCGGCTCTACTGTACTCTACTTCTACTGTACTCCACTGTACTCTATCTCTACTGTGCTCCACTGTACTCTACCTCTACTGTGCTCAACTGTACTCTACTGTACTCCACTGTACTCTACCTCTACTGTACTCCACTGTACTCTATCTCTACTGTACTCCACTGTACTCTACCTCTACTGTGCCCCACTGTACTCTACCTCTACCGTACTCCACTGTACTCTATCTCTACTGTACTCCACTGTACTCTACCTCAACTGTACTCTACTTTTCTCTACCTCTACTGTGCTCCACTCTACTCTACTGTACTCCACTGTACTCTATCTCTACTGTGATCCACTGTACTCTACCTCTACTGTACTCTACTGTACTCTATCTCTACTGTGATCTACTGTACTCTATCTCTACTGTGCTCCACTGTACTCTACCTCTACTGTGCTCCACTGTACTCTATCTCTACTGTGCTCCACTCTACTCTACCTCTACTGTGCTCCACTGTATCCTACCTCTACTGTACTCCACTGTACTCTATCTCTACTGTGCTCCACTGTACTCTATCTCTACTGTACTCCACTGTACTCTACCTCTACTGTGCTCTACTGTTCTCTACCTCTACTGTGCTCTACTGTACTCCACCTCTACTGTTCTCCAATGTACCCTACCTCTATTGTGCTCCACTGTACTCTACCTCTACTGTACTCCACTGTATTCTATCTCTACTGTGCTCCACTGTACTCTACCTATACTGTGCTCAACTGTACTCTACTGTACTCCACTGTACTCTACCTCTACTGTACTCCACTGTACTCTATCTCTACTGTACTCCACTGTACTCTACCTCTACTGTACTCCACTGTACTCTATATCTACTGTGCTCCACTGTACTCTACCTCTACTGTGCCCAACTGTACTGTACTCTACCTCTACTGTACTCCACTGTACTCTACCTCTACTGTACTCAACTGTACTCTATCTCTACTGTGCTCCACTGTACTCTACCTCTACTGTACTCCACTGTACTCTATCTCTACTGTACTCCACTGTATTCTACCTATACTGTACTCTACTGTTCTCTTCCTCTACTGTACTCCACTGTACTCTATCTCTACTGTGATCCACTGTACTCTACCTCTACTGTACTCCACTGTACTCTATCTCTACTATACTCCACTGTACTCTACCTATACTGTACTCTACTGTTCTCTTCCTCTACTGTACTCCACTGTACTCTATCTCTACTGTGATCCACTGTACTCTACCTCTACTGTACTCCACTGTACTCTATCTCTACTCTACTCCACTGTACTCTACCTCTACTGTACTCTACTGTTCTCTACCTCTACTGTGCTCTACTGTACTCTTCTCTACTGTACTCCACTGTACTCTATCTCTACTGTGATCCACTGTACTCTTCCTCTACTGTACTCCACTGTACTCTATCTCTACTGTGATCCACTGTACTCTACCTCTACTGTGCTCCACTGTACTCTACCTCTACCGTACTCCACTGTACTCTATCTCTACTGTACTCCACTGTACTCTACCTCAACTGTACTCTACTGTTCTCTACCTCTACTGTGCTCCACTCTACTCTACTGTACTCCACTGTACTCTATCTCTACTGTGATCCACTGTACTCTACCTCTACTGTACTCTACTGTACTCTATCTCTACTGTGATCTACTGTACTCTATCTCTACTGTGCTCCACTGTACTCTACCTCTACTGTGCTCCACTGTACTCTATCTCTACTGTGCTCCACTCTACTCTACCTCTACTGTGCTCCACTGTATCCTACCTCTACTGTACTCCACTGTACTCTACCTCTACTGTGCTCTACTGTTCTCTACCTCTACTGTGCTCTACTGTACTCCACCTCTACTGTTCTCCACTGTACCCTACCTCTATTGTGCTCCACTGTACTCTACCTCTAAGGTGCTCCACTGTACTCTACCTCTACTGTACTCCACTGTATTCTATCTCTACTGTGCTCCACTGTACTCTACCTCTACTGTGCTCAACTGTACTCTACTGTACTCCACTGTACTCTACCTCTACTGTACTCCACTGTACTCTATCTCTACTGTACTCCACTGTACTCTACCTCTACTGTACTCCACTGTACTCTATCTCTACTGTGCTCTACTGTACTCTACCTCTACTGTGCCCAACTGTACTGTACTCTACTCCACTGTACTCTACCTCTACTGTACTCCACTGTACTCTACATCTACTGTACTCCACTTTACTCTACCTCTACTGTACTCAACTGTACTCTATCTCTACTGTGCTCCACTGTTCTCTACCTCTATTGTACTCCACTGTACTCTATCTCTACTGTACTCCACTGTACTCTACCTATACTGTACTCTACTGTTCTCTTCCTCTACTGTACTCCACTGTACTCTATCTCTACTGTGATCCACTGTACTCTACCTCTACTGTACTCCACTGTACTCTATCTCTACTCCACTCCACTGTACTCTACCTCTACTGTACTCTACTGTTCTCTACCTCTACTGTGCTCTACTGTACTCTTCTCTACTGTACTCCACTGTACTCTATCTCTACTGTGATCCACTGTACTCTACCTCTACTGTACTCCACTGTACTCTATCTCTACTGTGATCCACTGTACTCTATCTCTACTGTGCTCCACTGTACTCTACCTCTACTATGCTCCACTGTACTCTATCTGTACTGTGCTCCACTCTACTCTACCTCTACTGTGCTCCACTGTACTCTACCTCTACTGTACTCCACTCTACTCTATCTCTACTGTGCTCCACTGTACTCTATCTCTACTGTACTCCACTGTACTCTACCTCTACTGTGCTCTACTGTTCTCTACTTCTACTGTGCTCTACTGTACTCCACCTCTACTGTGCTCCACTGTACCCTACCTCTACTGTGCTCCACTGTACTCTACCTCTACTGTGCTCCACTGTACTCTACCTCTACTGTGCTCTACTGTACTCTACCTCTACTGTGCTCCACTGTACTCTACCTCTACTGTGCTCCACTGTACTCTATCTCTACTGTGCTCCACTGTACTCTATTTCTACTGTACTTCTCTGTACTCTACCTCTACTGTGCTCCACTGTACTCTACCTCTACTGTACTCTACCTCTACTGTACTCCACTGTACTCTACCTCTAATGTACTCCACTGTACTCTATCTCTACTGTGCTCCACTGTACTCTATTTCTACTGTGCTCCACTGTACTCTATCTCTACTGTACTCCACTGTACTCTATCTCTACTGTACTTCACTATCCTTTATCTCTAATGTACTCCACTGTACTCTACCTCTATTGTGCTCCATTGTACTCTATCTCTACTGTACTCTACTGTACTCTATCTCTACTTTACTCCACTGTACTCTATCTCTACTGTACTCCACTGTACTCTACCTCTACTGTGCTCCACTGTACTCTACCTCTACCGTACTCCACTGTACTCTATCTCTACTGTACTCCACTGTACTCTACCTCTACTGTACTCTACTGTTCTCTACCTCTACTGTGCTCTACTCTACTCTACTGTACTCCACTCTACTCTATCTCTACTGTGATCCACTGTACTCTACCTCTACTGTACTCTACTGTACTCTATCTCTACTGTACTCCACTGTACTCTACCTCCACTGTACTCTACCTCTACCGTACTCCACTGTACTCTATCTCTACTGTACTCCACTGTACTCTACCTCTACTGTGCTCCACTGTACTCTACCTCTACTCTGCTCCACTGTACTCTATCTCTACTGTGCTCCACTCTACTCTACCTCTACTGTGCTCCACTGTATACTACCTCTACTGTACTCCACTGTACTATATCTCTACTGTGCTCCACTGTACTCTATCTCTACTGTACTCCACTGTACTCTACCTCTACTGTGCTCCACTGTATCCTACCTCTACTGTACTCCACTGTACTCTATCTCTACTGTGCTCCACTGTACTCTATCTCTATTGTACTCCACTGTACTCTACCTCTACTGTGCTCTACTGTTCTCTACCTCTACTGTGCTCTACTGTACTCCACCTCTACTGTTCTCCACTGTACCCTACCTCTATTGTGCTCCACTGTACTCTACCTCTACTGTGCTCCACTGTACTCTACCTCTACTGTACTCCACTGTATTCTATCTCTACTGTGCTCCACTGTACTCTACCTCTACTGTGCTCAACTGTACTCTACTGTACTCCACTGTACTCTACCTCTACTGTACTCCACTGTACTCTATCTCTACTGTACTCCACTGTACTCTACCTCTACTGTACTCCACTGTACTCTATCTCTACTGTGCTCTACTGTACTCTACCTCTACTGTGCCCAACTGTACTGTACTCTACTCCACTGTACTCTACCTCTACTGTACTCCACTGTACTCTACATCTACTGTACTCCACTTTACTCTACCTCTACTGTACTCAACTGTACTCTATCTCTACTGTGCTCCACTGTTCTCTACCTCTATTGTACTCCACTGTACTCTATCTCTACTGTACTCCACTGTACTCTACCTATACTGTACTCTACTGTTCTCTTCCTCTACTGTACTCCACTGTACTCTATCTCTACTGTGATCCACTGTACTCTACCTCTACTGTACTCCACTGTACTCTATCTCTACTCCACTCCACTGTACTCTACCTCTACTGTACTCTACTGTTCTCTACCTCTACTGTGCTCTACTGTACTCTTCTCTACTGTACTCCACTGTACTCTATCTCTACTGTGATCCACTGTACTGTACCTCTACTGTACTCCACTGTACTCTATCTCTACTGTGATCCACTGTACTCTATCTCTACTGTGCTCCACTGTACTCTACCTCTACTATGCTCCACTGTACTCTATCTGTACTGTGCTCCACTCTACTCTACCTCTACTGTGCTCCACTGTACTCTACCTCTACTGTACTCCACTGTACTCTCTCTCTACTGTGCTCCACTGTACTCTATCTCTACTGTACTCAGCTGTACTCTACCTCTACTGTGCTCTACTGTTCTCTACCTCTACTGTGCTCTACTCTACTCCACCTCTACTGTGCTCCACTGTACCCTACCTCTCCTGTGCTCCACCGTACTCTACCTCTACTGTGCTCCACTGTACTCTACCTCTACTGTACTCCACTGTACTCTATCTCTACTGTACTCCACTGTACTCAACCTCTACTGTACTCCACTGTACTCTATCTCTACTGTACTCCACTCTAATCTACCTCTACTGTCCTCCACTGTACTCTACCTCTACTATGCTCCACTGTACTCTCTCTCTACTGTACTCTACCTCTACTGTACTCTACTGTACTCCACCTCTAATGTGCTCCACTGTACTCTACCTCTACTGTACTCTACCTCTACTGTCCTCCACTGTACTCTACCTCTACTGTGCTCCACTGTGCTCTCTCTCTACTGTACTCTACCTCTACTGTACTCTACTGTGCTCCACTGTACTCCACTGTAGTCTACCTCTACTGTGCTCCACTGTACTCTACCTCTACTGTGCTCCACTATACTCTACCTCAACTGTGCTCCACTGTACTCTACCTCTACTGTCCTCCACTGTACTCTATCTCTACTGTGCTCCACTGTACTCTCTCTCTACTGTACTCTACCTCTACTGTACTCTACTGTACTCCACCTCTAATGTGCTCCACTGTACTCTACCTCTACTGTACTCTACCTCTACTGTACTCCACTGTACTCTACCTCTAATGTACTCCACTGTACTCTATCTCTACTGTGCTCCACTGTACTCTATTTCTACTGTGCTCCACTGTACTCTATCTCTACTGTACTCCACTGTACTCTATCTCTACTGTACTTCACTATCCTTTATCTCTAATGTACTCCACTGTACTCTACCTCTATTGTGCTCCATTGTACTCTATCTCTACTGTACTCTACTGTACTCTATCTCTACTTTACTCCACTGTACTCTATCTCTACTGTACTCCACTGTACTCTACCTCTACTGTACTCTACTGTACTCTATCTCTACTGTACTCCACTGTACTCTACCTCTACTGTACTCCACTGTACTCTACCTCTACTGTACTCTACTGTTCTCTACCTCTACTCGGCTCTACTGTACTCTACTTCTACTGTACTCCACTGTACTCTATCTCTACTGTGCTCCACTGTACTCTACCTCTACTGTGCTCAACTGTACTCTACTGTACTCCACTGTACTCTACCTCTACTGTACTCCACTGTACTCTATCTCTACTGTACTCCACTGTACTCTACCTCTACTGTGCCCCACTGTACTCTACCTCTACCGTACTCCACTGTACTCTATCTCTACTGTACTCCACTGTACTCTACCTCAACTGTACTCTACTTTTCTCTACCTCTACTGTGCTCCACTCTACTCTACTGTACTCCACTGTACTCTATCTCTACTGTGATCCACTGTACTCTACCTCTACTGTACTCTACTGTACTCTATCTCTACTGTGATCTACTGTACTCTATCTCTACTGTGCTCCACTGTACTCTACCTCTACTGTGCTCCACTGTACTCTATCTCTACTGTGCTCCACTCTACTCTACCTCTACTGTGCTCCACTGTATCCTACCTCTACTGTACTCCACTGTACTCTATCTCTACTGTGCTCCACTGTACTCTATCTCTACTGTACTCCACTGTACTCTACCTCTACTGTGCTCTACTGTTCTCTACCTCTACTGTGCTCTACTGTACTCCACCTCTACTGTTCTCCAATGTACCCTACCTCTATTGTGCTCCACTGTACTCTACCTCTACTGTACTCCACTGTATTCTATCTCTACTGTGCTCCACTGTACTCTACCTCTACTGTGCTCAACTGTACTCTACTGTACTCCACTGTACTCTACCTCTACTGTACTCCACTGTACTCTATCTCTACTGTACTCCACTGTACTCTACCTCTACTGTACTCCACTGTACTCTATATCTACTGTGCTCCACTGTACTCTACCTCTACTGTGCCCAACTGTACTGTACTCTACCTCTACTGTACTCCACTGTACTCTACCTCTACTGTACTCAACTGTACTCTATCTCTACTGTGCTCCACTGTACTCTACCTCTACTGTACTCCACTGTACTCTATCTCTACTGTACTCCACTGTATTCTACCTATACTGTACTCTACTGTTCTCTTCCTCTACTGTACTCCACTGTACTCTATCTCTACTGTGATCCACTGTACTCTACCTCTACTGTACTCCACTGTACTCTATCTCTACTATACTCCACTGTACTCTACCTATACTGTACTCTACTGTTCTCTTCCTCTACTGTACTCCACTGTACTCTATCTCTACTGTGATCCACTGTACTCTACCTCTACTGTACTCCACTGTACTCTATCTCTACTCTACTCCACTGTACTCTACCTCTACTGTACTCTACTGTTCTCTACCTCTACTGTGCTCTACTGTACTCTTCTCTACTGTACTCCACTGTACTCTATCTCTACTGTGATCCACTGTACTCTTCCTCTACTGTACTCCACTGTACTCTATCTCTACTGTGATCCACTGTACTCTACCTCTACTGTGCTCCACTGTACTCTACCTCTACCGTACTCCACTGTACTCTATCTCTACTGTACTCCACTGTACTCTACCTCAACTGTACTCTACTGTTCTCTACCTCTACTGTGCTCCACTCTACTCTACTGTACTCCACTGTACTCTATCTCTACTGTGATCCACTGTACTCTACCTCTACTGTACTCTACTGTACTCTATCTCTACTGTGATCTACTGTACTCTATCTCTACTGTGCTCCACTGTACTCTACCTCTACTGTGCTCCACTGTACTCTATCTCTACTGTGCTCCACTCTACTCTACCTCTACTGTGCTCCACTGTATCCTACCTCTACTGTACTCCACTGTACTCTATCTCTACTGTGCTCCACTGTACTCTATCTCTACTGTACTCCACTGTACTCTACCTCTACTGTGCTCTACTGTTCTCTACCTCTACTGTGCTCTACTGTACTCCACCTCTACTGTTCTCCACTGTACCCTACCTCTATTGTGCTCCACTGTACTCTACCTCTACCGTACTCCACTGTACTCTATCTCTACTGTACTCCACTGTACTCTACCTCTACTGTACTCTACTGTTCTCTACCTCTAATGTGCTCTACTCTACTCTACTGTACTCCACTGTACTCTATCTCTACTGTGATCCACTGTACTCTACCTCTACTGTACTCTACTGTACTCTATCTCTACTGTGATCTACTGTACTCTATCTCTACTGTGCTCCACTGTACTCTACCTCTACTCTGCTCCACTGTACTCTATCTCTACTGTGCTCCACTCTACTCTACCTCTACTGTGCTCCACTGTATACTACCTCTACTGTACTCCACTGTACTCTATCTCTACTGTGCTCCACTGTACTCTATCTCTACTGTACTCCACTGTACTCTACCTCTACTGTGCTCCACTGTATCCTACCTCTACTGTACTCCACTGTACTCTATCTCTACTGTGCTCCACTGTACTCTATCTCTACTGTACTCCACTGTACTCTACCTCTACTGTGCTCTACTGTTCTCTACCTCTACTGTGCTCTACTGTACTCCACCTCTACTGTTCTCCACTGTACCCTACCTCTATTGTGCTCCACTGTACTCTACCTCTAAGGTGCTCCACTGTACTCTACCTCTACTGTACTCCACTGTATTCTATCTCTACTGTGCTCCACTGTACTCTACCTCTACTGTGCTCAACTGTACTCTACTGTACTCCACTGTACTCTACCTCTACTGTACTCCACTGTACTCTATCTCTACTGTACTCCACTGTACTCTACCTCTACTGTACTCCACTGTACTCTATCTCTACTGTGCTCTACTGTACTCTACCTCTACTGTGCCCAACTGTACTGTACTCTACTCCACTGTACTCTACCTCTACTGTACTCCACTGTACTCTACATCTACTGTACTCCACTTTACTCTACCTCTACTGTACTCAACTGTACTCTATCTCTACTGTGCTCCACTGTTCTCTACCTCTATTGTACTCCACTGTACTCTATCTCTACTGTACTCCACTGTACTCTACCTATACTGTACTCTACTGTTCTCTTCCTCTACTGTACTCCACTGTACTCTATCTCTACTGTGATCCACTGTACTCTACCTCTACTGTACTCCACTGTACTCTATCTCTACTCCACTCCACTGTACTCTACCTCTACTGTACTCTACTGTTCTCTACCTCTACTGTGCTCTACTGTACTCTTCTCTACTGTACTCCACTGTACTCTATCTCTACTGTGATCCACTGTACTCTACCTCTACTGTACTCCACTGTACTCTATCTCTACTGTGATCCACTGTACTCTATCTCTACTGTGCTCCACTGTACTCTACCTCTACTATGCTCCACTGTACTCTATCTGTACTGTGCTCCACTCTACTCTACCTCTACTGTGCTCCACTGTACTCTACCTCTACTGTACTCCACTCTACTCTATCTCTACTGTGCTCCACTGTACTCTATCTCTACTGTACTCCACTGTACTCTACCTCTACTGTGCTCTACTGTTCTCTACTTCTACTGTGCTCTACTGTACTCCACCTCTACTGTGCTCCACTGTACCCTACCTCTACTGTGCTCCACTGTACTCTACCTCTACTGTGCTCCACTGTACTCTACCTCTACTGTGCTCTACTGTACTCTACCTCTACTGTGCTCCACTGTACTCTACCTCTACTGTGCTCCACTGTACTCTATCTCTACTGTGCTCCACTGTACTCTATTTCTACTGTACTTCTCTGTACTCTACCTCTACTGTGCTCCACTGTACTCTACCTCTACTGTGCTCCACTGTACTCTATCTGTAATGTACTCTACTGTTCTCTACCTCTACTCGGCTCTACTGTACTCTACTCTACTGTACTACACTGTACTCTATCTCTACTGTGATCCACTTTACTCTACTTCTACTGTACTCCACTGTAATCTATCTCTACTGTATCCACTGTACTCTATCTCTACTGTGCTCCACTGTACTCTACCTCTACTGTGCTCCACTGTACTCTACCTCTACCGTACTCCACTGTACTCTATCTCTACTGTACTCCACTGTACTCTACCTCAACTGTACTCTACTGTTCTCTACCTCTACTGTGCTCTACTCTACTCTACTGTACTCCACTGTACTCTATCTCTACTGTGATCCACTGTACTCTACCTCTACTGTACTCTACTGTACTCTATCTCTACTGTGATCTACTGTACTCTATCTCTACTGTGCTCCACTGTACTCTACCTCTACTGTGCTCCACTGTACTCTTCTCTACTGTACTCCACTGTACTCTATATCTACTGTGATCCACTGTACTCTACCTCTACTGTACTCCACTGTACTCTATCTCTACTGTGATCCACTGTACTCTACTGTACTCCACTGTACTCTACCTCTACTGTACTCCACTGTACTCTATCTCTACTGTACTCCACTGTACTCAACCTCTACTGTACTCCACTGTACTCAACCTCTACCCAGATAGCACAAGTCTATTTGATGTGATATTTACATCTGGAAGACGTATTTTAAAGAGTGTTTGCTCATCTGCAAGACGTCTATTGGACGTTTCCTGTCAGATGTCAAATAGACGTTTAGAAGATGTCAGTTTAACATGCATTCTAAATCATTACATCTTAAAGACATCTTCTAAACGTCTATTTGACATCTGACAGGAAACGTCCAATAGACGTCTTGCAGATGAGCAAACACTCTTTAAAATACGTCTTCCAGATGTAAATATCACATCAAATAGACTTGTGCTATCTGGGTACTGTACTCCACTGTACTCTATCTCTACTGTACTCCACTCTAATCTACCTCTACTGTCCTCCACTGTACTCTACCTCTACTGTGCTCCACTGTACTCTCTCTCTACTGTACTCTACCTCTACTGTACTCTACTGTACTCCACCTCTAATGTGCTCCACTGTACTCTACCTCTACTGTCCTCCACTGTACTCTACCTCTACTGTGCTCCACTGTACTCTCTCTCTACTGTGCTCTACCTCTACTGTACTCTACTGTGCTCCACTGTACTCCACTGTAGTCTACCTCTACTGTGCTCCACTGTACTCTACCTCTACTGTGCTCCACTATACTCTACCTCAACTGTGCTCCACTGTACTCTACCTCTACTGTGCTCCACTGTACTCTCTCTCTACTGTACTCTACCTCTACTGTACTCTACTGTACTCCACCTCTAATGTGCTCCACTGTACTCTACCTCTACTGTACTCTACCTCTACTGTACTCCACTGTACTCTACCTCTAATGTGCTCCACTGTACTCTATCTCTACTGTGCTCCACTGTACTCTATTTCTACTGTGCTCCACTGTACTCTATCTCTACTGTACTCCACTGTACTCTATCTCTACTGTACTTCACTATCCTTTATCTCTAATGTACTCCACTGTACTCTACCTCTATTGTGCTCCATTGTACTCTATCTCTACTGTACTCTACTGTACTCTATCTCTAATTTACTCCACTGTACTCTATCTCTACTGTACTCCACTGTACTCTACCTCTACTGTGCTCCACTGTACTCTACCTCTACCGTACTCCACTGTACTCTATCTCTACTGTACTCCACTGTACTCTACCTCTACTGTACTCTACTGTTCTCTACCTCTACTGTGCTCTACTCTACTCTACTGTACTCCACTGTACTCTATCTCTACTGTGATCCACTGTACTCTACCTCTACTGTACTCTACTGTACTCTATCTCTACTGTGATCTACTGTACTCTATCTCTACTGTGCTCCACTGTACTCTACCTCTACTGTGCTCCACTGTACTCTATCTCTACTGTGCTCCACTCTACTCTACCTCTACTGTGCTCCACTGTATCCTACCTCTACTGTACTCCACTGTACTCTATCTCTACTGTGCTCCACTGTACTCTATCTCTACTGTACTCCACTGTACTCTACCTCTACTGTGCTCCACTGTATCCTACCTCTACTGTACTCCACTGTACTCTATCTCTACTGTGCTCCACTGTACTCTATCTCTACTGTACTCCACTGTACTCTACCTCTACTGTGCTCTACTGTTCTCTACCTCTACTGTGCTCTACTGTACTCCACCTCTACTGTTCTCCACTGTACCCTACCTCTATTCTGCTCCACTGTACTCTACCTCTACTGTGCTCCACTGTACTCTACCTCTACTGTACTCCACTGTATTCTATCTCTACTGTGCTCCACTGTACTCTACCTCTACTGTGCTCAACTGTACTCTACTGTACTCCACTGTACTCTACCTCTACTGTACTCCACTGTACTCTATCTCTACTGTACTCCACTGTACTCTACCTCTACTGTACTCCACTGTACTCTACATCTACTGTACTCCACTTTACTCTACCTGTACTGTACTCAACTGTACTCTATCTCTACTGTGCTCCACTGTTCTCTACCTCTACTGTACTCCACTGTACTCTATCTCTACTGTACTCCACTGTACTCTACCTATACTGTACTCTACTGTTCTCTTCCTCTACTGTACTCCACTGTACTCTATCTCTACTGTGATCCACTGTACTCTACCTCTACTGTACTCCACTGTACTCTATCTCTACTCCACTCCACTGTACTCTACCTCTACTGTACTCTACTGTTCTCTACCTCTACTGTGCTCTACTGTACTCTTCTCTACTGTACTCCACTGTACTCTATCTCTACTGTGATCCACTGTACTCTACCTCTACTGTACTCCACTGTACTCTATCTCTACTGTGATCCACTGTACTCTATCTCTACTGTGCTCCACTGTACTCTACCTCTACTATGCTCCACTGTACTCTATCTGTACTGTGCTCCACTCTACTCTACCTCTACTGTGCTCCACTGTACTCTACCTCTAATGTACTCCACTCTACTCTATCTCTACTGTGCTCCACTGTACTCTCTCTCTACTGTACTCTACCTCTACTGTACTCTACTGTACTCCACCTCTAATGTGCTCCACTGTACTCTACCTCTACTGTACTCTACCTCTACTGTACTCCACTGTACTCTACCTCTACTGTGCTCTACTGTACTCTATCTCTACTGTGCTCCACTGTACTCTACCTCTACTGTACTCCACTATACTCTAACTCTACTATACTCCACTGTGCTCTATCTCTACTGTGCTCCACTGTACTCAACCTCTACTGTACTCCACTGTACTCTATCTCTACTGTACTCCACTCTAATCTACCTCTACTGTCCTCCACTGTACTCTACCTCTACTGTGCTCCACTGTACTCTCTCTCTACTGTACTCTACCTCTACTGTACTCTACTGTACTCCACCTCTAATGTGCTCCACTGTAATCTACCTCTACTGTACTCTACCTCTACTGTCCTCCACTGTACTCTACCTCTACTGTGCTCCACTGTACTCTCTCTCTACTGTACTCTACCTCTACTGTACTCTACTGTGCTCCACTGTACTCCACTGTAGTCTACCTCTACTGTGCTCCACTGTACTCTACCTCTACTGTGCTCCACTATACTCTACCTCAACTGTGCTCCACTGTACTCTACCTCTACTGTCCTCCACTGTACTCTATCTCTACTGTGCTCCACTGTACTCTCTCTCTACTGTACTCTACCTCTACTGTACTCTACTGTACTCCACCTCTAATGTGCTCCACTGTACTCTACCTCTACTGTACTCTACCTCTACTGTACTCCACTGTACTCTACCTCTAATGTGCTCCACTGTACTCTATCTCTACTGTGCTCCACTGTACTCTATTTCTACTGTGCTCCACTGTACTCTATCTCTACTGTACTCCACTGTACTCTATCTCTACTGTACTTCACTATCCTTTATCTCTAATGTACTCCACTGTACTCTACCTCTATTGTGCTCCATTGTACTCTATCTCTACTGTACTCTACTGTACTCTATCTCTACTTTACTCCACTGTACTCTATCTCTACTGTACTCCACTGTACTCTACCTCTACTGTGCTCCACTGTACTCTACCTCTACCGTACTCCACTGTACTCTATCTCTACTGTACTCCACTGTACTCTACCTCTACTGTACTCTACTGTTCTCTACCTCTACTGTGCTCTACTCTACTCTACTGTACTCCACTGTACTCTATCTCTACTGTGATCCACTGTACTCTACCTCTACTGTACTCTACTGTACTCTATCTCTACTGTGATCTACTGTACTCTATCTCTACTGTGCTCCACTGTACTCTACCTCTACTCTGCTCCACTCTACTCTATCTCTACTGTGCTCCACTCTACTCTACCTCTACTGTGCTCCACTGTATACTACCTCTACTGTACTCCACTGTACTCTATCTCTACTGTGCTCCACTGTACTCTATCTCTTCTGTACTCCACTGTACTCTACCTCTACTGTGCTCCACTGTATCCTACCTCTACTGTACTCCACTGTACTCTATCTCTACTGTGCTCCACTGTACTCTATCTCTACTGTACTCCACTGTACTCTACCTCTACTGTGCTCTACTGTTCTCTACCTCTACTGTGCTCTACTGTACTCCACCTCTACTGTTCTCCACTGTACCCTACCTCTATTGTGCTCCACTGTACTCTACCTCTACTGTGCTCCACTGTACTCTACCTCTACTGTACTCCACTGTATTCTATCTCTACTGTGCTCCACTGTACTCTACCTCTACTGTACTCCACTGTACTCTATCTCTACTGTACTCCACTGTACTCTACCTCTACTGTACTCCACTGTACTCTATCTCTACTGTGCTCTACTGTACTCTACCTCTACTGTGCCCAACTGTACTGTACTCTACTCCACTGTACTCTACCTCTACTGTACTCCACTGTACTCTACATCTACTGTACTCCACTTTACTCTACCTGTACTGTACTCAACTGTACTCTATCTCTACTGGGCTCCACTGTTCTCTACCTCTACTGTACTCCACTGTACTCTATCTCTACTGTACTCCACTGTACTCTACCTATACTGTACTCTACTGTTCTCTTCCTCTACTGTACTCCACTGTACTCTATCTCTACTGTGATCCACTGTACTCTACCTCTACTGTACTCCACTGTACTCTATCTCTACTCCACTCCACTGTACTCTACCTCTACTGTACTCTACTGTTCTCTACCTCTACTGTGCTCTACTGTACTCTTCTCTACTGTACTCCACTGTACTCTATCTCTACTGTGATCCACTGTACTCTACCTCTACTGTACTCCACTGTACTCTATCTCTACTGTGATCCACTGTACTCTATCTCTACTGTGCTCCACTGTACTCTACCTCTACTATGCTCCACTGTACTCTATCTGTACTGTGCTCCACTCTACTCTACCTCTACTGTGCTCCACTGTACTCTACCTCTAATGTACTCCACTCTACTCTATCTCTACTGTGCTCCACTGTACTCTCTCTCTACTGTACTCTACCTCTACTGTACTCTACTGTACTCCACCTCTAATGTGCTCCACTGTACTCTACCTCTACTGTACTCTACCTCTACTGTACTCCACTGTACTCTACCTCTACTGTGCTCTACTGTACTCTATCTCTACTGTGCTCCACTGTACTCTACCTCTACTGTACTCCACTATACTCTAACTCTACTATACTCCACTGTGCTCTATCTCTACTGTGCTCCACTGTACTCAACCTCTACTGTACTCCACTGTACTCTATCTCTACTGTACTCCACTCTAATCTACCTCTACTGTCCTCCACTGTACTCTACCTCTACTGTGCTCCACTGTACTCTCTCTCTACTGTACTCTACCTCTACTGTACTCTACTGTACTCCACCTCTAATGTGCTCCACTGTAATCTACCTCTACTGTACTCTACCTCTACTGTCCTCCACTGTACTCTACCTCTACTGTGCTCCACTGTACTCTCTCTCTACTGTACTCTACCTCTACTGTACTCTACTGTGCTCCACTGTACTCCACTGTAGTCTACCTCTACTGTGCTCCACTGTACTCTACCTCTACTGTGCTCCACTATACTCTACCTCAACTGTGCTCCACTGTACTCTACCTCTACTGTCCTCCACTGTACTCTATCTCTACTGTGCTCCACTGTACTCTCTCTCTACTGTACTCTACCTCTACTGTACTCTACTGTACTCCACCTCTAATGTGCTCCACTGTACTCTACCTCTACTGTACTCTACCTCTACTGTACTCCACTGTACTCTACCTCTAATGTGCTCCACTGTACTCTATCTCTACTGTGCTCCACTGTACTCTATTTCTACTGTGCTCCACTGTACTCTATCTCTACTGTACTCCACTGTACTCTATCTCTACTGTACTTCACTATCCTTTATCTCTAATGTACTCCACTGTACTCTACCTCTATTGTGCTCCATTGTACTCTATCTCTACTGTACTCTACTGTACTCTATCTCTACTTTACTCCACTGTACTCTATCTCTACTGTACTCCACTGTACTCTACCTCTACTGTGCTCCACTGTACTCTACCTCTACCGTACTCCACTGTACTCTATCTCTACTGTACTCCACTGTACTCTACCTCTACTGTACTCTACTGTTCTCTACCTCTACTGTGCTCTACTCTACTCTACTGTACTCCACTGTACTCTATCTCTACTGTGATCCACTGTACTCTACCTCTACTGTACTCTACTGTACTCTATCTCTACTGTGATCTACTGTACTCTATCTCTACTGTGCTCCACTGTACTCTACCTCTACTCTGCTCCACTCTACTCTATCTCTACTGTGCTCCACTCTACTCTACCTCTACTGTGCTCCACTGTATACTACCTCTACTGTACTCCACTGTACTCTATCTCTACTGTGCTCCACTGTACTCTATCTCTTCTGTACTCCACTGTACTCTACCTCTACTGTGCTCCACTGTATCCTACCTCTACTGTACTCCACTGTACTCTATCTCTACTGTGCTCCACTGTACTCTATCTCTACTGTACTCCACTGTACTCTACCTCTACTGTGCTCTACTGTTCTCTACCTCTACTGTGCTCTACTGTACTCCACCTCTACTGTTCTCCACTGTACCCTACCTCTATTGTGCTCCACTGTACTCTACCTCTACTGTGCTCCACTGTACTCTACCTCTACTGTACTCCACTGTATTCTATCTCTACTGTGCTCCACTGTACTCTACCTCTACTGTACTCCACTGTACTCTATCTCTACTGTACTCCACTGTACTCTACCTCTACTGTACTCCACTGTACTCTATCTCTACTGTGCTCTACTGTACTCTACATCTACTGTACTCCACTTTACTCTACCTCTACTGTACTCAACTGTACTCTATCTCTACTGTGCTCCACTGTTCTCTACCTCTACTGTACTCCACTGTACTCTATCTCTACTGTACTCCACTGTACTCTACCTATACTGTACTCTACTGTTCTCTTCCTCTACTGTACTCCACTGTACTCTATCTCTACTGTGATCCACTGTACTCTACCTCTACTGTACTCCACTGTACTCTATCTCTACTCCACTCCACTGTACTCTACCTCTACTGTACTCTACTGTTCTCTACCTCTACTGTGCTCTACTGTACTCTTCTCTACTGTACTCCACTGTACTCTATCTCTACTGTGATCCACTGTATTCTACCTCTACTGTACTCCACTGTACTCTATCTCTACTGTGATCCACTGTACTCTATCTCTACTGTGCTCCACTGTACTCTACCTCTACTATGCTCCACTGTACTCTATCTATACTGTGCTCCACTCTACTCTACCTCTACTGTGCTCCACTGTACTCCACCTCTACTGTACTCCACTCTACTCTATCTCTACTGTGCTCCACTGTACTCTACCTCTACTGTACTCCACTGTACTCTATCTCTACTCCACTCCACTGTACTCTACCTCTACTGTACTCTACTGTTCTCTACCTCTACTGTGCTCTACTGTACTCTTCTCTACTGTACTCCACTGTACTCTATCTCTACTGTGATCCACTGTACTCTACCTCTACTGTACTCCACTGTACTCTATCTCTACTGTGATCCACTGTACTCTATCTCTACTGTGCTCCACTGTACTCTACCTCTACTATGCTCCACTGTACTCTATCTGTACTGTGCTCCACTCTACTCTACCTCTACTGTGCTCCACTGTACTCTACCTCTAATGTACTCCACTCTACTCTATCTCTACTGTGCTCCACTGTACTCTCTCTCTACTGTACTCTACCTCTACTGTACTCTACTGTACTCCACCTCTAATGTGCTCCACTGTACTCTACCTCTACTGTACTCTACCTCTACTGTACTCCACTGTACTCTACCTCTACTGTGCTCTACTGTACTCTATCTCTACTGTGCTCCACTGTACTCTACCTCTACTGTACTCCACTATACTCTAACTCTACTATACTCCACTGTGCTCTATCTCTACTGTGCTCCACTGTACTCAACCTCTACTGTACTCCACTGTACTCTATCTCTACTGTACTCCACTCTAATCTACCTCTACTGTCCTCCACTGTACTCTACCTCTACTGTGCTCCACTGTACTCTCTCTCTACTGTACTCTACCTCTACTGTACTCTACTGTACTCCACCTCTAATGTGCTCCACTGTAATCTACCTCTACTGTACTCTACCTCTACTGTCCTCCACTGTACTCTACCTCTACTGTGCTCCACTGTACTCTCTCTCTACTGTACTCTACCTCTACTGTACTCTACTGTGCTCCACTGTACTCCACTGTAGTCTACCTCTACTGTGCTCCACTGTACTCTACCTCTACTGTGCTCCACTATACTCTACCTCAACTGTGCTCCACTGTACTCTACCTCTACTGTCCTCCACTGTACTCTATCTCTACTGTGCTCCACTGTACTCTCTCTCTACTGTACTCTACCTCTACTGTACTCTACTGTACTCCACCTCTAATGTGCTCCACTGTACTCTACCTCTACTGTACTCTACCTCTACTGTACTCCACTGTACTCTACCTCTAATGTGCTCCACTGTACTCTATCTCTACTGTGCTCCACTGTACTCTATTTCTACTGTGCTCCACTGTACTCTATCTCTACTGTACTCCACTGTACTCTATCTCTACTGTACTTCACTATCATTTATCTCTAATGTACTCCACTGTACTCTACCTCTATTGTGCTCCATTGTACTCTATCTCTACTGTACTCTAGTGTACTCTATCTCTACTTTACTCCACTGTACTCTATCTCTACTGTACTCCACTGTACTCTACCTCTACTGTGCTCCACTGTACTCTACCTCTACCGTACTCCAATGTACTCTATCTCTACTGTACTCCACTGTACTCTACCTCTACTGTACTCTACTGTTCTCTACCTCTACTGTGCTCTACTCTACTCTACTGTACTCCACTGTACTCTATCTCTACTGTGATCCACTGTACTCTACCTCTACTGTACTCTACTGTACTCTATCTCTACTGTGATCTACAGTACTCTATCTCTACTGTGCTCCACTGTACTCTACCTCTACTCTGCTCCACTGTACTCTATCTCTACTGTGCTCCACTCTACTCTACCTCTACTGTGCTCCACTGTATACTACCTCTACTGTACTCCACTGTACTCTATCTCTACTGTGCTCCACTGTACTCTATCTCTTCTGTACTCCACTGTACTCTACCTCTACTGTGCTCCACTGTATCCTACCTCTACTGTACTCCACTGTACTCTATCTCTACTGTGCTCCACTGTACTCTATCTCTACTGTACTCCACTGTACTCTACCTCTACTGTGCTCTACTGTTCTCTACCTCTACTGTGCTCTACTGTACTCCACCTCTACTGTTCTCCACTGTACCCTACCTCTATTGTGCTCCACTGTACTCTACCTCTACTGTGCTCCACTGTACTCTACCTCTACTGTACTCCACTGTATTCTATCTCTACTGTGCTCCACTGTACTCTACCTCTACTGTGCTCAACTGTACTCTACTGTACTCCACTGTACTCTACCTCTACTGTACTCCACTGTACTCTATCTCTACTGTACTCCACTGTACTCTACCTCTACTGTACTCCACTGTACTCTATCTCTACTGTGCTCTACTGTACTCTACCTCTACTGTGCCCAACTGTACTGTACTCTACTCCACTGTACTCTACCTCTACTCTACTCCACTGTACTCTACATCTACTGTACTCCACTTTACTCTACCTCTACTGTACTCAACTGTACTCTATCTCTACTGTGCTCCACTGTTCTCTACCTCTACTGTACTCCACTGTACTCTATCTCTACTGTACTCCACTGTACTCTACCTATACTGTACTCTACTGTTCTCTTCCTCTACTGTACTCCACTGTACTCTATCTCTACTGTGATCCACTGTACTCTACCTCTACTGTACTCCACTGTACTCTATCTCTACTCCACTCCACTGTACTCTACCTCTACTGTACTCTACTGTTCTCTACCTCTACTGTGCTCTACTGTACTCTTCTCTACTGTACTCCACTGTACTCTATCTCTACTGTGATCCACTGTATTCTACCTCTACTGTACTCCACTGTACTCTATCTCTACTGTGATCCACTGTACTCTATCTCTACTGTGCTCCACTGTACTCTACCTCTACTATGCTCCACTGTACTCTATCTATACTGTGCTCCACTCTACTCTACCTCTACTGTGCTCCACTGTACTCCACCTCTACTGTACTCCACTCTACTCTATCTCTAATGTGCTCCACTGTACTCTATCTCTACTGTACTCCACTGTACTCTACCTCTACTGTGCTCTACTGTTCTCTACTTCTACTGTGCTCTACTGTACTCCACCTCTACTGTGCTCCACTGTACCCTACCTCTACTGTGCTCCACTGTACTCTACCTCTACTGTGCTCCACTGTACTCTACCTCTACTGTGCTCTACTGTACTCTACCTCTACTGTGCTCCACTGTACTCTACCTCTACTGTGCTCCACTGTACTCTATCTCTACTGTGCTCCACTGTACTCTATTTCTACTGTACTCTTCTGTACTCTACCTCTACTGTGCTCCACTGTACTCTACCTCTACTGTGCTCCACTGTACTCTATCTGTAATGTACTCTACTGTACTCTATCTCTACTGTGATCCACTGTACTCTACCTCTGCTGTGCTCCACTGTACTCTATCTCTACTGTACTCCACTGTACTCTACTGTTCTCTACCTCTACTGTACTCTACTGTGCTCCACTGTACTTCACTGTAGTCTACCTCTACTGTGCTCCACTGTACTCTACCTCTACTGTGCTCCACTATAATTTACCTCTACTGTGCTCCACTGTACTCTACCTCTACTGTCCTCCACTGTACTCTACCTCTACTGTGGTCCACTGTACTCTCTCTCTACTGTACTCTACCTCTACTGTACTCTACTGTACTCCACCTCTAATGTGCTCCACTGTACTCTACCTCTACTGTACTCTACCTCTACTGTACTCCACTGTACTCTACCTCTACTGTGCTCTACTGTACTCTATCTCTACTGTGCTCCACTGTACTCTACCTCTACTATACTCCACTGTGCTCTATCTCTACTGTGCTCCACTGTACTCTATTTCTACTGTGCTCCACTGTACTCTATCTCGATTGTACTCCACTGTACTCTATTTCTACTGTACTTCACTGTCCTCTATCTCTACTGTACTCCACTGTACTCTACCTCTATTGTGCTCCACTGTACTCTATATCTACTGTACTCTACTGTACTCTATCTCTACTGTACTCCACTGTACTCTATCTCTACTGTACTCCACTGTACTCTACCTCTACTGTACTCTACTGTACTCTATCTCTACTGCACTCCACTGTACTCTATCTCTACTGTACTCCACTGTACTCTACCTCTACTGTACTCTACTGTTCTCTACCTCTACTCGGCTCTACTGTACTCTACTCTACTGTACTACACTGTACTCTGTCTCTACTGTGATCCACTGTACTCTACTTCTACTGTACTCCACTGTAATCTATCTCTACTGTATCCACTGTACTCTATCTCTACTGTGCTCCACTGTACTCTACCTCTACTGTGCTCCACTGTACTCTATCTCTACTGTGCTCCTCTCTACTCTACCTCTACTGTGCTCCACTGTATCCTACCTCTACTGTACTCCACTGTACTCTATCTCTACTGTGCTCCACTTTACTCTATCTCTACTGTACTCCACTGTACTCTACCTCTACTGTGCTCTACTGTTCTCTACCTCTACTGTGCTCTACTGTACTCCACCTCTACTGTGCTCCACTCTACTCTACCTCTACTGTGCTCCACTGTATCCTACCTCTACTGTGCTCTACTGTACTCTATCTCTACTGTGCTCCACTGTACTCTACCTCTACTGTACTCCACTATACTCTAACTCTACTATACTCCACTGTACTCTATCTCTACTGTGCTCCACTGTACTCTATTTCTACTGTGCTCCACTGTACTCTATCTCTATTGTACTCCACTGTACTCTATTTCTACTGTACTTCACTGTCCTCTATCTCTACTGTACTCCACTGTACTCTACCTCTATTGTGCTCCACTGTACTCTATATCTACTGTACTCTACTGTACTCTATCTCTACTGTACTCCACTGTACTCTATCTCTACTGTACTCCACTGTACTCTACCTCTACTGTACTCTACTGTACTCTATCTCTACTGTACTCCACTGTACTCTACCTCTACTGTACTCCACTGTATTCTACCTCTACTGTACTCTACTGTTCTCTACCTCTACTCGGCTCTACTGTACTCTACTCTACTGTACTACACTGTACTCTATCTCTACTGTGATCCACTGTACTCTACTTCTACTGTACTCCACTGTAATCTATCTCTACTGTATCCACTGTACTCTATCTCTACTGTGCTCCACTGTACTCTACCTCTACTATACTCCACTGTGCTCTATCTCTACTGTGCTCCACTGTACTCTATTTCTACTGTGCTCCACTGTACTCTATCTCGATTGTACTCCACTGTACTCTATTTCTACTGTACTTCACTGTCCTCTATCTCTACTGTACTCCACTGTACTCTACCTCTATTGTGCTCCACTGTACTCTATATCTACTGTACTCTACTGTACTCTATCTCTACTGTACTCCACTGTACTCTATCTCTACTGTACTCCACTGTACTCTACCTCTACTGTACTCTACTGTACTCTATCTCTACTGCACTCCACTGTACTCTATCTCTACTGTACTCCACTGTACTCTACCTCTACTGTACTCTACTGTTCTCTACCTCTACTCGGCTCTACTGTACTCTACTCTACTGTACTACACTGTACTCTGTCTCTACTGTGATCCACTGTACTCTACTTCTACTGTACTCCACTGTAATCTATCTCTACTGTATCCACTGTACTCTATCTCTACTGTGCTCCACTGTACTCTACCTCTACTGTGCTCCACTGTACTCTATCTCTACTGTGCTCCTCTCTACTCTACCTCTACTGTGCTCCACTGTATCCTACCTCTACTGTACTCCACTGTACTCTATCTCTACTGTGCTCCACTTTACTCTATCTCTACTGTACTCCACTGTACTCTACCTCTACTGTGCTCTACTGTTCTCTACCTCTACTGTGCTCTACTGTACTCCACCTCTACTGTGCTCCACTCTACTCTACCTCTACTGTGCTCCACTGTATCCTACCTCTACTGTGCTCTACTGTACTCTATCTCTACTGTGCTCCACTGTACTCTACCTCTACTGTACTCCACTATACTCTAACTCTACTATACTCCACTGTACTCTATCTCTACTGTGCTCCACTGTACTCTATTTCTACTGTGCTCCACTGTACTCTATCTCTATTGTACTCCACTGTACTCTATTTCTACTGTACTTCACTGTCCTCTATCTCTACTGTACTCCACTGTACTCTACCTCTATTGTGCTCCACTGTACTCTATATCTACTGTACTCTACTGTACTCTATCTCTACTGTACTCCACTGTACTCTATCTCTACTGTACTCCACTGTACTCTACCTCTACTGTACTCTACTGTACTCTATCTCTACTGTACTCCACTGTACTCTACCTCTACTGTACTCCACTGTATTCTACCTCTACTGTACTCTACTGTTCTCTACCTCTACTCGGCTCTACTGTACTCTACTCTACTGTACTACACTGTACTCTATCTCTACTGTGATCCACTGTACTCTACTTCTACTGTACTCCACTGTAATCTATCTCTACTGTATCCACTGTACTCTATCTCTACTGTGCTCCACTGTACTCTACCTCTACTGTGCTCCACTGTACTCTACCTCTACCGTACTCCACTGTACTCTATCTCTACTGTACTCCACTGTACTCTACCTCAACTGTACTCTACTGTTCTCTACCTCTACTGTGCTCTACTCTTCTCTACTGTACTCCACTGTACTCTATCTCTACTGTGATCCACTGTACTCTACCTCTACTGTACTCTACTGTACTCTATCTCTACTGTGATCTACTGTACTCTATCTCTACTGTGCTCCACTGTACTCTACCTCTACTGTGCTCCACTGTACTCTTCTCTACTGTACTCCACTGTACTCTATCTCTACTGTGATCCACTGTACTCTACCTCTACTGTACTCCACTGTACTCTATCTCTACTGTGATCCACTGTACTCTACTGTACTCCACTGTACTCTACCTCTACTGTACTCCACTGTACTCTATCTCTACTGTACTCCACTGTACTCTACCTCTACTGTACTCCACTGTACTCTATCTCTACTGTGCTCCACTATACTCTACCTCTACTGTGCTCAACTGTACTCTACCTCTACTGTACTCCACTGTACTCTATCTCTACTGTACTCCACTGTACTCAACCTCTACTGTACTCCACTGTACTCTATCTCTACTGTACTCCACTCTAATCTACCTCTACTGTCCTCCACTCTACTCTACCTCTACTGTGCTCCACTGTACTCTCTCTCTACTGTACTCTACCTCTACTGTACTCTACTGTACTCCACCTCTAATGTGCTCCACTGTACTCTACCTCTACTGTACTCTACCTCTACTGTCCTCCACTGTACTCTACCTCTACTGTGCTCCACTGTACTCTCTCACTACTGTGCTCTACCTCTACTGTACTCTACTGTGCTCCACTGTACTCCACTGTAGTCTACCTCTACTGTGCTCAACTGTACTCTACCTCTACTGTGCTCCACTATACTCTACCTCAAATGTGCTCCACTGTACTCTACCTCTACTGTCCTCCACTGTACTCTATCTCTACTGTGCTCCACTGTACTCTCTCTCTACTGTACTCTACCTCTACTGTACTCTACTGTACTCCACCTCTAATGTGCTCCACTGTACTCTACCTCTACTGTACTCTACCTCTACTGTACTCCACTGTACTCTACCTCTAATGTGCTCCACTGTACTCTATCTCTACTGTGCAACACTGTACTCTATTTCTACTGTGCTCCACTGTACTCTATCTCTACTGTACTCCACTGTACTCTATCTCTACTGTACTTCACTATCCTTTATCTCTAATGTACTCCACTGTACTCTACCTCTATTGTGCTCCATTGTACTCTATCTCTACTGTACTCTACTGTACTCTATCTCTACTTTACTCCACTGTACTCTATCTCTACTGTACTCCACTGTACTCTACCTCTACTGTGCTCCACTGTACTCTACCTCTACCGTACTCCACTGTACTCTATCTCTACTGTACTCCACTGTACTCTACCTCTACTGTACTCTACTGTTCTCTAACTCTACTGTGCTCTACTCTACTCTACTCTACTGTACTCCACTGTACTCTATCTCTACTGTGATCCACTGTACTCTACCTCTACTGTACTCTACTGTACTCTATCTCTACTGTGATCTACTGTACTCTATCTCTACTGTGCTCCACTGTACTCTACCTCTACTGTGCTCCACTGTACTCTATCTCTACTGTGCTCCACTCTACTCTACCTCTACTGTGCTCCACTGTATCCTACCTCTACTGTACTCCACTGTACTCTATCTCTACTGTGCTCCACTGTACTCTATCTCTACTGTACTCCACTGTACTCTACCTCTACTGTGCTCCACTGTATCCTACCTCTACTGTACTCCACTGTACTCTATCTCTACTGTGCTCCACTGTACTCTATCTCTACTGTACTCCACTGTACTCTACCTCTACTGTGCTCTACTGTTCTCTACCTCTACTGTGCTCTACTGTACTCCACCTCTACTGTTCTCCACTGTACCCTACCTCTATTCTGCTCCACTGTACTCTACCTCTACTGTGCTCCACTGTACTCTACCTCTACTGTACTCCACTGTATTCTATCTCTACTGTGCTCCACTGTACTCTACCTCTACTGTGCTCAACTGTACTCTACTGTACTCCACTGTACTCTACCTCTACTGTACTCCACTGTACTCTATCTCTACTGTACTCCACTGTACTCTACCTCTACTGTACTCTATCTCTACTGTGCTCTACTGTACTCTACCTCTACTGTGCCCAACTGTACTGTACTCTACTCCACTGTACTCTACCTCTACTGTACTCCAATGTACTCTACATCTACTGTACTCCACTTTACTCTACCTCTACTGTACTCAACTGTACTCTATCTCTACTGTGCTCCACTGTTCTCTACCTCTACTGTACTCCACTGTACTCTATCTCTACTGTACTCCACTGTACTCTACCTATACTGTACTCTACTGTTCTCTTCCTCTACTGTACTCCACTGTACTCTATCTCTACTGTGATCCACTGTACTCTACCTCTACTGTACTCCACTGTACTCTATCTCTACTCCACTCCACTGTACTCTACCTCTACTGTACTCTACTGTTCTCTACCTCTACTGTGCTCTACTGTACTCTTCTCTACTGTACTCCACTGTACTCTATCTCTACTGTGATCCACTGTACTCTACCTCTACTGTACTCCACTGTACTCTATCTCTACTGTGATCCACTGTACTCTATCTCTACTGTGCTCCACTGTACTCTACCTCTACTATGCTCCACTGTACTCTATCTGTACTGTGCTCCACTCTACTCTACCTCTACTGTGCTCCACTGTACTCTACCTCTACTGTACTCCACTCTACTCTATCTCTACTGTGCTCCACTGTACTCTCTCTCTACTGTACTCTACCTCTACTGTACTCTACTGTACTCCACCTCTAATGTGCTCCACTGTACTCTACCTCTACTGTACTCTACCTCTACTGTACTCCACTGTACTCTACCTCTACTGTGCTCTACTGTACTCTATCTCTACTGTGCTCCACTGTACTCTACCTCTACTGTACTCCACTATACTCTAACTCTACTATACTCCACTGTGCTCTATCTCTACTGTGCTCCACTGTACTCTATTTCTACTGTGCTCCACTGTACTCTATCTCGATTGTACTCCACTGTACTCTATTTCTACTGTACTTCACTGTCCTCTATCTCTACTGTACTCCACTGTACTCTACCTCTATTGTGCTCCACTGTACTCTATATCTACTGTACTCTACTGTACTCTATCTCTACTGTACTCCACTGTACTCTATCTCTACTGTACTCCACTGTACTCTACCTCTACTGTACTCTACTGTTCTCTACCTCTACTCGGCTCTACTGTACTCTACTCTACTGTACTACACTGTACTCTATCTCTACTGTGATCTACTGTACTCTACTTCTACTGTACTCCAATGTAATCTATCTCTACTGTATCCACTGTACTCTATCTCTACTGTGCTCCACTGTACTCTACCTCTACTGTGCTCCACTGTACTCTATCTCTACTGTGCTCCTCTCTACTCTACCTCTACTGTGCTCCACTGTATCCTACCTCTACTGTACTCCACTGTACTCTATCTCTACTGTGCTCCACTTTACTCTATCTCTACTGTACTCCACTGTACTCTACCTCTACTGTGCTCTACTGTTCTCTACCTCTACTGTGCTCTACTGTACTACACCTCTACTGTGCTCCACTCTACTCTACCTCTACTGTGCTCCACTGTATCCTACCTCTACTGTGCTCTACTGTACTCTATCTCTACTGTGCTCCACTGTACTCTACCTCTACTGTACTCCACTATACTCTAACTCTACTATACTCCACTGTACTCTATCTCTACTGTGCTCCACTGTACTCTATTTCTACTGTGCTCCACTGTACTCTATCTCTATTGTACTCCACTCTACTCTATTTCTATTGTACTCCACTGTACTCTACCTCTATTGTGCTCCACTGTACTCTATATCTACTGTACTCTACTGTACTCTATCTCTAATGTACTCCACTGTACTCTATCTCTACTGTACTCCACTGTACTCTACCTCTACTGTACTCTACTGTACTCTATCTCTACTGTACTCCACTGTACTCTATCTCTACTGTACTCCACTGTACTCTACCTCTACTGTACTCTACTGTTCTCTACCTCTACTCGGCTCTACTGTACTCTACTCTACTGTACTACACTGTACTCTATCTCTACTGTGATCCACTGTACTCTACTTCTACTGTACTCCACTGTAATCTATCTCTACTGTATCCACTGTACTCTATCTCTACTGTGCTCCACTGTACTCTACCTCTACTGTGCTCCACTGTACTCTACCTCTACCGTACTCCACTGTACTCTATCTCTACTGTACTCCACTGTACTCTACCTCAACTGTACTCTACTGTTCTCTACCTCTACTGTGCTCTACTCTACTCTACTGTACTCCACTGTACTCTATCTCTACTGTGATCCACTGTACTCTACCTCTACTGTACTCTACTGTACTCTATCTCTACTGTGATCTACTGTACTCTATCTCTACTGTGCTCCACTGTACTCTACCTCTACTGTGCTCCACTGTACTCTATCTCTACTGTGCTCCACTCTACTCTACCTCTACTGTGCTCCACTGTATCCTACCTGTACTGTACTCCACTGTACTCTATCTCTACTGTGCTCCACTGTACTCTATCTCTACTGTACTCCACTGTACTCTACCTCTAATGTGCTCTACTGTTCTCTACCTCTACTGTGCTCTACTGTACTCCACCTCTACTGTTCTCCACTGTACCCTACCTCTATTGTGCTCCACTGTACTCTATCTCTACTGTACTCCACTGTATTCTATCTCTACTGTGCTCCACTGTACTCTACCTCTACTGTGCTCAACTGTACTCTACTGTACTCCACTGTACTCTACCTCTACTGTACTCCACTGTACTCTATCTCTACTGTACTCCACTGTACTCTACCTCTACTGTACTCCACTGTACTCTATCTCTACTGTGCTCCACTGTACTCTACCTCTACTGTACTCTACTGTACTCTATCTCTACTGTACCTCACTGTACTCTACCTCTACTGTACTCCACTGTACTCTACCTCTACTGTACTCTACTGTTCTCTACCTCTACTCGGCTCTACTGTACTCTACTCTACTGTACTACACTGTACTCTATCTCTACTGTGATCCACTGTACTCTACTTCTACTGTACTCCACTGTAATCTATCTCTACTGTATCCACTGTACTCTATCTCTACTGTGCTCCACTGTACTCTACCTCTACTGTGCTCCACTGTACTCTACCTCTACCGTACTCCACTGTACTCTATCTCTACTGTACTCCACTGTACTCTACCTCAACTGTACTCTACTGTTCTCTACCTCTACTGTGCTCTACTCTACTCTACTGTACTCCACTGTACTCTATCTCTACTGTGATCCACTGTACTCTACCTCTACTGTACTCTACTGTACTCTATCTCTACTGTGATCTACTGTACTCTATCTCTACTGTGCTCCACTGTACTCTACCTCTACTGTGCTCCACTGTACTCTTCTCTACTGTACTCCACTGTACTCTATCTCTACTGTGATCCACTGTACTCTACCTCTACTGTACTCCACTGTACTCTATCTCTACTGTGATCCACTGTACTCTACTGTACTCCACTGTACTCTACCTCTACTGTACTCCACTGTACTCTATCTCTACTGTACACCACTGTACTCTACCTCTACTGTACTCCACTGTACTCTATCTCTACTGTGCTCCACTATACTCTACCTCTACTGTGCTCAACTGTACTCTACCTCTACTGTACTCCACTGTACTCTATCTCTACTGTACTCCACTGTACTCAACCTCTACTGTACTCCACTGTACTCTATCTCTACTGTACTCCACTCTAATCTACCTCTACTGTCCTCCACTGTACTCTACCTCTACTGTGCTCCACTGTACTCTCTCTCTACTGTACTCTACCTCTACTGTACTCTACTGTACTCCACCTCTAATGTGCTCCACTGTACTCTACCTCTACTGTACTCCACTGTACTCTACCTCTACTGTGCTCCACTGTACTCTCTCTCTACTGTACTCTACCTCTACTGTACTCTACTGTGCTCCACTGTACTCCACTGTAGTCTACCTCTACTGTGCTCCACTGTACTCTACCTCTACTGTGCTCCACTGTACTCCACTGTAGTCTACCTCTACTGTGCTCCACTGTACTCTACCTCTACTGTGCTCCACTATACTCTACCTCAACTGTGCTCCACTGTACTCTACCTCTACTGTCCTCCACTGTACTCTATCTCTACTGTGCTCCACTGTACTCTCTCTCTACTGTACTCTACCTCTACTGTACTCTACTGTACTCCACCTCTAATGTGCTCCACTGTACTCTACCTCTACTGTACTCTACCTCTACTGTACTCCACTGTACTCTACCTCTAATGTGCTCCACTGTACTCTATCTCTACTGTGCTCCACTGTACTCTATTTCTACTGTGCTCCACTGTACTCTATCTCTACTGTACTCCACTGTACTCTATCTCTACTGTACTTCACTATCCTTTATCTCTAATGTACTCCACTGTACTCTACCTCTATTGTGCTCCATTGTACTCTATCTCTACTGTACTCTACTGTACTCTATCTCTACTTTACTCCACTGTACTCTATCTCTACTGTACTCCACTGTACTCTACCTCTACTGTACTCTACTGTTCTCTACCTCTACTGTGCTCTACTCTACTCTACTGTACTCCACTGTACTCTATCTCTACTGTGATCCACTGTACTCTACCTCTACTGTACTCTACTGTACTCTATCTCTACTGTGATCTACTGTACTCTATCTCTACTGTGCTCCACTGTACTCTACCTCTACTGTGCTCCACTGTACTCTATCTCTACTGTGCTCCACTCTACTCTACCTCTACTGTGCTCCACTGTATCCTACCTCTACTGTACTCCACTGTACTCTATCTCTACTGTGCTCCACTGTACTCTATCTCTACTGTACTCCACTGTACTCTACCTCTACTGTGCTCCACTGTATCCTACCTCTACTGTACTCCACTGTACTCTATCTCTACTGTGCTCCACTGTACTCTATCTCTACTGTACTCCACTGTACTCTAGCTCTACTGTGCTCTACTGTTCTCTACCTCTACTGTGCTCTACTGTACTCCACCTCTACTGTTCTCCACTGTACCCTACCTCTATTCTGCTCCACTGTACTCTACCTCTACTGTGCTCCACTGTACTCTACCTCTACTGTGCTCAACTGTACTCTACTGTACTCCACTGTACTCTACCTCTACTGTACTCCACTGTACTCTATCTCTACTGTACTCCACTGTACTCTACCTCTACTGTACTCCACTGTACTCTATCTCTACTGTGCTCTACTGTACTCTACCTCTACTGTGCCCAACTGTACTGTACTCTACTCCACTGTACTCTACCTCTACTGTACTCCACTGTACTCTACATCTACTGTACTCCACTTTACTCTACCTCTACTGTACTCAACTGTACTCTATCTCTACTGTGCTCCACTGTTCTCTACCTCTACTGTACTCCACTGTACTCTATCTCTACTGTGATCCACTGTACTCTACCTCTACTGTACTCCACTGTACTCTATCTCTACTCCACTCCACTGTACTCTACCTCTACTGTACTCTACTGTTCTCTACCTCTACTGTGCTCTACTGTACTCTTCTCTACTGTACTCCACTGTACTCTATCTCTACTGTGATCCACTGTACTCTACCTCTACTGTACTCCACTGTACTCTATCTCTACTGTGATCCACTGTACTCTATCTCTACTGTGCTCCACTGTACTCTACCTCTACTATGCTCCACTGTACTCTATCTGTACTGTGCTCCACTCTACTCTACCTCTACTGTGCTCCACTGTACTCTACCTCTACTGTACTCCACTCTACTCTATCTCTACTGTGCTCCACTGTACTCTCTCTCTACTGTACTCTACCTCTACTGTACTCTACTGTACTCCACCTCTAATGTGCTCCACTGTACTCTACCTCTACTGTACTCTACCTCTACTGTACTCCACTGTACTCTACCTCTACTGTGCTCTACTGTACTCTATCTCTACTGTGCTCCACTGTACTCTACCTCTACTGTACTCCACTATACTCTAACTCTACTATACTCCACTGTGCTCTATCTCTACTGTGCTCCACTGTACTCTATTTCTACTGTGCTCCACTGTACTCTATCTCGATTGTACTCCACTGTACTCTATTTCTACTGTACTTCACTGTCCTCTATCTCTACTGTACTCCACTGTACTCTACCTCTATTGTGCTCCACTGTACTCTATATCTACTGTACTCTACTGTACTCTATCTCTACTGTACTCCACTGTACTCTATCTCTACTGTACTTCACTGTACTCTACCTCTACTGTACTCTACTGTACTCTATCTCTACTGTACTCCACTGTACTCTATCTCTACTGTACTCCACTGTACTCTACCTCTACTGTACTCTACTGTTCTCTACCTCTACTCGGCTCTACTGTACTCTACTCTACTGTACTACACTGTACTCTATCTCTACTGTGATCTACTGTACTCTACTTCTACTGTACTCCACTGTAATCTATCTCTACTGTATCCACTGTACTCTATCTCTACTGTGCTCCACTGTACTCTACCTCTACTGTGCTCCACTGTACTCTATCTCTACTGTGCTCCTCTCTACTCTACCTCTACTGTGCTCCACTGTATCCTACCTCTACTGTACTCCACTGTACTCTATCTCTACTGTGCTCCACTTTACTCTATCTCTACTGTACTCCACTGTACTCTACCTCTACTGTGCTCTACTGTTCTCTACCTCTACTGTGCTCTACTGTACTCCACCTCTACTGTGCTCCTCTCTACTCTACCTCTACTGTGCTCCACTGTATCCTACCTCTACTGTACTCCACTTTACTCTATCTCTACTGTACTCCACTGTACTCTACCTCTACTGTGCTCTACTGTTCTCTACCTCTACTGTGCTCTACTGTACTCCACCTCTACTGTGCTCCACTCTACTCTACCTCTACTGTGCTCCACTGTATCTTACCTCTACTGTGCTCTACTGTACTCTATCTCTACTGTGCTCCACTGTACTCTACCTCTACTGTACTCTGCTATACTCTAACTCTACTATACTCCACTGTACTCTATCTCTACTGTGCTCCACTGTACTCTATTTCTACTGTGCTCCACTGTACTCTATCTCTATTGTACTCCACTCTACTCTATTTCTACTGTACTTTACTGTCCTCTATCTCTACTGTACTCCACTGTACTCTACCTCTATTGTGCTCCACTGTACTCTATATCTACTGTACTCTACTGTACTCTATCTCTAATGTACTCCACTGTACTCTACCTCTACTGTACTCCACTGTACTCTACCTCTACTGTACTCTACTGTACTCTATCTCTACTGTACTCCACTGTACTCTATCTCTACTGTACTCCACTGTACTCTACCTCTACTGTACTCTACTGTTCTCTACCTCTACTCGGCTCTACTGTACTCTACTCTACTGTACTACACTGTACTCTATCTCTACTGTGATCCACTGTACTCTACTTCTACTGTACTCCACTGTAATCTATCTCTACTGTATCCACTGTACTCTATCTCTACTGTGCTCCACTGTACTCTACCTCTACTGTGCTCCACTGTACTCTACCTCTACCATACTCCACTGTACTCTATCTCTACTGTACTCCACTGTACTCTACCTCAACTGTACTCTACTGTTCTCTACCTCTACTGTGCTCTACTCTACTCTACTGTACTCCACTGTACTCTATCTCTACTGTGATCCACTGTACTCTACCTCTACTGTACTCTACTGTACTCTATCTCTACTGTGATCTACTGTACTCTATCTATACTGTGCTCCACTGTACTCTACCTCTACTGTGCTCCACTGTACTCTATCTCTACTGTGCTCCACTCTACTCTACCTCTACTGTGCTCCACTGTATCCTACCTCTACTGTACTCCACTGTACTCTATCTCTACTGTGCTCCACTGTACTCTATCTCTACTGTACTCCACTGTACTCTACCTCTACTGTGCTCTACTGTTCTCTACCTCTAGTGCTCTACTGTACTCCACCTCTACTGTTCTCCACTGTACCCTACCTCTATTGTGCTCCACTGTACTCTACCTCTACTGTACTCCACTGTATTCTATCTCTACTGTGCTCCACTGTACTCTACCTCTACTGTGCTCAACTGTACTCTACTGTACTCCACTGTACTCTACCTCTACTGTACTCCACTGTACTCTATCTCTACTGTACTCCACTGTACTCTACCTCTACTGTACTCCACTGTACTCTATCTCTACTGTGCTCCACTGTACTCTACCTCTACTGTGCCCAACTGTACTGTACTCTACCTCTACTGTACTCCACTGTACTCTACCTCTACTGTACTCAACTTTACTCTACCTCTACTGTACTCAACTGTACTCTATCTCTACTGTGCTCCACTGTACTCTACCTCTACTGTACTCCACTGTACTCTATCTCTACTGTACTCCACTGTACTCTACCTATACTGTACTCTACTGTTCTCTTCCTCTACTGTACTCCACTGTACTCTATCTCTACTGTGATCCACTGTACTCTACCTCTACTGTACTCCACTGTACTCTATCTCTACTGTACTCCACTGTACTCTACCTATACTGTACTCTACTGTTCTCTTCCTCTACTGTACTCCACTGTACTCTATCTCTACTGTGATCCACTGTACTCTACCTCTACTGTACTCCACTGTACTCTATCTCTACTCTACTCCACTGTACTCTACCTCTACTGTACTCTACTGTTCTCTACCTCTACTGTGCTCTACTGTACTCTTCTCTACTGTACTCCACTGTACTCTATCTCTACTGTGATCCACTGTACTCTACCTCTACTGTACTCCACTGTACTCTATCTCTACTGTGATCCACTGTACTCTATCTCTACTGTGCTCCACTGTACTCTACCTCTACTATGCTCCACTGTACTCTATCTGTACTGTGCTCCACTCTACTCTACCTCTACTGTGCTCCACTGTACTCTACCTCTACTGTACTCCACTCTACTCTATCTCTACTGTGCTCCACTGTACTCTATCTCTACTGTACTCCACTGTACTCTACCTCTACTGTGCTCTACTGTTCTCTACCTCTACTGTGCTCTACTGTACTCCACCTCTACTGTGCTCCACTGTACCCTACCTCTACTGTGCTCCACTGTACTCTACCTCTACTGTGCTCCACTGTACTCTACCTCTACTGTGCTCCACTGTACTCTAACTCTACTGTGCTCCACTGTACTCTACCTCTACTGTGCTCCACTGTACTCTATCTCTACTGTGCTCCACTGTACTCTATTTCTACTGTACTCTACTGTACTCCACCTCTAATGTTTTCCACTGTACTCTACCTCTACTGTACTCTACCTCTACTGTACTCCACTGTACTCTACCTCTACTGTGCTCTACTGTACTCTATCTCTACTCTGCTCCACTGTACTCTACCTCTACTGTGCTCCACTGTACTCTACCTCTACTGTACTTCACTGTCCTCTATCTCTACTGTACTCCACTGTACTCTACCTCTACTGTGCTCCACTGTACTCTACCTCTACTGTACTCCACTGTACTCTATCTCTACTGTGCTCCACTGTACTCTACCTCTACTGTGCTCCACTGTACTCTACCTCTACTGTGCTCCACTGTACTCTACCTCTACTGTACTCCACTGTACTCTATCTCTACTGTGCTCCACTTTACTCTACCTCTACTGTGCTCAACTGTACTCTACTGTACTCCACTGTACTCTACCTCTACTGTACTCCACTGTACTCTATCTCTACTGTACTCCACTGTACTCTACCTCTACTGTACTCCACTGTACTCTATCTCTACTGTGCTCCACTGTACTCTACCTCTACTGTGCTCAACTGTACTGTACTGTACTCCACTGTAATCTACCTCTACTGTACTCCACTGTACTCTACCTCTACTGTACTCCACTGTACTCTACTCTACTGTACTCCACTGTACTCTATCTCTACTGTGATCCACTTTACTCTACCTCTACTGTACTCCACTGTACACTATCTCTACTGTACTCCACTGTACTCTACCGCTACTGTACTCTACTGTTCTCTACCTCTACTGTGCTCTACTGTACTCTACTCTACTGTACTCCACTGTACTCTATCTCTACTGTGATCCACTGTACTCTACCTCTACTGTACTCCACTTTACTTTATCTCTACTGTGATCCACTGTACTCTATCTCTACTGTGCTCCACTGTACTCTACCTCTACTATGCTCCACTGTACTCTATCTCTACTGTGCTCCACTCTACTCTACCTCTACTTTGCTCCACTGTACTCTACCTCTACTGTACTCCACTGTACTCTATCTCTACTGTACTACACTGCACTCTACCTCTACTGTGCTCTACTGTTCTCTACCTCTACTGTGCTCTACTGTACTCCACCTCTACTGTGCTCCACTGTACCCTACCTCCACTGTATCCACTGTACTCTACCTCTACTGTGCTCCACTGTACTCTACCTCTACTGTGCTCCACTGTATCCACTGTACTCTACCTCTACTGTGCTCCACTGTACTCTACCTCTACTGTGCTCCACTGTACTCTACCTCTACTGTACTCTACTGTACTCCACCTCTAATGAGCTCCACTGTACTCTGGCTCTACTGTACTCCACTGTACTTTATCTCTACTGTACTCCACTGTACTCTACCTCTACTGTGCTCCACTGTACTCTATTTCTACTGTACTCCTCTGTACTCTACCTCTACTGTGCTCCACTGTACTCTATCTGTAATGTACTCTACTGTACTCTATCTCTACTGTGATCCACTGTACTCTACCTCTGCTGTGCTCCACTGTACTCTATCTCTACTGTACTCCACTGTACTCTACTGTTCTCTACCTCTACTGTACTCTACTGTGCTCCACTGTACTCCACTGTAGTCTACCTCTACTGTGCTCCACTGTACTCTACGTCTACTGTGCTCCACTATACTCTACCTCTACTGTGCTCCACTGTACTCTACCTTTACTGTTCTCCACTGTACTCTACCTCTACTGTGCTCCACTGTACTCTCTCTCTACTGTACTCTACCTCTACTGTACTCTGCTGTACTCCACCTCTAATGTGCTCCACTGTACTCTACCTCTACTGTACTCTACCTCTACTGTACTCCACTGTACTCTACCTCTACTGTGCTCTACTGTACTCTACCTCTACTGTGCTCCACTGTACTCTACCTCTACTGTACTTCACTGTCCTCTATCTCTACTGTACTCCACTGTACTCTACCTCTATTGTCCTCCACTGTACTCTATCTCTACTGTACTCTACTGTACTATATCTCTACTGTACTCCACTGTACTCTATCTCTACTGTACTCCACTGTACTCTACCTCCACTGTACTCTACCTCTACCGTACTCCACTGTACTCTATCTCTACTGTACTCCACTGTACTCTACCTCTACTGTACTCTACTGTTCTCTACCTCTACTGTGCTCTACTGTACTTTACTCTACTGTACTCCACTGTACTCTATCTCTACTGTGATCCACTGTACTCTACCTCTACTGTACTCCACTGTACTCTATCTCTGCTGTGATCCACTGTACTCTATCTCTATTGTGCTCCACTGTACTCTACCTCTACTGTGCTCCACTGTACTCTATCTCTACTGTGCTCCACTCTACTCTACCTCTACTGTGCTCCACTGTATCCTACCTCTACTGTACTCCACTGTACTCTCTCTCTACTGTGCTCCACTGTACTCTATCTCTACTGTACTCAGCTGTACTCTACCTCTACTGTGCTCTACTGTTCTCCACCTCTACTGTGCTCTACTCTACTCCACCTCTACTGTGCT
Source organism: Tiaroga cobitis (assembly GCA_030578255.1). NCBI lineage: Eukaryota > Metazoa > Chordata > Actinopteri > Cypriniformes > Leuciscidae > Tiaroga > Tiaroga cobitis. Next base: position 31,475,026 of record CM060611.1, on the reverse strand, counting down.
CCACTGTACCCTACCTCTACTGTGCTCCACCGTACTCTACCTCTACTGTGCTCCACTGTACTCTACCTCTACTGTACTCCACTGTACTCTATCTCTACTGTACTCCACTGTATTCTACCTCTACTGTACTCCACTGTACTCTATCTCTACTGTACTCCACTCTAATCTACCTCTACTGTCCTCCACTGTACTCTACCTCTACTGTGCTCCACTGTACTCTCTCTCTACTGTACTCTACTGTGCTCCACTGTACTCCACTGTAGTCTACCTCTACTGTGCTCCACTGTACTCTACCTCTCCTGTGCTCCACTATACTCTACCTCTACTGTGCTCCACTGTACTCTACCTCTACTGTCCTCCACTGTACTCTACCTCTACTGTGCTCCACTGTACTCTCTCTCTACTGTACTCTACCTCTACTGTACTCTACTGTACTCCACCTCTAATGTACTCCACTGTACTCTACCTCTACTGTACTCTACCTCTACTGTACTCCACTGTACTCTACCTCTAATGTGCTCCACTGTACTCTATCTCTACTGTGCTCCACTGTACTCTATTTCTACTGTGCTCCACTGTACTCTATCTCTACTGTACTCCACTTTACTCTATCTCTACTGTGCTCCACTGTACTCTATCTCTACTGTACTCCACTGTACTCTACCTCTACTGTACTCCACTGTACTCTATCACTACTGTACTCCACTCTAATCTACCTCTACTGTCCTCCACTGTACTCTACCTCTACTGTGCTCCACTGTACTCTCTCTCTACTGTACTCTACCTCTACTGTACTCTACTGTGCTCCACTGTACTCCACTGTAGTCTACCTCTACTGTGCTCCACTGTACTCTACCTCTACTGTGCTCCACTATACTCTACCTCTACTGTGCTCCACTGTACTCTACCTCTACTGTCCTCCACTGTACTCTACCTCTACTGTGCTCCACTGTACTCTCTCTCTACTGTACTCTACCTCTACTGTACTCTACTGTACTCCACCTCTAATGTGCTCCACTGTACTCTATCTCTACTGTGCTCCACTGTACTCTATTTCTACTGTGCTCCACTGTACTCTATCTCTACTGTACTCCACTGTACTCTATCTCTACTGTACTTCACTGTCCTTTATCTCTAATGTACTCCACTGTACTCTACCTCTATTGTGCTCCATTGTACTCTATCTCTACTGTACTCTACTGTACTCTATCTCTACTTTACTCCACTGTATTCTATCTCTACTGTGCTCCACTGTACTCTACCTCTACTGTGCTCCACTATACTCTACCTCTACTGTGCTCCACTGTACTCTACCTCTACTGTCCTCCACTGTACTCTTCCTCTACTGTGCTCCACTGTACTTTCTCTCTACTGTACTCTACCTCTACTGTACTCTGCTGTACTCCACCTCTAATGTGCTCCACTGTACTCTACCTCTACTGTACTCTACCTCTACTGTACTCCACTGTACTCTACCTCTAATTTGCTCTACTGTACTCTATCTCTACTGTGCTCCACTGTACTCTACCTCTACTGTGCTCCACTGTACTCTACCTCTACTGTACTTCACTGTCCTCTATCTCTACTGTACTCCACTGTACTCTACCTCTATTGTCCTCCACTGTACTCTATCTCTACTGTACTCCACTGTACTCTACCTCCACTGTACTCTACCTCTACCGTACTCCACTGTACTCTATCTCTACTGTACTCCACTGTACTCTACCTCTACTGTACTCTACTGTTCTCTACCTCTACTGTGCTCTACTGTACTTTACTCTACTGTACTCCACTGTACTCTATCTCTACTGTGATCCACTGTACTCTACCTCTACTGTACTCCACTGTACTCTATCTCTACTGTGATCCACTGTACTCTATCTCTATTGTGCTCCACTGTACTCTACCTCTACTGTGCTCCACTGTACTCTATCTCTACTGTGCTCCACTCTACTCTACCTCTACTGTGCTCCACTGTATCCTACCTCTACTGTACTCCACTGTACTCTCTCTCTACTGTGCTCCACTGTACTCTATCTCTACTGTACTCAGCTGTACTCTACCTCTACTGTGCTCTACTGTTCTCCACCTCTACTGTGCTCTACTCTACTCCACCTCTACTGTGCTCCACTGTACCCTACCTCTACTGTGCTCCACCGTACTCTACCTCTACTGTGCTCCACTGTACTCTACCTCTACTGTACTCCACTGTACTCTACCTCTACTGTGCTCCACTATACTCTACCTCTACTGTGCTCCACTGTACTCTACCTCTACTGTCCTCCACTGTACTCTACCTCTACTGTGCTCCACTGTACTCTCTCTCTACTGTACTCTACCTCTACTGTACTCTGCTGTACTCCACCTCTAATGTGCTCCACTGTACTCTACCTCTACTGTACTCTACCTCTACTGTACTCCACTGTACTCTACCTCTACTGTGCTCTACTGTACTCTATCTCTACTGTACTTCACTGTCCTTTATCTCTAATGTACTCCACTGTACTCTACCTCTATTGTGCTCCATTGTACTCTATCTCTACTGTACTCCACTGTACTCTCTCTCTACTGTGCTCCACTGTACTCTATCTCTACTGTACTCAGCTGTACTCTACCTCTACTGTGCTCTACTGTTCTCTACCTCTACTGTGCTCTACTCTACTCCACCTCTACTGTGCTCCACTGTACCCTACCTCTACTGTGCTCCACCGTACTCTACCTCTATTGTGCTCCACTGTACTCTACCTCTACTGTACTCCACTGTACTCTATCTCTACTGTACTCCACTGTACTCTACCTCTACTGTACTCCACTGTACTCTATCTCTACTGTACTCCACTCTAATCTAACTCTACTGTCCTCCACTGTACTCTACCTCTACTGTGCTCCACTGTACTCTCTCTCTACTGTACTCTACCTCTACTGTACTCTACTGTGCTCCACTGTACTCCACTGTAGTCTACCTCTACTGTGCTCCACTGTACTCTACCTCTACTGTGCTCCACTATACTCTACCTCTACTGTGCTCCACTGTACTCTACCTCTACTGTCCTCCACTGTACTCTACCTCTACTGTGCTCCACTGTACTCTCTCTCTACTGTACTCTACCTCTACTGTACTCTACTGTACTCCACCTCTAATGTGCTCCACTGTACTCTATCTCTACTGTACTCCACTGTACTCTATCTCTACTGTACTTCACTGTCCTTTATCTCTAATGTACTCCACTGTACTCTACCTCTATTGTGCTCCATTGTACTCTATCTCTACTGTACTCTACTGTACTCTATCTCTACTTTACTCCACTGTATTCTATCTCTACTGTGCTCCACTGTACTCTACCTCTACTGTGCTCCACTATACTCTACCTCTACTGTGCTCCACTGTACTCTACCTCTACTGTCCTCCACTGTACTCTACCTCTACTGTGCTCCACTGTACTCTCTCTCTACTGTGCTCCACTGTACTCTACCTCTACTGTGCTCCACTGTACTCTACCTCTACTGTACTTCACTGTCCTCTATCTCTACTGTACTCCACTGTACTCTACCTCTATTGTCCTCCACTGTACTCTATCTCTACTGTACTCCACTGTACTCTACCTCCACTGTACTCTACCTCTACCGTACTCCACTGTACTCTATCTCTACTGTACTCCACTGTACTCTACCTCTACTGTACTCTACTGTTCTCTACCTCTACTGTGCTCTACTGTACTTTACTCTACTGTACTCCACTGTACTCTATCTCTACTGTGATCCACTGTACTCTACCTCTACTGTACTCTACTGTACTCCACCTCTAATGTGCTTCACTGTACTCTACCTCTACTGTACTCTACCTCTACTGTACTCCACTGTACTCTACCTCTACTGTGCTCTACTGTACTCTATCTCTACTGTGCTCCACTGTACTCTACCTCTACTGTGCTCCACTGTACTCTACCTCTACTGTACTTCACTGTCCTCTATCTCTACTGTACTCCACTGTACTCTACCTCTATTGTCCTCCACTGTACTCTATCTCTACTGTACTCCACTGTACTCTACCTCCACTGTACTCTACCTCTACCGTACTCCACTGTACTCTATCTCTACTGTACTCCACTGTACTCTACCTCTACTGTACTCTACTGTTCTCTACCTCTACTGTGCTCTACTGTACTTTACTCTACTGTACTCCACTGTACTCTATCTATACTGTGATCCACTGTACTCTACCTCTACTGTACTCCACTGTACTCTACCTCTACTGTGCTCCACTGTACTCTATCTCTACTGTGCTCCACTCTACTCTACCTCTACTGTGCTCCACTGTATCCTACCTCTACTGTACTCCACTGTACTCTCTCTCTACTGTGCTCCACTGTACTCTATCTCTACTGTACTCAGCTGTACTCTACCTCTACTGTGCTCTACTGTTCTCCACCTCTACTGTGCTCTACTCTACTCCACCTCTACTGTGCTCTACTGTACCCTACCTCTACTGTGCTCCACCGTACTCTACCTCTACTGTGCTCCACTGTACTCTACCTCTACTGTACTCCACTGTACTCTATCTCTACTGTACTCCACTGTATTCTACCTCTACTGTACTCCACTGTACTCTATCTCTACTGTACTCCACTCTAATCTACCTCTACTGTCCTCCACTGTACTCTACCTCTACTGTGCTCCACTGTACTCTCTCTCTACTGTACTCTACCTCTACTGTACTCTACTGTACTCCACCTCTAATGTACTCCACTGTACTCTACCTCTACTGTACTCTACCTCTACTGTACTCCACTGTACTCTACCTCTACTGTGCTCCACTGTACTCTATTTCTACTGTGCTCCACTGTACTCTATCTCTACTGTACTCCACTGTACTCTATCTCTACTGTACTTCACTGTCCTTTATCTCTAATGTACTCCACTGTACTCTACCTCTATTGTGCTCCATTGTACTCTATCTCTACTGTACTCTACTGTACTCTATCTCTACTGTACTCCACTGTACTCTACCTCTACTGTGCTCCACTGTATCCTACCTCTACTGTACTCCACTGTACTCTCTCTCTACTGTGCTCCACTGTACTCTATCTCTACTGTACTCAGCTGTACTCTACCTCTACTGTGCTCTACTGTTCTCTACCTCTACTGTGCTCTACTCTACTCCACCTCTACTGTGCTCCACTGTACCCTACCTCTACTGTGCTCCAGAGGTAGAGTACACTTTACTTTATCTCTACTGTGATCCACTGTACTCTATCTCTACTGTGCTCCACTGTACTCTACCTCTACTATGCTCCACTGTACTCTATCTCTACTGTGCTCCACTCTACTCTACCTCTACTGCGCTCCACTGTACTCTACCTCTACTGTGCTCTACTGTTCTCCACCTCTACTGTGCTCTACTCTACTCCACCTCTACTGTGCTCTACTGTACCCTACCTCTACTGTGCTCCACCGTACTCTACCTCTACTGTGCTCCACTGTACTCTACCTCTACTGTACTCCACTGTACTCTATCTCTACTGTACTCCACTGTATTCTACCTCTACTGTACTCCACTGTACTCTATCTCTACTGTACTCCACTCTAATCTACCTCTACTGTGCTCCACTGTACTCTATCTCTACTGTACTCCACTGTACTCTACCTCTACTGTGCTCCACTGTATCCTATCTCTACTGTACTCCACTGTACTCTCTCTCTACTGTGCTCCACTGTACTCTATCTCTACTGTACTCAGCTGTACTCTACCTCTACTGTGCTCTACTGTTCTCTACCTCTACTGTGCTCTACTCTACTCCACCTCTACTGTGCTCCACTGTACCCTACCTCTACTGTGCTCCAGAGGTAGAGTACACTTTACTTGATCTCTACTGTGATCCACTGTACTCTATCTCTACTGTGCTCCACTGTACTCTACCTCTACTGTACTCCACTGTACTCTACCTCTACTGTACTCTACTGTTCTCTACCTCTACTGTGCTCTACTGTACTTTACTCTACTGTACTCCACTGTACTCTATCTCTACTGTGATCCACTGTACTCTACCTCTACTGTACTCTACTGTACTCCACCTCTAATGTGCTTCACTGTACTCTACCTCTACTGTACTCTACCTCTACTGTACTCCACTGTACTCTACCTCTACTGTGCTCTACTGTACTCTATCTCTACTGTGCTCCACTGTACTCTACCTCTACTGTGCTCCACTGTACTCTACCTCTACTGTACTTCACTGTCCTCTATCTCTACTGTACTCCACTGTACTCTACCTCTATTGTCCTCCACTGTACTCTATCTCTACTGTACTCCACTGTACTCTACCTCCACTGTACTCTACCTCTACCGTACTCCACTGTACTCTATCTCTACTGTACTCCACTGTACTCTACCTCTACTGTACTCTACTGTTCTCTACCTCTACTGTGCTCTACTGTACTTTACTCTACTGTACTCCACTGTACTCTATCTATACTGTGATCCACTGTACTCTACCTCTACTGTACTCCACTGTACTCTACCTCTACTGTGCTCCACTGTACTCTATCTCTACTGTGCTCCACTCTACTCTACCTCTACTGTGCTCCACTGTATCCTACCTCTACTGTACTCCACTGTACTCTCTCTCTACTGTGCTCCACTGTACTCTATCTCTACTGTACTCAGCTGTACTCTACCTCTACTGTGCTCTACTGTTCTCCACCTCTACTGTGCTCTACTCTACTCCACCTCTACTGTGCTCTACTGTACCCTACCTCTACTGTGCTCCACCGTACTCTACCTCTACTGTGCTCCACTGTACTCTACCTCTACTGTACTCCACTGTACTCTATCTCTACTGTACTCCACTGTATTCTACCTCTACTGTACTCCACTGTACTCTATCTCTACTGTACTCCACTCTAATCTACCTCTACTGTCCTCCACTGTACTCTACCTCTACTGTGCTCCACTGTACTCTCTCTCTACTGTACTCTACCTCTACTGTACTCTACTGTACTCCACCTCTAATGTACTCCACTGTACTCTACCTCTACTGTACTCTACCTCTACTGTACTCCACTGTACTCTACCTCTACTGTGCTCCACTGTACTCTATTTCTACTGTGCTCCACTGTACTCTATCTCTACTGTACTCCACTGTACTCTATCTCTACTGTACTTCACTGTCCTTTATCTCTAATGTACTCCACTGTACTCTACCTCTATTGTGCTCCATTGTACTCTATCTCTACTGTACTCTACTGTACTCTATCTCTACTGTACTCCACTGTACTCTACCTCTACTGTGCTCCACTGTATCCTACCTCTACTGTACTCCACTGTACTCTCTCTCTACTGTGCTCCACTGTACTCTATCTCTACTGTACTCAGCTGTACTCTACCTCTACTGTGCTCTACTGTTCTCTACCTCTACTGTGCTCTACTCTACTCCACCTCTACTGTGCTCCACTGTACCCTACCTCTACTGTGCTCCAGAGGTAGAGTACACTTTACTTTATCTCTACTGTGATCCACTGTACTCTATCTCTACTGTGCTCCACTGTACTCTACCTCTACTATGCTCCACTGTACTCTATCTCTACTGTGCTCCACTCTACTCTACCTCTACTGCGCTCCACTGTACTCTACCTCTACTGTGCTCTACTGTTCTCCACCTCTACTGTGCTCTACTCTACTCCACCTCTACTGTGCTCTACTGTACCCTACCTCTACTGTGCTCCACCGTACTCTACCTCTACTGTGCTCCACTGTACTCTACCTCTACTGTACTCCACTGTACTCTATCTCTACTGTACTCCACTGTATTCTACCTCTATTGTACTCCACTGTACTCTATCTCTACTGTACTCCACTCTAATCTACCTCTACTGTGCTCCACTGTACTCTATCTCTACTGTACTCCACTGTACTCTACCTCTACTGTGCTCCACTGTATCCTATCTCTACTGTACTCCACTGTACTCTCTCTCTACTGTGCTCCACTGTACTCTATCTCTACTGTACTCAGCTGTACTCTACCTCTACTGTGCTCTACTGTTCTCTACCTCTACTGTGCTCTACTCTACTCCACCTCTACTGTGCTCCACTGTACCCTACCTCTACTGTGCTCCAGAGGTAGAGTACACTTTACTTGATCTCTACTGTGATCCACTGTACTCTATCTCTACTGTGCTCCACTGTACTCTACCTCTACTATGCTCCACTGTACTCTATCTCTACTGTGCTCCACTCTACTCTACCTCTACTGTGCTCCACTGTACTCTACCTCTACTGTACTCCACTGTACTCTATCTCTACTGTGCTCTACTGTTCTCTACCTCTACTGTGCTCTACTGTACTCCACCTCTACTGTGCTCCACTGTACCCTACCTCTACTGTGCTCCACTGTACTCTACCTCTACTGTGCTCCACTGTACTCTACCTCTACTCTGCTCCACTGTATCCACTGTACTCTACCTCTACTGTGCTCCACTGTACTCTACCTCTACTGTGCTCCACTGTACTCTACCTCTACTGTACTCTACTGTACTCCACCTCTAATGAGCTCCACTGTACTCTGGCTCTACTGTACTCCACTGTACTTTACCTCTACTGTACTCCACTGTACTCTACCTCTACTGTGCTCCACTGTACTCTATCTGTAATGTACTCTACTGTACTCTATCTCTACTGTGATCCACTGTACTCTACCTCTGCTGTGCTCCACTGTACTCTATCTCTACTGTACTCCACTGTACTCTACTGTTCTCTACCTCTACTGTACTCTACTGTGCTCCACTGTACTCCACTGTACTCTACCTCTACTGTGCTCCACTGTACTCTACCTCTACTGTGCTCCACTATACTCTACCTCTACTGTGCTCAACTGTACTCTACCTCTACTGTCCTCCACTGTACTCTACCTCTACTGTGCTCCACTGTACTCTCTCTCTACTGTACTCTACCTCTACTGTACTCTACTGTACTCCACCTCTAATGTGCTCCACTGTACTCTACCTCTACTGTACTCTACCTCTACTGTACTCCACTGTACTCTACCTCTACTGTGCTCTACTGTACTCTATCTCTACTCTGCTCCACTGTACTGTACCTCTACTGTGCTCCACTGTACTCTACCTCTACTGTACTTCACTGTCCTCTATCTCTACTGTACTCCACTGTACTCTACCTCTATTGTCCTCCACTGTACTCTATCTCTACTGTACTCCACTGTACTCTACCTCCACTGTACTCTACCTCTACCGTACTCCACTGTACTCTATCTCTACTGTACTCCACTGTACTCTACCTCTACTGTACTCTACTGTTCTCTACCTCTACTGTGCTCTACTGTACTTTACTCTACTGTACTCCACTGTACTCTATCTCTACTGTGATCCACTGTACTCTACCTCTACTGTACTCCACTGTACTCTATCTCTACTGTGATCCACTGTACTCTATCTCTATTGTGCTCCACTGTACTCTACCTCTACTGTGCTCCACTGTACTCTATCTCTACTGTGCTCCACTCTACTCTACCTCTACTGTGCTCCACTGTATCCTACCTCTACTGTACTCCACTGTACTCTCTCTCTACTGTGCTCCACTGTACTCTATCTCTACTGTACTCAGCTGTACTCTACCTCTACTGTGCTCTACTGTTCTCCACCTCTACTGTGCTCTACTCTAATCCACCTCTACTGTGCTCCACTGTACCCTACCTCTACTGTGCTCCACCGTACTCTACCTCTACTGTGCTCCACTGTACTCTACCTCTACTGTACTCCACTGTACTCTATCTCTACTGTACTCCACTGTATTCTACCTCTACTGTACTCCACTGTACTCTATCTTTACTTTACTCCACTCTAATCTACCTCTACTGTCCTCCACTGTACTCTACCTCTACTGTGCTCCACTGCACTCTCTCTCTACTGTACTCTACCTCTACTGTACTCTACTGTGCTCCACTGTACTCCACTGTAGTCTACCTCTACTGTGCTCCACTGTACTCTACCTCTACTGTGCTCCACTATACTCTACCTCTACTGTGCTCCACTGTACTCTACCTCTACTGTCCTCCACTGTACTCTACCTCTACTGTACTCCACTGTACTCTCTCTCTACTGTACTCTACCTCTACTGTACTCTACTGTACTCCACCTCTAATGTACTCCACTGTACTCTACCTCTACTGTACTCTACCTCTACTGTACTCCACTGTACTCTACCTCTAATGTGCTCCACTGTACTCTATCTCTACTGTGCTCCACTGTACTCTATTTCTACTGTGCTCCACTGTACTCTATCTCTACTGTACTCCACTGTACTCTATCTCTACTGTACTTCACTGTCCTTTATCTCTAATGTACTCCACTGTACTCTACCTCTATTGTGCTCCATTGTACTCTATCTCTACTGTACTCTACTGTACTCTATCTCTACTTTACTCCACTGTACTCTATCTCTACTGTACTCCACTGTACTCTACCTCTACTGTGCTCCACTGTATCCTACCTCTACTGTACTCCACTGTACTCTCTCTCTACTGTGCTCCACTGTACTCTATCTCTACTGTACTCAGCTGTACTCTACCTCTACTGTGCTCTACTGTTCTCTACCTCTACTGTGCTCTACTCTACTCCACCTCTACTGTGCTCCACTGTACCCTACCTCTACTGTGCTCCAGAGGTAGAGTACACTTTACTTTATCTCTACTGTGATCCACTTTACTCTATCTCTACTGTGCTCCACTGTACTCTACCTCTACTATGCTCCACTGTACTCTATCTCTACTGTGCTCCACTCTACTCTACCTCTACTGTGCTCCACTGTACTCTACCTCTACTGTACTCCACTTTACTTTATCTCTACTGTGATCCACTGTACTCTATCTCTACTGTGCTCCACTGTACTCTACCTCTACTATGCTCCACTGTACTCTATCTCTACTGTGCTCCACTCTACTCTACCTCTACTGTGCTCCACTGTACTCTACCTCTACTGTACTCCACTGTACTCTATCTCTACTGTACTCCACTGTACTCTACCTCTACTGTGCTCTACTGTTCTCTACTTCTACTGTGCTCTACTGTACTCCACCTCTACTGTGCTCCACTGTACCCTACCTCTACTGTGCTCCACTGTACTCTACCTCTACTGTGCTCTACTCTACTCCACCTCTACTCTGCTCCACTGTATCCACTGTACTCTACCTCTACTGTGCTCCACTGTACTCTACCTCTACTGTGCTCCACTGTACTCTACCTCTACTGTACTCCACTGTACTCTATCTCTACTGTACTCCACTGTACTCAACCTCTACTGTACTCCACTGTACTCTATCTCTACTGTACTCCACTCTAATCTACCTCTACTGTCCTCCACTGTACTCTACCTCTACTGTGCTCCACTGTACTCTCTCTCTACTGTACTCTACCTCTACTGTACTCTACTGTACTCCACCTCTAATGTGCTCCACTGTACTCTACCTCTACTGTACTCTACCTCTACTGTCCTCCACTGTACTCTACCTCTACTGTGCTCCACTGTACTCTCTCTCTACTGTACTCTACCTCTACTGTACTCTACTGTGCTCCACTGTACTCCACTGTAGTCTACCTCTACTGTGCTCCACTGTACTCTACCTCTACTGTGCTCCACTATACTCTACCTCAACTGTGCTCCACTGTACTCTACCTCTACTGTCCTCCACTGTACTCTATCTCTACTGTGCTCCACTGTACTCTCTCTCTACTGTACTCTACCTCTACTGTACTCTACTGTACTCCACCTCTAATGTGCTCCACTGTACTCTACCTCTACTGTACTCTACCTCTACTGTACTCCACTGTACTCTACCTCTAATGTGCTCCACTGTACTCTATCTCTACTGTGCTCCACTGTACTCTATTTCTAATGTGCTCCACTGTACTCTATCTCTACTGTACTCCACTGTACTCTATCTCTACTGTACTTCACTATCCTTTATCTCTAATGTACTCCACTGTACTCTACCTCTATTGTGCTCCATTGTACTCTATCTCTACTGTACTCTACTGTACTCTATCTCTACTTTACTCCACTGTACTCTATCTCTACTGTACACCACTGTACTCTACCTCTACTGTGCTCCACTGTACTCTACCTCTACCGTACTCCACTGTACTCTATCTCTACTGTACTCCACTGTACTCTACCTCTACTGTACTCTACTGTTCTCTACCTCTACTGTGCTCTACTCTACTCTACTGTACTCCACTGTACTCTATCTCTACTGTGATCCACTGTACTCTACCTCTACTGTACTCTACTGTACTCTATCTCTACTGTGATCTACTGTACTCTATCTCTACTGTGCTCCACTGTACTCTACCTCTACTGTGCTCCACTGTACTCTATCTCTACTGTGCTCCACTCTACTCTACCTCTACTGTGCTCCACTGTATCCTACCTCTACTGTACTCCACTGTACTCTATCTCTACTGTGCTCCACTGTACTCTATCTCTACTGTACTCCACTGTACTCTACCTCTACTGTGCTCCACTGTATCCTACCTCTACTGTACTCCACTGTACTCTATCTCTACTGTGCTCCACTGTACTCTATCTCTACTGTACTCCACTGTACTCTACCTCTAAGGTGCTCTACTGTTCTCTACCTCTACTGTGCTCTACTGTACTCCACCTCTACTGTTCTCCACTGTACCCTACCTCTATTGTGCTCCACTGTACTCTACCTCTACTGTGCTCCACTGTACTCTACCTCTACTGTACTCCACTGTATTCTATCTCTACTGTGCTCCACTGTACTCTACCTCTACTGTGCTCAACTGTACTCTACTGTACTCCACTGTACTCTACCTCTACTGTACTCCACTGTACTCTATCTCTACTGTACTCCACTGTACTCTACCTCTACTGTACTCCACTGTACTCTATCTCTACTGTGCTCTACTGTACTCTACCTCTACTGTGCCCAACTGTACTGTACTCTACTCCACTGTACTCTACCTCTACTGTACTCCACTGTACTCTACATCTACTTTACTCCACATTACTCTACCTCTACTGTACTCAACTGTACTCTATCTCTACTGTGCTCCACTGTTCTCTACCTCTACTGTACTCCACTGTACTCTATCTCTACTGTACTCCACTGTACTCTACCTATACTGTACTCTACTGTTCTCTTCCTCTACTGTACTCCACTGTACTCTATCTCTACTGTGATCCACTGTACTCTACCTCTACTGTACTCCACTGTACTCTATCTCTACTCCACTCCACTGTACTCTACCTCTACTGTACTCTACTGTTCTCTACCTCTACTGTGCTCTACTGTACTCTTCTCTACTGTACTCCACTGTACTCTATCTCTACTGTGATCCACTGTACTCTACCTCTACTGTACTCCACTGTACTCTATCTCTACTGTGATCCACTGTACTCTATCTCTACTGTGCTCCACTGTACTCTACCTCTACTATGCTCCACTGTACTCTATCTGTACTGTGCTCCACTCTACTCTACCTCTACTGTGCTCCACTGTACTCTACCTCTACTGTACTCCACTCTACTCTATCTCTACTGTACTCCACTGTACTCTATCTCTACTGTACTCCACTGTACTCTACCTCTACTGTGCTCTACTGTTCTCTACCTCTACTGTGCTCTACTCTACTCCACCTCTACTGTGCTCCACTGTACCCTACCTCTACTGTGCTCCACTGTACTCTACCTCTACTGTGCTCCACTGTACTCTACCTCTACTGTGCTCTACTGTACTCTACCTCTACTGTGCTCCACTGTACTCTACCTCTACTGTGCTCCACTGTACTCTATCTCTACTGTGCTCCACTGTACTCTATTTCTACTGTACTCCTCTGTACTCTACCTCTAATGTGCTCCACTGTACTCTACCTCTACTGTGCTCCACTGTACTCTATCTGTAATGTACTCTACTGTACTCTATCTCTACTGTGATCCACTGTACTCTACCTCTGCTGTGCTCCACTGTACTCTATCTCTACTGTACTCCACTATACTCTACTGTTCTCTACCTCTACTGTACTCTACTGTGCTCCACTGTACTTCACTGTAGTCTACCTCTACTGTGCTCCACTGTACTCTACCTCTACTGTGCTCCACTATAATTTACCTCTACTGTGCTCCACTGTACTCTACCTCTACTGTCCTCCACTGTACTCTACCTCTACTGTGCTCCAATGTACTCTCTCTCTACTGTACTCTACCTCTACTGTACTCTACTGTACTCCACCTCTAATGTGCTCCACTGTACTCTACCTCTACTGTACTCCACTGTACTCTACCTCTACTGTGCTCTACTGTACTATATCTCTACTGTGCTCCACTGTACTCTACCTCTACTGTACTCCACTATACTCTAACTCTACTATACTCCACTGTGCTCTATCTCTACTGTGCTCCACTGTACTCTATTTCTACTGTGCTCCACTGTACTCTATCTCGATTGTACTCCACTGTACTCTATTTCTACTGTACTTCACTGTCCTCTATCTCTACTGTACTCCACTGTACTCTACCTCTATTGTGCTCCACTGTACTCTATATCTACTGTACTCTACTGTACTCTATCTCTACTGTACTCCACTGTACTCTATCTCTACTGTACTCCACTGTACTCTACCTCTACTGTACTCTACTGTACTCTATCTCTACTGTACTCCACTGTACTCTATCTCTACTGTACTCTACTGTACTCTACCTCTACTGTACTCTACTGTTCTCTACCTCTACTCGACTCTACTGTACTCTACTCTACTGTACTACACTGTACTCTATCTCTACTGTGATCAACTGTACTCTACTTCTACTGTACTCCACTGTAATCTATCTCTACTGTATCCACTGTACTCTATCTCTACTGTGCTCCACTTTACTCTACCTCTACTGTGCTCCACTGTACTCTATCTCTACTGTGCTCCTCTCTACTCTACCTCTACTGTGCTCCACTGTATCCTACCTCTACTGTACTCCACTGTACTCTATCTCTACTGTGCTCCACTTTACTCTATCTCTACTGTACTCCACTGTACTCTACCTCTACTGTGCTCTACTGTTCTCTACCTCTACTGTGCTCTACTGTACTCCACCTCTACTGTGCTCCACTCTACTCTACCTCTACTGTGCTCCACTGTACTCTACCTCTACTGTACTCCACTCTACTCTAACTCTACTATACTCCACTGTACTCTATCTCTACTGTGCTCCACTGTACTCTATTTCTACTGTGCTCCACTGTACTCTATCTCTATTGTACTCCACTGTAATTTATTTCTACTGTACTTCACTGTCCTCTATCTCTACTGTACTCCACTGTACTCTACCTCTATTGTGCTCCACTGTACTCTATATCTACTGTACTCTACTGTACTCTATCTCTACTGTACTCCACTGTACTCTATCTCTACTGTACTCCACTGTACTCTACCTCTACTGTACTCTACTGTACTCTATCTCTACTGTACTCCACTGTACTCTATCTCTACTGTACTCCACTGTACTCTACCTCTACTGTACTCTACTGTTCTCTACCTCTACTCGGCTCTACTGTACTCTACTCTACTGTACTACACTGTACTCTATCTCTACTGTGATCCACTGTACTCTACTTCTACTGTACTCCACTGTAATCTATCTCTACTGTATCCACTGTACTCTATCTCTACTGTGCTCCACTGTACTCTACCTCTACTGTGCTCCACTGTACTCTACCTCTACCGTACTCCACTGTACTCTATCTCTACTGTACTCCACTGTACTCTACCTCAACTGTACTCTACTGTTCTCTACCTCTACTGTACTCTACTCTACTCTACTGTACTCCACTGTACTCTATCTCTACTGTGATCCACTGTACTCTACCTCTACTGTACTCTACTGTACTCTATCTCTACTGTGATCTACTGTACTCTATCTCTACTGTGCTCCACTGTACTCTACCTCTACTGTGCTCCACTGTACTCTATCTCTACTGTGCTCCACTCTACTCTACCTCTACTGTGCTCCACTGTATCCTACCTCTACTGTACTCCACTGTACTCTATCTCTACTGTGCTCCACTGTACTCTATCTCTACTGTACTCCACTGTACTCTACCTCTACTGTGCTCTACTGTTCTCTACCTCTACTGTGCTCTACTGTACTCCACCTCTACTGTTCTCCACTGTACCCTACCTCTATTGTGCTCCACTGTACTCTACCTCTACTGTACTCCACTGTATTTTATCTCTACTGTGCTCCACTGTACTCTACCTCTACTGTACTCCACTGTATTTTATCTCTACTGTGCTCCACTGTACTCTACCTCTACTGTGCTCAACTGTACTCTACTGTACTCCACTGTACTCTACCTCTACTGTACTCCACTGTACTCTATCTCTACTGTACTCCACTGTACTCTACCTCTACTGTACTCCACTGTACTCTATCTCTACTGTGCTCCACTGTACTCTACCTCTACTGTGCCCAACTGTACTGTACTCTACCTCTACTGTACTCCACTGTACTCTACCTCTACTGTACTCCACTTTACTCTACCTCTACTGTACTCAACTGTACTCTATCTCTACTGTGCTCCACTGTACTCTACCTCTACTGTACTCCACTGTACTCTATCTCTACTGTACTCCACTGTACTCTACCTATACTGTACTCTACTGTTCTCTTCCTCTACTGTACTCCACTGTACTCTATCTCTACTGTGATCCACTGTACTCTACCTCTACTGTACTCCACTGTACTCTATCTCTACTGTACTCCACTGTACTCTACCTATACTGTACTCTACTGTTCTCTTCCTCTACTGTACTCCACTGTACTCTATCTCTACTGTGATCCACTGTACTCTACCTCTACTGTACTCCACTGTACTCTATCTCTACTCTACTCCACTGTACTCTACCTCTACTGTACTCTACTGTTCTCTACCTCTACTGTGCTCTACTGTACTCTTCTCTACTGTACTCCACTGTACTCTATCTCTACTGTGATCCACTGTACTCTACCTCTACTGTACTCCACTGTACTCTATCTCTACTGTGATCCACTGTACTCTATCTCTACTGTGCTCCACTGTACCTGTACTCTACCTCTACTATGCTCCACTGTACTCTATCTGTACTGTGCTCCACTCTACTCTACCTCTACTGTGCTCCACTGTACTCTACCTCTACTGTACTCCACTCTACTCTATCTCTACTGTGCTCCACTGTACTCTATCTCTACTGTACTCCACTGTACTCTACCTCTACTGTGCTCTACTGTTCTCTACCTCTACTGTGCTCTACTGTACTCCACCTCTACTGTGCTCCACTGTACCCTACCTCTACTGTGCTCCACTGTACTCTACCTCTACTGTGCTCCACTGTACTCTACCTCTACTGTGCTCCACTGTACTCTAACTCTACTGTGCTCCACTGTACTCTACCTCTACTGTGCTCCACTGTACTCTATCTCTACTGTGCTCCACTGTACTCTATTTCTACTGTACTCTACTGTACTCCACCTCTAATGTTTTCCACTGTACTCTACCTCTACTGTACTCTACCTCTACTGTACTCCACTGTACTCTACCTCTACTGTGCTCTACTGTACTCTATCTCTACTCTGCTCCACTGTACTCTACCTCTACTGTGCTCCACTGTACTCTACCTCTACTGTACTTCACTGTCCTCTATCTCTACTGTACTCCACTGTACTCTACCTCTACTGTGCTCCACTGTACTCTACCTCTACTGTACTCCACTGTACTCTATCTCTACTGTGCTCCACTGTACTCTACCTCTACTGTGCTCCACTGTACTCTACCTCTACTGTACTCCACTGTACTCTATCTCTAATGTGCTCCACTGTACTCTACCTCTACTGTGCTCAACTGTACTCTACTGTACTCCACTGTACTCTACCTCTACTGTACTCCACTGTACTCTATCTCTACTGTACTCCACTGTACTCTACCTCTACTGTACTCCACTGTACTCTATCTCTACTGTGATCCACTGTACTATACCTCTACTGTACTCCACTTTACTTTATCTCTACTGTGATCCACTGTACTCTACCTCTACTGTGCTCCACTGTACTCTACCTCTACTGTACTCCACTGTACTCTATCTCTACTGTGCTCCACTGTACTCTACCTCTACTGTGCTCAACTGTACTCTACTGTACTCCACTGTACTCTACCTCTACTGTACTCCACTGTACTCTATCTCTACTGTGCTCCACTGTACTCTACCTCTACTGTGCTCAACTGTACTCTACTGTACTCCACTGTACTCTACCTCTACTGTACTCCACTGTACTCTATCTCTACTGTACTCCACTGTACTCTACCTCTACTGTACTCCACTGTACTCTATCTCTACTGTGATCCACTGTACTATACCTCTACTGTACTCCACTTTACTTTATCTCTACTGTACTCCACTGTAATCTACCTCTACTGTACTCCACTGTACTCTACCTCTACTGTACTCCACTCTACTCTACTCTACTGTACTCCACTGTACTCTATCTCTACTGTGATCCACTGTACTCTACCTCTACTGTACTCCACTGTACTCTATCTCTACTGTACTCCACTGTACTCTACCTCTACTGTACTCTACTGTTCTCTACCTCTACTGTGCTCTACTGTACTCTACTCTACTGTACTCCACTGTACTCTATCTCTACTTTGATCCACTGTACTATACCTCTACTGTACTCCACTTTACTTTATCTCTACTGTGATCCACTGTACTCTATCTCTACTGTGCTCCACTGTACTCTACCTCTACTATGCTCCACTGTACTCTATCTCTACTGTGCTCCACTCTACTCTACCTCTACTGTGCTCCACTGTACTCTACCTCTACTGTACTCCACTTTACTTTATCTCTACTGTGATCCACTGTACTCTATCTCTACTGTGCTCCTCTGTACTCTACCTCTACTATGCTCCACTGTACTCTATCTCTACTGTGCTCCACTCTACTCTATCTCTACTGTACTCCACTGCACTCTACCTCTACTGTGCTCTACTGTTCTCTACCTCTACTGTGCTCTACTGTACTCCACCTCTACTGTGCTCCACTGTACCCTACCTCCACTGTATCCACTGTACTCTACCTCTACTGTGCTCCACTGTACTCTACCTCTACTGTGCTCCACTGTACTCTACCTCTACTGTGCTCCACTGTACTCTACCTCTACTGTACTCTACTGTAGTCCACCTCTAATGAGCTCCACTGTACTCTGGCTCTACTGTACTCCACTGTACTTTACCTCTACTGTACTCCACTGTACTCTACCTCTACTGTGCTCCACTGTACTCTATTTCTACTGTACTCCTCTGTACTCTACCTCTACTGTGCTCCACTGTACTCTATCTGTAATGTACTCTACTGTACTCTATCTCTACTGTGATCCACTGTACTCTACCTCTGCTGTGCTCCACTGTACTCTATCTCTACTGTACTCCACTGTACTCTACTGTTCTCTACCTCTACTGTACTCTACTGTGCTCCACTGTACTCCACTGTAGTCTACCTCTACTGTGCTCCACTGTACTCTACGTCTACTGTGCTCCACTATACTCTATCTCTACTCTGCTCCACTGTACTCTACCTCTACTGTCCTCCACTGTACTCTACCTCTACTGTGCTCCACTGTACTCTCTCTCTACTGTACTCTACCTCAACTGTACTCTGCTGTACTCCACCTCTAATGTGCTCCACTGTACTCTACCTCTAATGTACTCTACCTCTACTGTACTCCACTGTACTCTACCTCTACTGTGCTCTACTGTACTCTATCTCTACTGTGCTCCACTGTACTCTACCTCTACTGTGCTCCACTGTACTCTACCTCTACTGTACTTCACTGTCCTCTATCTCTACTGTACTCCACTGTACTCTACCTCTATTGTCCTCCACTGTACTCTATCTCTACTGTACTCTACTGTACTATATCTCTACTGTACTCCACTGTACTCTATCTCTACTGTACTCCACTGTACTCTACCTCCACTGTACTCTACCTCTACCGTACTCCACTGTACTCTATCTCTACTGTACTCCACTGTACTCTACCTCTACTGTACTCTACTGTTCTCTACCTCTACTGTGCTCTACTGTACTTTACTCTACTGTACTCCACTGTACTCTATCTCTACTGTGATCCACTGTACTCTACCTCTACTGTACTCCACTGTACTCTATCTCTACTGTGATCCACTGTACTCTATCTCTATTGTGCTCCACTGTACTCTACCTCTACTGTGCTCCACTGTACTCTATCTCTACTGTGCTCCACTCTACTCTACCTCTACTGTGCTCCACTGTATCCTACCTCTACTGTACTCCACTGTACTCTCTCTCTACTGTGCTCCACTGTACTCTATCTCTACTGTACTCAGCTGTACTCTACCTCTACTGTGCTCTACTGTTCTCCACCTCTACTGTGCTCTACTCTACTCCACCTCTACTGTGCTCCACTGTACCCTACCTCTACTGTGCTCCACCGTACTCTACCTCTACTGTGCTCCACTGTACTCTACCTCTACTGTACTCCACTGTACTCTGTCTCTACTGTACTCCACTGTATTCTACCTCTACTGTACTCCACTGTACTCTATCTCTACTGTACTCCACTCTAATCTACCTCTACTGTCCTCCACTGTACTCTACCTCTACTGTGCTCCACTGTACTCTCTCTCTACTGTACTCTACCTCTACTGTACTCTACTGTACTCCACCTCTAATGTACTCCACTGTACTCTACCTCTACTGTACTCTACCTCTACTGTACTCCACTGTACTCTACCTCTAATGTGCTCCACTGTACTCTATCTCTACTGTGCTCCACTGTACTCTATTTCTACTGTGCTCCACTGTACTCTATCTCTACTGTACTCCACTTTACTCTATCTCTACTCTACTTCACTGTCCTTTATCTCTAATGTACTCCACTGTACTCTACCTCTATTGTGCTCCATTGTACTCTATCTCTACTGTACTCTATTGTACTCTATCTCTACTTTACTCCACTGTACTCTATCTCTACTGTACTCCACTGTACTCTACCTCTACTGTGCTCCACTGTATCCTACCTCTACTGTACTCCACTGTACTCTCTCTCTACTGTGCTCAACTGTACTCTATCTCTACTGTACTCAGCTGTACTCTACCTCTACTGTGCTCTACTGTTCTCTACCTCTACTGTGCTCTACTCTACTCCACCTCTACTGTGCTCCACTGTACCCTACCTCTACTGTGCTCCACCGTACTCTACCTCTATTGTGCTCCACTGTACTCTACCTCTACTGTGCTCCACTGTACTCTCTCTCTACTGTACTCTACCTCTACTGTACTCTACTGTGCTCCACTGTACTCCACTGTAGTCTACCTCTACTGTGCTCCGCTGTACTCTACCTCTACTGTGCTCCACTATACTCTACCTCTACTGTGCTCCACTGTACTCTACCTCTACTGTCCTCCACTGTACTCTACCTCTACTGTGCTCCAATGTACTCTCTCTCTACTGTACTCTACCTCTACTGTACTCTACTGTACTCCACCTCTAATGTGCTCCACTGTACTCTATCTCTACTGTGCTCCACTGTACTCTATTTCTACTGTGCTCCACTGTACTCTATCTCTACTGTACTCCACTGTACTCTATCTCTACTGTACTTCACTGTCCTTTATCTCTAATGTACTCCACTGTACTCTACCTCTATTGTGCTCCATTGTACTCTATCTCTACTGTACTCTACTGTACTCTATCTCTACTTTACTCCACTGTATTCTATCTCTACTGTGCTCCACTGTACTCTACCTCTACTGTGCTCAACTGTACTCTACTGTACTCCACTGTACTCTACCTCTACTGTACTCCACTGTACTCTATCTCTACTGTACTCCACTGTACTCTACCTCTACTCTACTCCACTGTACTCTATCTCTACTGTGCTCCACTGTACTCTACCTCTACTGTGCCCAACTGTACTGTACTCTACCTCTACTGTACTCCACTGTACTCTACATCTACTGTACTCCACTTTACTCTACCTCTACTGTACTCAACTGTACTCTATCTCTACTGTGCTCCACTGTACTCTACCTCTACTGTACTCCACTGTACTCTATCTCTACTGTACTCCACTGTACTCTACCTATACTGTACTCTACTGTTCTTTTCCTCTACTGTACTCCACTGTACTCTATCTCTACTGTGATCCACTGTACTCTACCTCTACTGTACTCCACTGTACTCTATCTCTACTGTACTCCACTGTACTCTACCTATACTGTACTCTACTGTTCTCTTCCTCTACTGTACTCCACTGTACTCTATCTCTACTGTGCTCCACTGTACTCTACCTCTACTGTGCCCAACTGTACTGTACTCTATCTCTACTCTACTCCACTGTACTCTACCTCTACTGTACTCTACTGTTCTCTACCTCTACTGTGCTCTACTGTACTCTTCTCTACTGTACTCCACTGTACTCTATCTCTACTGTACTCCACTGTACTCTACCTCTACTGTACTCTACTGTACTCTATCTCTACTGTACTCCACTGTACTCTATCTCTACTGTACTCCACTGTACTCTACCTCTACTGTACTCTACTGTACTCTATCTCTACTGTACTCCACTGTACTCTATCTCTACTGTACTCCACTGTACTCTACCTCTACTGTACTCTACTGTTCTCTACCTCTACTCGGCTCTACTGTACTCTACTCTACTGTACTACACTGTACTCTATCTCTACTGTGATCCACTGTACTCTACTTCTACTGTACTCCACTGTAATCTATCTCTACTGTATCCACTGTACTCTATCTCTACTGTGCTCCACTGTACTCTACCTCTACTGTGCTCCACTGTACTCTACCTCTACCGTACTCCACTGTACTCTATCTCTACTGTACTCCACTGTACTCTACCTCAACTGTACTCTACTGTTCTCTACCTCTACTGTACTCTACTCTACTCTACTGTACTCCACTGTACTCTATCTCTACTGTGATCCACTGTACTCTACCTCTACTGTACTCTACTGTACTCTATCTCTACTGTGATCTACTGTACTCTATCTCTACTGTGCTCCACTGTACTCTACCTCTACTGTGCTCCACTGTACTCTATCTCTACTGTGCTCCACTCTACTCTACCTCTACTGTGCTCCACTGTATCCTACCTCTACTGTACTCCACTGTACTCTATCTCTACTGTGCTCCACTGTACTCTATCTCTACTGTACTCCACTGTACTCTACCTCTACTGTGCTCTACTGTTCTCTACCTCTACTGTGCTCTACTGTACTCCACCTCTACTGTTCTCCACTGTACCCTACCTCTATTGTGCTCCACTGTACTCTACCTCTACTGTACTCCACTGTATTTTATCTCTACTGTGCTCCACTGTACTCTACCTCTACTGTACTCCACTGTATTTTATCTCTACTGTGCTCCACTGTACTCTACCTCTACTGTGCTCAACTGTACTCTACTGTACTCCACTGTACTCTACCTCTACTGTACTCCACTGTACTCTATCTCTACTGTACTCCACTGTACTCTACCTCTACTGTACTCCACTGTACTCTATCTCTACTGTGCTCCACTGTACTCTACCTCTACTGTGCCCAACTGTACTGTACTCTACCTCTACTGTACTCCACTGTACTCTACCTCTACTGTACTCCACTTTACTCTACCTCTACTGTACTCAACTGTACTCTATCTCTACTGTGCTCCACTGTACTCTACCTCTACTGTACTCCACTGTACTCTATCTCTACTGTACTCCACTGTACTCTACCTATACTGTACTCTACTGTTCTCTTCCTCTACTGTACTCCACTGTACTCTATCTCTACTGTGATCCACTGTACTCTACCTCTACTGTACTCCACTGTACTCTATCTCTACTGTACTCCACTGTACTCTACCTATACTGTACTCTACTGTTCTCTTCCTCTACTGTACTCCACTGTACTCTATCTCTACTGTGATCCACTGTACTCTACCTCTACTGTACTCCACTGTACTCTATCTCTACTCTACTCCACTGTACTCTACCTCTACTGTACTCTACTGTTCTCTACCTCTACTGTGCTCTACTGTACTCTTCTCTACTGTACTCCACTGTACTCTATCTCTACTGTGATCCACTGTACTCTACCTCTACTGTACTCCACTGTACTCTATCTCTACTGTGATCCACTGTACTCTATCTCTACTGTGCTCCACTGTACCTGTACTCTACCTCTACTATGCTCCACTGTACTCTATCTGTACTGTGCTCCACTCTACTCTACCTCTACTGTGCTCCACTGTACTCTACCTCTACTGTACTCCACTCTACTCTATCTCTACTGTGCTCCACTGTACTCTATCTCTACTGTACTCCACTGTACTCTACCTCTACTGTGCTCTACTGTTTTCTACCTCTACTGTGCTCTACTGTACTCCACCTCTACTGTGCTCCACTGTACCCTACCTCTACTGTGCTCCACTGTACTCTACCTCTACTGTGCTCCACTGTACTCTACCTCTACTGTGCTCCACTGTACTCTAACTCTACTGTGCTCCACTGTACTCTACCTCTACTGTGCTCCACTGTACTCTATCTCTACTGTGCTCCACTGTACTCTATTTCTACTGTACTCTACTGTACTCCACCTCTAATGTTTTCCACTGTACTCTACCTCTACTGTACTCTACCTCTACTGTACTCCACTGTACTCTACCTCTACTGTGCTCTACTGTACTCTATCTCTACTCTGCTCCACTGTACTCTACCTCTACTGTGCTCCACTGTACTCTACCTCTACTGTACTTCACTGTCCTCTATCTCTACTGTACTCCACTGTACTCTACCTCTACTGTGCTCCACTGTACTCTACCTCTACTGTACTCCACTGTACTCTATCTCTACTGTGCTCCACTGTACTCTACCTCTACTGTGCTCCACTGTACTCTACCTCTACTGTACTCCACTGTACTCTATCTCTAATGTGCTCCACTGTACTCTACCTCTACTGTGCTCAACTGTACTCTACTGTACTCCACTGTACTCTACCTCTACTGTACTCCACTGTACTCTATCTCTACTGTACTCCACTGTACTCTACCTCTACTGTACTCCACTGTACTCTATCTCTACTGTGATCCACTGTACTATACCTCTACTGTACTCCACTTTACTTTATCTCTACTGTGATCCACTGTACTCTACCTCTACTGTGCTCCACTGTACTCTACCTCTACTGTACTCCACTGTACTCTATCTCTACTGTGCTCCACTGTACTCTACCTCTACTGTGCTCAACTGTACTCTACTGTACTCCACTGTACTCTACCTCTACTGTACTCCACTGTACTCTATCTCTACTGTGCTCCACTGTACTCTACCTCTACTGTGCTCAACTGTACTCTACTGTACTCCACTGTACTCTACCTCTACTGTACTCCACTGTACTCTATCTCTACTGTACTCCACTGTACTCTACCTCTACTGTACTCCACTGTACTCTATCTCTACTGTGATCCACTGTACTATACCTCTACTGTACTCCACTTTACTTTATCTCTACTGTACTCCACTGTAATCTACCTCTACTGTACTCCACTGTACTCTACCTCTACTGTACTCCACTCTACTCTACTCTACTGTACTCCACTGTACTCTATCTCTACTGTGATCCACTGTACTCTACCTCTACTGTACTCCACTGTACTCTATCTCTACTGTACTCCACTGTACTCTACCTCTACTGTACTCTACTGTTCTCTACCTCTACTGTGCTCTACTGTACTCTACTCTACTGTACTCCACTGTACTCTATCTCTACTTTGATCCACTGTACTATACCTCTACTGTACTCCACTTTACTTTATCTCTACTGTGATCCACTGTACTCTATCTCTACTGTGCTCCACTGTACTCTACCTCTACTATGCTCCACTGTACTCTATCTCTACTGTGCTCCACTCTACTCTACCTCTACTGTGCTCCACTGTACTCTACCTCTACTGTACTCCACTTTACTTTATCTCTACTGTGATCCACTGTACTCTATCTCTACTGTGCTCCTCTGTACTCTACCTCTACTATGCTCCACTGTACTCTATCTCTACTGTGCTCCACTCTACTCTATCTCTACTGTACTCCACTGCACTCTACCTCTACTGTGCTCTACTGTTCTCTACCTCTACTGTGCTCTACTGTACTCCACCTCTACTGTGCTCCACTGTACCCTACCTCCACTGTATCCACTGTACTCTACCTCTACTGTGCTCCACTGTACTCTACCTCTACTGTGCTCCACTGTACTCTACCTCTACTGTGCTCCACTGTACTCTACCTCTACTGTACTCTACTGTAGTCCACCTCTAATGAGCTCCACTGTACTCTGGCTCTACTGTACTCCACTGTACTTTACCTCTACTGTACTCCACTGTACTCTACCTCTACTGTGCTCCACTGTACTCTATTTCTACTGTACTCCTCTGTACTCTACCTCTACTGTGCTCCACTGTACTCTATCTGTAATGTACTCTACTGTACTCTATCTCTACTGTGATCCACTGTACTCTACCTCTGCTGTGCTCCACTGTACTCTATCTCTACTGTACTCCACTGTACTCTACTGTTCTCTACCTCTACTGTACTCTACTGTGCTCCACTGTACTCCACTGTAGTCTACCTCTACTGTGCTCCACTGTACTCTACGTCTACTGTGCTCCACTATACTCTATCTCTACTCTGCTCCACTGTACTCTACCTCTACTGTCCTCCACTGTACTCTACCTCTACTGTGCTCCACTGTACTCTCTCTCTACTGTACTCTACCTCAACTGTACTCTGCTGTACTCCACCTCTAATGTGCTCCACTGTACTCTACCTCTAATGTACTCTACCTCTACTGTACTCCACTGTACTCTACCTCTACTGTGCTCTACTGTACTCTATCTCTACTGTGCTCCACTGTACTCTACCTCTACTGTGCTCCACTGTACTCTACCTCTACTGTACTTCACTGTCCTCTATCTCTACTGTACTCCACTGTACTCTACCTCTATTGTCCTCCACTGTACTCTATCTCTACTGTACTCTACTGTACTATATCTCTACTGTACTCCACTGTACTCTATCTCTACTGTACTCCACTGTACTCTACCTCCACTGTACTCTACCTCTACCGTACTCCACTGTACTCTATCTCTACTGTACTCCACTGTACTCTACCTCTACTGTACTCTACTGTTCTCTACCTCTACTGTGCTCTACTGTACTTTACTCTACTGTACTCCACTGTACTCTATCTCTACTGTGATCCACTGTACTCTACCTCTACTGTACTCCACTGTACTCTATCTCTACTGTGATCCACTGTACTCTATCTCTATTGTGCTCCACTGTACTCTACCTCTACTGTGCTCCACTGTACTCTATCTCTACTGTGCTCCACTCTACTCTACCTCTACTGTGCTCCACTGTATCCTACCTCTACTGTACTCCACTGTACTCTCTCTCTACTGTGCTCCACTGTACTCTATCTCTACTGTACTCAGCTGTACTCTACCTCTACTGTGCTCTACTGTTCTCCACCTCTACTGTGCTCTACTCTACTCCACCTCTACTGTGCTCCACTGTACCCTACCTCTACTGTGCTCCACCGTACTCTACCTCTACTGTGCTCCACTGTACTCTACCTCTACTGTACTCCACTGTACTCTGTCTCTACTGTACTCCACTGTATTCTACCTCTACTGTACTCCACTGTACTCTATCTCTACTGTACTCCACTCTAATCTACCTCTACTGTCCTCCACTGTACTCTACCTCTACTGTGCTCCACTGTACTCTCTCTCTACTGTACTCTACCTCTACTGTACTCTACTGTACTCCACCTCTAATGTACTCCACTGTACTCTACCTCTACTGTACTCTACCTCTACTGTACTCCACTGTACTCTACCTCTAATGTGCTCCACTGTACTCTATCTCTACTGTGCTCCACTGTACTCTATTTCTACTGTGCTCCACTGTACTCTATCTCTACTGTACTCCACTTTACTCTATCTCTACTCTACTTCACTGTCCTTTATCTCTAATGTACTCCACTGTACTCTACCTCTATTGTGCTCCATTGTACTCTATCTCTACTGTACTCTATTGTACTCTATCTCTACTTTACTCCACTGTACTCTATCTCTACTGTACTCCACTGTACTCTACCTCTACTGTGCTCCACTGTATCCTACCTCTACTGTACTCCACTGTACTCTCTCTCTACTGTGCTCAACTGTACTCTATCTCTACTGTACTCAGCTGTACTCTACCTCTACTGTGCTCTACTGTTCTCTACCTCTACTGTGCTCTACTCTACTCCACCTCTACTGTGCTCCACTGTACCCTACCTCTACTGTGCTCCACCGTACTCTACCTCTATTGTGCTCCACTGTACTCTACCTCTACTGTACTCCACTGTACTCTATCTCTACTGTACTCCACTGTACTCTACCTCTACTGTACTCCACTGTACTCTATCTCTACTGTACTCCACTCTAATCTACATCTACTGTCCTCCACTGTACTCTACCTCTACTGTGCTCCACTGTACTCTCTCTCTACTGTACTCTACCTCTACTGTACTCTACTGTGCTCCACTGTACTCCACTGTAGTCTACCTCTACTGTGCTCCGCTGTACTCTACCTCTACTGTGCTCCACTATACTCTACCTCTACTGTGCTCCACTGTACTCTACCTCTACTGTCCTCCACTGTACTCTACCTCTACTGTGCTCCAATGTACTCTCTCTCTACTGTACTCTACCTCTACTGTACTCTACTGTACTCCACCTCTAATGTGCTCCACTGTACTCTATCTCTACTGTGCTCCACTGTACTCTATTTCTACTGTGCTCCACTGTACTCTATCTCTACTGTACTCCACTGTACTCTATCTCTACTGTACTTCACTGTCCTTTATCTCTAATGTACTCCACTGTACTCTACCTCTATTGTGCTCCATTGTACTCTATCTCTACTGTACTCTACTGTACTCTATCTCTACTTTACTCCACTGTATTCTATCTCTACTGTGCTCCACTGTACTCTACCTCTACTGTGCTCAACTGTACTCTACTGTACTCCACTGTACTCTACCTCTACTGTACTCCACTGTACTCTATCTCTACTGTACTCCACTGTACTCTACCTCTACTCTACTCCACTGTACTCTATCTCTACTGTGCTCCACTGTACTCTACCTCTACTGTGCCCAACTGTACTGTACTCTACCTCTACTGTACTCCACTGTACTCTACATCTACTGTACTCCACTTTACTCTACCTCTACTGTACTCAACTGTACTCTATCTCTACTGTGCTCCACTGTACTCTACCTCTACTGTACTCCACTGTACTCTATCTCTACTGTACTCCACTGTACTCTACCTATACTGTACTCTACTGTTCTTTTCCTCTACTGTACTCCACTGTACTCTATCTCTACTGTGATCCACTGTACTCTACCTCTACTGTACTCCACTGTACTCTATCTCTACTGTACTCCACTGTACTCTACCTATACTGTACTCTACTGTTCTCTTCCTCTACTGTACTCCACTGTACTCTATCTCTACTGTGCTCCACTGTACTCTACCTCTACTGTGCCCAACTGTACTGTACTCTATCTCTACTCTACTCCACTGTACTCTACCTCTACTGTACTCTACTGTTCTCTACCTCTACTGTGCTCTACTGTACTCTTCTCTACTGTACTCCACTGTACTCTATCTCTACTGTGATCCAGTGTACTCTATCTCTACTGTGCTCCACTGTACTCTACCTCTACTATGCTCCACTGTACTCTATCTGTACTGTGCTCCACTCTATTCTACCTCTACTGTGCTCCACTGTACTCTACCTCTACTGTACTCCACTCTACGCTATCTCTACTGTGCTCCACTGTACTCTATCTCTACTGTACTCCACTGTACTATACCTCTACTGTGCTCTACTGTTCTCTACCTCTACTGTGCTCTACTGTACTCCACCTCTACTGTGCTCCACTGTACCCTACCTCTACTGTGCTCCACTGTACTCTACCTCTACTGTGCTCCACTGTACTCTACCTCTACTGTGCTCCACTGTACTCTACCTCTACTCTGCTCCACTGTACTCTACCTCTACTGTGCTCCACTGTACTCTATCTCTACTGTGCTCCACTGTACTCTATTTCTACTGTACTCTACTGTACTCCACCTCTAATGTGCTCCACTGTACTCTACCTCTACTGTACTCTACCTCTACTGTACTCCACTGTACTCTACCTCTACTGTGCTCTACTGTACTCTATCTCTACTCTGCTCCACTGTACTCTACCTCTACTGTGCTCCACTGTACTCTACCTCTACTGTACTTCACTGTCCTCTATCTCTACTGTACTCCACTGTACTCTACCTCTACTGTGCTCCACTGTACTCTACCTCTACTCTACTCCACTGTACTCTATCTCTACTGTGTTCCACTGTACTCTACCTCTACTGTGCTCCACTGTACTCTACCTCTACTGTGCTCCACTGTACTCTACCTCTACTGTACTCCACTGTACTCTATCTCTACTGTGCTCCACTGTACTCCACCTCTACTGTGCTCAACTGTACTCTACTGTACTCCACTGTACTCTACCTCTACTGTACTCCACTGTACTCTATCTCTACTGTACTCCACTGTACTCTACCTCTACTGTACTCCACTGTACTCTATCTCTACTGTGCTCCACTGTACTCTACCTCTACTGTGCTCAACTGTACTGTACTGTACTCCACTGTAATCTACCTCTACTGTACTCCACTGTACTCTACCTCTACTGTACTCCACTGTACTCTACCTCTACTGTACTCCACTGTACTCTACTCTACTGTACTCCACTGTACTCTATCTCTACTGTGATCCACTGTACTCTACCTCTACTGTACTCCACTGTACTCTATCTCTACTGTACTCCACTGTACTCTACCTCTACTGTACTCTACTGTTCTCTACCTCTACTGTGCTCTACTGTACTCTACTCTACTGTACTCCACTGTACTCTATCTTTACTGTGATCCACTGTACTCTACCTCTACTGTACTCCACTTTACTTTATCTCTACTGTGATCCACTGTACTCTATCTCTACTGTGCTCCACTGTACTCTACCTCTACTATGCTCCACTGTACTCTATCTCTACTGTGCTCCACTCTACTCTACCTCTACTGTGCTCCACTCTACTCTACCTCTACTGTACTCCACTTTACTTTATCTCTACTGTGATCCACTGTACTCTATCTCTACTGTGCTCCACTGTACTCTACCTCTACTATGCTCCACTGTACTCTATCTCTACTGTGCTCCACTCTACTCTACCTCTACTGTGCTCCACTGTACTCTACCTCTACTGTACTCCACTGTACTCTATCTCTACTGTACTCCACTGCACTCTACCTCTACTGTGCTCTACTGTTCTCTACCTCTACTGTGCTCTACTGTACTCCACCTCTACTGTGCTCCACTGTACCCTACCTCTACTGTGCTCCACTGTACTCTACCTCTAATATGCTCCACTGTACTCTACCTCTACTCTGCTCCACTGTATCCACTGTACTCTACCTCTACTGTGCTCCACTGTACTCTACCTCTACTCCACCTCTACTGTGCTCCACTGTACCCTACCTCTACTGTGCTCCACTGTACTCTACCTCTACTGTGCTCCACTGTACTCTACCTCTACTCTGCTCCACTGTATCCACTGTACTCTACCTCTACTGTGCTCCACTGTACTCTACCTCTACTGTGCTCCACTGTACTCTACCTCTACTGTACTCTACTGTACTCCACCTCTAATGAGCTCCACTGTACGCTGGCTCTACTGTACTCCACTGTACTTTACCTCTACTGTACTCCACTGTACTCTACCTCTACTGTGCTCCACTGTACTCTATTTCTACTGTACTCCTCTGTACTCTACCTCTACTGTGCTCCACTGTACTCTATCTGTAATGTACTCTACTGTACTCTATCTCTACTGTGATCCACTGTACTCTACCTCTGCTGTGCTCCACTGTACTCTATCTCTACTGTACTCCACTGTACTCTACTGTTCTCTACCTCTACTGTACTCTACTGTGCTCCACTGTACTCCACTGTAGTCTACCTCTACTGTGCTCCACTGTACTCTACCTCTACTGTGCTCCACTGTACTCTACCTCTACTCTGCTCCACTGTACTCTACCTCTACTGTGCTCCACTGTACTCTATCTCTACTGTGCTCCACTGTACTCTATTTCTACTGTACTCTACTGTACTCCACCTCTAATGTGCTCCACTGTACTCTACCTCTACTGTACTCTACCTCTACTGTACTCCACTGTACTCTACCTCTACTGTGCTCTACTGTACTCTATCTCTACTCTGCTCCACTGTACTCTACCTCTACTGTGCTCCACTGTACTCTACCTCTACTGTACTTCACTGTCCTCTATCTCTACTGTGTTCCACTGTACTCTACCTCTACTGTGCTCCACTGTACTCTACCTCTACTGTGCTCCACTGTACTCTACCTCTACTGTACTCCACTGTACTCTATCTCTACTGTGCTCCACTGTACTCCACCTCTACTGTGCTCAACTGTACTCTACTGTACTCCACTGTACTCTACCTCTACTGTACTCCACTGTACTCTATCTCTACTGTACTCCACTGTACTCTACCTCTACTGTACTCCACTGTACTCTATCTCTACTGTGCTCCACTGTACTCTACCTCTACTGTGCTCAACTGTACTGTACTGTACTCCACTGTAATCTACCTCTACTGTACTCCACTGTACTCTACCTCTACTGTACTCCACTGTACTCTACCTCTACTGTACTCCACTGTACTCTACTCTACTGTACTCCACTGTACTCTATCTCTACTGTGATC
This sequence comes from Tiaroga cobitis, assembly GCA_030578255.1. Classification (NCBI taxonomy): domain Eukaryota; kingdom Metazoa; phylum Chordata; class Actinopteri; order Cypriniformes; family Leuciscidae; genus Tiaroga; species Tiaroga cobitis. The sequence goes on along the minus strand of CM060611.1, from coordinate 31,442,021 downwards.
CACTGTACTCTACCTCTACTGTACTCCACTGTACTCTATCTCTACTGTACTCCACTGTACTCTACCTCTACTGTACTCTACTGTTCTCTACCTCTACTGTGCTCTACTGTACTCTACTCTACTGTACTCCACTGTACTCTATCTTTACTGTGATCCACTGTACTCTACCTCTACTGTACTCCACTTTACTTTATCTCTACTGTGATCCACTGTACTCTATCTCTACTGTGCTCCACTGTACTCTACCTCTACTATGCTCCACTGTACTCTATCTCTACTGTGCTCCACTCTACTCTACCTCTACTGTGCTCCACTCTACTCTACCTCTACTGTACTCCACTTTACTTTATCTCTACTGTGATCCACTGTACTCTATCTCTACTGTGCTCCACTGTACTCTACCTCTACTATGCTCCACTGTACTCTATCTCTACTGTGCTCCACTCTACTCTACCTCTACTGTGCTCCACTGTACTCTACCTCTACTGTACTCCACTGTACTCTATCTCTACTGTACTCCACTGCACTCTACCTCTACTGTGCTCTACTGTTCTCTACCTCTACTGTGCTCTACTGTACTCCACCTCTACTGTGCTCCACTGTACCCTACCTCTACTGTGCTCCACTGTACTCTACCTCTAATATGCTCCACTGTACTCTACCTCTACTCTGCTCCACTGTATCCACTGTACTCTACCTCTACTGTGCTCCACTGTACTCTACCTCTACTCCACCTCTACTGTGCTCCACTGTACCCTACCTCTACTGTGCTCCACTGTACTCTACCTCTACTGTGCTCCACTGTACTCTACCTCTACTCTGCTCCACTGTATCCACTGTACTCTACCTCTACTGTGCTCCACTGTACTCTACCTCTACTGTGCTCCACTGTACTCTACCTCTACTGTACTCTACTGTACTCCACCTCTAATGAGCTCCACTGTACGCTGGCTCTACTGTACTCCACTGTACTTTACCTCTACTGTACTCCACTGTACTCTACCTCTACTGTGCTCCACTGTACTCTATTTCTACTGTACTCCTCTGTACTCTACCTCTACTGTGCTCCACTGTACTCTATCTGTAATGTACTCTACTGTACTCTATCTCTACTGTGATCCACTGTACTCTACCTCTGCTGTGCTCCACTGTACTCTATCTCTACTGTACTCCACTGTACTCTACTGTTCTCTACCTCTACTGTACTCTACTGTGCTCCACTGTACTCCACTGTAGTCTACCTCTACTGTGCTCCACTGTACTCTACCTCTACTGTGCTCCACTATACTCTACCTCTACTGTGCTCCACTGTACTCTACCTCTACTGTCCTCCACTGTACTCTACCTCTACTGTGCTCCACTGTACTCTCTCTCTACTGTACTCTACCTCTACTGTACTCTGCTGTACTCCACCTCTAATGTGCTCCACTGTACTCTACCTCTACTGTACTCTACCTCTACTGTACTCCACTGTACTCTACCTCTACTGTGCTCTACTGTACTCTATCTCTACTCTGCTCCACTGTACTCTACCTCTACTGTGCTCCACTGTACTCTACCTCTACTGTACTTCACTGTCCTCTATCTCTACTGTACTCCACTGTACTCTACCTCTATTGTCCTCCACTGTACTCTATCTCTACTGTACTCTACTGTACTATATCTCTACTGTACTCCACTGTACTCTATCTCTACTGTACTCCACTGTACTCTACCTCCACTGTACTCTACCTCTACCGTACTCCACTGTACTCTATCTCTACTGTACTCCACTGTACTCTACCTCTACTGTACTCTACTGTTCTCTACCTCTACTGTGCTCTACTGTACTTTACTCTACTGTACTCCACTGTACTCTATCTCTACTGTGATCCACTGTACTCTACCTCTACTGTACTCCACTGTACTCTATCTCTACTGTGCTCCACTGTACTCTATCTCTACTGTGCTCCACTCTACTCTACCTCTACTGTGCTCCACTGTATCCTACCTCTACTGTACTCCACTGTACTCTCTCTCTACTGTGCTCCACTGTACTCTATCTCTACTGTACTCCACTGTACTCTACCTCCACTGTACTCTACCTCTACCGTACTCCACTGTACTCTATCTCTACTGTACTCCACTGTACTCTACCTCTACTGTACTCTACTGTTCTCTACCTCTACTGTGCTCTACTGTACTTTACTCTACTGTACTCCACTGTACTCTATCTCTACTGTGATCCACTGTACTCTACCTCTACTGTACTCCACTGTACTCTATCTCTACTGTGATCCACTGTACTCTATCTCTATTGTGCTCCACTGTACTCTACCTCTACTGTGCTCCACTGTACTCTATCTCTACTGTGCTCCACTCTACTCTACCTCTACTGTGCTCCACTGTATCCTACCTCTACTGTACTCCACTGTACTCTCTCTCTACTGTGCTCCACTGTACTCTATCTCTACTGTACTCAGCTGTACTCTACCTCTACTGTGCTCTACTGTTCTCTACCTCTACTGTGCTCTACTCTACTCCACCTCTACTGTGCTCCACTGTACCCTACCTCTACTGTGCTCCACCTTACTCTACCTCTACTGTGCTCCACTGTACTCTACCTCTACTGTACTCCACTGTACTCTATCTCTACTGTACTCCACTGTACTCTACCTCTACTGTACTCCACTGTACTCTATCTCTACTGTACTCCACTCTAATCTACCTCTACTGTCCTCCACTGTACTCTACCTCTACTGTGCTCCACTGTACTCTCTCTCTACTGTACTCTACCTCTACTGTACTCTACTGTGCTCCACTGTACTCCACTGTAGTCTACCTCTACTGTGCTCCACTGTACTCTACCTCTACTGTGCTCCACTATACTCTACCTCTACTGTGCTCCACTGTACTCTACCTCTACTGTCCTCCACTGTACTCTACCTCTACTGTGCTCCACTGTACTCTCTCTCTACTGTACTCTACCTCTACTGTACTCTACTGTACTCCACCTCTAATGTGCTCCACTGTACTCTACCTCTACTGTACTCTACCTCTACTGTACTCCACTGTACTCTACCTCTAATGTGCTCCACTGTACTCTATCTCTACTGTGCTCCACTGTACTCTATTTCTACTGTGCTCCACTGTACTCTATCTCTACTGTACTCCACTGTACTCTATCTCTACTGTACTTCACTGTCCTTTATCTCTAATGTACTCCACTGTACTCTACCTCTATTGTGCTCCATTGTACTCTATCTCTACTGTACTCTACTGTACTCTATCTCTACTTTACTCCACTGTACTCTATCTCTACTGTACTCCACTGTACTCTACCTCTACTGTGCTCCACTGTACTCTACCTCTACCGTACTCCACTGTACTCTATCTCTACTGTACTCCACTGTACTCTACCTCAACTGTACTCTACTGTTATCTACCTCTACTGTGCTCTACTCTACTCTACTGTACTCCACTGTACTCTATCTCTACTGTGCTCCATTGTACTCTATCTCTACTGTACTCTACTGTACTCTATCTCTACTTTACTCCACTGTACTCTATCTCTACTGTACTCCACTGTACTCTACCTCTACTGTGCTCCACTGTACTCTACCTCTACCGTACTCCACTGTACTCTATCTCTACTGTACTCCACTGTACTCTACCTCAACTGTACTCTACTGTTATCTACCTCTACTGTGCTCCACTCTACTCTACCTCTACTGTGCTCCACTGTATCCTACCTCTACTGTACTCCACTGTACTCTATCTCTACTGTGCTCCACTGTACTCTATCTCTACTGTACTCCACTGTACTCTACCTCTACTGTGCTCTACTGTTCTCTACCTCTACTGTGCTCTACTGTACTCCACCTCTACTGTTCTCCACTGTACCCTACCTCTATTGTGCTCCACTGTACTCTACATCTACTGTACTCCACTGTATTCTATCTCTACTGTGCTCCACTGTACTCTACCTCTACTGTGCTCAACTGTACTCTACTGTACTCCACTGTACTCTACCTCTACTGTACTCCACTGTACTCTATCTCTACTGTACTCCACTGTACTCTACCTCTACTGTACTCCACTGTACTCTATCTCTACTGTGCTCCACTGTACTCTACCTCTACTGTGCCCAACTGTACTGTACTCTACCTCTACTGTACTCCACTGTACTGTGCTCCACTGTACTCTCTCTCTACTGTACTCTACCTCTACTGTACTCTACTGTGCTCCACTGTACTCCAGTGTAGTCTACCTCTACTGTGCTCCACTGTACTCTACCTCTACTGTGCTCCACTATACTCTACCTCTACTGTGCTCCACTGTACTCTACCTCTACTGTGCTCCACTGTACTCTCTCTCTACTGTACTCTACCTCTACTGTACTCTACTGTACTCCACCTCTAATTTTGCTCCACTGTACTCTACCTCTACTGTACTCTACCTCTACTGTACTCCACTGTACTCTACCTCTAATGTGCTCCACTGTACTCTATCTCTACTGTGCTCCACTGTGCTCTATTTCTACTGTGCTCCACTGTACTCTATCTCTACTGTACTCCACTGTACTCTATCTCTACTGTACTTCACTGTCCTTTATCTCTAATGTACTCCACTGTACTCTACCTCTATTGTGCTCCATTGTACTCTATCTCTACTGTACTCTACTGTACTCTATCTCTACTTTACTCCACTGTACTCTATCTCTACTGTACTCCACTGTACTCTACCTCTACTGTGCTCCACTGTACTCTACCTCTACCGTACTCCACTGTACTCTATCTCTACTGTACTCCACTGTACTCTACCTCAACTGTACTCTACTGTTCTCTACCTCTACTGTGCTCTACTCTACTCTACTGTACTCCACTGTACTCTATCTCTACTGTGATCCACTGTACTCTACCTCTACTGTACTCTACTGTACTCTATCTCTACTGTGATCTACTGTACTCTATCTCTACTGTGCTCCACTGTACTCTACCTCTACTGTGCTCCACTGTACTCTATCTCTACTGTTCTCCACTCTACTCTACCTCTACTGTGCTCCACTGTATCCTACCTCTACTGTACTCCACTGTACTCTACCTCTACTGTGCTCTACTGTTTTCTACCTCTACTGTGCTCTACTGTACTCCACCTCTACTGTTCTCCACTGTACCCTACCTCTATTGTGCTCCACTGTACTCTACCTCTACTGTACTCCACTGTATTCTATCTCTACTGTGCTCCACTGTACTCTACCTCTACTGTGCTCAACTGTACTCTACTGTACTCCACTGTACTCTACCTCTACTGTACTCCACTGTACTCTATCTCTACTGTACTCCACTGTACTCTACCTCTACTGTACTCCACTGTACTCTATCTCTACTGTGCTCCACTGTACTCTACCTCTACTGTGCCCAACTGTACTGTACTCTACCTCTACTGTACTCCACTGTACTCTACCTCTACTGTACTCCACTGTACTCTACCTCTACTGTACTCCACTGTACTCTATCTCTACTGTACTCCACTGTACTCTACCTATACTGTACTCTACTGTTCTCTTCCTCTACTGTACTCCACTGTACTCTATCTCTACTGTGATCCACTGTACTCTACCTCTACTGTACTCCACTGTACTCTATCTCTACTGTACTCCACTGTACTCTACCTATACTGTACTCTACTGTTCTCTTCCTCTACTGTACTCCACTGTACTCTATCTCTACTGTGATCCACTGTACTCTACCTCTACTGTACTCCACTGTACTCTATCTCTACTCTACTCCACTGTACTCTACCTCTACTGTACTCTACTGTTCTCTACCTCTACTGTGCTCTACTGTACTCTTCTCTACTCTACTCCACTGTACTCTATATCTACTGTGATCCACTGTACTCTACCTCTACTGTACTCCACTGTACTCTATCTCTACTGTGATCCACTGTACTCTATCTCTACTGTGCTCCACTGTACTCTACCTCTACTATGCTCCACTGTACTCTATCTGTACTGTGCTCCACTCTACTCTACCTCTACTGTGCTCCACTGTACTCTACCTCTACTGTACTCCACTCTACTCTATCTCTACTGTGCTCCACTGTACTCTATCTCTACTGTACTCCACTGTACTCTACTTCTACTGTGCTCTACTGTTCTCTACCTCTACTGTGCTCTACTGTACTCCACCTCTACTGTGCTCCACTGTACCCTACCTCTACTGTGCTCCACTGTACTCTACCTCTACTGTGCTCCACTGTACTCTACCTCTACTGTGCTCCACTGTACTCTACCTCTACTGTGCTCCACTGTACTCTACCTCTACTGTGCTCCACTGTACTCTATCTCTACTGTGCTCCACTGTACTCTATTTCTACTGTACTCTACTGTACTCCACCTCTAATGTGCTCCAATGTACTCTACCTCTACTGTACTCTACCTCTACTGTACTCCACTGTACTCTACCTCTACTGTGCTCTACTGTACTCTATCTCTACTCTGCTCCACTGTACTCTACCTCTACTGTGCTCCACTGTACTCTACCTCTACTGTACTTCACTGTCCTCTATCTCTACTGTACTCCACTGTACTCTACCTCTACTGTGCTCCACTGTACTCTACCTCTACTGTACTCCACTGTACTCTATCTCTACTGTGCTCCACTGTACTCTACCTCTACTGTGCTCCACTGTACTCTACCTCTACTGTGCTCCACTGTACTCTACCTCTACTGTACTCCACTGTACTCTATCTCTGCTGTGCTCCACTGTACTCTACCTCTACTGTGCTCAACTGTACTCTACTGTACTCCACTGTACTCTACCTCTACTGTACTCCACTGTACTCTATCTCTACTGTACTCCACTGTACTCTACCTCTACTGTACTCCACTGTACTCTATCTCTACTGTGCTCCACTGTACTCTACCTCTACTGTGCTCCACTGTACTCTACCTCTACTGTGCTCCACTGTACTCTACCTCTACTGTGCTCCACTGTACTCTACCTCTACTGTGCTCCACTGTACTCTATCTCTACTGTGCTCCACTGTACTCTATTTCTACTGTACTCTACTGTACTCCACCTCTAATGTGCTCCAATGTACTCTACCTCTACTGTACTCTACCTCTACTGTACTCCACTGTACTCTACCTCTACTGTGCTCTACTGTACTCTATCTCTACTCTGCTCCACTGTACTCTACCTCTACTGTGCTCCACTGTACTCTACCTCTACTGTACTTCACTGTCCTCTATCTCTACTGTACTCCACTGTACTCTACCTCTACTGTGCTCCACTGTACTCTACCTCTACTGTACTCCACTGTACTCTATCTCTACTGTGCTCCACTGTACTCTACCTCTACTGTGCTCCACTGTACTCTACCTCTACTGTGCTCCACTGTACTCTACCTCTACTGTACTCCACTGTACTCTATCTCTGCTGTGCTCCACTGTACTCTACCTCTACTGTGCTCAACTGTACTCTACTGTACTCCACTGTACTCTACCTCTACTGTACTCCACTGTACTCTATCTCTACTGTACTTCACTGTCCTCTATCTCTACTGTACTCCACTGTACTCTACCTCTACTGTGCTCCACTGTACTCTACCTCTACTGTACTCCACTGTACTCTATCTCTACTGTGCTCCACTGTACTCTACCTCTACTGTGCTCCACTGTACTCTACCTCTACTGTGCTCCACTGTACTCTACCTCTACTGTACTCCACTGTACTCTATCTCTGCTGTGCTCCACTGTACTCTACCTCTACTGTGCTCAACTGTACTCTACTGTACTCCACTGTACTCTACCTCTACTGTACTCCACTGTACTCTACCTCTACTGTACTCCACTGTACTCTACCTCTACTGTACTCCACTGTACTCTACTCTACTGTACTCCACTGTACTCTATCTCTACTGTGATCCACTGTACTCTACCTCTACTGTACTCCATTGTACTCTATCTCTACTGTACTCCACTGTACTCTACCTCTACTGTACTCTACTGTTCTCTACCTCTACTGTGCTCTACTGTAGTCTACTCTACTGTACTCCACTGTACTCTATCTCTACTGTGATCCACTGTACTCTACCTCTACTGTACTCCACTTTACTTTATCTCTACTGTGATCCACTGTACTCTATCTCTACTGTGCTCCACTGTACTCTACCTCTACTAATGTCCACTGTACTCTATCTCTACAGTGCTCCACTCTACTCTACCTCTACTGTGCTCAACTGTACTCTACCTCTACTGTACTCCACTTTACTTTATCTCTACTGTGATCCACTGTACTCTATCTCTACTGTGCTCCACTGTACTCTACCTCTACTATGCTCCACTGTACTCTATCTCTACTGTGCTCCACTCTACTCTACCTCTTCTGTGCTCCACTGTACTCTACCTCTACTGTACTCCACTGTACTCTATCTCTACTGTACTCCACTGTACTCTACCTCTACTGTGCTCTACTGTTCTCTACCTCTACTGTGCTCTACTGTACTCCACCTCTACTGTGCTCCACTGTACCCTACCTCTACTGTGCTCCACTGTACTCTACCTCTACTGTGCTCCACTGTACTCTACCTCTACTCTGCTCCACTGTATCCACTGTACTCTACCTCTACTGTGCTCCACTGTACTCTACCTCTACTGTGCTCCACTTTACTCTACCTCTACTGTACTCTACTGTACTCCACCTCTAATGAGCTCCACTGTACTCTGGCTCTACTGTACTCCACTGTACTTTACCTCTACTGTACTCCACTGTACTCTACCTCTACTGTGCTCCACTGTACTCTATTTCTACTGTACTCCTCTGTACTCTACCTCTACTGTGCTCCACTGTACTCTATCTGTAATGTACTCTACTGTACTCTATCTCTACTGTGATCCACTGTACTCTACCTCTGCTGTGCTCCACTGTACTCTATCTCTACTGTACTCCACTGTACTCTACTGTTCTCTACCTCTACTGTACTCTACTGTGCTCCACTCTACTCCACTGTAGTCTACCTCTACTGTGCTCCACTGTACTCTACCTCTACTGTGCTCCACTATACTCTACCTCTACTGTGCTCCACTGTACTCTACCTCTACTGTCCTCCACTGTACTCTACCTCTACTGTGCTCCACTGTACTCTCTCTCTACTGTACTCTACCTCTACTGTACTCTACTGTACTCCACCTCTAATGTGCTCCACTGTACTCTACCTCTACTGTACTCTATCTCTACTGTACTCCACTGTACTCTGCCTCTACTGTGCTCTACTGTACTCTAGCTCTACTGTGCTCCACTGTACTCTACCTCTACTGTGCTCCACTGTACTCTACCTCTACTGTACTTCACTGTCCTCTATCTCTACTGTACTCCACTGTACTCTACCTCTATTGTCCTCCACTGTACTCTATCTCTACTGTACTCTACTGTACTATATCTCTACTGTACTCCACTGTACTCTATCTCTACTGTACTCAACTGTACTCTACCTCCACTGTACTCTACCTCTACCGTACTCCACTGTACACTATCTCTACTGTACTCCACTGTACTCTACCTCTACTGTACTCTACTGTTCTCTACCTCTAATGTGCTCTACTGTACTTTACTCTACTGTACTCCACTGTACTCTATCTCTACTGTGATCCACTGTACTCTACCTCTACTGTGCTCAACTGTACTCTACTGTACTCCACTGTGCTCTACCTCTACTGTACTCCACTGTACTCTATCTCTACTGTACTCCACTGTACTCTACCTCTACTGTACTCCACTGTACTCTATCTCTACTGTGCTCCACTGTACTCTACCTCTACTGTGCCCAACTGAACTGTACTCTACTCCACTGTACTCTACCTCTACTGTACTCCACTGTATTCTACCTCTACTGTACTCCACTTTACTCTACCTCTACTGTACTCAACTGTACTCTATCTCTACTGTGCTCCACTGTTCTCTACCTCTACTGTACTCCACTGTACTCTATCTCTACTGTACTCCACTGTACTCTACCTATACTGTACTCTACTGTTCTCTTCCTCTACTGTACTCCACTGTACTCTATCTCTACTGTGATCCACTGTACTCTACCTCTACTGTACTCCACTGTACTCTATCTCTACTCTACTCCACTGTACTCTACCTCTACTGTACTTTACTGTTCTCTACCTCTACTGTGCTCTACTGTACTCTTCTCTACTGTACTCCACTGTACTCTATCTCTACTGTGATCCACTGTACTCTACCTCTACTGTACTCTACTGTACTCTATCTCTACTGTGATCCACTGTACTCTATCTCTACTGTGCTCCACTGTACTCTACCTCTACTATGCTCCACTGTACTCTATCTGTACTGTGCTCCACTCTACTCTACCTCTACTGTGATCCACTGTACTCTACCTCTACTGTACTCCACTCTACTCTATCTCTACTGTGCTCCAATGTACTCTATCTCTACTGTACTCCACTGTACTCTACCTCTACTGTGCTCTAGTGTTCTCTACCTCTACTGTGCTCTACTGTACTCCACCTCTACTGTGCTCCACTGTACCCTACCTCTACTGTGCTCCACTGTACTCTACCTCTACTGTGCTCCACTGTACTCTACCTCTACTGTGCTCTACTGTACTCTACCTCTACTGTGCTCCACTGTACTCTACCTCTAGTGTACTCCACTGTACTCTACCTCTACTGTACTCTACTGTTCTCTACCTCTACTGTGCTCTACTGTACTCTACTCTACTGTACTCCACTGTACTCTATCTCTACTGTGATCCACTGTACTCTACCTCTACTGTACTCCACTTTACTTTATCTCTACTGTGATCCACTGTACTCTATCTCTACTGTGCTCCACTGTACTCTACCTCTACTATGCTCCACTGTACTCTATCTCTACTGTGCTCCACTCTACTCTACCTCTACTGTGCTCCACTGTACTCTACCTCTACTGTACTCCACTTTACTTTATCTCTACTGTGATCCACTGTACTCTATCTCTACTGTGCTCCACTGTACTCTACCTCTACTATGCTCCACTGTACTCTATCTCTACTGTGCTCCACTCTACTCTACCTCTACTGTGCTGCACTGTACTCTACCTCTACTGTACTCCACTGTACTCTATCTCTACTGTACTCCACTGTACTCTACCTCTACTGTGCTCTACTGTTCTCTACCTCTACTGTGCTCTACTGTACTCCACTTCTACTGTGCTCCACTGTACCCTACCTCTACTGTGCTCCACTCTACTCTACCTCTACTGTGATCCACTGTACTCTACATCTACTCTGCTCCACTGTATCCACTGTACTCTACCTCTATTGTGCTCCATTGTACTCTACCTCTACTGTGCTCCACTGTACTCTACCTCTACTATACTCTACTGTACTCCACCTCTAATGGGCTCCACTGTACTCTAGCTCTACTGTACTCCACTGTACTTTACCTCTACTGTACTCCACTGTACTCTATCTGTAATGTACTCTACTGTACTCTACCTCTACTGTGATCCATTGTACTCTACCTCTGCTGTGCTCCACTGTGCTCTATCTCTACTGTACTCCACTGTACTCTACTGTTCTCTACCTCTACTGTACTCTACTGTGCTCCACTGTACTCCACTGTAGTCTACCTCTACTGTGCTCCACTGTACTCTACCTCTACTGTGCTCCACTATACTCTACCTCTACTGTGCTCCACTGTACTGTACTTCTACTGTCCTCCACTGTACTCTACCTCTACTGTGCTCCACTGTACTCTCTCTCTACTGTACTCTACCTCTACTGTACTCTACTGTATTCCACCTCTAATGTGCTCCACTGTACTCTACCTCTACTGTACTCTACCTCTACTGTACTCCACTGTACTCTACCTCTACTGTGTTCTACTGTACTCTATCTCTACTGTGCTCCACCGTACTCTACCTCTACTGTGCTCCACTGTACTCTACCTCTACTGTACTTCACTGTCCTCTATCTCTACTGTACTCCACTGTACTCTACCTCTACTGTGCTCCACTGTACTCTACCTCTACTGTACTCCACTGTACTCTATCTCTACTGTGCTCCACTGTACTCTACCTCTACTGTGCTCCACTATACTCTACCTCTACTGTGCTCCACTGTACTCTACCTCTACTGTACTCCACTGTACTCTATCTCTACTGTGCTCCATTGTACTCTACCTCTACTGTGCTCAACTGTACTCTACTGTACTCCACTGTACTCTACCTCTACTGTACTCCACTGTACTCTATCTCTACTGTACTCCACTGTACTCTACCTCTACTGTACTCCACTGTACTCTATCTCTACTGTGCTCCACTGTACTCTACCTCTACTGTGCTCAACTGTACTGTACTCTACTCCACTGTAATCTACCTCTACTGTACTCCACTGTACTCTACCTCTACTGTACTCCACTGTACTCTACCTACACTGTACTCTACCTCTACCGTACTCCACTGTACTCTATCTCTACTGTACTCCACTGTACTCTACCTCTACTGTACTCTACTGTTCTCTACCTCTACTGTGCTCTACTGTACTTTACTCTACTGTACTCCACTGTACTCTATCTCTAATGTGATTCACTGTACTCTACCTCTACTGTACTCCACTGTACTCTATCTCTACTGTGATCCACTGTACTCTATCTCTATTGAGCTCCACTGTACTCTATCTCTACTGTGCTCCACTGTACTCTATCTCTACTGTGCTCCACTCTACTCTACCTCTACTGTGCTCCACTGTATCCTACCTCTACTGTACTCCACTGTACTCTCTCTCTACTGTGCTCCACTGTACTCTATCTCTACTGTACTAAGCTGTACTCTACCTCTACTGTACTCCACTGTACTCTATCTCTACTGTACTCCACTGTACTCTACCTCTACTGTACTCCACTGTACTCTATCTCTACTGTGCTCCACTGTACTCTACCTCTACTGTACTCCACTGTACTCTATCTCTACTGTACTCCACTGTACTCTATCTCTACTGTACTCCACTGTACTCTACCTCTACTGTACTCCACTGTACTCTACCTCTACTGTGCTCCACTGTACTCTATCTCTACTGTACTCCACTGTACTCTACCTCTACTGTACTCCACTGTACTCTATCTCTACTGTGCTCCACTGTACTCTACCTCTACTGTGCTCAACTGTACTGTACTGTACTCCACTGTAATCTACCTCTACTGTACTCCACTGTACTCTACCTCTACTGTACTCCACTGTACTCTACCTCTACTGTACTCCACTGTACTCTACTCTACTGTACTCCACTGTACTCTATCTCTACTGTGATCCACTGTACTCTACCTCTACTGTACTCCACTGTACTCTATCTCTACTGTACTCCACTGTACTCTACCTCTACTGTACTCTACTGTTCTCTACCTCTACTGTGCTCTACTGTACTCTACTCTACTTTACTCCACTGTACTCTATCTCTACTGTGATCCACTGTACTCTACCTCTACTGTACTCCACTTTACTTTATCTCTACTGTGATCCACTGTACTCTATCTCTACTGTGCTCCACTGTACTCTACCTCTACTGTGCTCCACTCTACTCTATCTGTACTGTGCTCCACTCTACTCTACCTATACTGTGATCCACTGTACTCTACCTCTACTGTACTCCACTTTACTTTATCTCTACTGTGATCCACTGTACTCTATCTCTACTGTGCTCCACTGTACTCTACCTCTACTATGCTCCACTGTACTCTATCTCTACTGTGCTCCACTCTACTCTACCTCTACTGTGCTCCACTGTACTCTACCTCTACTGTACTCCACTGTACTCTATCTCTACTGTACTCCACTGTACTCTACCTCTACTTTGCTCTACTGTTCTCTACCTCTACTGTGCTCTACTGTACTCCACCTCTACTGAGCTCCACTGTACCCTACCTCTACTGTGCTCCACTGTACTCTACCTCTACTGTGCTCCACTGTACTCTACCTCTACTCTGCTCCACTGTATCCACTGTACTCTACCTCTACTGTGCTCCACTATACTCTACCTCTACTGTGCTCCACTGTACTCTACCTCTACTGTGCTCCACTGTACTCTACCTCTACTGTACTCCACCTCTAATGAGCTCCACTGTACTCTGGCTCTACTGTACTCCACTGCACTTTACCTCTACTGTACTCCACTGTACTCTACCTCTACTGTGCTCCACTGTACTCTATTTCTACTGTACTCCTCTGTACTCTACCTCTACTGTGCTCCACTGTACTCTATCTGTAATGTACTCTACTGTACTCTATCTCTACTGTGATCCACTGTACTCTACCTCTGCTGTGCTCCGCTGTACTCTATCTCTACTGTACTCCACTGTACTCTACTGTTCTCTACCTCTACTGTACTCTACTGTGCTCCACTGTACTCCACTGTAGTCTACCTCTACTGTGCTCCACTGTACTCTACCTCTACTGTGCTCCACTATACTCTACCTCTACTGTGCTCCACTGTACTCTACCTCTACTGTCCTCCACTGTACTCTACCTCTACTGTGCTCCACTGTACTCTCTCTCTACTGTACTCTACCTCTACTGTACTCTACTGTACTCCACCTCTAATGTGCTCCACTGTACTCTACCTCTACTGTACTCTACCTCTACTGTACTCCACTGTACTCTACCTCTACTGTGCTCTACTGTACTCTATCTCTACTGTGCTCCACTGTACTCTACCTCTACTGTGCTCCACTGTACTCTACCTTTACTGTACTTCACTGTCCTCTATCTCTACTGTACTCCACTGTACTCTACCTCTATTGTCCTCCACTGTACTCTATCTCTACTGTACTCTACTGTACTATATCTCTACTGTACTCCACTGTACTCTATCTCTACTGTACTCCACTGTACTCTACCTCCACTGTACTCTACCTCTACCGTACTCCACTGTACTCTATCTCTACTGTACTCCACTGTACTCTACCTCTACTGTACTCTACTGTTCTCTACCTCTACTGTGCTCTACTGTACTTTACTCTACTGTACTCCACTGTAATCTATCTCTACTGTGATCCACTGTACTCTACCTCTACTGTACTCCACTGTACTCTATCTCTACTGTGATCCACTGTACTCTATCTCTATTGAGCTCCACTGTACTCTATCTCTACTGTGCTCCACTGTACTCTATCTCTACTGTGCTCCACTCTACTCTACCTCTACTGTGCTCCACTGTATCCTACCTCTACTGTACTCCACTGTACTCTCTCTCTACTGTGCTCCACTGTACTCTCTCTCTACTGTGCTCCACTGTACTCTATCTCTACTGTACTCAGCTGTACTCTACCTCTACTGTGCTCTACTGTTCTCTACCTCTACTGTGCTCTACTCTACTCCACCTCTACTGTGCTCCACTGTACCCTACCTCTCCTGTGCTCCACCGTACTCTACCTCTACTGTGCTCCACTGTACTCTACCTCTACTGTACTCCACTGTACTCTATCTCTACTGTACTCCACTGTACTCAACCTCTACTGTACTCCACTGTACTCTATCTCTACTGTACTCCACTCTAATCTACCTCTACTGTCCTCCACTGTACTCTACCTCTACTATGCTCCACTGTACTCTCTCTCTACTGTACTCTACCTCTACTGTACTCTACTGTACTCCACCTCTAATGTGCTCCACTGTACTCTACCTCTACTGTACTCTACCTCTACTGTCCTCCACTGTACTCTACCTCTACTGTGCTCCACTGTGCTCTCTCTCTACTGTACTCTACCTCTACTGTACTCTACTGTGCTCCACTGTACTCCACTGTAGTCTACCTCTACTGTGCTCCACTGTACTCTACCTCTACTGTGCTCCACTATACTCTACCTCAACTGTGCTCCACTGTACTCTACCTCTACTGTCCTCCACTGTACTCTATCTCTACTGTGCTCCACTGTACTCTCTCTCTACTGTACTCTACCTCTACTGTACTCTACTGTACTCCACCTCTAATGTGCTCCACTGTACTCTACCTCTACTGTACTCTACCTCTACTGTACTCCACTGTACTCTACCTCTAATGTACTCCACTGTACTCTATCTCTACTGTGCTCCACTGTACTCTATTTCTACTGTGCTCCACTGTACTCTATCTCTACTGTACTCCACTGTACTCTATCTCTACTGTACTTCACTATCCTTTATCTCTAATGTACTCCACTGTACTCTACCTCTATTGTGCTCCATTGTACTCTATCTCTACTGTACTCTACTGTACTCTATCTCTACTTTACTCCACTGTACTCTATCTCTACTGTACTCCACTGTACTCTACCTCTACTGTGCTCCACTGTACTCTACCTCTACCGTACTCCACTGTACTCTATCTCTACTGTACTCCACTGTACTCTACCTCTACTGTACTCTACTGTTCTCTACCTCTACTGTGCTCTACTCTACTCTACTGTACTCCACTCTACTCTATCTCTACTGTGATCCACTGTACTCTACCTCTACTGTACTCTACTGTACTCTATCTCTACTGTACTCCACTGTACTCTACCTCCACTGTACTCTACCTCTACCGTACTCCACTGTACTCTATCTCTACTGTACTCCACTGTACTCTACCTCTACTGTGCTCCACTGTACTCTACCTCTACTCTGCTCCACTGTACTCTATCTCTACTGTGCTCCACTCTACTCTACCTCTACTGTGCTCCACTGTATACTACCTCTACTGTACTCCACTGTACTATATCTCTACTGTGCTCCACTGTACTCTATCTCTACTGTACTCCACTGTACTCTACCTCTACTGTGCTCCACTGTATCCTACCTCTACTGTACTCCACTGTACTCTATCTCTACTGTGCTCCACTGTACTCTATCTCTATTGTACTCCACTGTACTCTACCTCTACTGTGCTCTACTGTTCTCTACCTCTACTGTGCTCTACTGTACTCCACCTCTACTGTTCTCCACTGTACCCTACCTCTATTGTGCTCCACTGTACTCTACCTCTACTGTGCTCCACTGTACTCTACCTCTACTGTACTCCACTGTATTCTATCTCTACTGTGCTCCACTGTACTCTACCTCTACTGTGCTCAACTGTACTCTACTGTACTCCACTGTACTCTACCTCTCCTGTGCTCCACCGTACTCTACCTCTACTGTGCTCCACTGTACTCTACCTCTACTGTACTCCACTGTACTCTATCTCTACTGTACTCCACTGTACTCAACCTCTACTGTACTCCACTGTACTCTATCTCTACTGTACTCCACTCTAATCTACCTCTACTGTCCTCCACTGTACTCTACCTCTACTATGCTCCACTGTACTCTCTCTCTACTGTACTCTACCTCTACTGTACTCTACTGTACTCCACCTCTAATGTGCTCCACTGTACTCTACCTCTACTGTACTCTACCTCTACTGTCCTCCACTGTACTCTACCTCTACTGTGCTCCACTGTGCTCTCTCTCTACTGTACTCTACCTCTACTGTACTCTACTGTGCTCCACTGTACTCCACTGTAGTCTACCTCTACTGTGCTCCACTGTACTCTACCTCTACTGTGCTCCACTATACTCTACCTCAACTGTGCTCCACTGTACTCTACCTCTACTGTCCTCCACTGTACTCTATCTCTACTGTGCTCCACTGTACTCTCTCTCTACTGTACTCTACCTCTACTGTACTCTACTGTACTCCACCTCTAATGTGCTCCACTGTACTCTACCTCTACTGTACTCTACCTCTACTGTACTCCACTGTACTCTACCTCTAATGTACTCCACTGTACTCTATCTCTACTGTGCTCCACTGTACTCTATTTCTACTGTGCTCCACTGTACTCTATCTCTACTGTACTCCACTGTACTCTATCTCTACTGTACTTCACTATCCTTTATCTCTAATGTACTCCACTGTACTCTACCTCTATTGTGCTCCATTGTACTCTATCTCTACTGTACTCTACTGTACTCTATCTCTACTTTACTCCACTGTACTCTATCTCTACTGTACTCCACTGTACTCTACCTCTACTGTGCTCCACTGTACTCTACCTCTACCGTACTCCACTGTACTCTATCTCTACTGTACTCCACTGTACTCTACCTCTACTGTACTCTACTGTTCTCTACCTCTACTGTGCTCTACTCTACTCTACTGTACTCCACTCTACTCTATCTCTACTGTGATCCACTGTACTCTACCTCTACTGTACTCTACTGTACTCTATCTCTACTGTACTCCACTGTACTCTACCTCCACTGTACTCTACCTCTACCGTACTCCACTGTACTCTATCTCTACTGTACTCCACTGTACTCTACCTCTACTGTGCTCCACTGTACTCTACCTCTACTCTGCTCCACTGTACTCTATCTCTACTGTGCTCCACTCTACTCTACCTCTACTGTGCTCCACTGTATACTACCTCTACTGTACTCCACTGTACTATATCTCTACTGTGCTCCACTGTACTCTATCTCTACTGTACTCCACTGTACTCTACCTCTACTGTGCTCCACTGTATCCTACCTCTACTGTACTCCACTGTACTCTATCTCTACTGTGCTCCACTGTACTCTATCTCTATTGTACTCCACTGTACTCTACCTCTACTGTGCTCTACTGTTCTCTACCTCTACAGTGCTCTACTGTACTCCACCTCTACTGTTCTCCACTGTACCCTACCTCTATTGTGCTCCACTGTACTCTACCTCTACTGTGCTCCACTGTACTCTACCTCTACTGTACTCCACTGTATTCTATCTCTACTGTGCTCCACTGTACTCTACCTCTACTGTGCTCAACTGTACTCTACTGTACTCCACTGTACTCTACCTCTACTGTACTCCACTGTACTCTATCTCTACTGTACTCCACTGTACTCTACCTCTACTGTACTCCACTGTACTCTATCTCTACTGTGCTCTACTGTACTCTACCTCTACTGTGCCCAACTGTACTGTACTCTACTCCACTGTACTCTACCTCTACTGTACTCCACTGTACTCTACATCTACTGTACTCCACTTTACTCTACCTCTACTGTACTCAACTGTACTCTATCTCTACTGTGCTCCACTGTTCTCTACCTCTATTGTACTCCACTGTACTCTATCTCTACTGTACTCCACTGTACTCTACCTATACTGTACTCTACTGTTCTCTTCCTCTACTGTACTCCACTGTACTCTATCTCTACTGTGATCCACTGTACTCTACCTCTACTGTACTCCACTGTACTCTATCTCTACTCCACTCCACTGTACTCTACCTCTACTGTACTCTACTGTTCTCTACCTCTACTGTGCTCTACTGTACTCTTCTCTACTGTACTCCACTGTACTCTATCTCTACTGTGATCCACTGTACTGTACCTCTACTGTACTCCACTGTACTCTATCTCTACTGTGATCCACTGTACTCTATCTCTACTGTGCTCCACTGTACTCTACCTCTACTATGCTCCACTGTACTCTATCTGTACTGTGCTCCACTCTACTCTACCTCTACTGTGCTCCACTGTACTCTACCTCTACTGTACTCCACTGTACTCTCTCTCTACTGTGCTCCACTGTACTCTATCTCTACTGTACTCAGCTGTACTCTACCTCTACTGTGCTCTACTGTTCTCTACCTCTACTGTGCTCTACTCTACTCCACCTCTACTGTGCTCCACTGTACCCTACCTCTCCTGTGCTCCACCGTACTCTACCTCTACTGTGCTCCACTGTACTCTACCTCTACTGTACTCCACTGTACTCTATCTCTACTGTACTCCACTGTACTCAACCTCTACTGTACTCCACTGTACTCTATCTCTACTGTACTCCACTCTAATCTACCTCTACTGTCCTCCACTGTACTCTACCTCTACTATGCTCCACTGTACTCTCTCTCTACTGTACTCTACCTCTACTGTACTCTACTGTACTCCACCTCTAATGTGCTCCACTGTACTCTACCTCTACTGTACTCTACCTCTACTGTCCTCCACTGTACTCTACCTCTACTGTGCTCCACTGTGCTCTCTCTCTACTGTACTCTACCTCTACTGTACTCTACTGTGCTCCACTGTACTCCACTGTAGTCTACCTCTACTGTGCTCCACTGTACTCTACCTCTACTGTGCTCCACTATACTCTACCTCAACTGTGCTCCACTGTACTCTACCTCTACTGTCCTCCACTGTACTCTATCTCTACTGTGCTCCACTGTACTCTCTCTCTACTGTACTCTACCTCTACTGTACTCTACTGTACTCCACCTCTAATGTGCTCCACTGTACTCTACCTCTACTGTACTCTACCTCTACTGTACTCCACTGTACTCTACCTCTAATGTACTCCACTGTACTCTATCTCTACTGTGCTCCACTGTACTCTATTTCTACTGTGCTCCACTGTACTCTATCTCTACTGTACTCCACTGTACTCTATCTCTACTGTACTTCACTATCCTTTATCTCTAATGTACTCCACTGTACTCTACCTCTATTGTGCTCCATTGTACTCTATCTCTACTGTACTCTACTGTACTCTATCTCTACTTTACTCCACTGTACTATATCTCTACTGTACTCCACTGTACTCTACCTCTACTGTACTCTACTGTACTCTATCTCTACTGTACTCCACTGTACTCTACCTCTACTGTACTCCACTGTACTCTACCTCTACTGTACTCTACTGTTCTCTACCTCTACTCGGCTCTACTGTACTCTACTTCTACTGTACTCCACTGTACTCTATCTCTACTGTGCTCCACTGTACTCTACCTCTACTGTGCTCAACTGTACTCTACTGTACTCCACTGTACTCTACCTCTACTGTACTCCACTGTACTCTATCTCTACTGTACTCCACTGTACTCTACCTCTACTGTGCCCCACTGTACTCTACCTCTACCGTACTCCACTGTACTCTATCTCTACTGTACTCCACTGTACTCTACCTCAACTGTACTCTACTTTTCTCTACCTCTACTGTGCTCCACTCTACTCTACTGTACTCCACTGTACTCTATCTCTACTGTGATCCACTGTACTCTACCTCTACTGTACTCTACTGTACTCTATCTCTACTGTGATCTACTGTACTCTATCTCTACTGTGCTCCACTGTACTCTACCTCTACTGTGCTCCACTGTACTCTATCTCTACTGTGCTCCACTCTACTCTACCTCTACTGTGCTCCACTGTATCCTACCTCTACTGTACTCCACTGTACTCTATCTCTACTGTGCTCCACTGTACTCTATCTCTACTGTACTCCACTGTACTCTACCTCTACTGTGCTCTACTGTTCTCTACCTCTACTGTGCTCTACTGTACTCCACCTCTACTGTTCTCCAATGTACCCTACCTCTATTGTGCTCCACTGTACTCTACCTCTACTGTACTCCACTGTATTCTATCTCTACTGTGCTCCACTGTACTCTACCTATACTGTGCTCAACTGTACTCTACTGTACTCCACTGTACTCTACCTCTACTGTACTCCACTGTACTCTATCTCTACTGTACTCCACTGTACTCTACCTCTACTGTACTCCACTGTACTCTATATCTACTGTGCTCCACTGTACTCTACCTCTACTGTGCCCAACTGTACTGTACTCTACCTCTACTGTACTCCACTGTACTCTACCTCTACTGTACTCAACTGTACTCTATCTCTACTGTGCTCCACTGTACTCTACCTCTACTGTACTCCACTGTACTCTATCTCTACTGTACTCCACTGTATTCTACCTATACTGTACTCTACTGTTCTCTTCCTCTACTGTACTCCACTGTACTCTATCTCTACTGTGATCCACTGTACTCTACCTCTACTGTACTCCACTGTACTCTATCTCTACTATACTCCACTGTACTCTACCTATACTGTACTCTACTGTTCTCTTCCTCTACTGTACTCCACTGTACTCTATCTCTACTGTGATCCACTGTACTCTACCTCTACTGTACTCCACTGTACTCTATCTCTACTCTACTCCACTGTACTCTACCTCTACTGTACTCTACTGTTCTCTACCTCTACTGTGCTCTACTGTACTCTTCTCTACTGTACTCCACTGTACTCTATCTCTACTGTGATCCACTGTACTCTTCCTCTACTGTACTCCACTGTACTCTATCTCTACTGTGATCCACTGTACTCTACCTCTACTGTGCTCCACTGTACTCTACCTCTACCGTACTCCACTGTACTCTATCTCTACTGTACTCCACTGTACTCTACCTCAACTGTACTCTACTGTTCTCTACCTCTACTGTGCTCCACTCTACTCTACTGTACTCCACTGTACTCTATCTCTACTGTGATCCACTGTACTCTACCTCTACTGTACTCTACTGTACTCTATCTCTACTGTGATCTACTGTACTCTATCTCTACTGTGCTCCACTGTACTCTACCTCTACTGTGCTCCACTGTACTCTATCTCTACTGTGCTCCACTCTACTCTACCTCTACTGTGCTCCACTGTATCCTACCTCTACTGTACTCCACTGTACTCTATCTCTACTGTGCTCCACTGTACTCTATCTCTACTGTACTCCACTGTACTCTACCTCTACTGTGCTCTACTGTTCTCTACCTCTACTGTGCTCTACTGTACTCCACCTCTACTGTTCTCCACTGTACCCTACCTCTATTGTGCTCCACTGTACTCTACCTCTACCGTACTCCACTGTACTCTATCTCTACTGTACTCCACTGTACTCTACCTCTACTGTACTCTACTGTTCTCTACCTCTAATGTGCTCTACTCTACTCTACTGTACTCCACTGTACTCTATCTCTACTGTGATCCACTGTACTCTACCTCTACTGTACTCTACTGTACTCTATCTCTACTGTGATCTACTGTACTCTATCTCTACTGTGCTCCACTGTACTCTACCTCTACTCTGCTCCACTGTACTCTATCTCTACTGTGCTCCACTCTACTCTACCTCTACTGTGCTCCACTGTATACTACCTCTACTGTACTCCACTGTACTCTATCTCTACTGTGCTCCACTGTACTCTATCTCTACTGTACTCCACTGTACTCTACCTCTACTGTGCTCCACTGTATCCTACCTCTACTGTACTCCACTGTACTCTATCTCTACTGTGCTCCACTGTACTCTATCTCTACTGTACTCCACTGTACTCTACCTCTACTGTGCTCTACTGTTCTCTACCTCTACTGTGCTCTACTGTACTCCACCTCTACTGTTCTCCACTGTACCCTACCTCTATTGTGCTCCACTGTACTCTACCTCTAAGGTGCTCCACTGTACTCTACCTCTACTGTACTCCACTGTATTCTATCTCTACTGTGCTCCACTGTACTCTACCTCTACTGTGCTCAACTGTACTCTACTGTACTCCACTGTACTCTACCTCTACTGTACTCCACTGTACTCTATCTCTACTGTACTCCACTGTACTCTACCTCTACTGTACTCCACTGTACTCTATCTCTACTGTGCTCTACTGTACTCTACCTCTACTGTGCCCAACTGTACTGTACTCTACTCCACTGTACTCTACCTCTACTGTACTCCACTGTACTCTACATCTACTGTACTCCACTTTACTCTACCTCTACTGTACTCAACTGTACTCTATCTCTACTGTGCTCCACTGTTCTCTACCTCTATTGTACTCCACTGTACTCTATCTCTACTGTACTCCACTGTACTCTACCTATACTGTACTCTACTGTTCTCTTCCTCTACTGTACTCCACTGTACTCTATCTCTACTGTGATCCACTGTACTCTACCTCTACTGTACTCCACTGTACTCTATCTCTACTCCACTCCACTGTACTCTACCTCTACTGTACTCTACTGTTCTCTACCTCTACTGTGCTCTACTGTACTCTTCTCTACTGTACTCCACTGTACTCTATCTCTACTGTGATCCACTGTACTCTACCTCTACTGTACTCCACTGTACTCTATCTCTACTGTGATCCACTGTACTCTATCTCTACTGTGCTCCACTGTACTCTACCTCTACTATGCTCCACTGTACTCTATCTGTACTGTGCTCCACTCTACTCTACCTCTACTGTGCTCCACTGTACTCTACCTCTACTGTACTCCACTCTACTCTATCTCTACTGTGCTCCACTGTACTCTATCTCTACTGTACTCCACTGTACTCTACCTCTACTGTGCTCTACTGTTCTCTACTTCTACTGTGCTCTACTGTACTCCACCTCTACTGTGCTCCACTGTACCCTACCTCTACTGTGCTCCACTGTACTCTACCTCTACTGTGCTCCACTGTACTCTACCTCTACTGTGCTCTACTGTACTCTACCTCTACTGTGCTCCACTGTACTCTACCTCTACTGTGCTCCACTGTACTCTATCTCTACTGTGCTCCACTGTACTCTATTTCTACTGTACTTCTCTGTACTCTACCTCTACTGTGCTCCACTGTACTCTACCTCTACTGTACTCTACCTCTACTGTACTCCACTGTACTCTACCTCTAATGTACTCCACTGTACTCTATCTCTACTGTGCTCCACTGTACTCTATTTCTACTGTGCTCCACTGTACTCTATCTCTACTGTACTCCACTGTACTCTATCTCTACTGTACTTCACTATCCTTTATCTCTAATGTACTCCACTGTACTCTACCTCTATTGTGCTCCATTGTACTCTATCTCTACTGTACTCTACTGTACTCTATCTCTACTTTACTCCACTGTACTCTATCTCTACTGTACTCCACTGTACTCTACCTCTACTGTGCTCCACTGTACTCTACCTCTACCGTACTCCACTGTACTCTATCTCTACTGTACTCCACTGTACTCTACCTCTACTGTACTCTACTGTTCTCTACCTCTACTGTGCTCTACTCTACTCTACTGTACTCCACTCTACTCTATCTCTACTGTGATCCACTGTACTCTACCTCTACTGTACTCTACTGTACTCTATCTCTACTGTACTCCACTGTACTCTACCTCCACTGTACTCTACCTCTACCGTACTCCACTGTACTCTATCTCTACTGTACTCCACTGTACTCTACCTCTACTGTGCTCCACTGTACTCTACCTCTACTCTGCTCCACTGTACTCTATCTCTACTGTGCTCCACTCTACTCTACCTCTACTGTGCTCCACTGTATACTACCTCTACTGTACTCCACTGTACTATATCTCTACTGTGCTCCACTGTACTCTATCTCTACTGTACTCCACTGTACTCTACCTCTACTGTGCTCCACTGTATCCTACCTCTACTGTACTCCACTGTACTCTATCTCTACTGTGCTCCACTGTACTCTATCTCTATTGTACTCCACTGTACTCTACCTCTACTGTGCTCTACTGTTCTCTACCTCTACTGTGCTCTACTGTACTCCACCTCTACTGTTCTCCACTGTACCCTACCTCTATTGTGCTCCACTGTACTCTACCTCTACTGTGCTCCACTGTACTCTACCTCTACTGTACTCCACTGTATTCTATCTCTACTGTGCTCCACTGTACTCTACCTCTACTGTGCTCAACTGTACTCTACTGTACTCCACTGTACTCTACCTCTACTGTACTCCACTGTACTCTATCTCTACTGTACTCCACTGTACTCTACCTCTACTGTACTCCACTGTACTCTATCTCTACTGTGCTCTACTGTACTCTACCTCTACTGTGCCCAACTGTACTGTACTCTACTCCACTGTACTCTACCTCTACTGTACTCCACTGTACTCTACATCTACTGTACTCCACTTTACTCTACCTCTACTGTACTCAACTGTACTCTATCTCTACTGTGCTCCACTGTTCTCTACCTCTATTGTACTCCACTGTACTCTATCTCTACTGTACTCCACTGTACTCTACCTATACTGTACTCTACTGTTCTCTTCCTCTACTGTACTCCACTGTACTCTATCTCTACTGTGATCCACTGTACTCTACCTCTACTGTACTCCACTGTACTCTATCTCTACTCCACTCCACTGTACTCTACCTCTACTGTACTCTACTGTTCTCTACCTCTACTGTGCTCTACTGTACTCTTCTCTACTGTACTCCACTGTACTCTATCTCTACTGTGATCCACTGTACTGTACCTCTACTGTACTCCACTGTACTCTATCTCTACTGTGATCCACTGTACTCTATCTCTACTGTGCTCCACTGTACTCTACCTCTACTATGCTCCACTGTAATCTATCTGTACTGTGCTCCACTCTACTCTACCTCTACTGTGCTCCACTGTACTCTACCTCTACTGTACTCCACTGTACTCTCTCTCTACTGTGCTCCACTGTACTCTATCTCTACTGTACTCAGCTGTACTCTACCTCTACTGTGCTCTACTGTTCTCTACCTCTACTGTGCTCTACTCTACTCCACCTCTACTGTGCTCCACTGTACCCTACCTCTCCTGTGCTCCACCGTACTCTACCTCTACTGTGCTCCACTGTACTCTACCTCTACTGTACTCCACTGTACTCTATCTCTACTGTACTCCACTGTACTCAACCTCTACTGTACTCCACTGTACTCTATCTCTACTGTACTCCACTCTAATCTACCTCTACTGTCCTCCACTGTACTCTACCTCTACTATGCTCCACTGTACTCTCTCTCTACTGTACTCTACCTCTACTGTACTCTACTGTACTCCACCTCTAATGTGCTCCACTATACTCTACCTCTACTGTACTCTACCTCTACTGTCCTCCACTGTACTCTACCTCTACTGTGCTCCACTGTGCTCTCTCTCTACTGTACTCTACCTCTACTGTACTCTACTGTGCTCCACTGTACTCCACTGTAGTCTACCTCTACTGTGCTCCACTGTACTCTACCTCTACTGTGCTCCACTATACTCTACCTCAACTGTGCTCCACTGTACTCTACCTCTACTGTCCTCCACTGTACTCTATCTCTACTGTGCTCCACTGTACTCTCTCTCTACTGTACTCTACCTCTACTGTACTCTACTGTACTCCACCTCTAATGTGCTCCACTGTACTCTACCTCTACTGTACTCTACCTCTACTGTACTCCACTGTACTCTACCTCTAATGTACTCCACTGTACTCTATCTCTACTGTGCTCCACTGTACTCTATTTCTACTGTGCTCCACTGTACTCTATCTCTACTGTACTCCACTGTACTCTATCTCTACTGTACTTCACTATCCTTTATCTCTAATGTACTCCACTGTACTCTACCTCTATTGTGCTCCATTGTACTCTATCTCTACTGTACTCTACTGTACTCTATCTCTACTTTACTCCACTGTACTCTATCTCTACTGTACTCCACTGTACTCTACCTCTACTGTACTCTACTGTACTCTATCTCTACTGTACTCCACTGTACTCTACCTCTACTGTACTCCACTGTACTCTACCTCTACTGTACTCTACTGTTCTCTACCTCTACTCGGCTCTACTGTACTCTACTTCTACTGTACTCCACTGTACTCTATCTCTACTGTGCTCCACTGTACTCTACCTCTACTGTGCTCAACTGTACTCTACTGTACTCCACTGTACTCTACCTCTACTGTACTCCACTGTACTCTATCTCTACTGTACTCCACTGTACTCTACCTCTACTGTGCCCCACTGTACTCTACCTCTACCGTACTCCACTGTACTCTATCTCTACTGTACTCCACTGTACTCTACCTCAACTGTACTCTACTTTTCTCTACCTCTACTGTGCTCCACTCTACTCTACTGTACTCCACTGTACTCTATCTCTACTGTGATCCACTGTACTCTACCTCTACTGTACTCTACTGTACTCTATCTCTACTGTGATCTACTGTACTCTATCTCTACTGTGCTCCACTGTACTCTACCTCTACTGTGCTCCACTGTACTCTATCTCTACTGTGCTCCACTCTACTCTACCTCTACTGTGCTCCACTGTATCCTACCTCTACTGTACTCCACTGTACTCTATCTCTACTGTGCTCCACTGTACTCTATCTCTACTGTACTCCACTGTACTCTACCTCTACTGTGCTCTACTGTTCTCTACCTCTACTGTGCTCTACTGTACTCCACCTCTACTGTTCTCCAATGTACCCTACCTCTATTGTGCTCCACTGTACTCTACCTCTACTGTACTCCACTGTATTCTATCTCTACTGTGCTCCACTGTACTCTACCTCTACTGTGCTCAACTGTACTCTACTGTACTCCACTGTACTCTACCTCTACTGTACTCCACTGTACTCTATCTCTACTGTACTCCACTGTACTCTACCTCTACTGTACTCCACTGTACTCTATATCTACTGTGCTCCACTGTACTCTACCTCTACTGTGCCCAACTGTACTGTACTCTACCTCTACTGTACTCCACTGTACTCTACCTCTACTGTACTCAACTGTACTCTATCTCTACTGTGCTCCACTGTACTCTACCTCTACTGTACTCCACTGTACTCTATCTCTACTGTACTCCACTGTATTCTACCTATACTGTACTCTACTGTTCTCTTCCTCTACTGTACTCCACTGTACTCTATCTCTACTGTGATCCACTGTACTCTACCTCTACTGTACTCCACTGTACTCTATCTCTACTATACTCCACTGTACTCTACCTATACTGTACTCTACTGTTCTCTTCCTCTACTGTACTCCACTGTACTCTATCTCTACTGTGATCCACTGTACTCTACCTCTACTGTACTCCACTGTACTCTATCTCTACTCTACTCCACTGTACTCTACCTCTACTGTACTCTACTGTTCTCTACCTCTACTGTGCTCTACTGTACTCTTCTCTACTGTACTCCACTGTACTCTATCTCTACTGTGATCCACTGTACTCTTCCTCTACTGTACTCCACTGTACTCTATCTCTACTGTGATCCACTGTACTCTACCTCTACTGTGCTCCACTGTACTCTACCTCTACCGTACTCCACTGTACTCTATCTCTACTGTACTCCACTGTACTCTACCTCAACTGTACTCTACTGTTCTCTACCTCTACTGTGCTCCACTCTACTCTACTGTACTCCACTGTACTCTATCTCTACTGTGATCCACTGTACTCTACCTCTACTGTACTCTACTGTACTCTATCTCTACTGTGATCTACTGTACTCTATCTCTACTGTGCTCCACTGTACTCTACCTCTACTGTGCTCCACTGTACTCTATCTCTACTGTGCTCCACTCTACTCTACCTCTACTGTGCTCCACTGTATCCTACCTCTACTGTACTCCACTGTACTCTATCTCTACTGTGCTCCACTGTACTCTATCTCTACTGTACTCCACTGTACTCTACCTCTACTGTGCTCTACTGTTCTCTACCTCTACTGTGCTCTACTGTACTCCACCTCTACTGTTCTCCACTGTACCCTACCTCTATTGTGCTCCACTGTACTCTACCTCTACCGTACTCCACTGTACTCTATCTCTACTGTACTCCACTGTACTCTACCTCTACTGTACTCTACTGTTCTCTACCTCTAATGTGCTCTACTCTACTCTACTGTACTCCACTGTACTCTATCTCTACTGTGATCCACTGTACTCTACCTCTACTGTACTCTACTGTACTCTATCTCTACTGTGATCTACTGTACTCTATCTCTACTGTGCTCCACTGTACTCTACCTCTACTCTGCTCCACTGTACTCTATCTCTACTGTGCTCCACTCTACTCTACCTCTACTGTGCTCCACTGTATACTACCTCTACTGTACTCCACTGTACTCTATCTCTACTGTGCTCCACTGTACTCTATCTCTACTGTACTCCACTGTACTCTACCTCTACTGTGCTCCACTGTATCCTACCTCTACTGTACTCCACTGTACTCTATCTCTACTGTGCTCCACTGTACTCTATCTCTACTGTACTCCACTGTACTCTACCTCTACTGTGCTCTACTGTTCTCTACCTCTACTGTGCTCTACTGTACTCCACCTCTACTGTTCTCCACTGTACCCTACCTCTATTGTGCTCCACTGTACTCTACCTC
This sequence comes from Tiaroga cobitis, assembly GCA_030578255.1. Lineage (NCBI taxonomy): Eukaryota > Metazoa > Chordata > Actinopteri > Cypriniformes > Leuciscidae > Tiaroga > Tiaroga cobitis. Next base: position 31,412,027 of record CM060611.1, on the reverse strand, counting down.
TAAGGTGCTCCACTGTACTCTACCTCTACTGTACTCCACTGTATTCTATCTCTACTGTGCTCCACTGTACTCTACCTCTACTGTGCTCAACTGTACTCTACTGTACTCCACTGTACTCTACCTCTACTGTACTCCACTGTACTCTATCTCTACTGTACTCCACTGTACTCTACCTCTACTGTACTCCACTGTACTCTATCTCTACTGTGCTCTACTGTACTCTACCTCTACTGTGCCCAACTGTACTGTACTCTACTCCACTGTACTCTACCTCTACTGTACTCCACTGTACTCTACATCTACTGTACTCCACTTTACTCTACCTCTACTGTACTCAACTGTACTCTATCTCTACTGTGCTCCACTGTTCTCTACCTCTATTGTACTCCACTGTACTCTATCTCTACTGTACTCCACTGTACTCTACCTATACTGTACTCTACTGTTCTCTTCCTCTACTGTACTCCACTGTACTCTATCTCTACTGTGATCCACTGTACTCTACCTCTACTGTACTCCACTGTACTCTATCTCTACTCCACTCCACTGTACTCTACCTCTACTGTACTCTACTGTTCTCTACCTCTACTGTGCTCTACTGTACTCTTCTCTACTGTACTCCACTGTACTCTATCTCTACTGTGATCCACTGTACTCTACCTCTACTGTACTCCACTGTACTCTATCTCTACTGTGATCCACTGTACTCTATCTCTACTGTGCTCCACTGTACTCTACCTCTACTATGCTCCACTGTACTCTATCTGTACTGTGCTCCACTCTACTCTACCTCTACTGTGCTCCACTGTACTCTACCTCTACTGTACTCCACTCTACTCTATCTCTACTGTGCTCCACTGTACTCTATCTCTACTGTACTCCACTGTACTCTACCTCTACTGTGCTCTACTGTTCTCTACTTCTACTGTGCTCTACTGTACTCCACCTCTACTGTGCTCCACTGTACCCTACCTCTACTGTGCTCCACTGTACTCTACCTCTACTGTGCTCCACTGTACTCTACCTCTACTGTGCTCTACTGTACTCTACCTCTACTGTGCTCCACTGTACTCTACCTCTACTGTGCTCCACTGTACTCTATCTCTACTGTGCTCCACTGTACTCTATTTCTACTGTACTTCTCTGTACTCTACCTCTACTGTGCTCCACTGTACTCTACCTCTACTGTGCTCCACTGTACTCTATCTGTAATGTACTCTACTGTTCTCTACCTCTACTCGGCTCTACTGTACTCTACTCTACTGTACTACACTGTACTCTATCTCTACTGTGATCCACTTTACTCTACTTCTACTGTACTCCACTGTAATCTATCTCTACTGTATCCACTGTACTCTATCTCTACTGTGCTCCACTGTACTCTACCTCTACTGTGCTCCACTGTACTCTACCTCTACCGTACTCCACTGTACTCTATCTCTACTGTACTCCACTGTACTCTACCTCAACTGTACTCTACTGTTCTCTACCTCTACTGTGCTCTACTCTACTCTACTGTACTCCACTGTACTCTATCTCTACTGTGATCCACTGTACTCTACCTCTACTGTACTCTACTGTACTCTATCTCTACTGTGATCTACTGTACTCTATCTCTACTGTGCTCCACTGTACTCTACCTCTACTGTGCTCCACTGTACTCTTCTCTACTGTACTCCACTGTACTCTATATCTACTGTGATCCACTGTACTCTACCTCTACTGTACTCCACTGTACTCTATCTCTACTGTGATCCACTGTACTCTACTGTACTCCACTGTACTCTACCTCTACTGTACTCCACTGTACTCTATCTCTACTGTACTCCACTGTACTCAACCTCTACTGTACTCCACTGTACTCAACCTCTACTGTACTCCACTGTACTCTATCTCTACTGTACTCCACTCTAATCTACCTCTACTGTCCTCCACTGTACTCTACCTCTACTGTGCTCCACTGTACTCTCTCTCTACTGTACTCTACCTCTACTGTACTCTACTGTACTCCACCTCTAATGTGCTCCACTGTACTCTACCTCTACTGTCCTCCACTGTACTCTACCTCTACTGTGCTCCACTGTACTCTCTCTCTACTGTGCTCTACCTCTACTGTACTCTACTGTGCTCCACTGTACTCCACTGTAGTCTACCTCTACTGTGCTCCACTGTACTCTACCTCTACTGTGCTCCACTATACTCTACCTCAACTGTGCTCCACTGTACTCTACCTCTACTGTGCTCCACTGTACTCTCTCTCTACTGTACTCTACCTCTACTGTACTCTACTGTACTCCACCTCTAATGTGCTCCACTGTACTCTACCTCTACTGTACTCTACCTCTACTGTACTCCACTGTACTCTACCTCTAATGTGCTCCACTGTACTCTATCTCTACTGTGCTCCACTGTACTCTATTTCTACTGTGCTCCACTGTACTCTATCTCTACTGTACTCCACTGTACTCTATCTCTACTGTACTTCACTATCCTTTATCTCTAATGTACTCCACTGTACTCTACCTCTATTGTGCTCCATTGTACTCTATCTCTACTGTACTCTACTGTACTCTATCTCTAATTTACTCCACTGTACTCTATCTCTACTGTACTCCACTGTACTCTACCTCTACTGTGCTCCACTGTACTCTACCTCTACCGTACTCCACTGTACTCTATCTCTACTGTACTCCACTGTACTCTACCTCTACTGTACTCTACTGTTCTCTACCTCTACTGTGCTCTACTCTACTCTACTGTACTCCACTGTACTCTATCTCTACTGTGATCCACTGTACTCTACCTCTACTGTACTCTACTGTACTCTATCTCTACTGTGATCTACTGTACTCTATCTCTACTGTGCTCCACTGTACTCTACCTCTACTGTGCTCCACTGTACTCTATCTCTACTGTGCTCCACTCTACTCTACCTCTACTGTGCTCCACTGTATCCTACCTCTACTGTACTCCACTGTACTCTATCTCTACTGTGCTCCACTGTACTCTATCTCTACTGTACTCCACTGTACTCTACCTCTACTGTGCTCCACTGTATCCTACCTCTACTGTACTCCACTGTACTCTATCTCTACTGTGCTCCACTGTACTCTATCTCTACTGTACTCCACTGTACTCTACCTCTACTGTGCTCTACTGTTCTCTACCTCTACTGTGCTCTACTGTACTCCACCTCTACTGTTCTCCACTGTACCCTACCTCTATTCTGCTCCACTGTACTCTACCTCTACTGTGCTCCACTGTACTCTACCTCTACTGTACTCCACTGTATTCTATCTCTACTGTGCTCCACTGTACTCTACCTCTACTGTGCTCAACTGTACTCTACTGTACTCCACTGTACTCTACCTCTACTGTACTCCACTGTACTCTATCTCTACTGTACTCCACTGTACTCTACCTCTACTGTACTCCACTGTACTCTACATCTACTGTACTCCACTTTACTCTACCTGTACTGTACTCAACTGTACTCTATCTCTACTGTGCTCCACTGTTCTCTACCTCTACTGTACTCCACTGTACTCTATCTCTACTGTACTCCACTGTACTCTACCTATACTGTACTCTACTGTTCTCTTCCTCTACTGTACTCCACTGTACTCTATCTCTACTGTGATCCACTGTACTCTACCTCTACTGTACTCCACTGTACTCTATCTCTACTCCACTCCACTGTACTCTACCTCTACTGTACTCTACTGTTCTCTACCTCTACTGTGCTCTACTGTACTCTTCTCTACTGTACTCCACTGTACTCTATCTCTACTGTGATCCACTGTACTCTACCTCTACTGTACTCCACTGTACTCTATCTCTACTGTGATCCACTGTACTCTATCTCTACTGTGCTCCACTGTACTCTACCTCTACTATGCTCCACTGTACTCTATCTGTACTGTGCTCCACTCTACTCTACCTCTACTGTGCTCCACTGTACTCTACCTCTAATGTACTCCACTCTACTCTATCTCTACTGTGCTCCACTGTACTCTCTCTCTACTGTACTCTACCTCTACTGTACTCTACTGTACTCCACCTCTAATGTGCTCCACTGTACTCTACCTCTACTGTACTCTACCTCTACTGTACTCCACTGTACTCTACCTCTACTGTGCTCTACTGTACTCTATCTCTACTGTGCTCCACTGTACTCTACCTCTACTGTACTCCACTATACTCTAACTCTACTATACTCCACTGTGCTCTATCTCTACTGTGCTCCACTGTACTCAACCTCTACTGTACTCCACTGTACTCTATCTCTACTGTACTCCACTCTAATCTACCTCTACTGTCCTCCACTGTACTCTACCTCTACTGTGCTCCACTGTACTCTCTCTCTACTGTACTCTACCTCTACTGTACTCTACTGTACTCCACCTCTAATGTGCTCCACTGTAATCTACCTCTACTGTACTCTACCTCTACTGTCCTCCACTGTACTCTACCTCTACTGTGCTCCACTGTACTCTCTCTCTACTGTACTCTACCTCTACTGTACTCTACTGTGCTCCACTGTACTCCACTGTAGTCTACCTCTACTGTGCTCCACTGTACTCTACCTCTACTGTGCTCCACTATACTCTACCTCAACTGTGCTCCACTGTACTCTACCTCTACTGTCCTCCACTGTACTCTATCTCTACTGTGCTCCACTGTACTCTCTCTCTACTGTACTCTACCTCTACTGTACTCTACTGTACTCCACCTCTAATGTGCTCCACTGTACTCTACCTCTACTGTACTCTACCTCTACTGTACTCCACTGTACTCTACCTCTAATGTGCTCCACTGTACTCTATCTCTACTGTGCTCCACTGTACTCTATTTCTACTGTGCTCCACTGTACTCTATCTCTACTGTACTCCACTGTACTCTATCTCTACTGTACTTCACTATCCTTTATCTCTAATGTACTCCACTGTACTCTACCTCTATTGTGCTCCATTGTACTCTATCTCTACTGTACTCTACTGTACTCTATCTCTACTTTACTCCACTGTACTCTATCTCTACTGTACTCCACTGTACTCTACCTCTACTGTGCTCCACTGTACTCTACCTCTACCGTACTCCACTGTACTCTATCTCTACTGTACTCCACTGTACTCTACCTCTACTGTACTCTACTGTTCTCTACCTCTACTGTGCTCTACTCTACTCTACTGTACTCCACTGTACTCTATCTCTACTGTGATCCACTGTACTCTACCTCTACTGTACTCTACTGTACTCTATCTCTACTGTGATCTACTGTACTCTATCTCTACTGTGCTCCACTGTACTCTACCTCTACTCTGCTCCACTCTACTCTATCTCTACTGTGCTCCACTCTACTCTACCTCTACTGTGCTCCACTGTATACTACCTCTACTGTACTCCACTGTACTCTATCTCTACTGTGCTCCACTGTACTCTATCTCTTCTGTACTCCACTGTACTCTACCTCTACTGTGCTCCACTGTATCCTACCTCTACTGTACTCCACTGTACTCTATCTCTACTGTGCTCCACTGTACTCTATCTCTACTGTACTCCACTGTACTCTACCTCTACTGTGCTCTACTGTTCTCTACCTCTACTGTGCTCTACTGTACTCCACCTCTACTGTTCTCCACTGTACCCTACCTCTATTGTGCTCCACTGTACTCTACCTCTACTGTGCTCCACTGTACTCTACCTCTACTGTACTCCACTGTATTCTATCTCTACTGTGCTCCACTGTACTCTACCTCTACTGTACTCCACTGTACTCTATCTCTACTGTACTCCACTGTACTCTACCTCTACTGTACTCCACTGTACTCTATCTCTACTGTGCTCTACTGTACTCTACCTCTACTGTACTCAACTGTACTCTATCTCTACTGTGCTCCACTGTTCTCTACCTCTACTGTACTCCACTGTACTCTATCTCTACTGTACTCCACTGTACTCTACCTATACTGTACTCTACTGTTCTCTTCCTCTACTGTACTCCACTGTACTCTATCTCTACTGTGATCCACTGTACTCTACCTCTACTGTACTCCACTGTACTCTATCTCTACTCCACTCCACTGTACTCTACCTCTACTGTACTCTACTGTTCTCTACCTCTACTGTGCTCTACTGTACTCTACCTCTACTGTACTCTACTGTTCTCTACCTCTACTGTGCTCTACTGTACTCTTCTCTACTGTACTCCACTGTACTCTATCTCTACTGTGATCCACTGTACTCTACCTCTACTGTACTCCACTGTACTCTATCTCTACTGTGATCCACTGTACTCTATCTGTACTGTGCTCCACTGTACTCTACCTCTACTATGCTCCACTGTACTCTATCTGTACTGTGCTCCACTCTACTCTACCTCTACTGTGCTCCACTGTACTCTACCTCTAATGTACTCCACTCTACTCTATCTCTACTGTGCTCCACTGTACTCTCTCTCTACTGTACTCTACCTCTACTGTACTCTACTGTACTCCACCTCTAATGTGCTCCACTGTACTCTACCTCTACTGTACTCTACCTCTACTGTACTCCACTGTACTCTACCTCTACTGTGCTCTACTGTACTCTATCTCTACTGTGCTCCACTGTACTCTACCTCTACTGTACTCCACTATACTCTAACTCTACTATACTCCACTGTGCTCTATCTCTACTGTGCTCCACTGTACTCAACCTCTACTGTACTCCACTGTACTCTATCTCTACTGTACTCCACTCTAATCTACCTCTACTGTCCTCCACTGTACTCTACCTCTACTGTGCTCCACTGTACTCTCTCTCTACTGTACTCTACCTCTACTGTACTCTACTGTACTCCACCTCTAATGTGCTCCACTGTAATCTACCTCTACTGTACTCTACCTCTACTGTCCTCCACTGTACTCTACCTCTACTGTGCTCCACTGTACTCTCTCTCTACTGTACTCTACCTCTACTGTACTCTACTGTGCTCCACTGTACTCCACTGTAGTCTACCTCTACTGTGCTCCACTGTACTCTACCTCTACTGTGCTCCACTATACTCTACCTCAACTGTGCTCCACTGTACTCTACCTCTACTGTCCTCCACTGTACTCTATCTCTACTGTGCTCCACTGTACTCTCTCTCTACTGTACTCTACCTCTACTGTACTCTACTGTACTCCACCTCTAATGTGCTCCACTGTACTCTACCTCTACTGTACTCTACCTCTACTGTACTCCACTGTACTCTACCTCTAATGTGCTCCACTGTACTCTATCTCTACTGTGCTCCACTGTACTCTATTTCTACTGTGCTCCACTGTACTCTATCTCTACTGTACTCCACTGTACTCTATCTCTACTGTACTTCACTATCCTTTATCTCTAATGTACTCCACTGTACTCTACCTCTATTGTGCTCCATTGTACTCTATCTCTACTGTACTCTACTGTACTCTATCTCTACTTTACTCCACTGTACTCTATCTCTACTGTACTCCACTGTACTCTACCTCTACTGTGCTCCACTGTACTCTACCTCTACCGTACTCCACTGTACTCTATCTCTACTGTACTCCACTGTACTCTACCTCTACTGTACTCTACTGTTCTCTACCTCTACTGTGCTCTACTCTACTCTACTGTACTCCACTGTACTCTATCTCTACTGTGATCCACTGTACTCTACCTCTACTGTACTCTACTGTACTCTATCTCTACTGTGATCTACTGTACTCTATCTCTACTGTGCTCCACTGTACTCTACCTCTACTCTGCTCCACTCTACTCTATCTCTACTGTGCTCCACTCTACTCTACCTCTACTGTGCTCCACTGTATACTACCTCTACTGTACTCCACTGTACTCTATCTCTACTGTGCTCCACTGTACTCTATCTCTTCTGTACTCCACTGTACTCTACCTCTACTGTGCTCCACTGTATCCTACCTCTACTGTACTCCACTGTACTCTATCTCTACTGTGCTCCACTGTACTCTATCTCTACTGTACTCCACTGTACTCTACCTCTACTGTGCTCTACTGTTCTCTACCTCTACTGTGCTCTACTGTACTCCACCTCTACTGTTCTCCACTGTACCCTACCTCTATTGTGCTCCACTGTACTCTACCTCTACTGTGCTCCACTGTACTCTACCTCTACTGTACTCCACTGTATTCTATCTCTACTGTGCTCCACTGTACTCTACCTCTACTGTACTCCACTGTACTCTATCTCTACTGTACTCCACTGTACTCTACCTCTACTGTACTCCACTGTACTCTATCTCTACTGTGCTCTACTGTACTCTACCTCTACTGTGCCCAACTGTACTGTACTCTACTCCACTGTACTCTACCTCTACTGTACTCCACTGTACTCTACATCTACTGTACTCCACTTTACTCTACCTCTACTGTACTCAACTGTACTCTATCTCTACTGTGCTCCACTGTTCTCTACCTCTACTGTACTCCACTGTACTCTATCTCTACTGTACTCCACTGTACTCTACCTATACTGTACTCTACTGTTCTCTTCCTCTACTGTACTCCACTGTACTCTATCTCTACTGTGATCCACTGTACTCTACCTCTACTGTACTCCACTGTACTCTATCTCTACTCCACTCCACTGTACTCTACCTCTACTGTACTCTACTGTTCTCTACCTCTACTGTGCTCTACTGTACTCTTCTCTACTGTACTCCACTGTACTCTATCTCTACTGTGATCCACTGTATTCTACCTCTACTGTACTCCACTGTACTCTATCTCTACTGTGATCCACTGTACTCTATCTCTACTGTGCTCCACTGTACTCTACCTCTACTATGCTCCACTGTACTCTATCTATACTGTGCTCCACTCTACTCTACCTCTACTGTGCTCCACTGTACTCCACCTCTACTGTACTCCACTCTACTCTATCTCTACTGTGCTCCACTGTACTCTACCTCTACTGTACTCCACTGTACTCTATCTCTACTCCACTCCACTGTACTCTACCTCTACTGTACTCTACTGTTCTCTACCTCTACTGTGCTCTACTGTACTCTTCTCTACTGTACTCCACTGTACTCTATCTCTACTGTGATCCACTGTACTCTACCTCTACTGTACTCCACTGTACTCTATCTCTACTGTGATCCACTGTACTCTATCTCTACTGTGCTCCACTGTACTCTACCTCTACTATGCTCCACTGTACTCTATCTGTACTGTGCTCCACTCTACTCTACCTCTACTGTGCTCCACTGTACTCTACCTCTAATGTACTCCACTCTACTCTATCTCTACTGTGCTCCACTGTACTCTCTCTCTACTGTACTCTACCTCTACTGTACTCTACTGTACTCCACCTCTAATGTGCTCCACTGTACTCTACCTCTACTGTACTCTACCTCTACTGTACTCCACTGTACTCTACCTCTACTGTGCTCTACTGTACTCTATCTCTACTGTGCTCCACTGTACTCTACCTCTACTGTACTCCACTATACTCTAACTCTACTATACTCCACTGTGCTCTATCTCTACTGTGCTCCACTGTACTCAACCTCTACTGTACTCCACTGTACTCTATCTCTACTGTACTCCACTCTAATCTACCTCTACTGTCCTCCACTGTACTCTACCTCTACTGTGCTCCACTGTACTCTCTCTCTACTGTACTCTACCTCTACTGTACTCTACTGTACTCCACCTCTAATGTGCTCCACTGTAATCTACCTCTACTGTACTCTACCTCTACTGTCCTCCACTGTACTCTACCTCTACTGTGCTCCACTGTACTCTCTCTCTACTGTACTCTACCTCTACTGTACTCTACTGTGCTCCACTGTACTCCACTGTAGTCTACCTCTACTGTGCTCCACTGTACTCTACCTCTACTGTGCTCCACTATACTCTACCTCAACTGTGCTCCACTGTACTCTACCTCTACTGTCCTCCACTGTACTCTATCTCTACTGTGCTCCACTGTACTCTCTCTCTACTGTACTCTACCTCTACTGTACTCTACTGTACTCCACCTCTAATGTGCTCCACTGTACTCTACCTCTACTGTACTCTACCTCTACTGTACTCCACTGTACTCTACCTCTAATGTGCTCCACTGTACTCTATCTCTACTGTGCTCCACTGTACTCTATTTCTACTGTGCTCCACTGTACTCTATCTCTACTGTACTCCACTGTACTCTATCTCTACTGTACTTCACTATCATTTATCTCTAATGTACTCCACTGTACTCTACCTCTATTGTGCTCCATTGTACTCTATCTCTACTGTACTCTAGTGTACTCTATCTCTACTTTACTCCACTGTACTCTATCTCTACTGTACTCCACTGTACTCTACCTCTACTGTGCTCCACTGTACTCTACCTCTACTGTACTCCAATGTACTCTATCTCTACTGTACTCCACTGTACTCTACCTCTACTGTACTCTACTGTTCTCTACCTCTACTGTGCTCTACTCTACTCTACTGTACTCCACTGTACTCTATCTCTACTGTGATCCACTGTACTCTACCTCTACTGTACTCTACTGTACTCTATCTCTACTGTGATCTACAGTACTCTATCTCTACTGTGCTCCACTGTACTCTACCTCTACTCTGCTCCACTGTACTCTATCTCTACTGTGCTCCACTCTACTCTACCTCTACTGTGCTCCACTGTATACTACCTCTACTGTACTCCACTGTACTCTATCTCTACTGTGCTCCACTGTACTCTATCTCTTCTGTACTCCACTGTACTCTACCTCTACTGTGCTCCACTGTATCCTACCTCTACTGTACTCCACTGTACTCTATCTCTACTGTGCTCCACTGTACTCTATCTCTACTGTACTCCACTGTACTCTACCTCTACTGTGCTCTACTGTTCTCTACCTCTACTGTGCTCTACTGTACTCCACCTCTACTGTTCTCCACTGTACCCTACCTCTATTGTGCTCCACTGTACTCTACCTCTACTGTGCTCCACTGTACTCTACCTCTACTGTACTCCACTGTATTCTATCTCTACTGTGCTCCACTGTACTCTACCTCTACTGTGCTCAACTGTACTCTACTGTACTCCACTGTACTCTACCTCTACTGTACTCCACTGTACTCTATCTCTACTGTACTCCACTGTACTCTACCTCTACTGTACTCCACTGTACTCTATCTCTACTGTGCTCTACTGTACTCTACCTCTACTGTGCCCAACTGTACTGTACTCTACTCCACTGTACTCTACCTCTACTCTACTCCACTGTACTCTACATCTACTGTACTCCACTTTACTCTACCTCTACTGTACTCAACTGTACTCTATCTCTACTGTGCTCCACTGTTCTCTACCTCTACTGTACTCCACTGTACTCTATCTCTACTGTACTCCACTGTACTCTACCTATACTGTACTCTACTGTTCTCTTCCTCTACTGTACTCCACTGTACTCTATCTCTACTGTGATCCACTGTACTCTACCTCTACTGTACTCCACTGTACTCTATCTCTACTCCACTCCACTGTACTCTACCTCTACTGTACTCTACTGTTCTCTACCTCTACTGTGCTCTACTGTACTCTTCTCTACTGTACTCCACTGTACTCTATCTCTACTGTGATCCACTGTATTCTACCTCTACTGTACTCCACTGTACTCTATCTCTACTGTGATCCACTGTACTCTATCTCTACTGTGCTCCACTGTACTCTACCTCTACTATGCTCCACTGTACTCTATCTATACTGTGCTCCACTCTACTCTACCTCTACTGTGCTCCACTGTACTCCACCTCTACTGTACTCCACTCTACTCTATCTCTAATGTGCTCCACTGTACTCTATCTCTACTGTACTCCACTGTACTCTACCTCTACTGTGCTCTACTGTTCTCTACTTCTACTGTGCTCTACTGTACTCCACCTCTACTGTGCTCCACTGTACCCTACCTCTACTGTGCTCCACTGTACTCTACCTCTACTGTGCTCCACTGTACTCTACCTCTACTGTGCTCTACTGTACTCTACCTCTACTGTGCTCCACTGTACTCTACCTCTACTGTGCTCCACTGTACTCTATCTCTACTGTGCTCCACTGTACTCTATTTCTACTGTACTCTTCTGTACTCTACCTCTACTGTGCTCCACTGTACTCTACCTCTACTGTGCTCCACTGTACTCTATCTGTAATGTACTCTACTGTACTCTATCTCTACTGTGATCCACTGTACTCTACCTCTGCTGTGCTCCACTGTACTCTATCTCTACTGTACTCCACTGTACTCTACTGTTCTCTACCTCTACTGTACTCTACTGTGCTCCACTGTACTTCACTGTAGTCTACCTCTACTGTGCTCCACTGTACTCTACCTCTACTGTGCTCCACTATAATTTACCTCTACTGTGCTCCACTGTACTCTACCTCTACTGTCCTCCACTGTACTCTACCTCTACTGTGGTCCACTGTACTCTCTCTCTACTGTACTCTACCTCTACTGTACTCTACTGTACTCCACCTCTAATGTGCTCCACTGTACTCTACCTCTACTGTACTCTACCTCTACTGTACTCCACTGTACTCTACCTCTACTGTGCTCTACTGTACTCTATCTCTACTGTGCTCCACTGTACTCTACCTCTACTATACTCCACTGTGCTCTATCTCTACTGTGCTCCACTGTACTCTATTTCTACTGTGCTCCACTGTACTCTATCTCGATTGTACTCCACTGTACTCTATTTCTACTGTACTTCACTGTCCTCTATCTCTACTGTACTCCACTGTACTCTACCTCTATTGTGCTCCACTGTACTCTATATCTACTGTACTCTACTGTACTCTATCTCTACTGTACTCCACTGTACTCTATCTCTACTGTACTCCACTGTACTCTACCTCTACTGTACTCTACTGTACTCTATCTCTACTGCACTCCACTGTACTCTATCTCTACTGTACTCCACTGTACTCTACCTCTACTGTACTCTACTGTTCTCTACCTCTACTCGGCTCTACTGTACTCTACTCTACTGTACTACACTGTACTCTGTCTCTACTGTGATCCACTGTACTCTACTTCTACTGTACTCCACTGTAATCTATCTCTACTGTATCCACTGTACTCTATCTCTACTGTGCTCCACTGTACTCTACCTCTACTGTGCTCCACTGTACTCTATCTCTACTGTGCTCCTCTCTACTCTACCTCTACTGTGCTCCACTGTATCCTACCTCTACTGTACTCCACTGTACTCTATCTCTACTGTGCTCCACTTTACTCTATCTCTACTGTACTCCACTGTACTCTACCTCTACTGTGCTCTACTGTTCTCTACCTCTACTGTGCTCTACTGTACTCCACCTCTACTGTGCTCCACTCTACTCTACCTCTACTGTGCTCCACTGTATCCTACCTCTACTGTGCTCTACTGTACTCTATCTCTACTGTGCTCCACTGTACTCTACCTCTACTGTACTCCACTATACTCTAACTCTACTATACTCCACTGTACTCTATCTCTACTGTGCTCCACTGTACTCTATTTCTACTGTGCTCCACTGTACTCTATCTCTATTGTACTCCACTGTACTCTATTTCTACTGTACTTCACTGTCCTCTATCTCTACTGTACTCCACTGTACTCTACCTCTATTGTGCTCCACTGTACTCTATATCTACTGTACTCTACTGTACTCTATCTCTACTGTACTCCACTGTACTCTATCTCTACTGTACTCAACTGTACTCTACCTCTACTGTACTCTACTGTACTCTATCTCTACTGTACTCCACTGTACTCTACCTCTACTGTACTCCACTGTATTCTACCTCTACTGTACTCTACTGTTCTCTACCTCTACTCGGCTCTACTGTACTCTACTCTACTGTACTACACTGTACTCTATCTCTACTGTGATCCACTGTACTCTACTTCTACTGTACTCCACTGTAATCTATCTCTACTGTATCCACTGTACTCTATCTCTACTGTGCTCCACTGTACTCTACCTCTACTGTGCTCCACTGTACTCTACCTCTACCGTACTCCACTGTACTCTATCTCTACTGTACTCCACTGTACTCTACCTCAACTGTACTCTACTGTTCTCTACCTCTACTGTGCTCTACTCTTCTCTACTGTACTCCACTGTACTCTATCTCTACTGTGATCCACTGTACTCTACCTCTACTGTACTCTACTGTACTCTATCTCTACTGTGATCTACTGTACTCTATCTCTACTGTGCTCCACTGTACTCTACCTCTACTGTGCTCCACTGTACTCTTCTCTACTGTACTCCACTGTACTCTATCTCTACTGTGATCCACTGTACTCTACCTCTACTGTACTCCACTGTACTCTATCTCTACTGTGATCCACTGTACTCTACTGTACTCCACTGTACTCTACCTCTACTGTACTCCACTGTACTCTATCTCTACTGTACTCCACTGTACTCTACCTCTACTGTACTCCACTGTACTCTATCTCTACTGTGCTCCACTATACTCTACCTCTACTGTGCTCAACTGTACTCTACCTCTACTGTACTCCACTGTACTCTATCTCTACTGTACTCCACTGTACTCAACCTCTACTGTACTCCACTGTACTCTATCTCTACTGTACTCCACTCTAATCTACCTCTACTGTCCTCCACTCTACTCTACCTCTACTGTGCTCCACTGTACTCTCTCTCTACTGTACTCTACCTCTACTGTACTCTACTGTACTCCACCTCTAATGTGCTCCACTGTACTCTACCTCTACTGTACTCTACCTCTACTGTCCTCCACTGTACTCTACCTCTACTGTGCTCCACTGTACTCTCTCACTACTGTGCTCTACCTCTACTGTACTCTACTGTGCTCCACTGTACTCCACTGTAGTCTACCTCTACTGTGCTCAACTGTACTCTACCTCTACTGTGCTCCACTATACTCTACCTCAAATGTGCTCCACTGTACTCTACCTCTACTGTCCTCCACTGTACTCTATCTCTACTGTGCTCCACTGTACTCTCTCTCTACTGTACTCTACCTCTACTGTACTCTACTGTACTCCACCTCTAATGTGCTCCACTGTACTCTACCTCTACTGTACTCTACCTCTACTGTACTCCACTGTACTCTACCTCTAATGTGCTCCACTGTACTCTATCTCTACTGTGCAACACTGTACTCTATTTCTACTGTGCTCCACTGTACTCTATCTCTACTGTACTCCACTGTACTCTATCTCTACTGTACTTCACTATCCTTTATCTCTAATGTACTCCACTGTACTCTACCTCTATTGTGCTCCATTGTACTCTATCTCTACTGTACTCTACTGTACTCTATCTCTACTTTACTCCACTGTACTCTATCTCTACTGTACTCCACTGTACTCTACCTCTACTGTGCTCCACTGTACTCTACCTCTACCGTACTCCACTGTACTCTATCTCTACTGTACTCCACTGTACTCTACCTCTACTGTACTCTACTGTTCTCTACCTCTACTGTGCTCTACTCTACTCTACTCTACTGTACTCCACTGTACTCTATCTCTACTGTGATCCACTGTACTCTACCTCTACTGTACTCTACTGTACTCTATCTCTACTGTGATCTACTGTACTCTATCTCTACTGTGCTCCACTGTACTCTACCTCTACTGTGCTCCACTGTACTCTATCTCTACTGTGCTCCACTCTACTCTACCTCTACTGTGCTCCACTGTATCCTACCTCTACTGTACTCCACTGTACTCTATCTCTACTGTGCTCCACTGTACTCTATCTCTACTGTACTCCACTGTACTCTACCTCTACTGTGCTCCACTGTATCCTACCTCTACTGTACTCCACTGTACTCTATCTCTACTGTGCTCCACTGTACTCTATCTCTACTGTACTCCACTGTACTCTACCTCTACTGTGCTCTACTGTTCTCTACCTCTACTGTGCTCTACTGTACTCCACCTCTACTGTTCTCCACTGTACCCTACCTCTATTCTGCTCCACTGTACTCTACCTCTACTGTGCTCCACTGTACTCTACCTCTACTGTACTCCACTGTATTCTATCTCTACTGTGCTCCACTGTACTCTACCTCTACTGTGCTCAACTGTACTCTACTGTACTCCACTGTACTCTACCTCTACTGTACTCCACTGTACTCTATCTCTACTGTACTCCACTGTACTCTACCTCTACTGTACTCTATCTCTACTGTGCTCTACTGTACTCTACCTCTACTGTGCCCAACTGTACTGTACTCTACTCCACTGTACTCTACCTCTACTGTACTCCAATGTACTCTACATCTACTGTACTCCACTTTACTCTACCTCTACTGTACTCAACTGTACTCTATCTCTACTGTGCTCCACTGTTCTCTACCTCTACTGTACTCCACTGTACTCTATCTCTACTGTACTCCACTGTACTCTACCTATACTGTACTCTACTGTTCTCTTCCTCTACTGTACTCCACTGTACTCTATCTCTACTGTGATCCACTGTACTCTACCTCTACTGTACTCCACTGTACTCTATCTCTACTCCACTCCACTGTACTCTACCTCTACTGTACTCTACTGTTCTCTACCTCTACTGTGCTCTACTGTACTCTTCTCTACTGTACTCCACTGTACTCTATCTCTACTGTGATCCACTGTACTCTACCTCTACTGTACTCCACTGTACTCTATCTCTACTGTGATCCACTGTACTCTATCTCTACTGTGCTCCACTGTACTCTACCTCTACTATGCTCCACTGTACTCTATCTGTACTGTGCTCCACTCTACTCTACCTCTACTGTGCTCCACTGTACTCTACCTCTACTGTACTCCACTCTACTCTATCTCTACTGTGCTCCACTGTACTCTCTCTCTACTGTACTCTACCTCTACTGTACTCTACTGTACTCCACCTCTAATGTGCTCCACTGTACTCTACCTCTACTGTACTCTACCTCTACTGTACTCCACTGTACTCTACCTCTACTGTGCTCTACTGTACTCTATCTCTACTGTGCTCCACTGTACTCTACCTCTACTGTACTCCACTATACTCTAACTCTACTATACTCCACTGTGCTCTATCTCTACTGTGCTCCACTGTGCTCTATCTCTACTGTGCTCCACTGTACTCTATTTCTACTGTACTTCACTGTCCTCTATCTCTACTGTACTCCACTGTACTCTACCTCTATTGTGCTCCACTGTACTCTATATCTACTGTACTCTACTGTACTCTATCTCTACTGTACTCCACTGTACTCTATCTCTACTGTACTCCACTGTACTCTACCTCTACTGTACTCTACTGTTCTCTACCTCTACTCGGCTCTACTGTACTCTACTCTACTGTACTACACTGTACTCTATCTCTACTGTGATCTACTGTACTCTACTTCTACTGTACTCCAATGTAATCTATCTCTACTGTATCCACTGTACTCTATCTCTACTGTGCTCCACTGTACTCTACCTCTACTGTGCTCCACTGTACTCTATCTCTACTGTGCTCCTCTCTACTCTACCTCTACTGTGCTCCACTGTATCCTACCTCTACTGTACTCCACTGTACTCTATCTCTACTGTGCTCCACTTTACTCTATCTCTACTGTACTCCACTGTACTCTACCTCTACTGTGCTCTACTGTTCTCTACCTCTACTGTGCTCTACTGTACTACACCTCTACTGTGCTCCACTCTACTCTACCTCTACTGTGCTCCACTGTATCCTACCTCTACTGTGCTCTACTGTACTCTATCTCTACTGTGCTCCACTGTACTCTACCTCTACTGTACTCCACTATACTCTAACTCTACTATACTCCACTGTACTCTATCTCTACTGTGCTCCACTGTACTCTATTTCTACTGTGCTCCACTGTACTCTATCTCTATTGTACTCCACTCTACTCTATTTCTATTGTACTCCACTGTACTCTACCTCTATTGTGCTCCACTGTACTCTATATCTACTGTACTCTACTGTACTCTATCTCTAATGTACTCCACTGTACTCTATCTCTACTGTACTCCACTGTACTCTACCTCTACTGTACTCTACTGTACTCTATCTCTACTGTACTCCACTGTACTCTATCTCTACTGTACTCCACTGTACTCTACCTCTACTGTACTCTACTGTTCTCTACCTCTACTCGGCTCTACTGTACTCTACTCTACTGTACTACACTGTACTCTATCTCTACTGTGATCCACTGTACTCTACTTCTACTGTACTCCACTGTAATCTATCTCTACTGTATCCACTGTACTCTATCTCTACTGTGCTCCACTGTACTCTACCTCTACTGTGCTCCACTGTACTCTACCTCTACCGTACTCCACTGTACTCTATCTCTACTGTACTCCACTGTACTCTACCTCAACTGTACTCTACTGTTCTCTACCTCTACTGTGCTCTACTCTACTCTACTGTACTCCACTGTACTCTATCTCTACTGTGATCCACTGTACTCTACCTCTACTGTACTCTACTGTACTCTATCTCTACTGTGATCTACTGTACTCTATCTCTACTGTGCTCCACTGTACTCTACCTCTACTGTGCTCCACTGTACTCTATCTCTACTGTGCTCCACTCTACTCTACCTCTACTGTGCTCCACTGTATCCTACCTGTACTGTACTCCACTGTACTCTATCTCTACTGTGCTCCACTGTACTCTATCTCTACTGTACTCCACTGTACTCTACCTCTAATGTGCTCTACTGTTCTCTACCTCTACTGTGCTCTACTGTACTCCACCTCTACTGTTCTCCACTGTACCCTACCTCTATTGTGCTCCACTGTACTCTATCTCTACTGTACTCCACTGTATTCTATCTCTACTGTGCTCCACTGTACTCTACCTCTACTGTGCTCAACTGTACTCTACTGTACTCCACTGTACTCTACCTCTACTGTACTCCACTGTACTCTATCTCTACTGTACTCCACTGTACTCTACCTCTACTGTACTCCACTGTACTCTATCTCTACTGTGCTCCACTGTACTCTACCTCTACTGTACTCTACTGTACTCTATCTCTACTGTACCTCACTGTACTCTACCTCTACTGTACTCCACTGTACTCTACCTCTACTGTACTCTACTGTTCTCTACCTCTACTCGGCTCTACTGTACTCTACTCTACTGTACTACACTGTACTCTATCTCTACTGTGATCCACTGTACTCTACTTCTACTGTACTCCACTGTAATCTATCTCTACTGTATCCACTGTACTCTATCTCTACTGTGCTCCACTGTACTCTACCTCTACTGTGCTCCACTGTACTCTACCTCTACCGTACTCCACTGTACTCTATCTCTACTGTACTCCACTGTACTCTACCTCAACTGTACTCTACTGTTCTCTACCTCTACTGTGCTCTACTCTACTCTACTGTACTCCACTGTACTCTATCTCTACTGTGATCCACTGTACTCTACCTCTACTGTACTCTACTGTACTCTATCTCTACTGTGATCTACTGTACTCTATCTCTACTGTGCTCCACTGTACTCTACCTCTACTGTGCTCCACTGTACTCTTCTCTACTGTACTCCACTGTACTCTATCTCTACTGTGATCCACTGTACTCTACCTCTACTGTACTCCACTGTACTCTATCTCTACTGTGATCCACTGTACTCTACTGTACTCCACTGTACTCTACCTCTACTGTACTCCACTGTACTCTATCTCTACTGTACACCACTGTACTCTACCTCTACTGTACTCCACTGTACTCTATCTCTACTGTGCTCCACTATACTCTACCTCTACTGTGCTCAACTGTACTCTACCTCTACTGTACTCCACTGTACTCTATCTCTACTGTACTCCACTGTACTCAACCTCTACTGTACTCCACTGTACTCTATCTCTACTGTACTCCACTCTAATCTACCTCTACTGTCCTCCACTGTACTCTACCTCTACTGTGCTCCACTGTACTCTCTCTCTACTGTACTCTACCTCTACTGTACTCTACTGTACTCCACCTCTAATGTGCTCCACTGTACTCTACCTCTACTGTACTCCACTGTACTCTACCTCTACTGTGCTCCACTGTACTCTCTCTCTACTGTACTCTACCTCTACTGTACTCTACTGTGCTCCACTGTACTCCACTGTAGTCTACCTCTACTGTGCTCCACTGTACTCTACCTCTACTGTGCTCCACTGTACTCCACTGTAGTCTACCTCTACTGTGCTCCACTGTACTCTACCTCTACTGTGCTCCACTATACTCTACCTCAACTGTGCTCCACTGTACTCTACCTCTACTGTCCTCCACTGTACTCTATCTCTACTGTGCTCCACTGTACTCTCTCTCTACTGTACTCTACCTCTACTGTACTCTACTGTACTCCACCTCTAATGTGCTCCACTGTACTCTACCTCTACTGTACTCTACCTCTACTGTACTCCACTGTACTCTACCTCTAATGTGCTCCACTGTACTCTATCTCTACTGTGCTCCACTGTACTCTATTTCTACTGTGCTCCACTGTACTCTATCTCTACTGTACTCCACTGTACTCTATCTCTACTGTACTTCACTATCCTTTATCTCTAATGTACTCCACTGTACTCTACCTCTATTGTGCTCCATTGTACTCTATCTCTACTGTACTCTACTGTACTCTATCTCTACTTTACTCCACTGTACTCTATCTCTACTGTACTCCACTGTACTCTACCTCTACTGTACTCTACTGTTCTCTACCTCTACTGTGCTCTACTCTACTCTACTGTACTCCACTGTACTCTATCTCTACTGTGATCCACTGTACTCTACCTCTACTGTACTCTACTGTACTCTATCTCTACTGTGATCTACTGTACTCTATCTCTACTGTGCTCCACTGTACTCTACCTCTACTGTGCTCCACTGTACTCTATCTCTACTGTGCTCCACTCTACTCTACCTCTACTGTGCTCCACTGTATCCTACCTCTACTGTACTCCACTGTACTCTATCTCTACTGTGCTCCACTGTACTCTATCTCTACTGTACTCCACTGTACTCTACCTCTACTGTGCTCCACTGTATCCTACCTCTACTGTACTCCACTGTACTCTATCTCTACTGTGCTCCACTGTACTCTATCTCTACTGTACTCCACTGTACTCTAGCTCTACTGTGCTCTACTGTTCTCTACCTCTACTGTGCTCTACTGTACTCCACCTCTACTGTTCTCCACTGTACCCTACCTCTATTCTGCTCCACTGTACTCTACCTCTACTGTGCTCCACTGTACTCTACCTCTACTGTGCTCAACTGTACTCTACTGTACTCCACTGTACTCTACCTCTACTGTACTCCACTGTACTCTATCTCTACTGTACTCCACTGTACTCTACCTCTACTGTACTCCACTGTACTCTATCTCTACTGTGCTCTACTGTACTCTACCTCTACTGTGCCCAACTGTACTGTACTCTACTCCACTGTACTCTACCTCTACTGTACTCCACTGTACTCTACATCTACTGTACTCCACTTTACTCTACCTCTACTGTACTCAACTGTACTCTATCTCTACTGTGCTCCACTGTTCTCTACCTCTACTGTACTCCACTGTACTCTATCTCTACTGTGATCCACTGTACTCTACCTCTACTGTACTCCACTGTACTCTATCTCTACTCCACTCCACTGTACTCTACCTCTACTGTACTCTACTGTTCTCTACCTCTACTGTGCTCTA
Source organism: Tiaroga cobitis (assembly GCA_030578255.1). Taxonomy (NCBI): domain Eukaryota; kingdom Metazoa; phylum Chordata; class Actinopteri; order Cypriniformes; family Leuciscidae; genus Tiaroga; species Tiaroga cobitis. The sequence goes on along the minus strand of CM060611.1, from coordinate 31,390,306 downwards.
CTGTACTCTTCTCTACTGTACTCCACTGTACTCTATCTCTACTGTGATCCACTGTACTCTACCTCTACTGTACTCCACTGTACTCTATCTCTACTGTGATCCACTGTACTCTATCTCTACTGTGCTCCACTGTACTCTACCTCTACTATGCTCCACTGTACTCTATCTGTACTGTGCTCCACTCTACTCTACCTCTACTGTGCTCCACTGTACTCTACCTCTACTGTACTCCACTCTACTCTATCTCTACTGTGCTCCACTGTACTCTCTCTCTACTGTACTCTACCTCTACTGTACTCTACTGTACTCCACCTCTAATGTGCTCCACTGTACTCTACCTCTACTGTACTCTACCTCTACTGTACTCCACTGTACTCTACCTCTACTGTGCTCTACTGTACTCTATCTCTACTGTGCTCCACTGTACTCTACCTCTACTGTACTCCACTATACTCTAACTCTACTATACTCCACTGTGCTCTATCTCTACTGTGCTCCACTGTACTCTATTTCTACTGTGCTCCACTGTACTCTATCTCGATTGTACTCCACTGTACTCTATTTCTACTGTACTTCACTGTCCTCTATCTCTACTGTACTCCACTGTACTCTACCTCTATTGTGCTCCACTGTACTCTATATCTACTGTACTCTACTGTACTCTATCTCTACTGTACTCCACTGTACTCTATCTCTACTGTACTTCACTGTACTCTACCTCTACTGTACTCTACTGTACTCTATCTCTACTGTACTCCACTGTACTCTATCTCTACTGTACTCCACTGTACTCTACCTCTACTGTACTCTACTGTTCTCTACCTCTACTCGGCTCTACTGTACTCTACTCTACTGTACTACACTGTACTCTATCTCTACTGTGATCTACTGTACTCTACTTCTACTGTACTCCACTGTAATCTATCTCTACTGTATCCACTGTACTCTATCTCTACTGTGCTCCACTGTACTCTACCTCTACTGTGCTCCACTGTACTCTATCTCTACTGTGCTCCTCTCTACTCTACCTCTACTGTGCTCCACTGTATCCTACCTCTACTGTACTCCACTGTACTCTATCTCTACTGTGCTCCACTTTACTCTATCTCTACTGTACTCCACTGTACTCTACCTCTACTGTGCTCTACTGTTCTCTACTCTACCTCAACTGTACTCTACTGTTCTCTACCTCTACTGTGCTCTACTCTACTCTACTGTACTCCACTGTACTCTATCTCTACTGTGATCCACTGTACTCTACCTCTACTGTACTCTACTGTACTCTATCTCTACTGTGATCTACTGTACTCTATCTATACTGTGCTCCACTGTACTCTACCTCTACTGTGCTCCACTGTACTCTATCTCTACTGTGCTCCACTCTACTCTACCTCTACTGTGCTCCACTGTATCCTACCTCTACTGTACTCCACTGTACTCTATCTCTACTGTGCTCCACTGTACTCTATCTCTACTGTACTCCACTGTACTCTACCTCTACTGTGCTCTACTGTTCTCTACCTCTAGTGCTCTACTGTACTCCACCTCTACTGTTCTCCACTGTACCCTACCTCTATTGTGCTCCACTGTACTCTACCTCTACTGTACTCCACTGTATTCTATCTCTACTGTGCTCCACTGTACTCTACCTCTACTGTGCTCAACTGTACTCTACTGTACTCCACTGTACTCTACCTCTACTGTACTCCACTGTACTCTATCTCTACTGTACTCCACTGTACTCTACCTCTACTGTACTCCACTGTACTCTATCTCTACTGTGCTCCACTGTACTCTACCTCTACTGTGCCCAACTGTACTGTACTCTACCTCTACTGTACTCCACTGTACTCTACCTCTACTGTACTCAACTTTACTCTACCTCTACTGTACTCAACTGTACTCTATCTCTACTGTGCTCCACTGTACTCTACCTCTACTGTACTCCACTGTACTCTATCTCTACTGTACTCCACTGTACTCTACCTATACTGTACTCTACTGTTCTCTTCCTCTACTGTACTCCACTGTACTCTATCTCTACTGTGATCCACTGTACTCTACCTCTACTGTACTCCACTGTACTCTATCTCTACTGTACTCCACTGTACTCTACCTATACTGTACTCTACTGTTCTCTTCCTCTACTGTACTCCACTGTACTCTATCTCTACTGTGATCCACTGTACTCTACCTCTACTGTACTCCACTGTACTCTATCTCTACTCTACTCCACTGTACTCTACCTCTACTGTACTCTACTGTTCTCTACCTCTACTGTGCTCTACTGTACTCTTCTCTACTGTACTCCACTGTACTCTATCTCTACTGTGATCCACTGTACTCTACCTCTACTGTACTCCACTGTACTCTATCTCTACTGTGATCCACTGTACTCTATCTCTACTGTGCTCCACTGTACTCTACCTCTACTATGCTCCACTGTACTCTATCTGTACTGTGCTCCACTCTACTCTACCTCTACTGTGCTCCACTGTACTCTACCTCTACTGTACTCCACTCTACTCTATCTCTACTGTGCTCCACTGTACTCTATCTCTACTGTACTCCACTGTACTCTACCTCTACTGTGCTCTACTGTTCTCTACCTCTACTGTGCTCTACTGTACTCCACCTCTACTGTGCTCCACTGTACCCTACCTCTACTGTGCTCCACTGTACTCTACCTCTACTGTGCTCCACTGTACTCTACCTCTACTGTGCTCCACTGTACTCTAACTCTACTGTGCTCCACTGTACTCTACCTCTACTGTGCTCCACTGTACTCTATCTCTACTGTGCTCCACTGTACTCTATTTCTACTGTACTCTACTGTACTCCACCTCTAATGTTTTCCACTGTACTCTACCTCTACTGTACTCTACCTCTACTGTACTCCACTGTACTCTACCTCTACTGTGCTCTACTGTACTCTATCTCTACTCTGCTCCACTGTACTCTACCTCTACTGTGCTCCACTGTACTCTACCTCTACTGTACTTCACTGTCCTCTATCTCTACTGTACTCCACTGTACTCTACCTCTACTGTGCTCCACTGTACTCTACCTCTACTGTACTCCACTGTACTCTATCTCTACTGTGCTCCACTGTACTCTACCTCTACTGTGCTCCACTGTACTCTACCTCTACTGTGCTCCACTGTACTCTACCTCTACTGTACTCCACTGTACTCTATCTCTACTGTGCTCCACTTTACTCTACCTCTACTGTGCTCAACTGTACTCTACTGTACTCCACTGTACTCTACCTCTACTGTACTCCACTGTACTCTATCTCTACTGTACTCCACTGTACTCTACCTCTACTGTACTCCACTGTACTCTATCTCTACTGTGCTCCACTGTACTCTACCTCTACTGTGCTCAACTGTACTGTACTGTACTCCACTGTAATCTACCTCTACTGTACTCCACTGTACTCTACCTCTACTGTACTCCACTGTACTCTACTCTACTGTACTCCACTGTACTCTATCTCTACTGTGATCCACTTTACTCTACCTCTACTGTACTCCACTGTACACTATCTCTACTGTACTCCACTGTACTCTACCGCTACTGTACTCTACTGTTCTCTACCTCTACTGTGCTCTACTGTACTCTACTCTACTGTACTCCACTGTACTCTATCTCTACTGTGATCCACTGTACTCTACCTCTACTGTACTCCACTTTACTTTATCTCTACTGTGATCCACTGTACTCTATCTCTACTGTGCTCCACTGTACTCTACCTCTACTATGCTCCACTGTACTCTATCTCTACTGTGCTCCACTCTACTCTACCTCTACTTTGCTCCACTGTACTCTACCTCTACTGTACTCCACTGTACTCTATCTCTACTGTACTACACTGCACTCTACCTCTACTGTGCTCTACTGTTCTCTACCTCTACTGTGCTCTACTGTACTCCACCTCTACTGTGCTCCACTGTACCCTACCTCCACTGTATCCACTGTACTCTACCTCTACTGTGCTCCACTGTACTCTACCTCTACTGTGCTTCACTGTATCCACTGTACTCTACCTCTACTGTGCTCCACTGTACTCTACCTCTACTGTGCTCCACTGTACTCTACCTCTACTGTACTCTACTGTACTCCACCTCTAATGAGCTCCACTGTACTCTGGCTCTACTGTACTCCACTGTACTTTATCTCTACTGTACTCCACTGTACTCTACCTCTACTGTGCTCCACTGTACTCTATTTCTACTGTACTCCTCTGTACTCTACCTCTACTGTGCTCCACTGTACTCTATCTGTAATGTACTCTACTGTACTCTATCTCTACTGTGATCCACTGTACTCTACCTCTGCTGTGCTCCACTGTACTCTATCTCTACTGTACTCCACTGTACTCTACTGTTCTCTACCTCTACTGTACTCTACTGTGCTCCACTGTACTCCACTGTAGTCTACCTCTACTGTGCTCCACTGTACTCTACGTCTACTGTGCTCCACTATACTCTACCTCTACTGTGCTCCACTGTACTCTACCTTTACTGTTCTCCACTGTACTCTACCTCTACTGTGCTCCACTGTACTCTCTCTCTACTGTACTCTACCTCTACTGTACTCTGCTGTACTCCACCTCTAATGTGCTCCACTGTACTCTACCTCTACTGTACTCTACCTCTACTGTACTCCACTGTACTCTACCTCTACTGTGCTCTACTGTACTCTACCTCTACTGTGCTCCACTGTACTCTACCTCTACTGTACTTCACTGTCCTCTATCTCTACTGTACTCCACTGTACTCTACCTCTATTGTCCTCCACTGTACTCTATCTCTACTGTACTCTACTGTACTATATCTCTACTGTACTCCACTGTACTCTATCTCTACTGTACTCCACTGTACTCTACCTCCACTGTACTCTACCTCTACCGTACTCCACTGTACTCTATCTCTACTGTACTCCACTGTACTCTACCTCTACTGTACTCTACTGTTCTCTACCTCTACTGTGCTCTACTGTACTTTACTCTACTGTACTCCACTGTACTCTATCTCTACTGTGATCCACTGTACTCTACCTCTACTGTACTCCACTGTACTCTATCTCTGCTGTGATCCACTGTACTCTATCTCTATTGTGCTCCACTGTACTCTACCTCTACTGTGCTCCACTGTACTCTATCTCTACTGTGCTCCACTCTACTCTACCTCTACTGTGCTCCACTGTATCCTACCTCTACTGTACTCCACTGTACTCTCTCTCTACTGTGCTCCACTGTACTCTATCTCTACTGTACTCAGCTGTACTCTACCTCTACTGTGCTCTACTGTTCTCCACCTCTACTGTGCTCTACTCTACTCCACCTCTACTGTGCTCCACTGTACCCTACCTCTACTGTGCTCCACCGTACTCTACCTCTACTGTGCTCCACTGTACTCTACCTCTACTGTACTCCACTGTACTCTATCTCTACTGTACTCCACTGTATTCTACCTCTACTGTACTCCACTGTACTCTATCTCTACTGTACTCCACTCTAATCTACCTCTACTGTCCTCCACTGTACTCTACCTCTACTGTGCTCCACTGTACTCTCTCTCTACTGTACTCTACTGTGCTCCACTGTACTCCACTGTAGTCTACCTCTACTGTGCTCCACTGTACTCTACCTCTCCTGTGCTCCACTATACTCTACCTCTACTGTGCTCCACTGTACTCTACCTCTACTGTCCTCCACTGTACTCTACCTCTACTGTGCTCCACTGTACTCTCTCTCTACTGTACTCTACCTCTACTGTACTCTACTGTACTCCACCTCTAATGTACTCCACTGTACTCTACCTCTACTGTACTCTACCTCTACTGTACTCCACTGTACTCTACCTCTAATGTGCTCCACTGTACTCTATCTCTACTGTGCTCCACTGTACTCTATTTCTACTGTGCTCCACTGTACTCTATCTCTACTGTACTCCACTTTACTCTATCTCTACTGTGCTCCACTGTACTCTATCTCTACTGTACTCCACTGTACTCTACCTCTACTGTACTCCACTGTACTCTATCACTACTGTACTCCACTCTAATCTACCTCTACTGTCCTCCACTGTACTCTACCTCTACTGTGCTCCACTGTACTCTCTCTCTACTGTACTCTACCTCTACTGTACTCTACTGTGCTCCACTGTACTCCACTGTAGTCTACCTCTACTGTGCTCCACTGTACTCTACCTCTACTGTGCTCCACTATACTCTACCTCTACTGTGCTCCACTGTACTCTACCTCTACTGTCCTCCACTGTACTCTACCTCTACTGTGCTCCACTGTACTCTCTCTCTACTGTACTCTACCTCTACTGTACTCTACTGTACTCCACCTCTAATGTGCTCCACTGTACTCTATCTCTACTGTGCTCCACTGTACTCTATTTCTACTGTGCTCCACTGTACTCTATCTCTACTGTACTCCACTGTACTCTATCTCTACTGTACTTCACTGTCCTTTATCTCTAATGTACTCCACTGTACTCTACCTCTATTGTGCTCCATTGTACTCTATCTCTACTGTACTCTACTGTACTCTATCTCTACTTTACTCCACTGTATTCTATCTCTACTGTGCTCCACTGTACTCTACCTCTACTGTGCTCCACTATACTCTACCTCTACTGTGCTCCACTGTACTCTACCTCTACTGTCCTCCACTGTACTCTTCCTCTACTGTGCTCCACTGTACTCTCTCTCTACTGTACTCTACCTCTACTGTACTCTGCTGTACTCCACCTCTAATGTGCTCCACTGTACTCTACCTCTACTGTACTCTACCTCTACTGTACTCCACTGTACTCTACCTCTAATTTGCTCTACTGTACTCTATCTCTACTGTGCTCCACTGTACTCTACCTCTACTGTGCTCCACTGTACTCTACCTCTACTGTACTTCACTGTCCTCTATCTCTACTGTACTCCACTGTACTCTACCTCTATTGTCCTCCACTGTACTCTATCTCTACTGTACTCCACTGTACTCTACCTCCACTGTACTCTACCTCTACCGTACTCCACTGTACTCTATCTCTACTGTACTCCACTGTACTCTACCTCTACTGTACTCTACTGTTCTCTACCTCTACTGTGCTCTACTGTACTTTACTCTACTGTACTCCACTGTACTCTATCTCTACTGTGATCCACTGTACTCTACCTCTACTGTACTCCACTGTACTCTATCTCTACTGTGATCCACTGTACTCTATCTCTATTGTGCTCCACTGTACTCTACCTCTACTGTGCTCCACTGTACTCTATCTCTACTGTGCTCCACTCTACTCTACCTCTACTGTGCTCCACTGTATCCTACCTCTACTGTACTCCACTGTACTCTCTCTCTACTGTGCTCCACTGTACTCTATCTCTACTGTACTCAGCTGTACTCTACCTCTACTGTGCTCTACTGTTCTCCACCTCTACTGTGCTCTACTCTACTCCACCTCTACTGTGCTCCACTGTACCCTACCTCTACTGTGCTCCACCGTACTCTACCTCTACTGTGCTCCACTGTACTCTACCTCTACTGTACTCCACTGTACTCTACCTCTACTGTGCTCCACTATACTCTACCTCTACTGTGCTCCACTGTACTCTACCTCTACTGTCCTCCACTGTACTCTACCTCTACTGTGCTCCACTGTACTCTCTCTCTACTGTACTCTACCTCTACTGTACTCTGCTGTACTCCACCTCTAATGTGCTCCACTGTACTCTACCTCTACTGTACTCTACCTCTACTGTACTCCACTGTACTCTACCTCTACTGTGCTCTACTGTACTCTATCTCTACTGTACTTCACTGTCCTTTATCTCTAATGTACTCCACTGTACTCTACCTCTATTGTGCTCCATTGTACTCTATCTCTACTGTACTCCACTGTACTCTCTCTCTACTGTGCTCCACTGTACTCTATCTCTACTGTACTCAGCTGTACTCTACCTCTACTGTGCTCTACTGTTCTCTACCTCTACTGTGCTCTACTCTACTCCACCTCTACTGTGCTCCACTGTACCCTACCTCTACTGTGCTCCACCGTACTCTACCTCTATTGTGCTCCACTGTACTCTACCTCTACTGTACTCCACTGTACTCTATCTCTACTGTACTCCACTGTACTCTACCTCTACTGTACTCCACTGTACTCTATCTCTACTGTACTCCACTCTAATCTAACTCTACTGTCCTCCACTGTACTCTACCTCTACTGTGCTCCACTGTACTCTCTCTCTACTGTACTCTACCTCTACTGTACTCTACTGTGCTCCACTGTACTCCACTGTAGTCTACCTCTACTGTGCTCCACTGTACTCTACCTCTACTGTGCTCCACTATACTCTACCTCTACTGTGCTCCACTGTACTCTACCTCTACTGTCCTCCACTGTACTCTACCTCTACTGTGCTCCACTGTACTCTCTCTCTACTGTACTCTACCTCTACTGTACTCTACTGTACTCCACCTCTAATGTGCTCCACTGTACTCTATCTCTACTGTGCTCCACTGTACTCTATTTCTACTGTGCTCCACTGTACTCTATCTCTACTGTACTCCACTGTACTCTATCTCTACTGTACTTCACTGTCCTTTATCTCTAATGTACTCCACTGTACTCTACCTCTATTGTGCTCCATTGTACTCTATCTCTACTGTACTCTACTGTACTCTATCTCTACTTTACTCCACTGTATTCTATCTCTACTGTGCTCCACTGTACTCTACCTCTACTGTGCTCCACTATACTCTACCTCTACTGTGCTCCACTGTACTCTACCTCTACTGTCCTCCACTGTACTCTACCTCTACTGTGCTCCACTGTACTCTCTCTCTACTGTGCTCCACTGTACTCTACCTCTACTGTGCTCCACTGTACTCTACCTCTACTGTACTTCACTGTCCTCTATCTCTACTGTACTCCACTGTACTCTACCTCTATTGTCCTCCACTGTACTCTATCTCTACTGTACTCCACTGTACTCTACCTCCACTGTACTCTACCTCTACCGTACTCCACTGTACTCTATCTCTACTGTACTCCACTGTACTCTACCTCTACTGTACTCTACTGTTCTCTACCTCTACTGTGCTCTACTGTACTTTACTCTACTGTACTCCACTGTACTCTATCTCTACTGTGATCCACTGTACTCTACCTCTACTGTACTCTACTGTACTCCACCTCTAATGTGCTTCACTGTACTCTACCTCTACTGTACTCTACCTCTACTGTACTCCACTGTACTCTACCTCTACTGTGCTCTACTGTACTCTATCTCTACTGTGCTCCACTGTACTCTACCTCTACTGTGCTCCACTGTACTCTACCTCTACTGTACTTCACTGTCCTCTATCTCTACTGTACTCCACTGTACTCTACCTCTATTGTCCTCCACTGTACTCTATCTCTACTGTACTCCACTGTACTCTACCTCCACTGTACTCTACCTCTACCGTACTCCACTGTACTCTATCTCTACTGTACTCCACTGTACTCTACCTCTACTGTACTCTACTGTTCTCTACCTCTACTGTGCTCTACTGTACTTTACTCTACTGTACTCCACTGTACTCTATCTATACTGTGATCCACTGTACTCTACCTCTACTGTACTCCACTGTACTCTACCTCTACTGTGCTCCACTGTACTCTATCTCTACTGTGCTCCACTCTACTCTACCTCTACTGTGCTCCACTGTATCCTACCTCTACTGTACTCCACTGTACTCTCTCTCTACTGTGCTCCACTGTACTCTATCTCTACTGTACTCAGCTGTACTCTACCTCTACTGTGCTCTACTGTTCTCCACCTCTACTGTGCTCTACTCTACTCCACCTCTACTGTGCTCTACTGTACCCTACCTCTACTGTGCTCCACCGTACTCTACCTCTACTGTGCTCCACTGTACTCTACCTCTACTGTACTCCACTGTACTCTATCTCTACTGTACTCCACTGTATTCTACCTCTACTGTACTCCACTGTACTCTATCTCTACTGTACTCCACTCTAATCTACCTCTACTGTCCTCCACTGTACTCTACCTCTACTGTGCTCCACTGTACTCTCTCTCTACTGTACTCTACCTCTACTGTACTCTACTGTACTCCACCTCTAATGTACTCCACTGTACTCTACCTCTACTGTACTCTACCTCTACTGTACTCCACTGTACTCTACCTCTACTGTGCTCCACTGTACTCTATTTCTACTGTGCTCCACTGTACTCTATCTCTACTGTACTCCACTGTACTCTATCTCTACTGTACTTCACTGTCCTTTATCTCTAATGTACTCCACTGTACTCTACCTCTATTGTGCTCCATTGTACTCTATCTCTACTGTACTCTACTGTACTCTATCTCTACTGTACTCCACTGTACTCTACCTCTACTGTGCTCCACTGTATCCTACCTCTACTGTACTCCACTGTACTCTCTCTCTACTGTGCTCCACTGTACTCTATCTCTACTGTACTCAGCTGTACTCTACCTCTACTGTGCTCTACTGTTCTCTACCTCTACTGTGCTCTACTCTACTCCACCTCTACTGTGCTCCACTGTACCCTACCTCTACTGTGCTCCAGAGGTAGAGTACACTTTACTTTATCTCTACTGTGATCCACTGTACTCTATCTCTACTGTGCTCCACTGTACTCTACCTCTACTATGCTCCACTGTACTCTATCTCTACTGTGCTCCACTCTACTCTACCTCTACTGCGCTCCACTGTACTCTACCTCTACTGTGCTCTACTGTTCTCCACCTCTACTGTGCTCTACTCTACTCCACCTCTACTGTGCTCTACTGTACCCTACCTCTACTGTGCTCCACCGTACTCTACCTCTACTGTGCTCCACTGTACTCTACCTCTACTGTACTCCACTGTACTCTATCTCTACTGTACTCCACTGTATTCTACCTCTACTGTACTCCACTGTACTCTATCTCTACTGTACTCCACTCTAATCTACCTCTACTGTGCTCCACTGTACTCTATCTCTACTGTACTCCACTGTACTCTACCTCTACTGTGCTCCACTGTATCCTATCTCTACTGTACTCCACTGTACTCTCTCTCTACTGTGCTCCACTGTACTCTATCTCTACTGTACTCAGCTGTACTCTACCTCTACTGTGCTCTACTGTTCTCTACCTCTACTGTGCTCTACTCTACTCCACCTCTACTGTGCTCCACTGTACCCTACCTCTACTGTGCTCCAGAGGTAGAGTACACTTTACTTGATCTCTACTGTGATCCACTGTACTCTATCTCTACTGTGCTCCACTGTACTCTACCTCTACTATGCTCCACTGTACTCTATCTCTACTGTGCTCCACTCTACTCTACCTCTACTGTGCTCCACTGTACTCTACCTCTACTGTACTCCACTGTACTCTATCTCTACTGTGCTCTACTGTTCTCTACCTCTACTGTGCTCTACTGTACTCCACCTCTACTGTGCTCCACTGTACCCTACCTCTACTGTGCTCCACTGTACTCTACCTCTACTGTGCTCCACTGTACTCTACCTCTACTCTGCTCCACTGTATCCACTGTACTCTACCTCTACTGTGCTCCACTGTACTCTACCTCTACTGTGCTCCACTGTACTCTACCTCTACTGTACTCTACTGTACTCCACCTCTAATGAGCTCCACTGTACTCTGGCTCTACTGTACTCCACTGTACTTTACCTCTACTGTACTCCACTGTACTCTACCTCTACTGTGCTCCACTGTACTCTATCTGTAATGTACTCTACTGTACTCTATCTCTACTGTGATCCACTGTACTCTACCTCTGCTGTGCTCCACTGTACTCTATCTCTACTGTACTCCACTGTACTCTACTGTTCTCTACCTCTACTGTACTCTACTGTGCTCCACTGTACTCCACTGTACTCTACCTCTACTGTGCTCCACTGTACTCTACCTCTACTGTGCTCCACTATACTCTACCTCTACTGTGCTCAACTGTACTCTACCTCTACTGTCCTCCACTGTACTCTACCTCTACTGTGCTCCACTGTACTCTCTCTCTACTGTACTCTACCTCTACTGTACTCTACTGTACTCCACCTCTAATGTGCTCCACTGTACTCTACCTCTACTGTACTCTACCTCTACTGTACTCCACTGTACTCTACCTCTACTGTGCTCTACTGTACTCTATCTCTACTCTGCTCCACTGTACTGTACCTCTACTGTGCTCCACTGTACTCTACCTCTACTGTACTTCACTGTCCTCTATCTCTACTGTACTCCACTGTACTCTACCTCTATTGTCCTCCACTGTACTCTATCTCTACTGTACTCCACTGTACTCTACCTCCACTGTACTCTACCTCTACCGTACTCCACTGTACTCTATCTCTACTGTACTCCACTGTACTCTACCTCTACTGTACTCTACTGTTCTCTACCTCTACTGTGCTCTACTGTACTTTACTCTACTGTACTCCACTGTACTCTATCTCTACTGTGATCCACTGTACTCTACCTCTACTGTACTCCACTGTACTCTATCTCTACTGTGATCCACTGTACTCTATCTCTATTGTGCTCCACTGTACTCTACCTCTACTGTGCTCCACTGTACTCTATCTCTACTGTGCTCCACTCTACTCTACCTCTACTGTGCTCCACTGTATCCTACCTCTACTGTACTCCACTGTACTCTCTCTCTACTGTGCTCCACTGTACTCTATCTCTACTGTACTCAGCTGTACTCTACCTCTACTGTGCTCTACTGTTCTCCACCTCTACTGTGCTCTACTCTACTCCACCTCTACTGTGCTCCACTGTACCCTACCTCTACTGTGCTCCACCGTACTCTACCTCTACTGTGCTCCACTGTACTCTACCTCTACTGTACTCCACTGTACTCTATCTCTACTGTACTCCACTGTATTCTACCTCTACTGTACTCCACTGTACTCTATCTTTACTTTACTCCACTCTAATCTACCTCTACTGTCCTCCACTGTACTCTACCTCTACTGTGCTCCACTGCACTCTCTCTCTACTGTACTCTACCTCTACTGTACTCTACTGTGCTCCACTGTACTCCACTGTAGTCTACCTCTACTGTGCTCCACTGTACTCTACCTCTACTGTGCTCCACTATACTCTACCTCTACTGTGCTCCACTGTACTCTACCTCTACTGTCCTCCACTGTACTCTACCTCTACTGTACTCCACTGTACTCTCTCTCTACTGTACTCTACCTCTACTGTACTCTACTGTACTCCACCTCTAATGTACTCCACTGTACTCTACCTCTACTGTACTCTACCTCTACTGTACTCCACTGTACTCTACCTCTAATGTGCTCCACTGTACTCTATCTCTACTGTGCTCCACTGTACTCTATTTCTACTGTGCTCCACTGTACTCTATCTCTACTGTACTCCACTGTACTCTATCTCTACTGTACTTCACTGTCCTTTATCTCTAATGTACTCCACTGTACTCTACCTCTATTGTGCTCCATTGTACTCTATCTCTACTGTACTCTACTGTACTCTATCTCTACTTTACTCCACTGTACTCTATCTCTACTGTACTCCACTGTACTCTACCTCTACTGTGCTCCACTGTATCCTACCTCTACTGTACTCCACTGTACTCTCTCTCTACTGTGCTCCACTGTACTCTATCTCTACTGTACTCAGCTGTACTCTACCTCTACTGTGCTCTACTGTTCTCTACCTCTACTGTGCTCTACTCTACTCCACCTCTACTGTGCTCCACTGTACCCTACCTCTACTGTGCTCCAGAGGTAGAGTACACTTTACTTTATCTCTACTGTGATCCACTTTACTCTATCTCTACTGTGCTCCACTGTACTCTACCTCTACTATGCTCCACTGTACTCTATCTCTACTGTGCTCCACTCTACTCTACCTCTACTGTGCTCCACTGTACTCTACCTCTACTGTACTCCACTTTACTTTATCTCTACTGTGATCCACTGTACTCTATCTCTACTGTGCTCCACTGTACTCTACCTCTACTATGCTCCACTGTACTCTATCTCTACTGTGCTCCACTCTACTCTACCTCTACTGTGCTCCACTGTACTCTACCTCTACTGTACTCCACTGTACTCTATCTCTACTGTACTCCACTGTACTCTACCTCTACTGTGCTCTACTGTTCTCTACTTCTACTGTGCTCTACTGTACTCCACCTCTACTGTGCTCCACTGTACCCTACCTCTACTGTGCTCCACTGTACTCTACCTCTACTGTGCTCTACTCTACTCCACCTCTACTCTGCTCCACTGTATCCACTGTACTCTACCTCTACTGTGCTCCACTGTACTCTACCTCTACTGTGCTCCACTGTACTCTACCTCTACTGTACTCCACTGTACTCTATCTCTACTGTACTCCACTGTACTCAACCTCTACTGTACTCCACTGTACTCTATCTCTACTGTACTCCACTCTAATCTACCTCTACTGTCCTCCACTGTACTCTACCTCTACTGTGCTCCACTGTACTCTCTCTCTACTGTACTCTACCTCTACTGTACTCTACTGTACTCCACCTCTAATGTGCTCCACTGTACTCTACCTCTACTGTACTCTACCTCTACTGTCCTCCACTGTACTCTACCTCTACTGTGCTCCACTGTACTCTCTCTCTACTGTACTCTACCTCTACTGTACTCTACTGTGCTCCACTGTACTCCACTGTAGTCTACCTCTACTGTGCTCCACTGTACTCTACCTCTACTGTGCTCCACTATACTCTACCTCAACTGTGCTCCACTGTACTCTACCTCTACTGTCCTCCACTGTACTCTATCTCTACTGTGCTCCACTGTACTCTCTCTCTACTGTACTCTACCTCTACTGTACTCTACTGTACTCCACCTCTAATGTGCTCCACTGTACTCTACCTCTACTGTACTCTACCTCTACTGTACTCCACTGTACTCTACCTCTAATGTGCTCCACTGTACTCTATCTCTACTGTGCTCCACTGTACTCTATTTCTAATGTGCTCCACTGTACTCTATCTCTACTGTACTCCACTGTACTCTATCTCTACTGTACTTCACTATCCTTTATCTCTAATGTACTCCACTGTACTCTACCTCTATTGTGCTCCATTGTACTCTATCTCTACTGTACTCTACTGTACTCTATCTCTACTTTACTCCACTGTACTCTATCTCTACTGTACACCACTGTACTCTACCTCTACTGTGCTCCACTGTACTCTACCTCTACCGTACTCCACTGTACTCTATCTCTACTGTACTCCACTGTACTCTACCTCTACTGTACTCTACTGTTCTCTACCTCTACTGTGCTCTACTCTACTCTACTGTACTCCACTGTACTCTATCTCTACTGTGATCCACTGTACTCTACCTCTACTGTACTCTACTGTACTCTATCTCTACTGTGATCTACTGTACTCTATCTCTACTGTGCTCCACTGTACTCTACCTCTACTGTGCTCCACTGTACTCTATCTCTACTGTGCTCCACTCTACTCTACCTCTACTGTGCTCCACTGTATCCTACCTCTACTGTACTCCACTGTACTCTATCTCTACTGTGCTCCACTGTACTCTATCTCTACTGTACTCCACTGTACTCTACCTCTACTGTGCTCCACTGTATCCTACCTCTACTGTACTCCACTGTACTCTATCTCTACTGTGCTCCACTGTACTCTATCTCTACTGTACTCCACTGTACTCTACCTCTACTGTGCTCTACTGTTCTCTACCTCTACTGTGCTCTACTGTACTCCACCTCTACTGTTCTCCACTGTACCCTACCTCTATTGTGCTCCACTGTACTCTACCTCTACTGTGCTCCACTGTACTCTACCTCTACTGTACTCCACTGTATTCTATCTCTACTGTGCTCCACTGTACTCTACCTCTACTGTGCTCAACTGTACTCTACTGTACTCCACTGTACTCTACCTCTACTGTACTCCACTGTACTCTATCTCTACTGTACTCCACTGTACTCTACCTCTACTGTACTCCACTGTACTCTATCTCTACTGTGCTCTACTGTACTCTACCTCTACTGTGCCCAACTGTACTGTACTCTACTCCACTGTACTCTACCTCTACTGTACTCCACTGTACTCTACATCTACTTTACTCCACATTACTCTACCTCTACTGTACTCAACTGTACTCTATCTCTACTGTGCTCCACTGTTCTCTACCTCTACTGTACTCCACTGTACTCTATCTCTACTGTACTCCACTGTACTCTATCTCTACTGTACTCCACTGTACTCTACCTCTACTGTGCTCCACTGTATCCTACCTCTACTGTACTCCACTGTACTCTATCTCTACTGTGCTCCACTGTACTCTATCTCTACTGTACTCCACTGTACTCTACCTCTACTGTGCTCTACTGTTCTCTACCTCTACTGTGCTCTACTGTACTCCACCTCTACTGTTCTCCACTGTACCCTACCTCTATTGTGCTCCACTGTACTCTACCTCTACTGTGCTCCACTGTACTCTACCTCTACTGTACTCCACTGTATTCTATCTCTACTGTGCTCCACTGTACTCTACCTCTACTGTGCTCAACTGTACTCTACTGTACTCCACTGTACTCTACCTCTACTGTACTCCACTGTACTCTATCTCTACTGTACTCCACTGTACTCTACCTCTACTGTACTCCACTGTACTCTATCTCTACTGTGCTCTACTGTACTCTACCTCTACTGTGCCCAACTGTACTGTACTCTACTCCACTGTACTCTACCTCTACTGTACTCCACTGTACTCTACATCTACTTTACTCCACATTACTCTACCTCTACTGTACTCAACTGTACTCTATCTCTACTGTGCTCCACTGTTCTCTACCTCTACTGTACTCCACTGTACTCTATCTCTACTGTACTCCACTGTACTCTACCTATACTGTACTCTACTGTTCTCTTCCTCTACTGTACTCCACTGTACTCTATCTCTACTGTGATCCACTGTACTCTACCTCTACTGTACTCCACTGTACTCTATCTCTACTCCACTCCACTGTACTCTACCTCTACTGTACTCTACTGTTCTCTACCTCTACTGTGCTCTACTGTACTCTTCTCTACTGTACTCCACTGTACTCTATCTCTACTGTGATCCACTGTACTCTACCTCTACTGTACTCCACTGTACTCTATCTCTACTGTGATCCACTGTACTCTATCTCTACTGTGCTCCACTGTACTCTACCTCTACTATGCTCCACTGTACTCTATCTGTACTGTGCTCCACTCTACTCTACCTCTACTGTGCTCCACTGTACTCTACCTCTACTGTACTCCACTCTACTCTATCTCTACTGTACTCCACTGTACTCTATCTCTACTGTACTCCACTGTACTCTACCTCTACTGTGCTCTACTGTTCTCTACCTCTACTGTGCTCTACTCTACTCCACCTCTACTGTGCTCCACTGTACCCTACCTCTACTGTGCTCCACTGTACTCTACCTCTACTGTGCTCCACTGTACTCTACCTCTACTGTGCTCTACTGTACTCTACCTCTACTGTGCTCCACTGTACTCTACCTCTACTGTGCTCCACTGTACTCTATCTCTACTGTGCTCCACTGTACTCTATTTCTACTGTACTCCTCTGTACTCTACCTCTAATGTGCTCCACTGTACTCTACCTCTACTGTGCTCCACTGTACTCTATCTGTAATGTACTCTACTGTACTCTATCTCTACTGTGATCCACTGTACTCTACCTCTGCTGTGCTCCACTGTACTCTATCTCTACTGTACTCCACTATACTCTACTGTTCTCTACCTCTACTGTACTCTACTGTGCTCCACTGTACTTCACTGTAGTCTACCTCTACTGTGCTCCACTGTACTCTACCTCTACTGTGCTCCACTATAATTTACCTCTACTGTGCTCCACTGTACTCTACCTCTACTGTCCTCCACTGTACTCTACCTCTACTGTGCTCCAATGTACTCTCTCTCTACTGTACTCTACCTCTACTGTACTCTACTGTACTCCACCTCTAATGTGCTCCACTGTACTCTACCTCTACTGTACTCCACTGTACTCTACCTCTACTGTGCTCTACTGTACTATATCTCTACTGTGCTCCACTGTACTCTACCTCTACTGTACTCCACTATACTCTAACTCTACTATACTCCACTGTGCTCTATCTCTACTGTGCTCCACTGTACTCTATTTCTACTGTGCTCCACTGTACTCTATCTCGATTGTACTCCACTGTACTCTATTTCTACTGTACTTCACTGTCCTCTATCTCTACTGTACTCCACTGTACTCTACCTCTATTGTGCTCCACTGTACTCTATATCTACTGTACTCTACTGTACTCTATCTCTACTGTACTCCACTGTACTCTATCTCTACTGTACTCCACTGTACTCTACCTCTACTGTACTCTACTGTACTCTATCTCTACTGTACTCCACTGTACTCTATCTCTACTGTACTCTACTGTACTCTACCTCTACTGTACTCTACTGTTCTCTACCTCTACTCGACTCTACTGTACTCTACTCTACTGTACTACACTGTACTCTATCTCTACTGTGATCAACTGTACTCTACTTCTACTGTACTCCACTGTAATCTATCTCTACTGTATCCACTGTACTCTATCTCTACTGTGCTCCACTTTACTCTACCTCTACTGTGCTCCACTGTACTCTATCTCTACTGTGCTCCTCTCTACTCTACCTCTACTGTGCTCCACTGTATCCTACCTCTACTGTACTCCACTGTACTCTATCTCTACTGTGCTCCACTTTACTCTATCTCTACTGTACTCCACTGTACTCTACCTCTACTGTGCTCTACTGTTCTCTACCTCTACTGTGCTCTACTGTACTCCACCTCTACTGTGCTCCACTCTACTCTACCTCTACTGTGCTCCACTGTACTCTACCTCTACTGTACTCCACTCTACTCTAACTCTACTATACTCCACTGTACTCTATCTCTACTGTGCTCCACTGTACTCTATTTCTACTGTGCTCCACTGTACTCTATCTCTATTGTACTCCACTGTAATTTATTTCTACTGTACTTCACTGTCCTCTATCTCTACTGTACTCCACTGTACTCTACCTCTATTGTGCTCCACTGTACTCTATATCTACTGTACTCTACTGTACTCTATCTCTACTGTACTCCACTGTACTCTATCTCTACTGTACTCCACTGTACTCTACCTCTACTGTACTCTACTGTACTCTATCTCTACTGTACTCCACTGTACTCTATCTCTACTGTACTCCACTGTACTCTACCTCTACTGTACTCTACTGTTCTCTACCTCTACTCGGCTCTACTGTACTCTACTCTACTGTACTACACTGTACTCTATCTCTACTGTGATCCACTGTACTCTACTTCTACTGTACTCCACTGTAATCTATCTCTACTGTATCCACTGTACTCTATCTCTACTGTGCTCCACTGTACTCTACCTCTACTGTGCTCCACTGTACTCTACCTCTACCGTACTCCACTGTACTCTATCTCTACTGTACTCCACTGTACTCTACCTCAACTGTACTCTACTGTTCTCTACCTCTACTGTACTCTACTCTACTCTACTGTACTCCACTGTACTCTATCTCTACTGTGATCCACTGTACTCTACCTCTACTGTACTCTACTGTACTCTATCTCTACTGTGATCTACTGTACTCTATCTCTACTGTGCTCCACTGTACTCTACCTCTACTGTG
The DNA here is from genome assembly GCA_030578255.1 of Tiaroga cobitis. Classification (NCBI taxonomy): domain Eukaryota; kingdom Metazoa; phylum Chordata; class Actinopteri; order Cypriniformes; family Leuciscidae; genus Tiaroga; species Tiaroga cobitis. The sequence continues at coordinate 31,370,522 of CM060611.1, read as the reverse complement.
CTCCACTGTACTCTATCTCTACTGTGCTCCACTCTACTCTACCTCTACTGTGCTCCACTGTATCCTACCTCTACTGTACTCCACTGTACTCTATCTCTACTGTGCTCCACTGTACTCTATCTCTACTGTACTCCACTGTACTCTACCTCTACTGTGCTCTACTGTTCTCTACCTCTACTGTGCTCTACTGTACTCCACCTCTACTGTTCTCCACTGTACCCTACCTCTATTGTGCTCCACTGTACTCTACCTCTACTGTACTCCACTGTATTTTATCTCTACTGTGCTCCACTGTACTCTACCTCTACTGTACTCCACTGTATTTTATCTCTACTGTGCTCCACTGTACTCTACCTCTACTGTGCTCAACTGTACTCTACTGTACTCCACTGTACTCTACCTCTACTGTACTCCACTGTACTCTATCTCTACTGTACTCCACTGTACTCTACCTCTACTGTACTCCACTGTACTCTATCTCTACTGTGCTCCACTGTACTCTACCTCTACTGTGCCCAACTGTACTGTACTCTACCTCTACTGTACTCCACTGTACTCTACCTCTACTGTACTCCACTTTACTCTACCTCTACTGTACTCAACTGTACTCTATCTCTACTGTGCTCCACTGTACTCTACCTCTACTGTACTCCACTGTACTCTATCTCTACTGTACTCCACTGTACTCTACCTATACTGTACTCTACTGTTCTCTTCCTCTACTGTACTCCACTGTACTCTATCTCTACTGTGATCCACTGTACTCTACCTCTACTGTACTCCACTGTACTCTATCTCTACTGTACTCCACTGTACTCTACCTATACTGTACTCTACTGTTCTCTTCCTCTACTGTACTCCACTGTACTCTATCTCTACTGTGATCCACTGTACTCTACCTCTACTGTACTCCACTGTACTCTATCTCTACTCTACTCCACTGTACTCTACCTCTACTGTACTCTACTGTTCTCTACCTCTACTGTGCTCTACTGTACTCTTCTCTACTGTACTCCACTGTACTCTATCTCTACTGTGATCCACTGTACTCTACCTCTACTGTACTCCACTGTACTCTATCTCTACTGTGATCCACTGTACTCTATCTCTACTGTGCTCCACTGTACCTGTACTCTACCTCTACTATGCTCCACTGTACTCTATCTGTACTGTGCTCCACTCTACTCTACCTCTACTGTGCTCCACTGTACTCTACCTCTACTGTACTCCACTCTACTCTATCTCTACTGTGCTCCACTGTACTCTATCTCTACTGTACTCCACTGTACTCTACCTCTACTGTGCTCTACTGTTCTCTACCTCTACTGTGCTCTACTGTACTCCACCTCTACTGTGCTCCACTGTACCCTACCTCTACTGTGCTCCACTGTACTCTACCTCTACTGTGCTCCACTGTACTCTACCTCTACTGTGCTCCACTGTACTCTAACTCTACTGTGCTCCACTGTACTCTACCTCTACTGTGCTCCACTGTACTCTATCTCTACTGTGCTCCACTGTACTCTATTTCTACTGTACTCTACTGTACTCCACCTCTAATGTTTTCCACTGTACTCTACCTCTACTGTACTCTACCTCTACTGTACTCCACTGTACTCTACCTCTACTGTGCTCTACTGTACTCTATCTCTACTCTGCTCCACTGTACTCTACCTCTACTGTGCTCCACTGTACTCTACCTCTACTGTACTTCACTGTCCTCTATCTCTACTGTACTCCACTGTACTCTACCTCTACTGTGCTCCACTGTACTCTACCTCTACTGTACTCCACTGTACTCTATCTCTACTGTGCTCCACTGTACTCTACCTCTACTGTGCTCCACTGTACTCTACCTCTACTGTACTCCACTGTACTCTATCTCTAATGTGCTCCACTGTACTCTACCTCTACTGTGCTCAACTGTACTCTACTGTACTCCACTGTACTCTACCTCTACTGTACTCCACTGTACTCTATCTCTACTGTACTCCACTGTACTCTACCTCTACTGTACTCCACTGTACTCTATCTCTACTGTGATCCACTGTACTATACCTCTACTGTACTCCACTTTACTTTATCTCTACTGTGATCCACTGTACTCTACCTCTACTGTGCTCCACTGTACTCTACCTCTACTGTACTCCACTGTACTCTATCTCTACTGTGCTCCACTGTACTCTACCTCTACTGTGCTCAACTGTACTCTACTGTACTCCACTGTACTCTACCTCTACTGTACTCCACTGTACTCTATCTCTACTGTGCTCCACTGTACTCTACCTCTACTGTGCTCAACTGTACTCTACTGTACTCCACTGTACTCTACCTCTACTGTACTCCACTGTACTCTATCTCTACTGTACTCCACTGTACTCTACCTCTACTGTACTCCACTGTACTCTATCTCTACTGTGATCCACTGTACTATACCTCTACTGTACTCCACTTTACTTTATCTCTACTGTACTCCACTGTAATCTACCTCTACTGTACTCCACTGTACTCTACCTCTACTGTACTCCACTCTACTCTACTCTACTGTACTCCACTGTACTCTATCTCTACTGTGATCCACTGTACTCTACCTCTACTGTACTCCACTGTACTCTATCTCTACTGTACTCCACTGTACTCTACCTCTACTGTACTCTACTGTTCTCTACCTCTACTGTGCTCTACTGTACTCTACTCTACTGTACTCCACTGTACTCTATCTCTACTTTGATCCACTGTACTATACCTCTACTGTACTCCACTTTACTTTATCTCTACTGTGATCCACTGTACTCTATCTCTACTGTGCTCCACTGTACTCTACCTCTACTATGCTCCACTGTACTCTATCTCTACTGTGCTCCACTCTACTCTACCTCTACTGTGCTCCACTGTACTCTACCTCTACTGTACTCCACTTTACTTTATCTCTACTGTGATCCACTGTACTCTATCTCTACTGTGCTCCTCTGTACTCTACCTCTACTATGCTCCACTGTACTCTATCTCTACTGTGCTCCACTCTACTCTATCTCTACTGTACTCCACTGCACTCTACCTCTACTGTGCTCTACTGTTCTCTACCTCTACTGTGCTCTACTGTACTCCACCTCTACTGTGCTCCACTGTACCCTACCTCCACTGTATCCACTGTACTCTACCTCTACTGTGCTCCACTGTACTCTACCTCTACTGTGCTCCACTGTACTCTACCTCTACTGTGCTCCACTGTACTCTACCTCTACTGTACTCTACTGTAGTCCACCTCTAATGAGCTCCACTGTACTCTGGCTCTACTGTACTCCACTGTACTTTACCTCTACTGTACTCCACTGTACTCTACCTCTACTGTGCTCCACTGTACTCTATTTCTACTGTACTCCTCTGTACTCTACCTCTACTGTGCTCCACTGTACTCTATCTGTAATGTACTCTACTGTACTCTATCTCTACTGTGATCCACTGTACTCTACCTCTGCTGTGCTCCACTGTACTCTATCTCTACTGTACTCCACTGTACTCTACTGTTCTCTACCTCTACTGTACTCTACTGTGCTCCACTGTACTCCACTGTAGTCTACCTCTACTGTGCTCCACTGTACTCTACGTCTACTGTGCTCCACTATACTCTATCTCTACTCTGCTCCACTGTACTCTACCTCTACTGTCCTCCACTGTACTCTACCTCTACTGTGCTCCACTGTACTCTCTCTCTACTGTACTCTACCTCAACTGTACTCTGCTGTACTCCACCTCTAATGTGCTCCACTGTACTCTACCTCTAATGTACTCTACCTCTACTGTACTCCACTGTACTCTACCTCTACTGTGCTCTACTGTACTCTATCTCTACTGTGCTCCACTGTACTCTACCTCTACTGTGCTCCACTGTACTCTACCTCTACTGTACTTCACTGTCCTCTATCTCTACTGTACTCCACTGTACTCTACCTCTATTGTCCTCCACTGTACTCTATCTCTACTGTACTCTACTGTACTATATCTCTACTGTACTCCACTGTACTCTATCTCTACTGTACTCCACTGTACTCTACCTCCACTGTACTCTACCTCTACCGTACTCCACTGTACTCTATCTCTACTGTACTCCACTGTACTCTACCTCTACTGTACTCTACTGTTCTCTACCTCTACTGTGCTCTACTGTACTTTACTCTACTGTACTCCACTGTACTCTATCTCTACTGTGATCCACTGTACTCTACCTCTACTGTACTCCACTGTACTCTATCTCTACTGTGATCCACTGTACTCTATCTCTATTGTGCTCCACTGTACTCTACCTCTACTGTGCTCCACTGTACTCTATCTCTACTGTGCTCCACTCTACTCTACCTCTACTGTGCTCCACTGTATCCTACCTCTACTGTACTCCACTGTACTCTCTCTCTACTGTGCTCCACTGTACTCTATCTCTACTGTACTCAGCTGTACTCTACCTCTACTGTGCTCTACTGTTCTCCACCTCTACTGTGCTCTACTCTACTCCACCTCTACTGTGCTCCACTGTACCCTACCTCTACTGTGCTCCACCGTACTCTACCTCTACTGTGCTCCACTGTACTCTACCTCTACTGTACTCCACTGTACTCTGTCTCTACTGTACTCCACTGTATTCTACCTCTACTGTACTCCACTGTACTCTATCTCTACTGTACTCCACTCTAATCTACCTCTACTGTCCTCCACTGTACTCTACCTCTACTGTGCTCCACTGTACTCTCTCTCTACTGTACTCTACCTCTACTGTACTCTACTGTACTCCACCTCTAATGTACTCCACTGTACTCTACCTCTACTGTACTCTACCTCTACTGTACTCCACTGTACTCTACCTCTAATGTGCTCCACTGTACTCTATCTCTACTGTGCTCCACTGTACTCTATTTCTACTGTGCTCCACTGTACTCTATCTCTACTGTACTCCACTTTACTCTATCTCTACTCTACTTCACTGTCCTTTATCTCTAATGTACTCCACTGTACTCTACCTCTATTGTGCTCCATTGTACTCTATCTCTACTGTACTCTATTGTACTCTATCTCTACTTTACTCCACTGTACTCTATCTCTACTGTACTCCACTGTACTCTACCTCTACTGTGTTCCACTGTATCCTACCTCTACTGTACTCCACTGTACTCTCTCTCTACTGTGCTCAACTGTACTCTATCTCTACTGTACTCAGCTGTACTCTACCTCTACTGTGCTCTACTGTTCTCTACCTCTACTGTGCTCTACTCTACTCCACCTCTACTGTGCTCCACTGTACCCTACCTCTACTGTGCTCCACCGTACTCTACCTCTATTGTGCTCCACTGTACTCTACCTCTACTGTACTCCACTGTACTCTATCTCTACTGTACTCCACTGTACTCTACCTCTACTGTACTCCACTGTACTCTATCTCTACTGTACTCCACTCTAATCTACATCTACTGTCCTCCACTGTACTCTACCTCTACTGTGCTCCACTGTACTCTCTCTCTACTGTACTCTACCTCTACTGTACTCTACTGTGCTCCACTGTACTCCACTGTAGTCTACCTCTACTGTGCTCCGCTGTACTCTACCTCTACTGTGCTCTACTGTTCTCTACCTCTACTGTGCTCTACTGTACTCCACCTCTACTGTGCTCCACTGTACCCTACCTCTACTGTGCTCCACTGTACTCTACCTCTAATATGCTCCACTGTACTCTACCTCTACTCTGCTCCACTGTATCCACTGTACTCTACCTCTACTGTGCTCCACTGTACTCTACCTCTAGTCCACCTCTACTGTGCTCCACTGTACCCTACCTCTACTGTGCTCCACTGTACTCTACCTCTACTGTGCTCCACTGTACTCTACCTCTACTCTGCTCCACTGTATCCACTGTACTCTACCTCTACTGTGCTCCACTGTACTCTACCTCTACTGTGCTCCACTGTACTCTACCTCTACTGTACTCTACTGTACTCCACCTCTAATGAGCTCCACTGTACGCTGGCTCTACTGTACTCCACTGTACTTTACCTCTACTGTACTCCACTGTACTCTACCTCTACTGTGCTCCACTGTACTCTATTTCTACTGTACTCCTCTGTACTCTACCTCTACTGTGCTCCACTGTACTCTATCTGTAATGTACTCTACTGTACTCTATCTCTACTGTGATCCACTGTACTCTACCTCTGCTGTGCTCCACTGTACTCTATCTCTACTGTACTCCACTGTACTCTACTGTTCTCTACCTCTACTGTACTCTACTGTGCTCCACTGTACTCCACTGTAGTCTACCTCTACTGTGCTCCACTGTACTCTACCTCTACTGTGCTCCACTATACTCTACCTCTACTGTGCTCCACTGTACTCTACCTCTACTGTCCTCCACTGTACTCTACCTCTACTGTGCTCCACTGTACTCTCTCTCTACTGTACTCTACCTCTACTGTACTCTGCTGTACTCCACCTCTAATGTGCTCCACTGTACTCTACCTCTACTGTACTCTACCTCTACTGTACTCCACTGTACTCTACCTCTACTGTGCTCTACTGTACTCTATCTCTACTCTGCTCCACTGTACTCTACCTCTACTGTGCTCCACTGTACTCTACCTCTACTGTACTTCACTGTCCTCTATCTCTACTGTACTCCACTGTACTCTACCTCTATTGTCCTCCACTGTACTCTATCTCTACTGTACTCTACTGTACTATATCTCTACTGTACTCCACTGTACTCTATCTCTACTGTACTCCACTGTACTCTACCTCCACTGTACTCTACCTCTACCGTACTCCACTGTACTCTATCTCTACTGTACTCCACTGTACTCTACCTCTACTGTACTCTACTGTTCTCTACCTCTACTGTGCTCTACTGTACTTTACTCTACTGTACTCCACTGTACTCTATCTCTACTGTGATCCACTGTACTCTACCTCTACTGTACTCCACTGTACTCTATCTCTACTGTGATCCACTGTACTCTATCTCTATTGTGCTCCACTGTACTCTACCTCTACTGTGCTCCACTGTACTCTATCTCTACTGTGCTCCACTCTACTCTACCTCTACTGTGCTCCACTGTATCCTACCTCTACTGTACTCCACTGTACTCTCTCTCTACTGTGCTCCACTGTACTCTATCTCTACTGTACTCCACTGTACTCTACCTCCACTGTACTCTACCTCTACCGTACTCCACTGTACTCTATCTCTACTGTACTCCACTGTACTCTACCTCTACTGTACTCTACTGTTCTCTACCTCTACTGTGCTCTACTGTACTTTACTCTACTGTACTCCACTGTACTCTATCTCTACTGTGATCCACTGTACTCTACCTCTACTGTACTCCACTGTACTCTATCTCTACTGTGATCCACTGTACTCTATCTCTATTGTGCTCCACTGTACTCTACCTCTACTGTGCTCCACTGTACTCTATCTCTACTGTGCTCCACTCTACTCTACCTCTACTGTGCTCCACTGTATCCTACCTCTACTGTACTCCACTGTACTCTCTCTCTACTGTGCTCCACTGTACTCTATCTCTACTGTACTCAGCTGTACTCTACCTCTACTGTGCTCTACTGTTCTCTACCTCTACTGTGCTCTACTCTACTCCACCTCTACTGTGCTCCACTGTACCCTACCTCTACTGTGCTCCACCTTACTCTACCTCTACTGTGCTCCACTGTACTCTACCTCTACTGTACTCCACTGTACTCTATCTCTACTGTACTCCACTGTACTCTACCTCTACTGTACTCCACTGTACTCTATCTCTACTGTACTCCACTCTAATCTACCTCTACTGTCCTCCACTGTACTCTACCTCTACTGTGCTCCACTGTACTCTCTCTCTACTGTACTCTACCTCTACTGTACTCTACTGTGCTCCACTGTACTCCACTGTAGTCTACCTCTACTGTGCTCCACTGTACTCTACCTCTACTGTGCTCCACTATACTCTACCTCTACTGTGCTCCACTGTACTCTACCTCTACTGTCCTCCACTGTACTCTACCTCTACTGTGCTCCACTGTACTCTCTCTCTACTGTACTCTACCTCTACTGTACTCTACTGTACTCCACCTCTAATGTGCTCCACTGTACTCTACCTCTACTGTACTCTACCTCTACTGTACTCCACTGTACTCTACCTCTAATGTGCTCCACTGTACTCTATCTCTACTGTGCTCCACTGTACTCTATTTCTACTGTGCTCCACTGTACTCTATCTCTACTGTACTCCACTGTACTCTATCTCTACTGTACTTCACTGTCCTTTATCTCTAATGTACTCCACTGTACTCTACCTCTATTGTGCTCCATTGTACTCTATCTCTACTGTACTCTACTGTACTCTATCTCTACTTTACTCCACTGTACTCTATCTCTACTGTACTCCACTGTACTCTACCTCTACTGTGCTCCACTGTACTCTACCTCTACCGTACTCCACTGTACTCTATCTCTACTGTACTCCACTGTACTCTACCTCAACTGTACTCTACTGTTATCTACCTCTACTGTGCTCTACTCTACTCTACTGTACTCCACTGTACTCTATCTCTACTGTGCTCCATTGTACTCTATCTCTACTGTACTCTACTGTACTCTATCTCTACTTTACTCCACTGTACTCTATCTCTACTGTACTCCACTGTACTCTACCTCTACTGTGCTCCACTGTACTCTACCTCTACCGTACTCCACTGTACTCTATCTCTACTGTACTCCACTGTACTCTACCTCAACTGTACTCTACTGTTATCTACCTCTACTGTGCTCCACTCTACTCTACCTCTACTGTGCTCCACTGTATCCTACCTCTACTGTACTCCACTGTACTCTATCTCTACTGTGCTCCACTGTACTCTATCTCTACTGTACTCCACTGTACTCTACCTCTACTGTGCTCTACTGTTCTCTACCTCTACTGTGCTCTACTGTACTCCACCTCTACTGTTCTCCACTGTACCCTACCTCTATTGTGCTCCACTGTACTCTACATCTACTGTACTCCACTGTATTCTATCTCTACTGTGCTCCACTGTACTCTACCTCTACTGTGCTCAACTGTACTCTACTGTACTCCACTGTACTCTACCTCTACTGTACTCCACTGTACTCTATCTCTACTGTACTCCACTGTACTCTACCTCTACTGTACTCCACTGTACTCTATCTCTACTGTGCTCCACTGTACTCTACCTCTACTGTGCCCAACTGTACTGTACTCTACCTCTACTGTACTCCACTGTACTGTGCTCCACTGTACTCTCTCTCTACTGTACTCTACCTCTACTGTACTCTACTGTGCTCCACTGTACTCCAGTGTAGTCTACCTCTACTGTGCTCCACTGTACTCTACCTCTACTGTGCTCCACTATACTCTACCTCTACTGTGCTCCACTGTACTCTACCTCTACTGTGCTCCACTGTACTCTCTCTCTACTGTACTCTACCTCTACTGTACTCTACTGTACTCCACCTCTAATTTTGCTCCACTGTACTCTACCTCTACTGTACTCTACCTCTACTGTACTCCACTGTACTCTACCTCTAATGTGCTCCACTGTACTCTATCTCTACTGTGCTCCACTGTGCTCTATTTCTACTGTGCTCCACTGTACTCTATCTCTACTGTACTCCACTGTACTCTATCTCTACTGTACTTCACTGTCCTTTATCTCTAATGTACTCCACTGTACTCTACCTCTATTGTGCTCCATTGTACTCTATCTCTACTGTACTCTACTGTACTCTATCTCTACTTTACTCCACTGTACTCTATCTCTACTGTACTCCACTGTACTCTACCTCTACTGTGCTCCACTGTACTCTACCTCTACCGTACTCCACTGTACTCTATCTCTACTGTACTCCACTGTACTCTACCTCAACTGTACTCTACTGTTCTCTACCTCTACTGTGCTCTACTCTACTCTACTGTACTCCACTGTACTCTATCTCTACTGTGATCCACTGTACTCTACCTCTACTGTACTCTACTGTACTCTATCTCTACTGTGATCTACTGTACTCTATCTCTACTGTGCTCCACTGTACTCTACCTCTACTGTGCTCCACTGTACTCTATCTCTACTGTTCTCCACTCTACTCTACCTCTACTGTGCTCCACTGTATCCTACCTCTACTGTACTCCACTGTACTCTACCTCTACTGTGCTCTACTGTTTTCTACCTCTACTGTGCTCTACTGTACTCCACCTCTACTGTTCTCCACTGTACCCTACCTCTATTGTGCTCCACTGTACTCTACCTCTACTGTACTCCACTGTATTCTATCTCTACTGTGCTCCACTGTACTCTACCTCTACTGTGCTCAACTGTACTCTACTGTACTCCACTGTACTCTACCTCTACTGTACTCCACTGTACTCTATCTCTACTGTACTCCACTGTACTCTACCTCTACTGTACTCCACTGTACTCTATCTCTACTGTGCTCCACTGTACTCTACCTCTACTGTGCCCAACTGTACTGTACTCTACCTCTACTGTACTCCACTGTACTCTACCTCTACTGTACTCCACTGTACTCTACCTCTACTGTACTCCACTGTACTCTATCTCTACTGTACTCCACTGTACTCTACCTATACTGTACTCTACTGTTCTCTTCCTCTACTGTACTCCACTGTACTCTATCTCTACTGTGATCCACTGTACTCTACCTCTACTGTACTCCACTGTACTCTATCTCTACTGTACTCCACTGTACTCTACCTATACTGTACTCTACTGTTCTCTTCCTCTACTGTACTCCACTGTACTCTATCTCTACTGTGATCCACTGTACTCTACCTCTACTGTACTCCACTGTACTCTATCTCTACTCTACTCCACTGTACTCTACCTCTACTGTACTCTACTGTTCTCTACCTCTACTGTGCTCTACTGTACTCTTCTCTACTCTACTCCACTGTACTCTATATCTACTGTGATCCACTGTACTCTACCTCTACTGTACTCCACTGTACTCTATCTCTACTGTGATCCACTGTACTCTATCTCTACTGTGCTCCACTGTACTCTACCTCTACTATGCTCCACTGTACTCTATCTGTACTGTGCTCCACTCTACTCTACCTCTACTGTGCTCCACTGTACTCTACCTCTACTGTACTCCACTCTACTCTATCTCTACTGTGCTCCACTGTACTCTATCTCTACTGTACTCCACTGTACTCTACTTCTACTGTGCTCTACTGTTCTCTACCTCTACTGTGCTCTACTGTACTCCACCTCTACTGTGCTCCACTGTACCCTACCTCTACTGTGCTCCACTGTACTCTACCTCTACTGTGCTCCACTGTACTCTACCTCTACTGTGCTCCACTGTACTCTACCTCTACTGTGCTCCACTGTACTCTACCTCTACTGTGCTCCACTGTACTCTATCTCTACTGTGCTAAACTGTACTCTATTTCTACTGTACTCTACTGTACTCCACCTCTAATGTGCTCCAATGTACTCTACCTCTACTGTACTCTACCTCTACTGTACTCCACTGTACTCTACCTCTACTGTGCTCTACTGTACTCTATCTCTACTCTGCTCCACTGTACTCTACCTCTACTGTGCTCCACTGTACTCTACCTCTACTGTACTTCACTGTCCTCTATCTCTACTGTACTCCACTGTACTCTACCTCTACTGTGCTCCACTGTACTCTACCTCTACTGTACTCCACTGTACTCTATCTCTACTGTGCTCCACTGTACTCTACCTCTACTGTGCTCCACTGTACTCTACCTCTACTGTGCTCCACTGTACTCTACCTCTACTGTACTCCACTGTACTCTATCTCTGCTGTGCTCCACTGTACTCTACCTCTACTGTGCTCAACTGTACTCTACTGTACTCCACTGTACTCTACCTCTACTGTACTCCACTGTACTCTATCTCTACTGTACTCCACTGTACTCTACCTCTACTGTACTCCACTGTACTCTATCTCTACTGTGCTCCACTGTACTCTACCTCTACTGTGCTCCACTGTACTCTACCTCTACTGTGCTCCACTGTACTCTACCTCTACTGTGCTCCACTGTACTCTACCTCTACTGTGCTCCACTGTACTCTATCTCTACTGTGCTCCACTGTACTCTATTTCTACTGTACTCTACTGTACTCCACCTCTAATGTGCTCCAATGTACTCTACCTCTACTGTACTCTACCTCTACTGTACTCCACTGTACTCTACCTCTACTGTGCTCTACTGTACTCTATCTCTACTCTGCTCCACTGTACTCTACCTCTACTGTGCTCCACTGTACTCTACCTCTACTGTACTTCACTGTCCTCTATCTCTACTGTACTCCACTGTACTCTACCTCTACTGTGCTCCACTGTACTCTACCTCTACTGTACTCCACTGTACTCTATCTCTACTGTGCTCCACTGTACTCTACCTCTACTGTGCTCCACTGTACTCTACCTCTACTGTGCTCCACTGTACTCTACCTCTACTGTACTCCACTGTACTCTATCTCTGCTGTGCTCCACTGTACTCTACCTCTACTGTGCTCAACTGTACTCTACTGTACTCCACTGTACTCTACCTCTACTGTACTCCACTGTACTCTATCTCTACTGTACTTCACTGTCCTCTATCTCTACTGTACTCCACTGTACTCTACCTCTACTGTGCTCCACTGTACTCTACCTCTACTGTACTCCACTGTACTCTATCTCTACTGTGCTCCACTGTACTCTACCTCTACTGTGCTCCACTGTACTCTACCTCTACTGTGCTCCACTGTACTCTACCTCTACTGTACTCCACTGTACTCTATCTCTGCTGTGCTCCACTGTACTCTACCTCTACTGTGCTCAACTGTACTCTACTGTACTCCACTGTACTCTACCTCTACTGTACTCCACTGTACTCTACCTCTACTGTACTCCACTGTACTCTACCTCTACTGTACTCCACTGTACTCTACTCTACTGTACTCCACTGTACTCTATCTCTACTGTGATCCACTGTACTCTACCTCTACTGTACTCCATTGTACTCTATCTCTACTGTACTCCACTGTACTCTACCTCTACTGTACTCTACTGTTCTCTACCTCTACTGTGCTCTACTGTAGTCTACTCTACTGTACTCCACTGTACTCTATCTCTACTGTGATCCACTGTACTCTACCTCTACTGTACTCCACTTTACTTTATCTCTACTGTGATCCACTGTACTCTATCTCTACTGTGCTCCACTGTACTCTACCTCTACTAATGTCCACTGTACTCTATCTCTACAGTGCTCCACTCTACTCTACCTCTACTGTGCTCAACTGTACTCTACCTCTACTGTACTCCACTTTACTTTATCTCTACTGTGATCCACTGTACTCTATCTCTACTGTGCTCCACTGTACTCTACCTCTACTATGCTCCACTGTACTCTATCTCTACTGTGCTCCACTCTACTCTACCTCTTCTGTGCTCCACTGTACTCTACCTCTACTGTACTCCACTGTACTCTATCTCTACTGTACTCCACTGTACTCTACCTCTACTGTGCTCTACTGTTCTCTACCTCTACTGTGCTCTACTGTACTCCACCTCTACTGTGCTCCACTGTACCCTACCTCTACTGTGCTCCACTGTACTCTACCTCTACTGTGCTCCACTGTACTCTACCTCTACTCTGCTCCACTGTATCCACTGTACTCTACCTCTACTGTGCTCCACTGTACTCTACCTCTACTGTGCTCCACTTTACTCTACCTCTACTGTACTCTACTGTACTCCACCTCTAATGAGCTCCACTGTACTCTGGCTCTACTGTACTCCACTGTACTTTACCTCTACTGTACTCCACTGTACTCTACCTCTACTGTGCTCCACTGTACTCTATTTCTACTGTACTCCTCTGTACTCTACCTCTACTGTGCTCCACTGTACTCTATCTGTAATGTACTCTACTGTACTCTATCTCTACTGTGATCCACTGTACTCTACCTCTGCTGTGCTCCACTGTACTCTATCTCTACTGTACTCCACTGTACTCTACTGTTCTCTACCTCTACTGTACTCTACTGTGCTCCACTCTACTCCACTGTAGTCTACCTCTACTGTGCTCCACTGTACTCTACCTCTACTGTGCTCCACTATACTCTACCTCTACTGTGCTCCACTGTACTCTACCTCTACTGTCCTCCACTGTACTCTACCTCTACTGTGCTCCACTGTACTCTCTCTCTACTGTACTCTACCTCTACTGTACTCTACTGTACTCCACCTCTAATGTGCTCCACTGTACTCTACCTCTACTGTACTCTATCTCTACTGTACTCCACTGTACTCTGCCTCTACTGTGCTCTACTGTACTCTAGCTCTACTGTGCTCCACTGTACTCTACCTCTACTGTGCTCCACTGTACTCTACCTCTACTGTACTTCACTGTCCTCTATCTCTACTGTACTCCACTGTACTCTACCTCTATTGTCCTCCACTGTACTCTATCTCTACTGTACTCTACTGTACTATATCTCTACTGTACTCCACTGTACTCTATCTCTACTGTACTCAACTGTACTCTACCTCCACTGTACTCTACCTCTACCGTACTCCACTGTACACTATCTCTACTGTACTCCACTGTACTCTACCTCTACTGTACTCTACTGTTCTCTACCTCTAATGTGCTCTACTGTACTTTACTCTACTGTACTCCACTGTACTCTATCTCTACTGTGATCCACTGTACTCTACCTCTACTGTGCTCAACTGTACTCTACTGTACTCCACTGTGCTCTACCTCTACTGTACTCCACTGTACTCTATCTCTACTGTACTCCACTGTACTCTACCTCTACTGTACTCCACTGTACTCTATCTCTACTGTGCTCCACTGTACTCTACCTCTACTGTGCCCAACTGAACTGTACTCTACTCCACTGTACTCTACCTCTACTGTACTCCACTGTATTCTACCTCTACTGTACTCCACTTTACTCTACCTCTACTGTACTCAACTGTACTCTATCTCTACTGTGCTCCACTGTTCTCTACCTCTACTGTACTCCACTGTACTCTATCTCTACTGTACTCCACTGTACTCTACCTATACTGTACTCTACTGTTCTCTTCCTCTACTGTACTCCACTGTACTCTATCTCTACTGTGATCCACTGTACTCTACCTCTACTGTACTCCACTGTACTCTATCTCTACTCTACTCCACTGTACTCTACCTCTACTGTACTTTACTGTTCTCTACCTCTACTGTGCTCTACTGTACTCTTCTCTACTGTACTCCACTGTACTCTATCTCTACTGTGATCCACTGTACTCTACCTCTACTGTACTCTACTGTACTCTATCTCTACTGTGATCCACTGTACTCTATCTCTACTGTGCTCCACTGTACTCTACCTCTACTATGCTCCACTGTACTCTATCTGTACTGTGCTCCACTCTACTCTACCTCTACTGTGATCCACTGTACTCTACCTCTACTGTACTCCACTCTACTCTATCTCTACTGTGCTCCAATGTACTCTATCTCTACTGTACTCCACTGTACTCTACCTCTACTGTGCTCTAGTGTTCTCTACCTCTACTGTGCTCTACTGTACTCCACCTCTACTGTGCTCCACTGTACCCTACCTCTACTGTGCTCCACTGTACTCTACCTCTACTGTGCTCCACTGTACTCTACCTCTACTGTGCTCTACTGTACTCTACCTCTACTGTGCTCCACTGTACTCTACCTCTAGTGTACTCCACTGTACTCTACCTCTACTGTACTCTACTGTTCTCTACCTCTACTGTGCTCTACTGTACTCTACTCTACTGTACTCCACTGTACTCTATCTCTACTGTGATCCACTGTACTCTACCTCTACTGTACTCCACTTTACTTTATCTCTACTGTGATCCACTGTACTCTATCTCTACTGTGCTCCACTGTACTCTACCTCTACTATGCTCCACTGTACTCTATCTCTACTGTGCTCCACTCTACTCTACCTCTACTGTGCTCCACTGTACTCTACCTCTACTGTACTCCACTTTACTTTATCTCTACTGTGATCCACTGTACTCTATCTCTACTGTGCTCCACTGTACTCTACCTCTACTATGCTCCACTGTACTCTATCTCTACTGTGCTCCACTCTACTCTACCTCTACTGTGCTGCACTGTACTCTACCTCTACTGTACTCCACTGTACTCTATCTCTACTGTACTCCACTGTACTCTACCTCTACTGTGCTCTACTGTTCTCTACCTCTACTGTGCTCTACTGTACTCCACTTCTACTGTGCTCCACTGTACCCTACCTCTACTGTGCTCCACTCTACTCTACCTCTACTGTGATCCACTGTACTCTACATCTACTCTGCTCCACTGTATCCACTGTACTCTACCTCTATTGTGCTCCATTGTACTCTACCTCTACTGTGCTCCACTGTACTCTACCTCTACTATACTCTACTGTACTCCACCTCTAATGGGCTCCACTGTACTCTAGCTCTACTGTACTCCACTGTACTTTACCTCTACTGTACTCCACTGTACTCTATCTGTAATGTACTCTACTGTACTCTACCTCTACTGTGATCCATTGTACTCTACCTCTGCTGTGCTCCACTGTGCTCTATCTCTACTGTACTCCACTGTACTCTACTGTTCTCTACCTCTACTGTACTCTACTGTGCTCCACTGTACTCCACTGTAGTCTACCTCTACTGTGCTCCACTGTACTCTACCTCTACTGTGCTCCACTATACTCTACCTCTACTGTGCTCCACTGTACTGTACTTCTACTGTCCTCCACTGTACTCTACCTCTACTGTGCTCCACTGTACTCTCTCTCTACTGTACTCTACCTCTACTGTACTCTACTGTATTCCACCTCTAATGTGCTCCACTGTACTCTACCTCTACTGTACTCTACCTCTACTGTACTCCACTGTACTCTACCTCTACTGTGTTCTACTGTACTCTATCTCTACTGTGCTCCACCGTACTCTACCTCTACTGTGCTCCACTGTACTCTACCTCTACTGTACTTCACTGTCCTCTATCTCTACTGTACTCCACTGTACTCTACCTCTACTGTGCTCCACTGTACTCTACCTCTACTGTACTCCACTGTACTCTATCTCTACTGTGCTCCACTGTACTCTACCTCTACTGTGCTCCACTATACTCTACCTCTACTGTGCTCCACTGTACTCTACCTCTACTGTACTCCACTGTACTCTATCTCTACTGTGCTCCATTGTACTCTACCTCTACTGTGCTCAACTGTACTCTACTGTACTCCACTGTACTCTACCTCTACTGTACTCCACTGTACTCTATCTCTACTGTACTCCACTGTACTCTACCTCTACTGTACTCCACTGTACTCTATCTCTACTGTGCTCCACTGTACTCTACCTCTACTGTGCTCAACTGTACTGTACTCTACTCCACTGTAATCTACCTCTACTGTACTCCACTGTACTCTACCTCTACTGTACTCCACTGTACTCTACCTACACTGTACTCTACCTCTACCGTACTCCACTGTACTCTATCTCTACTGTACTCCACTGTACTCTACCTCTACTGTACTCTACTGTTCTCTACCTCTACTGTGCTCTACTGTACTTTACTCTACTGTACTCCACTGTACTCTATCTCTAATGTGATTCACTGTACTCTACCTCTACTGTACTCCACTGTACTCTATCTCTACTGTGATCCACTGTACTCTATCTCTATTGAGCTCCACTGTACTCTATCTCTACTGTGCTCCACTGTACTCTATCTCTACTGTGCTCCACTCTACTCTACCTCTACTGTGCTCCACTGTATCCTACCTCTACTGTACTCCACTGTACTCTCTCTCTACTGTGCTCCACTGTACTCTATCTCTACTGTACTAAGCTGTACTCTACCTCTACTGTACTCCACTGTACTCTATCTCTACTGTACTCCACTGTACTCTACCTCTACTGTACTCCACTGTACTCTATCTCTACTGTGCTCCACTGTACTCTACCTCTACTGTACTCCACTGTACTCTATCTCTACTGTACTCCACTGTACTCTATCTCTACTGTACTCCACTGTACTCTACCTCTACTGTACTCCACTGTACTCTACCTCTACTGTGCTCCACTGTACTCTATCTCTACTGTACTCCACTGTACTCTACCTCTACTGTACTCCACTGTACTCTATCTCTACTGTGCTCCACTGTACTCTACCTCTACTGTGCTCAACTGTACTGTACTGTACTCCACTGTAATCTACCTCTACTGTACTCCACTGTACTCTACCTCTACTGTACTCCACTGTACTCTACCTCTACTGTACTCCACTGTACTCTACTCTACTGTACTCCACTGTACTCTATCTCTACTGTGATCCACTGTACTCTACCTCTACTGTACTCCACTGTACTCTATCTCTACTGTACTCCACTGTACTCTACCTCTACTGTACTCTACTGTTCTCTACCTCTACTGTGCTCTACTGTACTCTTCTCTACTCTACTCCACTGTACTCTATATCTACTGTGATCCACTGTACTCTACCTCTACTGTACTCCACTGTACTCTATCTCTACTGTGATCCACTGTACTCTATCTCTACTGTGCTCCACTGTACTCTACCTCTACTATGCTTGTAGACTTGGAATTAAAGCCTCTTTTGTTTCCCCGTTATTATTTGATTTACGGGACCAGACACCAGTTATCTTGCCAAGAAAGATTTTATTCTTATATGTCAGGAGAGAAACTTCAAGATGTTGTATTCATGCCAGGTCTATGCGTTTCCGTGTTTCTCTGAGGTAGTACAGTAAGATTGAGCTTTTATACATCACAGAGAGTCTTACAGCTTCCTTGTAAGGTAACAAAACATGTTGCTCTGAGCTTCTTAAAATTAGAACGTATGTCATACGTACACGTTATATTTAACATGTCACAATTCACTTCCATATTAAGAACTATCCTTGTTGTTTACATCTGTGATGCACTTACATCAGTCGAACATGTTACATTGTACACACCCCATAGCAAAATATAGCTTCCCCCTGTCTGACATATGATCATCCCATGGATCCATGCTATCTATAGTTCCCTCATGCATTCAAACTCATGCTTTTGAAACTTCATAAGATGATACAACTGATTATGAATATTAATAAAGAATAATAATACAGATACATAATATTTAATAATAAAATAATATTAAAAGATGAAATTTTGAATCTTCATCTCCCTCCACTGGAACTACGGCCGTCAGTTCCACACCATCATTCCCAGGTGGCCAACCTATAGAAGTGATAGTGAGGAGAAGAAATAGCAGACCAAGAAAATAGACAGAAAGAACAGAAGAATGGAAACAGAGAAACAAAACAAAGAACAAAACCCCAACCCATGTTATGTCCCCGTATACTATGTGTATTTTAATATCTATGTGTATGTCTTTAAAATGAACCCCAATTATCTAAGAAAAGAAAAACTAATAAGTCTTCTGCCCGTGCCTGAACTCATTAATTAATTAACTTGTTAATTAATTAAATCCTTCAGTTCCGAACCAAAACAAGAAATTAAAATAAACGTTGACGTTAAAGGATCCTATCCCTTGGGGTTGAAAATCAGTAAGCGGATGTTCATTGTTTGTGAGGTAGTGTTTTGCATAAAATCTCTTATTTCACGCTGTATGTCCCATTCTTAGTTCTATCCATTTGGTTAGAAATAATCAATTTGACAGGTTTGGTACTTTTCCTTCTAGTAACACATATAAGGACTTGGATTATTAGCATGAAGACAAAAACTCCTACCATAGTCAAAACTATCCAATCGGACCATGATAAATTCCCTAGGATTCGTGGTAGTTTCCTTTCAGACATTAATTTAGCTACTCCATTTGCTACAATAACATGACCCATTGCTTGAATTCCCTCCTCTTGAGCTGCTTTTACACTCTTTTTAACTCTTCTAACCATTTCAAAGAGGTCATAATTCCGTTCTTCTACTAGATCATTATTCCACCATTGTGGCTCTAACTGCAACAGTTGCACATGTGGAACATGAATTCCACCCAAGTGAAGAGGATAGAGAATCTCAAGGCAAAATGGATCAGGAGGAATTGGACACAACTTTCCCCCGTATATCATATTTTCACTTATTCCATCATGTAATATACACCACTGTGCTTCTGACACCTGCCATGCACCTGTGGCTTGATCTAAAGGAACTACTTCCCAAACAGCAGAACCATTAAGAGATAGACTAAACATTGTAGAGCATGAGCAAATTACCCACTCATGTTCCTCAACACAACAGTCTGTGGTAGAAATCATCGGTGTATTGCCGTCAGCCCAATATCCATTCCTTCCTAATCTAATTACTGAATTTCCTTGTCTAACACCCATAGATTGGAATTGCCTGACTGTCATAATATTGCGCTTCCCATATTGAGGCCATATCATAATCAAAGGTAACATTCCAGAACCTGACAACGAATTTTCATTAATAGCGATTTTAACTAATGGAATATGTTTAGCAGAAGTCAAATTAAGTTGATTACCGAAAACCACTAACAAAGATTCTGCTATTCGCTCAGGAACTTGTCCCATTCGAATAACTTGAATATCTTCTACCATTTGATCCTTTAAATTCTGAGCTAAAAATAAACACGCCGCACGATGTGTCTCAAAATTAGATGATTTTGTTAATGCATCTGCCAATTCCTTTGCAGCATCATTAAGATGCTGACCCGCTGCTATAATATGTAGAGAACCCTGAAGAGCCTCAGTGAGTCCTTTCCCAGTCATTGTTCCCACCCACTGAGTATACTCGCTTAGTTGATTCATTTGAGCAGTATTACTAATTGAATTGACAGAACCAAATACCCCCGCTATGTCTCCCCATATACTTCGAGTTTTACGATTTTTACTACTCAGAGGATTTTTAGAGGTATAATATTTAACTTCTTTGTCCAACCAACTTCTTATTTGTGTAAAATTACCACAATAAGACTGATCAAAAACTGTAAGAAGAGAGTTTAAGTTATAATTAATTCGTTGTCGCACCATATGGGCTTCATTTATCAAGGTTTTGGTTTCTTTTGCCAACAAAATACCATGAGCTGGTGCAATAGTTGTATTTGGGAACAAAATTAATTTCCACATTAGTAGACGTTATGAGGTTTAACCCTATAACTTCACATTGTTCTTTTGAACAAATGTCTCGTCTTTGAGCACTACCAGTATACCCCCCGTCTTTTACCGGCCAAATTACTCTGCTTTTGTAACATTGGTGGTAAAAGTTACATCCTCCAAAGACGTCCTTACGATATTTAGCAAGGTCTTTATCATTGCGTGGCACCCAATCCCATAATCCCCATTTGGAAATAAAGGGTAGAGTAAAATGTTGGCCAGATTTCAGAGTTGCATTCCGAGTGATTTCTTGAACTCGAGGAGTCCATAAGGCTTGGCTTTCTTGATAAATGCCAAGTAAAATTAAAAATAAGCATACCATCGTCGTTGGGTATCGAGAATAACTTGCAACCATCTCTAATCAATGTCAATGGAACTGATTCCTGAAATGGAAGCAGAGAAATAATTAACATCACTTCTTTGTTCCCAATCTTTAAAACTAATGGATGAACATTGCTCAATCTCAGGCCATAAGCCATCATTATCATCTTGTTCATTCACTAAGCAAGGTTTAACTTGTGACCAATGATACCATCTATCTGTTCCTACACCCTTCCCTTTGAGACAAACACTTGTATCAGTAGTTAGGAGTATCTCATATGGTCCTTCCCATCTAGGCTCTAAACCTTTCCTAGCAATTCGTTTGATCATAACAAAACTACCTAACTCGGGAATGTGTGGAATGTCAGTAGTGGTGTGTTTTTCATCCCATTGCTTTTGAGCTTCTCGCACTTTCTTATTATTGTCTTTAGTAGCTTTGTCTAGCATTGCGAGATAGCGTCGTAACTTTTCTTGGAATAAAGTAGAGTCTCCTCCTGTTCCCGCTGGTGGCGGAGCATCAGGAGGTAGAACCATTGCTCTTCCCGTCATTAGTTCAAAAGGGGTTAGTCCTGTAACTCGGTTTGGAGTTGCTCTCAAGTTCCACAGAATAGCAGGTAATAACTTATGCCAGCCTTGGCCAGTTTGCAGAATGGCTTTGGTAAGAGCGGTTTTCAAAGATCTATTCATTCGTTCAACCAGGCCTGAGCTTTCCGGCCTATAAGGAATGTGGAATTTCTGTTTAATTCCCATCAATTTCATTGCTTCCTTCATCAATTTCCCAGTGAAATGAGTTCCATTGTCAGAATCAAGTTCATATGGAAGGCCCCAGCGAGGAAAAACTTCTTCCACCATTACTCGTGCTGCCGCTTCAGCAGTGCAGGATTTTGTAGGGTATGCTTCCACCCATCTAGTAAATCTGTCCATGATTACAAGTATGTATTGATACCCTCCACTGGGTGATAAAGGTCCTGTGAAATCAATTTGAAGGTGTGTCCATGGACCTGTTGGTCTGGGTGCATGTGACATTCGCACCTTTACAGATTTTCCTACATTTGCTTTGAGGCATATCAAGCATCTCCTACAGTAATCATCAATGTCTCTCATCATTCTTGGCCACCACCAAGTCTCACTGATTTGAGATTTCATTGCTTTTGCTCCAGCATGTACCTTTCCATGATACAGCTGCATTAGTTCTCTTCTTGTTCCGATAGGCATCACCACTTGTCCTGTTGGAATTCTCCAGATACCTTGATCATCCTCTTTCGCTCCCGCTTTCATCCATTGTTCTTTCTCTTCATCTGTCTCCAATTGATATGACAGAAGATGGAGCTCAGGATTATCCTTGCTATTTTCCTTTACCAAGGTAACAGGAGTAAAAGGAAGTAGAGCTGCTTCTCTAGCTGCTGCATCTGCTGCCGTGTTTCCTTGACTTTCTTTGGACTTGTCAGATTGATGTGATTTTACTTTGATCACGGCTGCTTCTCGGGGTAAGTAACATGCTGTAATCAAACGACGAATTATGGAAGCATGTTGTATTTCGCTCCCACTGCTAGTGATAAGTCCACGTCTTTTCCACAGAGCAAGGTAGTCATGGACCACGCCAAAAGCATAACGACTATCTGTATAGATGTTGACTCGATCTCCTTCTGATAGTTCAAAGGCTTCTGTAAGTGCTATAAGTTCAGCTACTTGTGCTGAAAATTTCCCAGGAAGGGCTCCTTTCTTTACAACAGTTCCATCTCCTTTCACTACAGCCCATCCAGTATGTCGTTTTCCATCAACATAATAACTGGATCCATCAACCCATAACTCTTTGTCTGGGTTTTCAAGAGGGATTGGATTAACTGGACCAAGACTATCTTCTTCTACTTGTTTTTCACACTCATGTGGTATTCCCTCGTGTGGTTCCAGCATCATTGTTGCAGGGTTAAGAGTCGTGTCCCTGATGATTTCCACTCTTAAATCTTTGTTCAACAAAGTTGCTTCCCATTTTGCTCTTCTTGCATCAGTTATGGTTTTGATGTTCGTGTTGTTCAACAGCGTCACTATACTGTGTGGAGTGTGCAATATGATAGTTTGTGCTCCTATCAGATTTTCAACAGCATCCACTGCCCATGTGGCACCATCGAGGGCTTGTATACATCGTGGTTGCCCAATCATAGTGACAGGAATCTTTGTGGAAAAGTATCCAACTGGTCTGTATCGATCACCTGGTTTTTGACACAGTACTGCTGAATAGGTCTCATCTCCTACCCTGGTCCACAAATGAAAATGCAACCGTCCGTCAGGAAGTCCCAATGCTGGGGCTGAAGTCAGTTTTTCTTTCATAGAAGTAAACGCTTCCTCAGCTTCTGGTGTCCAGTTTATCTGTTCCACTCCAGGCTTTCCTCCCTTGTACAGGTCGATGAGGGGGCTGGTGATGCTAGCAAAATCAGGTATATACTGACGACAATAGTTGAAAAGTCCCATCACCTTCCGCATTCCTGTAACTGTTAGAGGTTTTGGAAGTTGTCGTAATGCCTCTACACGCTCTGTTGTCATTCTCCTTCCCTCCACAGATATTTCTTGGCCCAAATAGATAACCTTGGATTTGGCCAGCTGTGCTTTATCGGGGTTAACTTTGAATCCCCCTTTCCTAAGGGCTTGTAGGACAACATTCAGAGCAAATACATGGCTGTTTTCATCTGGGCTTGCAATTAACAAGTCATCAACATATTGGAGGCAGACACTTCCTGATTTCTCAATTTCAGCTTTTTGCTCCGTTAAGAACTGGTCCAAAGCTCTATGAAATACAACAGGAGAAAGATTAAGACCTTGTGGGAGTCTGTTCCAAACATACTGTTTTGCGCCCACTGTGAAGGCTAATTTCTCTTGAGATCTTTTGTCTATAGGTATAGACCAGAAAGCCGACAGTACATCCAGTACCGTAAACATTTTAGCATTTCCTGGAATGTCATTCAGAATGGTGGCAGGATTGGCCACAATAGGATGCGGTTTTGGTGTTACACTGTTAAGTCTTGTGTAATCAATGGTTAGTCTCCATGAGTTATCAGATTTCTTGACAGGCCAGACAGGACTATTAGTGGTAGATGAAGTTTGTCTGATGATTCCTTCAGCTTCCAAGTCTGCCACTATCTCCTCCACGGCTCGTCTTGCTTCAGGTCGGATGGGGTATTGTTTATGAGGGGCATGTATCGGTCCCTCAATAACAATGGGATCAATGTTGGCTTTACCACAATCCAATTTGTGTTTAGCCCAAACATCCGGATATAAACTGCACAGAAGACCCCACACACCGTCTTTCTTCCAGTTTCTGATAATTGGTTTTGCTGTACCAACAGACCTTAGATTACATGTGCGATCTTCGTGTGGTATTATCCCAGCAGTTGTAGCGATTTGACGACTGTCAGTGAATATGATCATGTTTAACAATGGAAGAATGTCCATGCCAATAAGGCTTCCTTGTGAATTCGGCCCAACCCAGAAAGATGTCCATAAGACTTCATCTTCATGTATTTGCAGTGGAACTTGAATACTTTTGCGGAATTTTGTGATACCTCCTCCAACTCCTTCAACATCCATAGTTTCCTCTGTTGTAGGTAGATTCATATCTGTTATTGAAATGGCTGCGCCTGTGTCAACAAGGATGTCACATGGGTGGCCCCCTATTAATGCATTAACGAAAAGGCGATTGTCTCTTTTCTTACTAATACAGGGGGCCGCTGATTCCTATTGCGGACGCATAATTCCCTCAATGAGCTGACGGACTTGTGCTTCAGTCCACGTCTTCCCTTGAGGGGTTTCATTATGGTTTTTTGCACTGACCTGTCTAAATGATGGACCTTGACCTTCTGCTCCACCTCCTTTAGCCCAACAATCTATTTTTGAGTGTCCACGCTTTCCACAGTTGCTGCAGGAAATCACCCTATTCTTTGTGTCCTTGTTGTATTGAGCTGTTGCCACTCCTCTTCGATATGGCTTGTTTCCTTCTTCTTTATTTGATCTCATAGCCATCTCTAAGCGGCCTGCCCATTGCATAATTTGGTCAAATGTCTCACCTGGGTTGACTCCAAGTGATAAGGCTTGTTGGTATTTTGTGCTAAGTCCATCCACAAGTGTGTCAGTGAACTGTACATCATCTCTGTCAGGTTGTTTCTTGGCACAGAGAGCCCATCTCTCATAAGCATTCCACTTACGTAGAGCATATTCATCTGGAGATTCATCATCCTTTTGCTTAATCAATGTCACTAATGTGAAAGGAATTTTACCACTGCCCAAGATTTCCTGGATTTCTTTTCGGAACACATCTAATGCTTGCCAAAGACCCAGGGGTCGTCCCTGGCCATCAACCCACAAATCTATCCATTGGGCGGTTGTTATCGAAGCTGGCAAGCGTTCCCATCTGTCTCTTGGGATTTTAGCTTTCACAATGGTGTGTATGTCTCTTAATGTCATTTGATGTGCTTCAATCAATGAGTCTAATTCTCGCCAAAACTCTGTGTTTGGATCTTGTCTCTTCAGAGGAGGCAAGGCTGTGAGAATGGCTTGACGTTCTCCTGGTGTGAATGGTCTCTCTTCTGTCATCATTTCAGATCCTTCCCTTTTAATTACAGGTGAAGAAAATTCAGGACCGATCTTGTCAATTGTGATCATGTCGTCATCTCTTGTCTCATCACCCCAGTCAGAATCATAATTCCGAACTGGTGTACATCGCAGCATGTCTCTGTTTGGCTGAACTGTTTTAGATCTTGTTATTACCGGAGCTGCTTGTGCAGATGCAATATACATTTTGTCAACTGGACCTCCATTTGATCTCGAAGCTTGAGGCTGTGTCAGAGGTTTAGATGAATTTGTATATTGTTCAGGCAAAATTGGATAAATTGGGTTGTAAGGAGGAGGCGTTACAGTTGTTGCAGATTTCACTGGTGCTTGTGAATATTTCTTTTCAGCTTCAGTTATTATATTTGTCCAATCTGGATCAAATGAATCATCATTGGTTGTATTTTCTCCATCTGAACATTTAATAGACATAATTTTGTTCAATTTGTTATATGCTTCAATTTGAGGCTTCATTGCTTCAACAAGTGGGACTGGGCACCCATTGAGACCGCAACAAATTCCACCTTGTTTCAAAATCCAATGTGCGGCGAGGATTGGAAATACTTTTGACTTGATAGAGTCCTTCTGGGACTCAAGCCAGCTTAACTGCACATCCATAGATGTGTTAATGTCCAGTCCTTTTTTCAAAAACTTAGCTTGCTTTTTCTGTTTTCTTTCTAAGTACCAAGCAGATATTGTTCTGCTGTTAAATCCACTTTCTGCCATTGCAAATTATTTGTCACTCTGTGTCTGTGTGCTCAAACAGCAGGGCTATTTTTGTGAGGGAGTGTGTGTGTGAATTCCAGGGGAGGCCCTCTGCTTTTCTCACTCTGCTTAGCTCCCTCTGCTTTTCTCCCTTTCCACCTGTTCTAATTTCTCAAGAACAAAGAAGGGGTTGGGAAACAAAAAAAAAACAAAAAAAAACTCTAATATTTTCCGTTTTTCTTTTTCGTTTGTCTTAATTCAGATTAATTTATATATATATATATATATATATATATACATACATACACACATATACACACATATACATATATATATATATACACACTAAAGTTGCTCTCAGATCAGTCTCTTCCTCCAAACACTGAACAGCTTTATTGTCAAAATCAGAATGCATGCAATTCTAGCATCTATTCCATTGATACCCTTCTTCTAAGGGTTCAATCCTCTGCGTATTTACGTTTTAGGGTTTATTTGTATTTTTTTTATACTGCACTGTACTAACTTCAAGCACAGACCCGCCACTGTAAACCGCTATAAATCACTGCTTGTCACACTATCCTCGTCTTCTTCTGAAACGATTCTTCGTGTATTGGATATATTTTAGAGATAAATCTGCCCTTTATCGCAATCTCGCCATATTCCAACCACCTTACAAGCTAATTGCTAAATCGCCTTACAGCTATTTCCAAAATTTGACTAAGATGGTCTTTTTCCTAAAAAAGATCCACTTTCTACAGTTTTTTCAAAAATGAAAAAGACTTCCCCAGCATCATTCAATATTCAGAGGTCTACTGACCAGAGCAACTCAAATAAGCCACATTCTAATTATTTAAATTATTTTTATTTTTCTGACACATATATTCATTGGCAAAACAACTGGTACTTTAAATAACACAGTTCTTTTAAGCAGTTTCAGTCAATGTCCAATCATCAGGCAGACTTAGAATTATTTAGAATAGAAAAAGTCTTACCTTGAATGATTGAGACAAATGCCTGAAGATGCAATCCTGTTCGTGACGCCAAATGTAGACTTGGAATTAAAGCCTCTTTTGTTTCCCCGTTATTATTTGATTTACGGGACCAGACACCAGTTATCTTGCCAAGAAAGATTTTATTCTTATATGTCAGGAGAGAAACTTCAAGATGTTGTATTCATGCCAGGTCTATGCGTTTCCGTGTTTCTCTGAGGTAGTACAGTAAGATTGAGCTTTTATACATCACAGAGAGTCTTACAGCTTCCTTGTAAGGTAACAAAACATGTTGCTCTGAGCTTCTTAAAATTAGAACGTATGTCATACGTACACGTTATATTTAACATGTCACAATTCACTTCCATATTAAGAACTATCCTTGTTGTTTACATCTGTGATGCACTTACATCAGTCGAACATGTTACATTGTACACACCCCATAGCAAAATATAGCTTCCCCCTGTCTGACATATGATCATCCCATGGATCCATGCTATCTATAGTTCCCTCATGCATTCAAACTCATGCTTTTGAAACTTCATAAGATGATACAACTGATTATGAATATTAATAAAGAATAATAATACAGATACATAATATTTAATAATAAAATAATATTAAAAGATGAAATTTTGAATCTTCAATGCTCCACTGTACTCTATCTGTACTGTGCTCCACTCTACTCTACCTCTACTGTGCTCCACTGTACTCTACCTCTACTGTACTCCACTCTACTCTATCTCTACTGTGCTCCACTGTACTCTATCTCTACTGTACTCCACTGTACTCTACTTCTACTGTGCTCTACTGTTCTCTACCTCTACTGTGCTCTACTGTACTCCACCTCTACTGTGCTCCACTGTACCCTACCTCTACTGTGCTCCACTGTACTCTACCTCTACTGTGCTCCACTGTACTCTACCTCTACTGTGCTCCACTGTACTCTACCTCTACTGTGCTCCACTGTACTCTACCTCTACTGTGCTCCACTGTACTCTATCTCTACTGTGCTAAACTGTACTCTATTTCTACTGTACTCTACTGTACTCCACCTCTAATGTGCTCCAATGTACTCTACCTCTACTGTACTCTACCTCTACTGTACTCCACTGTACTCTACCTCTACTGTGCTCTACTGTACTCTATCTCTACTCTGCTCCACTGTACTCTACCTCTACTGTGCTCCACTGTACTCTACCTCTACTGTACTTCACTGTCCTCTATCTCTACTGTACTCCACTGTACTCTACCTCTACTGTGCTCCACTGTACTCTACCTCTACTGTACTCCACTGTACTCTATCTCTACTGTGCTCCACTGTACTCTACCTCTACTGTGCTCCACTGTACTCTACCTCTACTGTGCTCCACTGTACTCTACCTCTACTGTACTCCACTGTACTCTATCTCTGCTGTGCTCCACTGTACTCTACCTCTACTGTGCTCAACTGTACTCTACTGTACTCCACTGTACTCTACCTCTACTGTACTCCACTGTACTCTATCTCTACTGTACTCCACTGTACTCTACCTCTACTGTACTCCACTGTACTCTATCTCTACTGTGCTCCACTGTACTCTACCTCTACTGTGCTCCACTGTACTCTACCTCTACTGTGCTCCACTGTACTCTACCTCTACTGTGCTCCACTGTACTCTACCTCTACTGTGCTCCACTGTACTCTATCTCTACTGTGCTCCACTGTACTCTATTTCTACTGTACTCTACTGTACTCCACCTCTAATGTGCTCCAATGTACTCTACCTCTACTGTACTCTACCTCTACTGTACTCCACTGTACTCTACCTCTACTGTGCTCTACTGTACTCTATCTCTACTCTGCTCCACTGTACTCTACCTCTACTGTGCTCCACTGTACTCTACCTCTACTGTACTTCACTGTCCTCTATCTCTACTGTACTCCACTGTACTCTACCTCTACTGTGCTCCACTGTACTCTACCTCTACTGTACTCCACTGTACTCTATCTCTACTGTGCTCCACTGTACTCTACCTCTACTGTGCTCCACTGTACTCTACCTCTACTGTGCTCCACTGTACTCTACCTCTACTGTACTCCACTGTACTCTATCTCTGCTGTGCTCCACTGTACTCTACCTCTACTGTGCTCAACTGTACTCTACTGTACTCCACTGTACTCTACCTCTACTGTACTCCACTGTACTCTATCTCTACTGTACTTCACTGTCCTCTATCTCTACTGTACTCCACTGTACTCTACCTCTACTGTGCTCCACTGTACTCTACCTCTACTGTACTCCACTGTACTCTATCTCTACTGTGCTCCACTGTACTCTACCTCTACTGTGCTCCACTGTACTCTACCTCTACTGTGCTCCACTGTACTCTACCTCTACTGTACTCCACTGTACTCTATCTCTGCTGTGCTCCACTGTACTCTACCTCTACTGTGCTCAACTGTACTCTACTGTACTCCACTGTACTCTACCTCTACTGTACTCCACTGTACTCTACCTCTACTGTACTCCACTGTACTCTACCTCTACTGTACTCCACTGTACTCTACTCTACTGTACTCCACTGTACTCTATCTCTACTGTGATCCACTGTACTCTACCTCTACTGTACTCCATTGTACTCTATCTCTACTGTACTCCACTGTACTCTACCTCTACTGTACTCTACTGTTCTCTACCTCTACTGTGCTCTACTGTAGTCTACTCTACTGTACTCCACTGTACTCTATCTCTACTGTGATCCACTGTACTCTACCTCTACTGTACTCCACTTTACTTTATCTCTACTGTGATCCACTGTACTCTATCTCTACTGTGCTCCACTGTACTCTACCTCTACTAATGTCCACTGTACTCTATCTCTACAGTGCTCCACTCTACTCTACCTCTACTGTGCTCAACTGTACTCTACCTCTACTGTACTCCACTTTACTTTATCTCTACTGTGATCCACTGTACTCTATCTCTACTGTGCTCCACTGTACTCTACCTCTACTATGCTCCACTGTACTCTATCTCTACTGTGCTCCACTCTACTCTACCTCTTCTGTGCTCCACTGTACTCTACCTCTACTGTACTCCACTGTACTCTATCTCTACTGTACTCCACTGTACTCTACCTCTACTGTGCTCTACTGTTCTCTACCTCTACTGTGCTCTACTGTACTCCACCTCTACTGTGCTCCACTGTACCCTACCTCTACTGTGCTCCACTGTACTCTACCTCTACTGTGCTCCACTGTACTCTACCTCTACTCTGCTCCACTGTATCCACTGTACTCTACCTCTACTGTGCTCCACTGTACTCTACCTCTACTGTGCTCCACTTTACTCTACCTCTACTGTACTCTACTGTACTCCACCTCTAATGAGCTCCACTGTACTCTGGCTCTACTGTACTCCACTGTACTTTACCTCTACTGTACTCCACTGTACTCTACCTCTACTGTGCTCCACTGTACTCTATTTCTACTGTACTCCTCTGTACTCTACCTCTACTGTGCTCCACTGTACTCTATCTGTAATGTACTCTACTGTACTCTATCTCTACTGTGATCCACTGTACTCTACCTCTGCTGTGCTCCACTGTACTCTATCTCTACTGTACTCCACTGTACTCTACTGTTCTCTACCTCTACTGTACTCTACTGTGCTCCACTCTACTCCACTGTAGTCTACCTCTACTGTGCTCCACTGTACTCTACCTCTACTGTGCTCCACTATACTCTACCTCTACTGTGCTCCACTGTACTCTACCTCTACTGTCCTCCACTGTACTCTACCTCTACTGTGCTCCACTGTACTCTCTCTCTACTGTACTCTACCTCTACTGTACTCTACTGTACTCCACCTCTAATGTGCTCCACTGTACTCTACCTCTACTGTACTCTATCTCTACTGTACTCCACTGTACTCTGCCTCTACTGTGCTCTACTGTACTCTAGCTCTACTGTGCTCCACTGTACTCTACCTCTACTGTGCTCCACTGTACTCTACCTCTACTGTACTTCACTGTCCTCTATCTCTACTGTACTCCACTGTACTCTACCTCTATTGTCCTCCACTGTACTCTATCTCTACTGTACTCTACTGTACTATATCTCTACTGTACTCCACTGTACTCTATCTCTACTGTACTCAACTGTACTCTACCTCCACTGTACTCTACCTCTACCGTACTCCACTGTACACTATCTCTACTGTACTCCACTGTACTCTACCTCTACTGTACTCTACTGTTCTCTACCTCTAATGTGCTCTACTGTACTTTACTCTACTGTACTCCACTGTACTCTATCTCTACTGTGATCCACTGTACTCTACCTCTACTGTGCTCAACTGTACTCTACTGTACTCCACTGTGCTCTACCTCTACTGTACTCCACTGTACTCTATCTCTACTGTACTCCACTGTACTCTACCTCTACTGTACTCCACTGTACTCTATCTCTACTGTGCTCCACTGTACTCTACCTCTACTGTGCCCAACTGAACTGTACTCTACTCCACTGTACTCTACCTCTACTGTACTCCACTGTATTCTACCTCTACTGTACTCCACTTTACTCTACCTCTACTGTACTCAACTGTACTCTATCTCTACTGTGCTCCACTGTTCTCTACCTCTACTGTACTCCACTGTACTCTATCTCTACTGTACTCCACTGTACTCTACCTATACTGTACTCTACTGTTCTCTTCCTCTACTGTACTCCACTGTACTCTATCTCTACTGTGATCCACTGTACTCTACCTCTACTGTACTCCACTGTACTCTATCTCTACTCTACTCCACTGTACTCTACCTCTACTGTACTTTACTGTTCTCTACCTCTACTGTGCTCTACTGTACTCTTCTCTACTGTACTCCACTGTACTCTATCTCTACTGTGATCCACTGTACTCTACCTCTACTGTACTCTACTGTACTCTATCTCTACTGTGATCCACTGTACTCTATCTCTACTGTGCTCCACTGTACTCTACCTCTACTATGCTCCACTGTACTCTATCTGTACTGTGCTCCACTCTACTCTACCTCTACTGTGATCCACTGTACTCTACCTCTACTGTACTCCACTCTACTCTATCTCTACTGTGCTCCAATGTACTCTATCTCTACTGTACTCCACTGTACTCTACCTCTACTGTGCTCTAGTGTTCTCTACCTCTACTGTGCTCTACTGTACTCCACCTCTACTGTGCTCCACTGTACCCTACCTCTACTGTGCTCCACTGTACTCTACCTCTACTGTGCTCCACTGTACTCTACCTCTACTGTGCTCTACTGTACTCTACCTCTACTGTGCTCCACTGTACTCTACCTCTAGTGTACTCCACTGTACTCTACCTCTACTGTACTCTACTGTTCTCTACCTCTACTGTGCTCTACTGTACTCTACTCTACTGTACTCCACTGTACTCTATCTCTACTGTGATCCACTGTACTCTACCTCTACTGTACTCCACTTTACTTTATCTCTACTGTGATCCACTGTACTCTATCTCTACTGTGCTCCACTGTACTCTACCTCTACTATGCTCCACTGTACTCTATCTCTACTGTGCTCCACTCTACTCTACCTCTACTGTGCTCCACTGTACTCTACCTCTACTGTACTCCACTTTACTTTATCTCTACTGTGATCCACTGTACTCTATCTCTACTGTGCTCCACTGTACTCTACCTCTACTATGCTCCACTGTACTCTATCTCTACTGTGCTCCACTCTACTCTACCTCTACTGTGCTGCACTGTACTCTACCTCTACTGTACTCCACTGTACTCTATCTCTACTGTACTCCACTGTACTCTACCTCTACTGTGCTCTACTGTTCTCTACCTCTACTGTGCTCTACTGTACTCCACTTCTACTGTGCTCCACTGTACCCTACCTCTACTGTGCTCCACTCTACTCTACCTCTACTGTGATCCACTGTACTCTACATCTACTCTGCTCCACTGTATCCACTGTACTCTACCTCTATTGTGCTCCATTGTACTCTACCTCTACTGTGCTCCACTGTACTCTACCTCTACTATACTCTACTGTACTCCACCTCTAATGGGCTCCACTGTACTCTAGCTCTACTGTACTCCACTGTACTTTACCTCTACTGTACTCCACTGTACTCTATCTGTAATGTACTCTACTGTACTCTACCTCTACTGTGATCCATTGTACTCTACCTCTGCTGTGCTCCACTGTGCTCTATCTCTACTGTACTCCACTGTACTCTACTGTTCTCTACCTCTACTGTACTCTACTGTGCTCCACTGTACTCCACTGTAGTCTACCTCTACTGTGCTCCACTGTACTCTACCTCTACTGTGCTCCACTATACTCTACCTCTACTGTGCTCCACTGTACTGTACTTCTACTGTCCTCCACTGTACTCTACCTCTACTGTGCTCCACTGTACTCTCTCTCTACTGTACTCTACCTCTACTGTACTCTACTGTATTCCACCTCTAATGTGCTCCACTGTACTCTACCTCTACTGTACTCTACCTCTACTGTACTCCACTGTACTCTACCTCTACTGTGTTCTACTGTACTCTATCTCTACTGTGCTCCACCGTACTCTACCTCTACTGTGCTCCACTGTACTCTACCTCTACTGTACTTCACTGTCCTCTATCTCTACTGTACTCCACTGTACTCTACCTCTACTGTGCTCCACTGTACTCTACCTCTACTGTACTCCACTGTACTCTATCTCTACTGTGCTCCACTGTACTCTACCTCTACTGTGCTCCACTATACTCTACCTCTACTGTGCTCCACTGTACTCTACCTCTACTGTACTCCACTGTACTCTATCTCTACTGTGCTCCATTGTACTCTACCTCTACTGTGCTCAACTGTACTCTACTGTACTCCACTGTACTCTACCTCTACTGTACTCCACTGTACTCTATCTCTACTGTACTCCACTGTACTCTACCTCTACTGTACTCCACTGTACTCTATCTCTACTGTGCTCCACTGTACTCTACCTCTACTGTGCTCAACTGTACTGTACTCTACTCCACTGTAATCTACCTCTACTGTACTCCACTGTACTCTACCTCTACTGTACTCCACTGTACTCTACCTACACTGTACTCTACCTCTACCGTACTCCACTGTACTCTATCTCTACTGTACTCCACTGTACTCTACCTCTACTGTACTCTACTGTTCTCTACCTCTACTGTGCTCTACTGTACTTTACTCTACTGTACTCCACTGTACTCTATCTCTAATGTGATTCACTGTACTCTACCTCTACTGTACTCCACTGTACTCTATCTCTACTGTGATCCACTGTACTCTATCTCTATTGAGCTCCACTGTACTCTATCTCTACTGTGCTCCACTGTACTCTATCTCTACTGTGCTCCACTCTACTCTACCTCTACTGTGCTCCACTGTATCCTACCTCTACTGTACTCCACTGTACTCTCTCTCTACTGTGCTCCACTGTACTCTATCTCTACTGTACTAAGCTGTACTCTACCTCTACTGTACTCCACTGTACTCTATCTCTACTGTACTCCACTGTACTCTACCTCTACTGTACTCCACTGTACTCTATCTCTACTGTGCTCCACTGTACTCTACCTCTACTGTACTCCACTGTACTCTATCTCTACTGTACTCCACTGTACTCTATCTCTACTGTACTCCACTGTACTCTACCTCTACTGTACTCCACTGTACTCTACCTCTACTGTGCTCCACTGTACTCTATCTCTACTGTACTCCACTGTACTCTACCTCTACTGTACTCCACTGTACTCTATCTCTACTGTGCTCCACTGTACTCTACCTCTACTGTGCTCAACTGTACTGTACTGTACTCCACTGTAATCTACCTCTACTGTACTCCACTGTACTCTACCTCTACTGTACTCCACTGTACTCTACCTCTACTGTACTCCACTGTACTCTACTCTACTGTACTCCACTGTACTCTATCTCTACTGTGATCCACTGTACTCTACCTCTACTGTACTCCACTGTACTCTATCTCTACTGTACTCCACTGTACTCTACCTCTACTGTACTCTACTGTTCTCTACCTCTACTGTGCTCTACTGTACTCTACTCTACTTTACTCCACTGTACTCTATCTCTACTGTGATCCACTGTACTCTACCTCTACTGTACTCCACTTTACTTTATCTCTACTGTGATCCACTGTACTCTATCTCTACTGTGCTCCACTGTACTCTACCTCTACTGTGCTCCACTCTACTCTATCTGTACTGTGCTCCACTCTACTCTACCTATACTGTGATCCACTGTACTCTACCTCTACTGTACTCCACTTTACTTTATCTCTACTGTGATCCACTGTACTCTATCTCTACTGTGCTCCACTGTACTCTACCTCTACTATGCTCCACTGTACTCTATCTCTACTGTGCTCCACTCTACTCTACCTCTACTGTGCTCCACTGTACTCTACCTCTACTGTACTCCACTGTACTCTATCTCTACTGTACTCCACTGTACTCTACCTCTACTTTGCTCTACTGTTCTCTACCTCTACTGTGCTCTACTGTACTCCACCTCTACTGAGCTCCACTGTACCCTACCTCTACTGTGCTCCACTGTACTCTACCTCTACTGTGCTCCACTGTACTCTACCTCTACTCTGCTCCACTGTATCCACTGTACTCTACCTCTACTGTGCTCCACTGTACTCTACCTCTACTGTGCTCCACTGTACTCTACCTCTACTGTACTCTACTGTACTCCACCTCTAATGAGCTCCACTGTACTCTGGCTCTACTGTACTCTACTGTACTTTACCTCTACTGTACTCCACTGTACTCTACCTCTACTGTGCTCCACTGTACTCTATTTCTACTGTACTCCTCTGTACTCTACCTCTACTGTGCTCCACTGTACTCTACCTCTGCTGTGCTCCACTGTACTCTATCTCTACTGTACTCCACTGTACTCTACTGTTCTCTACCTCTACTGTACTCTACTGTGCTCCACTGTACTCCACTGTAGTCTACCTCTACTGTGCTCCACTGTACTCTACCTCTACTGTGCTCCACTATACTCTACCTCTACTGTGCTCCACTGTACTCTACCTCTACTGTCCTCCACTGTACTCTACCTCTACTGTGCTCCACTGTACTCTCTCTCTACTGTACTCTACCTCTACTGTACTCTACTGTACTCCACCTCTAATGTGCTCCACTGTACTCTACCTCTACTGTACTCAGCTGTACTCTACCTCTACTGTGCTCCACTGTACTCTACCTCTACTGTACTTCACTGTCCTCTATCTCTACTGTACTCCACTGTACTCTACCTCTATTGTCCTCCACTGTACTCTATCTCTACTGTACTCTACTGTACTATATCTCTACTGTACTCCACTGTACTCTATCTCTACTGTACTCCACTGTACTCTACCTCCACTGTACTCTACCTCTACCGTACTCCACTGTACTCTATCTCTACTGTACTCCACTGTACTCTACCTCTACTGTACTCTACTGTTTTCTACCTCTACTGTGCTCTACTGTACTTTACTCTACTGTACTCCACTGTACTCTATCTCTACTGTGATCCACTGTACTCTACCTCTACTGTACTCCACTGTACTCTATCTCTACTGTGATCCACTGTACTCTATCTCTATTGAGCTCCACTGTACTCTATCTCTACTGTGCTCCACTGTACTCTATCTCTACTGTGCTCCACTCTACTCTACCTCTACTGTGCTCCACTGTATCCTACCTCTACTGTACTCCACTGTACTCTCTCTCTACTGTGCTCCACAGTACTCTATCTCTACTGTACTCAGCTGTACTCTACCTCTACTGTGCTCTACTGTTCTCTACCTCTACTGTGCTCTACTCTACTCCACCTCTACTGTGCTCCACTCTACCCTACCTCTACTGTGCTCCACCGTACTCTACCTCTACTGTGCTCCACTGTACTCTACCTCTACTGTACTCCACTGTACTCTATCTCTACTGTACTCCACTGTACTCTACCTCTACTGTACTCCACTGTACTCTATCTCTACTGTACTCCACTTTAATCTACCTCTACTGTCCTCCACTGTACTCTACCTCTACTGTCCTCCACTGTACTCTCTCTCTACTGTACTCTACCTCTACTGTACTCTACTGTGCTCCACTGTACTCCACTGTAGTCTACCTCTACTGTGCTCCACTGTACTCTACCTCTACTGTGCTCCACTATACTCTACCTCAACTGTGCTCCACTGTAATCTACCTCTACTGTCCTCCACTGTACTCTTCCTCTACTGTGCTCCACTGTACTCTCTCTCTACTGTACTCTACCTCTACTGTACTCTACTGTACTCCACCTCTAATGTGCTCCACTGTACTCTACCTCTACTCTACTCTACCTCTACTGTACTCCACTGTACTCTACCTCTAATGTGCTCCACTGTACTCTATCTCTACTGTGCTCCACTGTACTCTATTTCTACTGTGCTCCACTGTACTCTATCTCTACTGTACTCCACTCTACTCTACCTCTACTGTGCTCCACTGTATCCTACCTCTACTGTACTCCACTGTACTCTATCTCTACTGTGCTCCACTGTACTCTATCTCTACTGTACTCCACTGTACTCTACCTCTACTGTGCTCTACTGTTCTCTACCTCTACTGTGCTCTACTGTACTCCACCTCTACTGTGCTCCACTGTACCCTACCTCTACTGTGCTCCACTGTACTCTCTCTCTACTGTACTCTACCTCTACTGTACTCTACTGTACTCCACCTCTAATGTGCTCCACTGTACTCTACCTCTACTGTACTCAGCTGTACTCTACCTCTACTGTGCTCCACTGTACTCTACCTCTACTGTACTTCACTGTCCTCTATCTCTACTGTACTCCACTGTACTCTACCTCTATTGTCCTCCACTGTACTCTATCTCTACTGTACTCTACTGTACTATATCTCTACTGTACTCCACTGTACTCTATCTCTACTGTACTCCACTGTACTCTACCTCCACTGTACTCTTCCTCTACTGTACTCCACTGTACTCTAACTCTACTGTACTCCACTGTACTCTACCTCTACTGTACTCTACTGTTCTCTACCTCTACTGTAATCCACTGTACTCTATCTCTACTGTGATCCACTGTACTCTACCTCTACTGTACTCCACTGTACTCTATCTCTACTGTGATCCACTGTACTCTATCTCTACTGTGCTCCACTGTACTCTACCTCTACTATGCTCCACTGTACTCTATCTGTACTGTGCTCCACTCTACTCTATCTGTACTGTGCTCCACTCTACTCTACCTCTACTGTGCTCCACTGTATCCTACCTCTACTGTACTCCACTGTACTCTCTCTCTACTGTGCTCCACTGTACTCTATCTCTACTGTACTCAGCTGTACTCTACCTCTACTGTGCTCTACTGTTCTCCACCTCTACTGTGCTCTACTCTACTCCACCTCTACTGTGCTCCACTGTACCCTACCTCTACTGTGCTCCACCGTACTCTACCTCTACTGTGCTCCACTGTACTCTACCTCTACTGTACTCCACTGTACTCTATCTCTACTGTACTCCACTGTATTCTACCTCTACTGTACTCCACTGTACTCTATCTCTACTGTACTCCACTCTAATCTACCTCTACTGTCCTCCACTGTACTCTACCTCTACTGTGCTCCACTGTACTCTCTCTCTACTGTACTCTACCTCTACTGTACTCTACTGTGCTCCACTGTACTCCACTGTAGACTACCTCTACTGTGCTCCACTGTACTCTACCTCTACTGTGCTCCACTATACTCTACCTCTACTGTGCTCCACTGTACTCTACCTCTACTGTCCTCCACTGTACTCTACCTCTACTGTGCTCCACTGTACTCTCTCTCTACTGTACTCTACCTCTACTGTGCTCTACTGTACTCCACCTCTAATGTGCTCCACTGTACTCTACCTCTACTGTACTCTACCTCTACTGTACTCCACTGTACTCTATCTCTACTGTACTCCACTGTATTCTACCTCTACTGTACTCCACTGTACTCTATCTCTACTGTACTCCACTCTAATCTACCTCTACTGTCCTCCACTGTACTCTACCTCTACTGTGCTCCACTGTACTCTCTCTCTACTGTACTCTACCTCTACTGTACTCTACTGTGCTCCACTGTACTCCACTGTAGACTACCTCTACTGTGCTCCACTGTACTCTACCTCTACTGTGCTCCACTGTACTCTATCTCTACTGTGCTCCACTCTACTCTACCTCTACTGTGCTCCACTGTATCCTACCTCTACTGTACTCCACTGTACTCTCTCTACTGTGCTCCACTGTACTCTATCTCTACTGTACTCCACTGTACTCTACCTATACTGTGCTCTACTGTTCTCTACCTCTACTGTGCTCTACTGTACTCCACCTCTACTGTGCTCCACTGTACCCTACCTCTACTGTGCTCCACTGTACTCTACCTCTACTGTGCTCCACTGTACTCTACCTCTACTCTGCTCCACTGTATCCAATGTACTCTACCTCTACTGTGCTCCACTGTACTCTACCTCTACTGTGCTCCACTGTACTCTACCTCTACTGTACTCTACTGTACTCCACCTCTAATGAGCTCCACTGTACTCTGGCTCTACTTTACTCCACTGTACTTTACCTCTACTGTACTCCACTGTACTCTACCTCTACTGTGCTCCACTGTACTCTATTTCTACTGTACTCCTCTGTACTCTACCTCTACTGTGCTCCACTGTACTCTATCTGTAATGTACTCTACTGTACTTTATCTCTACTGTGATCCACTGTACTCTACCTCTGCTGTGCTCCACTGTACTCTATCTCTACTGTACTCCACTGTACTCTACTGTTCTCTACCTCTACTGTACTCTACTGTGCTCCACTATTTTCCACTGTAGTCTACCTCTACTGTGCTCCACTGTACTCTACCTCTACTGTGCTCCACTATACTCTACCTCTACTGTGCTCCACTGTACTTTACCTCTACTGTCCTCCACTGTACTCTACCTCTACTGTGCTCCACTGTACTCTCTCTCTACTGTACTCTACCTCTACTGTACTCTGCTGTACTCCACCTCTAATGTGCTCCACTGTACTCTACCTCTACTGTACTCTACCTCTACTGTACTCCACTGTACTCTACCTCTACTTTGCTCTACTGTACTCTATCTCTACTGTGCTCCACTGTACTCTACCTCTACTGTGCTCCACTGTACTCTACCTCTACTGTACTTCACTGTCCTCTATCTCTACTGTACTCCACTGTACTCTACCTCTATTGTCCTCCACTGTACTCTATCTCTACTGTACTCTACTGTACTATATCTCTACTGTACTCCACTGTACTCTATCTCTACTGTACTCCACTGTACTCTACCTCCACTGTACTCTACCTCTACCGTACTCCACTGTACTCTATCTCTACTGTACTCCACTGTACTCTACCTCTACTGTACTCTACTGTTCTCTACCTCTACTGTGCTCTACTGTACTTTACTCTACTGTACTCCACTGTACTCTATCTCTACTGTGATCCACTGTACTCTACCTCTACTGTACTCCACTGTACTCTATCTCTACTGTGATCCACTGTACTCTATCTCTATTGTGCTCCACTGTACTCTACCTCTACTGTGCTCCACTGTACTCTATCTCTACTGTGCTCCACTCTACTCTACCTCTACTGTGCTCCACTGTATCCTACCTCTACTGTACTCCACTGTACTCTCTCTCTACTGTGCTCCACTGTACTCTATCTCTACTGTACTCAGCTGTACTCTACCTCTACTGTGCTCTACTGTTCTCCACCTCTATTGTGCTCTACTCTACTCCACCTCTACTGTGCTCCACTGTACCCTACCTCTACTGTGCTCCACCGTACTCTACCTCTACTGTGCTCCACTGTACTCTACCTCTACTCTACTCCACTGTACTCTATCTCTACTGTACTCCACTGTATTCTACCTCTACTGTACTCCACTGTACTCTATCTCTACTGTACTCCACTCTAATCTACCTCTACTGTCCTCCACTGTACTCTACCTCTACTGTGCTCCACTGTACTCTCTCTCTACTGTACTCTACCTCTACTGTACTCTACTGTGCTCCACTGTACTCCACTGTAGACTACCTCTACTGTGCTCCACTGTACTCTACCTCTACTGTGCTCCACTATACTCTACCTCTACTGTGCTCCACTGTACTCTACCTCTACTGTCCTCCACTGTACTCTACCTCTACTGTGCTCCACTGTACTCTCTCTCTACTGTACTCTACCTCTACTGTACTCTACTGTACTCCACCTCTAATGTGCTCCACTGTACTCTACCTCTACTGTACTCTACCTCTACTGTACTCCACTGTACTCTATCTCTACTGTGCTCCACTGTACTCTATTTCTACTGTGCTCCACTGTACTCTATCTCTACTGTACTCCACTGTACTCTATCTCTACTGTACTTCACTGTCCTTTATCTCTAATGTACTCCACTGTACTCTACCTCTATTGTGCTCCATTGTACTCTATCTCTACTGTACTCTATCTCTACTTTACTCCACTGTACTCTATCTCTACTGTACTCCACTGTACTCTACCTCTACTGTACTCCACTGTACTCTATCTCTACTGTACTTCACTGTCCTTTATCTCTAATGTACTCCACTGTACTCTACCTCTATTGTGCTCCATTGTACTCTATCTCTACTGTACTCTACTGTACTCTATCTCTACTTTACTCCACTGTACTCTACCTCTACTGTGCTCCACTGTACTCTACCTCTACTGTGCTCCACTGTACTCTACCTCTACTGTACTCCACTGTACTCTATCTCTACTGTGCTCCACTGTACTCTACCTCTACTGTGCTCAACTGTACTCTACTGTACTCCAATGTACTCTACCTCTACTGTACTCCACTGTACTCTATCTCTACTGTACTCCACTGTACTCTACCTCTACTGTACTCCACTGTACTCTATCTCTACTGTGCTCCACTATACTCTACCTCTACTGTGCTCAACTGTACTGTACTGTACTCCACTGTAATCTACCTCTACTGTACTCCACTGTACTCTACCTCTACTGTACTCCACTGTACTCTACCTCTACTGTACTCCACTGTACTCTACTCTACTGTACTCCACTGTACTCTATCTCTACTGTGATCCACTGTACTCTACCTCTACTGTACTCCACTGTACTCTATCTCTACTGTACTCCACTGTACTCTACCTCTACTGTACTCCTCTGTACTCTACCTCTACTGTGCTCCACTGTACTCTATCTGTAATGTACTCTACTGTACTTTATCTCTACTGTGATCCACTGTACTCTACCTCTGCTGTGCTCCACTGTACTCTATCTCTACTGTACTCCACTGTACTCTACTGTTCTCTACCTCTACTGTACTCTACTGTGCTCCACTATTTTCCACTGTAGTCTACCTCTACTGTGCTCCACTGTACTCTACCTCTACTGTGCTCCACTATACTCTACCTCTACTGTGCTCCACTGTACTTTACCTCTACTGTCCTCCACTGTACTCTACCTCTACTGTGCTCCACTGTACTCTCTCTCTACTGTACTCTACCTCTACTGTACTCTGCTGTACTCCACCTCTAATGTGCTCCACTGTACTCTACCTCTACTGTACTCTACCTCTACTGTACTCCACTGTACTCTACCTCTACTTTGCTCTACTGTACTCTATCTCTACTGTGCTCCACTGTACTCTACCTCTACTGTGCTCCACTGTACTCTACCTCTACTGTACTTCACTGTCCTCTATCTCTACTGTACTCCACTGTACTCTACCTCTATTGTCCTCCACTGTACTCTATCTCTACTGTACTCTACTGTACTATATCTCTACTGTACTCCACTGTACTCTATCTCTACTCTACTCCACTGTACTCTACCTCCACTGTACTCTACCTCTACCGTACTCCACTGTACTCTATCTCTACTGTACTCCACTGTACTCTACCTCTACTGTACTCTACTGTTCTCTACCTCTACTGTGCTCTACTGTACTTTACTCTACTGTACTCCACTGTACTCTATCTCTACTGTGATCCACTGTACTCTACCTCTACTGTACTCCACTGTACTCTATCTCTACTGTGATCCACTGTACTCTATCTCTATTGTGCTCCACTGTACTCTACCTCTACTGTGCTCCACTGTACTCTATCTCTACTGTGCTCCACTCTACTCTACCTCTACTGTGCTCCACTGTATCCTACCTCTACTGTACTCCACTGTACTCTCTCTCTACTGTGCTCCACTGTACTCTATCTCTACTGTACTCAGCTGTACTCTACCTCTACTGTGCTCTACTGTTCTCCACCTCTATTGTGCTCTACTCTACTCCACCTCTACTGTGCTCCACTGTACCCTACCTCTACTGTGCTCCACCGTACTCTACCTCTACTGTGCTCCACTGTACTCTACCTCTACTCTACTCCACTGTACTCTATCTCTACTGTACTCCACTGTATTCTACCTCTACTGTACTCCACTGTACTCTATCTCTACTGTACTCCACTCTAATCTACCTCTACTGTCCTCCACTGTACTCTACCTCTACTGTGCTCCACTGTACTCTCTCTCTACTGTACTCTACCTCTACTGTACTCTACTGTGCTCCACTGTACTCCACTGTAGACTACCTCTACTGTGCTCCACTGTACTCTACCTCTACTGTGCTCCACTATACTCTACCTCT
Source organism: Tiaroga cobitis (assembly GCA_030578255.1). NCBI lineage: Eukaryota > Metazoa > Chordata > Actinopteri > Cypriniformes > Leuciscidae > Tiaroga > Tiaroga cobitis. The sequence goes on along the minus strand of CM060611.1, from coordinate 31,325,939 downwards.
ACTGTGCTCCACTGTACTCTACCTCTACTGTCCTCCACTGTACTCTACCTCTACTGTGCTCCACTGTACTCTCTCTCTACTGTACTCTACCTCTACTGTACTCTACTGTACTCCACCTCTAATGTGCTCCACTGTACTCTACCTCTACTGTACTCTACCTCTACTGTACTCCACTGTACTCTATCTCTACTGTGCTCCACTGTACTCTATTTCTACTGTGCTCCACTGTACTCTATCTCTACTGTACTCCACTGTACTCTATCTCTACTGTACTTCACTGTCCTTTATCTCTAATGTACTCCACTGTACTCTACCTCTATTGTGCTCCATTGTACTCTATCTCTACTGTACTCTATCTCTACTTTACTCCACTGTACTCTATCTCTACTGTACTCCACTGTACTCTACCTCTACTGTACTCCACTGTACTCTATCTCTACTGTACTTCACTGTCCTTTATCTCTAATGTACTCCACTGTACTCTACCTCTATTGTGCTCCATTGTACTCTATCTCTACTGTACTCTACTGTACTCTATCTCTACTTTACTCCACTGTACTCTACCTCTACTGTGCTCCACTGTACTCTACCTCTACTGTGCTCCACTGTACTCTACCTCTACTGTACTCCACTGTACTCTATCTCTACTGTGCTCCACTGTACTCTACCTCTACTGTGCTCAACTGTACTCTACTGTACTCCAATGTACTCTACCTCTACTGTACTCCACTGTACTCTATCTCTACTGTACTCCACTGTACTCTACCTCTACTGTACTCCACTGTACTCTATCTCTACTGTGCTCCACTATACTCTACCTCTACTGTGCTCAACTGTACTGTACTGTACTCCACTGTAATCTACCTCTACTGTACTCCACTGTACTCTACCTCTACTGTACTCCACTGTACTCTACCTCTACTGTACTCCACTGTACTCTACTCTACTGTACTCCACTGTACTCTATCTCTACTGTGATCCACTGTACTCTACCTCTACTGTACTCCACTGTACTCTATCTCTACTGTACTCCACTGTACTCTACCTCTACTGTACTCTACTGTTCTCTACCTCTACTGTGCTCTACTGTACTCTACTCTACTGTACTCCACTGTACTCTATCTCTACTGTGATCCACTGTACTCTACCTCTACTGTACTCCACTTTACTTTATCTCTACTGTGATCCACTGTACTCTATCTCTACTGTGCTCCACTGTACTCTACCTCTACTATGCTCCACTGTACTCTATCTCTACTGTGCTCCACTCTACTCTACCTCTACTGTGCTCCACTGTACTCTACCTCTACTGTACTCCACTTTACTTTATCTCTACTGTGATCCACTGTACTCTATCTCTACTGTGCTCCACTGTACTCTACCTCTACTATGCTCCACTGTACTCTATCTCTACTGTGCTCCACTCTACTCTACCTCTACTGTGCTCCACTGTACTCTACCTCTACTGTACTCCACTGTACTCTATCTCTACTGTACTCCACTTTAATCTACCTCTACTGTCCTCCACTGTACTCTACCTCTACTGTGCTCCACTGTACTCTCTCTCTACTGTACTCTACCTCTACTGTACTCTACTGTGCTCCACTGTACTCCACTGTAGTCTACCTCTACTGTGCTCCACTGTACTCTACCTCTACTGTGCTCCACTATACTCTACCTCAACTGTGCTCCACTGTACTCTACCTCTACTGTCCTCCACTGTACTCTACCTCTACTGTGCTCCACTGTACTCTCTCTCTACTGTACTCTACCTCTACTGTACTCTACTGTACTCCACCTCTAATGTGCTCCACTGTACTCTACCTCTACTCTACTCTACCTCTACTGTACTCCACTGTACTCTACCTCTAATGTGCTCCACTGTACTCTATCTCTACTGTGCTCCACTGTACTCTATTTCTACTGTGCTCCACTGTACTCTATCTCTACTGTACTCCACTGTACTCTATCTCTACTGTACTTCACTATCCTTTATCTCTAATGTACTCCACTGTACTCTACCTCTATTGTGCTCCATTGTACTCTATCTCTACTGTACTCTACTGTACTCTATCTCTACTTTACTCCACTGTACTCTATCTCTACTGTACTCCACTGTACTCTACCTCTACTGTGCTCCACTGTACTCTACCTCTACCGTACTCCACTGTACTCTATCTCTACTGTACTCCACTGTACTCTACCTATACTGTACTCTACTGTTCTCTACCTCTACTGTGCTCTACTCTACTCTACTGTACTCCACTGTACTCTATCTCTACTGTGATCCACTGTACTCTACCTCTACTGTACTCTACTGTACTCTATCTCTACTGTGATCTACTGTACTCTATCTCTACTGTGCTCCACTGTACTCTACCTCTACTGTGCTCCACTGTACTCTATCTCTACTGTGCTCCACTCTACTCTACCTCTACTGTGCTCCACTGTATCCTACCTCTACTGTACTCCACTGTACTCTATCTCTACTGTGCTCCACTGTACTCTATCTCTACTGTACTCCACTGTACTCTACCTCTACTGTGCTCTACTGTTCTCTACCTCTACTGTGCTCTACTGTACTCCACCTCTACTGTGCTCCACTGTACCCTACCTCTACTGTGCTCCACTGTACTCTACCTCTACTGTGCTCCACTGTACTCTACCTCTACTCTGCTCCACTGTATCCACTGTACTCTACCTCTACTGTGCTCCACTGTACTCTACCTCTACTGTGCTCCACTGTACTCTACCTCTACTGTACTCTACTGTACTCCACCTCTAATGAGCTCCACTGTACTCTGGCTCTACTGTACTCCACTGTACTTTACCTCTACTGTACTCCACTGTACTCTACCTCTACTGTCCTCCACTGTACTCTACCTCTACTGTGCTCCACTGTACTCTCTCTCTACTGTACTCTACCTCTACTGTACTCTACTGTGCTCCACTGTACTCCACTGTAGTCTACCTCTACTGTGCTCCACTGTACTCTACCTCTACTGTGCTCCACTATACTCTACCTCTACTGTGCTCCACTGTACTCTACCTCTACTGTCCTCCACTGTACTCTACCTCTACTGTGCTCCACTGTACTCTCTCTCTACTGTACTCTACCTCTACTGTACTCTACTGTACTCCACCTCTAATGTGCTCCACTGTACTCTATCTCTACTGTGCTCCACTGTACTCTATTTCTACTGTGCTCCACTGTACTCTATCTCTACTGTACTCCACTGTACTCTATCTCTACTGTACTTCACTGTCCTTTATCTCTAATGTACTCCACTGTACTCTACCTCTATTGTGCTCCATTGTACTCTATCTCTACTGTACTCTACTGTACTCTATCTCTACTTTACTCCACTGTATTCTATCTCTACTGTGCTCCACTGTACTCTACCTCTACTGTGCTCAACTGTACTCTACTGTACTCCACTGTACTCTACCTCTACTGTACTCCACTGTACTCTATCTCTACTGTACTCCACTGTACTCTACCTCTACTGTACTCCACTGTACTCTATCTCTACTGTGCTCCACTGTACTCTACCTCTACTGTGCCCAACTGTACTGTACTCTACCTCTACTGTACTCCACTGTACTCTACCTCTACTGTACTCCACTTTACTCTACCTCTACTGTACTCAACTGTACTCTATCTCTACTGTGCTCCACTGTACTCTACCTCTACTGTACTCCACTGTACTCTACTGTACTCCACTGTACTCTACCTCTACTGTACTCCACTGTACTCTATCTCTACTGTACTCCACTGTACTCTACCTCTACTGTACTCCACTGTACTCTATCTCTACTGTGCTCCACTGTACTCTACCTCTACTGTGCCCAACTGTACTGTACTCTACCTCTACTGTACTCCACTGTACTCTACCTCTACTGTACTCCACTTTACTCTACCTCTACTGTACTCAACTGTACTCTATCTCTACTGTGCTCCACTGTACTCTACCTCTACTGTACTCCACTGTACTCTATCTCTACTGTACTCCACTGTACTCTACCTATACTGTACTCTACTGTTCTCTTCCTCTACTGTACTCCACTGTACTCTATCTCTACTGTGATCCACTGTACTCTACCTCTACTGTACTCCACTGTACTCTATCTCTACTGTACTCCACTGTCCTCTACCTATACTGTACTCTACTGTTCTCTTCCTCTACTGTACTCCACTGTACTCTATCTCTACTGTGATCCACTGTACTCTACCTCTACTGTACTCCACTGTACTCTATCTCTACTGTACTCCTCTGTACTCTACCTCTACTGTGCTCCACTGTACTCTATCTGTAATGTACTCTACTGTACTTTATCTCTACTGTGATCCACTGTACTCTACCTCTGCTGTGCTCCACTGTACTCTATCTCTACTGTACTCCACTGTACTCTACTGTTCTCTACCTCTACTGTACTCTACTGTGCTCCACTATTTTCCACTGTAGTCTACCTCTACTGTGCTCCACTGTACTCTACCTCTACTGTGCTCCACTATACTCTACCTCTACTGTGCTCCACTGTACTTTACCTCTACTGTCCTCCACTGTACTCTACCTCTACTGTGCTCCACTGTACTCTCTCTCTACTGTACTCTACCTCTACTGTACTCTGCTGTACTCCACCTCTAATGTGCTCCACTGTACTCTACCTCTACTGTACTCTACCTCTACTGTACTCCACTGTACTCTACCTCTACTTTGCTCTACTGTACTCTATCTCTACTGTGCTCCACTGTACTCTACCTCTACTGTGCTCCACTGTACTCTACCTCTACTGTACTTCACTGTCCTCTATCTCTACTGTACTCCACTGTACTCTACCTCTATTGTCCTCCACTGTACTCTATCTCTACTGTACTCTACTGTACTATATCTCTACTGTACTCCACTGTACTCTATCTCTACTGTACTCCACTGTACTCTACCTCCACTGTACTCTACCTCTACCGTACTCCACTGTACTCTATCTCTACTGTACTCCACTGTACTCTACCTCTACTGTACTCTACTGTTCTCTACCTCTACTGTGCTCTACTGTACTTTACTCTACTGTACTCCACTGTACTCTATCTCTACTGTGATCCACTGTACTCTACCTCTACTGTACTCCACTGTACTCTATCTCTACTGTGATCCACTGTACTCTATCTCTATTGTGCTCCACTGTACTCTACCTCTACTGTGCTCCACTGTACTCTATCTCTACTGTGCTCCACTCTACTCTACCTCTACTGTGCTCCACTGTATCCTACCTCTACTGTACTCCACTGTACTCTCTCTCTACTGTGCTCCACTGTACTCTATCTCTACTGTACTCAGCTGTACTCTACCTCTACTGTGCTCTACTGTTCTCCACCTCTATTGTGCTCTACTCTACTCCACCTCTACTGTGCTCCACTGTACCCTACCTCTACTGTGCTCCACCGTACTCTACCTCTACTGTGCTCCACTGTACTCTACCTCTACTCTACTCCACTGTACTCTATCTCTACTGTACTCCACTGTATTCTACCTCTACTGTACTCCACTGTACTCTATCTCTACTGTACTCCACTCTAATCTACCTCTACTGTCCTCCACTGTACTCTACCTCTACTGTGCTCCACTGTACTCTCTCTCTACTGTACTCTACCTCTACTGTACTCTACTGTGCTCCACTGTACTCCACTGTAGACTACCTCTACTGTGCTCCACTGTACTCTACCTCTACTGTGCTCCACTATACTCTACCTCTACTGTGCTCCACTGTACTCTACCTCTACTGTCCTCCACTGTACTCTACCTCTACTGTGCTCCACTGTACTCTCTCTCTACTGTACTCTACCTCTACTGTACTCTACTGTACTCCACCTCTAATGTGCTCCACTGTACTCTACCTCTACTGTACTCTACCTCTACTGTACTCCACTGTACTCTATCTCTACTGTGCTCCACTGTACTCTATTTCTACTGTGCTCCACTGTACTCTATCTCTACTGTACTCCACTGTACTCTATCTCTACTGTACTTCACTGTCCTTTATCTCTAATGTACTCCACTGTACTCTACCTCTATTGTGCTCCATTGTACTCTATCTCTACTGTACTCTATCTCTACTTTACTCCACTGTACTCTATCTCTACTGTACTCCACTGTACTCTACCTCTACTGTACTCCACTGTACTCTATCTCTACTGTACTTCACTGTCCTTTATCTCTAATGTACTCCACTGTACTCTACCTCTATTGTGCTCCATTGTACTCTATCTCTACTGTACTCTACTGTACTCTATCTCTACTTTACTCCACTGTACTCTACCTCTACTGTGCTCCACTGTACTCTACCTCTACTGTGCTCCACTGTACTCTACCTCTACTGTACTCCACTGTACTCTATCTCTACTGTGCTCCACTGTACTCTACCTCTACTGTGCTCAACTGTACTCTACTGTACTCCAATGTACTCTACCTCTACTGTACTCCACTGTACTCTATCTCTACTGTACTCCACTGTACTCTACCTCTACTGTACTCCACTGTACTCTATCTCTACTGTGCTCCACTATACTCTACCTCTACTGTGCTCAACTGTACTGTACTGTACTCCACTGTAATCTACCTCTACTGTACTCCACTGTACTCTACCTCTACTGTACTCCACTGTACTCTACCTCTACTGTACTCCACTGTACTCTACTCTACTGTACTCCACTGTACTCTATCTCTACTGTGATCCACTGTACTCTACCTCTACTGTACTCCACTGTACTCTATCTCTACTGTACTCCACTGTACTCTACCTCTACTGTACTCCTCTGTACTCTACCTCTACTGTGCTCCACTGTACTCTATCTGTAATGTACTCTACTGTACTTTATCTCTACTGTGATCCACTGTACTCTACCTCTGCTGTGCTCCACTGTACTCTATCTCTACTGTACTCCACTGTACTCTACTGTTCTCTACCTCTACTGTACTCTACTGTGCTCCACTATTTTCCACTGTAGTCTACCTCTACTGTGCTCCACTGTACTCTACCTCTACTGTGCTCCACTATACTCTACCTCTACTGTGCTCCACTGTACTTTACCTCTACTGTCCTCCACTGTACTCTACCTCTACTGTGCTCCACTGTACTCTCTCTCTACTGTACTCTACCTCTACTGTACTCTGCTGTACTCCACCTCTAATGTGCTCCACTGTACTCTACCTCTACTGTACTCTACCTCTACTGTACTCCACTGTACTCTACCTCTACTTTGCTCTACTGTACTCTATCTCTACTGTGCTCCACTGTACTCTACCTCTACTGTGCTCCACTGTACTCTACCTCTACTGTACTTCACTGTCCTCTATCTCTACTGTACTCCACTGTACTCTACCTCTATTGTCCTCCACTGTACTCTATCTCTACTGTACTCTACTGTACTATATCTCTACTGTACTCCACTGTACTCTATCTCTACTCTACTCCACTGTACTCTACCTCCACTGTACTCTACCTCTACCGTACTCCACTGTACTCTATCTCTACTGTACTCCACTGTACTCTACCTCTACTGTACTCTACTGTTCTCTACCTCTACTGTGCTCTACTGTACTTTACTCTACTGTACTCCACTGTACTCTATCTCTACTGTGATCCACTGTACTCTACCTCTACTGTACTCCACTGTACTCTATCTCTACTGTGATCCACTGTACTCTATCTCTATTGTGCTCCACTGTACTCTACCTCTACTGTGCTCCACTGTACTCTATCTCTACTGTGCTCCACTCTACTCTACCTCTACTGTGCTCCACTGTATCCTACCTCTACTGTACTCCACTGTACTCTCTCTCTACTGTGCTCCACTGTACTCTATCTCTACTGTACTCAGCTGTACTCTACCTCTACTGTGCTCTACTGTTCTCCACCTCTATTGTGCTCTACTCTACTCCACCTCTACTGTGCTCCACTGTACCCTACCTCTACTGTGCTCCACCGTACTCTACCTCTACTGTGCTCCACTGTACTCTACCTCTACTCTACTCCACTGTACTCTATCTCTACTGTACTCCACTGTATTCTACCTCTACTGTACTCCACTGTACTCTATCTCTACTGTACTCCACTCTAATCTACCTCTACTGTCCTCCACTGTACTCTACCTCTACTGTGCTCCACTGTACTCTCTCTCTACTGTACTCTACCTCTACTGTACTCTACTGTGCTCCACTGTACTCCACTGTAGACTACCTCTACTGTGCTCCACTGTACTCTACCTCTACTGTGCTCCACTATACTCTACCTCTACTGTGCTCCACTGTACTCTACCTCTACTGTCCTCCACTGTACTCTACCTCTACTGTGCTCCACTGTACTCTCTCTCTACTGTACTCTACCTCTACTGTACTCTACTGTACTCCACCTCTAATGTGCTCCACTGTACTCTACCTCTACTGTACTCTACCTCTACTGTACTCCACTGTACTCTATCTCTACTGTGCTCCACTGTACTCTATTTCTACTGTGCTCCACTGTACTCTATCTCTACTGTACTCCACTGTACTCTATCTCTACTGTACTTCACTGTCCTTTATCTCTAATGTACTCCACTGTACTCTACCTCTATTGTGCTCCATTGTACTCTATCTCTACTGTACTCTATCTCTACTTTACTCCACTGTACTCTATCTCTACTGTACTCCACTGTACTCTACCTCTACTGTACTCCACTGTACTCTATCTCTACTGTACTTCACTGTCCTTTATCTCTAATGTACTCCACTGTACTCTACCTCTATTGTGCTCCATTGTACTCTATCTCTACTGTACTCTACTGTACTCTATCTCTACTTTACTCCACTGTACTCTACCTCTACTGTGCTCCACTGTACTCTACCTCTACTGTGCTCCACTGTACTCTACCTCTACTGTACTCCACTGTACTCTATCTCTACTGTGCTCCACTGTACTCTACCTCTACTGTGCTCAACTGTACTCTACTGTACTCCAATGTACTCTACCTCTACTGTACTCCACTGTACTCTATCTCTACTGTACTCCACTGTACTCTACCTCTACTGTACTCCACTGTACTCTATCTCTACTGTGCTCCACTATACTCTACCTCTACTGTGCTCAACTGTACTGTACTGTACTCCACTGTAATCTACCTCTACTGTACTCCACTGTACTCTACCTCTACTGTACTCCACTGTACTCTACCTCTACTGTACTCCACTGTACTCTACTCTACTGTACTCCACTGTACTCTATCTCTACTGTGATCCACTGTACTCTACCTCTACTGTACTCCACTGTACTCTATCTCTACTGTACTCCACTGTACTCTACCTCTACTGTACTCTACTGTTCTCTACCTCTACTGTGCTCTACTGTACTCTACTCTACTGTACTCCACTGTACTCTATCTCTACTGTGATCCACTGTACTCTACCTCTACTGTACTCCACTTTACTTTATCTCTACTGTGATCCACTGTACTCTATCTCTACTGTGCTCCACTGTACTCTACCTCTACTATGCTCCACTGTACTCTATCTCTACTGTGCTCCACTCTACTCTACCTCTACTGTGCTCCACTGTACTCTACCTCTACTGTACTCCACTTTACTTTATCTCTACTGTGATCCACTGTACTCTATCTCTACTCTGCTCCACTGTACTCTACCTCTACTATGCTCCACTGTACTCTATCTCTACTGTGCTCCACTCTACTCTACCTCTACTGTGCTCCACTGTACTCTACCTCTACTGTACTCCACTGTACTCTATCTCTACTGTACTCCACTTTAATCTACCTCTACTGTCCTCCACTGTACTCTACCTCTACTGTGCTCCACTGTACTCTCTCTCTACTGTACTCTACCTCTACTGTACTCTACTGTGCTCCACTGTACTCCACTGTAGTCTACCTCTACTGTGCTCCACTGTACTCTACCTCTACTGTGCTCCACTATACTCTACCTCAACTGTGCTCCACTGTACTCTACCTCTACTGTCCTCCACTGTACTCTACCTCTACTGTGCTCCACTGTACTCTCTCTCTACTGTACTCTACCTCTACTGTACTCTACTGTACTCCACCTCTAATGTGCTCCACTGTACTCTACCTCTACTCTACTCTACCTCTACTGTACTCCACTGTACTCTACCTCTAATGTGCTCCACTGTACTCTATCTCTACTGTGCTCCACTGTACTCTATTTCTACTGTGCTCCACTGTACTCTATCTCTACTGTACTCCACTGTACTCTATCTCTACTGTACTTCACTATCCTTTATCTCTAATGTACTCCACTGTACTCTACCTCTATTGTGCTCCATTGTACTCTATCTCTACTGTACTCTACTGTACTCTATCTCTACTTTACTCCACTGTACTCTATCTCTACTGTACTCCACTGTACTCTACCTCTACTGTGCTCCACTGTACTCTACCTCTACCGTACTCCACTGTACTCTATCTCTACTGTACTCCACTGTACTCTACCTATACTGTACTCTACTGTTCTCTACCTCTACTGTGCTCTACTCTACTCTACTGTACTCCACTGTACTCTATCTCTACTGTGATCCACTGTACTCTACCTCTACTGTACTCTACTGTACTCTATCTCTACTGTGATCTACTGTACTCTATCTCTACTGTGCTCCACTGTACTCTACCTCTACTGTGCTCCACTGTACTCTATCTCTACTGTGCTCCACTCTACTCTACCTCTACTGTGCTCCACTGTATCCTACCTCTACTGTACTCCACTGTACTCTATCTCTACTGTGCTCCACTGTACTCTATCTCTACTGTACTCCACTGTACTCTACCTCTACTGTGCTCTACTGTTCTCTACCTCTACTGTGCTCTACTGTACTCCACCTCTACTGTGCTCCACTGTACCCTACCTCTACTGTGCTCCACTGTACTCTACCTCTACTGTGCTCCACTGTACTCTACCTCTACTCTGCTCCACTGTATCCACTGTACTCTACCTCTACTGTGCTCCACTGTACTCTACCTCTACTGTGCTCCACTGTACTCTACCTCTACTGTACTCTACTGTACTCCACCTCTAATGAGCTCCACTGTACTCTGGCTCTACTGTACTCCACTGTACTTTACCTCTACTGTACTCCACTGTACTCTACCTCTACTGTCCTCCACTGTACTCTACCTCTACTGTGCTCCACTGTACTCTCTCTCTACTGTACTCTACCTCTACTGTACTCTACTGTGCTCCACTGTACTCCACTGTAGTCTACCTCTACTGTGCTCCACTGTACTCTACCTCTACTGTGCTCCACTATACTCTACCTCTACTGTGCTCCACTGTACTCTACCTCTACTGTCCTCCACTGTACTCTACCTCTACTGTGCTCCACTGTACTCTCTCTCTACTGTACTCTACCTCTACTGTACTCTACTGTACTCCACCTCTAATGTGCTCCACTGTACTCTATCTCTACTGTGCTCCACTGTACTCTATTTCTACTGTGCTCCACTGTACTCTATCTCTACTGTACTCCACTGTACTCTATCTCTACTGTACTTCACTGTCCTTTATCTCTAATGCACTCCACTGTACTCTACCTCTATTGTGCTCCATTGTACTCTATCTCTACTGTACTCTACTGTACTCTATCTCTACTTTACTCCACTGTATTCTATCTCTACTGTGCTCCACTGTACTCTACCTCTACTGTGCTCAACTGTACTCTACTGTACTCCACTGTACTCTACCTCTACTGTACTCCACTGTACTCTATCTCTACTGTACTCCACTGTACTCTACCTCTACTGTACTCCACTGTACTCTATCTCTACTGTGCTCCACTGTACTCTACCTCTACTGTGCCCAACTGTACTGTACTCTACCTCTACTGTACTCCACTGTACTCTACCTCTACTGTACTCCACTTTACTCTACCTCTACTGTACTCAACTGTACTCTATCTCTACTGTGCTCCACTGTACTCTACCTCTACTGTACTCCACTGTACTCTACTGTACTCCACTGTACTCTACCTCTACTGTACTCCACTGTACTCTATCTCTACTGTACTCCACTGTACTCTACCTCTACTGTACTCCACTGTACTCTATCTCTACTGTGCTCCACTGTACTCTACCTCTACTGTGCCCAACTGTACTGTACTCTACCTCTACTGTACTCCACTGTACTCTACCTCTACTGTACTCCACTTTACTCTACCTCTACTGTACTCAACTGTACTCTATCTCTACTGTGCTCCACTGTACTCTACCTCTACTGTACTCCACTGTACTCTATCTCTACTGTACTCCACTGTACTCTACCTATACTGTACTCTACTGTTCTCTTCCTCTACTGTACTCCACTGTACTCTATCTCTACTGTGATCCACTGTACTCTACCTCTACTGTACTCCACTGTACTCTATCTCTACTGTACTCCACTGTCCTCTACCTATACTGTACTCTACTGTTCTCTTCCTCTACTGTACTCCACTGTACTCTATCTCTACTGTGATCCACTGTACTCTACCTCTACTGTACTCCACTGTACTCTATCTCTACTCTACTCCACTGTACTCTACCTCTACTGTACTCCACTGTACTCTATCTCTACTGTGATCCACTGTACTCTACCTCTACTGTACTCCACTGTACTCTATCTCTACTGTGATCCACTGTACTCTATCTCTACTGTGCTCCACTGTACTCTACCTCTACTATGCTCCACTGTACTCTATCTGTACTGTGCTCCACTCTACTCTACCTCTACTGTGCTCCACTGTACTCTACCTCTACTGTACTCCACTCTACTCTATCTCTACTGTGCTCCACTGTACTCTATCTCTACTGTACTCCACTGTACTCTACCTCTACTGTGCTCTACTGTTCTCTACCTCTACTGTGCTCTACTGTACTCCACCTCTACTGTGCTCCACTGTACCCTACCTCTACTGTGCTCCACTGTACTCTACCTCTACTGTGCTCCACTGTACTCTACCTCTACTGTGCTCCACTGTACTCTACCTCTACTGTGCTCCACTGTACTCTACCTCTACTGTGCTCCACTGTACTCTATCTCTACTGTGCTCCACTGTACTCTATTTCTACTGTACTCTACTGTACTCCACCTCTAATGTGCTCCACTGTACTCTACCTCTACTGTACTCTACCTCTACTGTACTCCACTGTACTCTACCTCTACTGTGCTCTACTGTACTCTATCTCTACTCTGCTCCACTGTACTCTACCTCTACTGTGCTCCACTGTACTCTACCTCTACTGTACTTCACTGTCCTCTATCTCTATTGTACTCCACTGTACTCTACCTCTACTGTGCTCCACTGTACTCTACCTCTACTGTACTCTACTGTACTCTATCTCTACTGTGCTCCACTGTACTCTACCTCTACTGTGCTCCACTGTACTCTACCTCTACTGTGCTCCACTGTACTCTACCTCTACTGTACTCCACTGTACTCTATCTCTACTGTGCTCCACTGTACTCTACCTCTACTGTGCTCAACTGTACTCTACTGTACTCCACTGTACTCTACCTCTACTGTACTCCACTGTACTCTATCTCTACTGTACTCCACTGTACTCTACCTCTACTGTACTCCACTGTACTCTATCTCTACTGTGCTCCACTATACTCTACCTCTACTGTGCTCAACTGTACTGTACTGTACTCCACTGTAATCTACCTCTACTGTACTCCACTGTACTCTACCTCTACTGTACTCCACTGTACTCTACCTCTACTGTACTCCACTGTACTCTACTCTACTGTACTCCACTGTACTCTATCTCTACTGTGATCCACTGTACTCTACCTCTACTGTACTCCACTGTACTCTATCTCTACTGTACTCCACTGTACTCTACCTCTACTGTACTCTACTGTTCTCTACCTCTACTGTGCTCTACTGTACTCTACTCTACTGTACTCCACTGTACTCTATCTCTACTGTGATCCACTGTACTCTACCTCTACTGTACTCCACTTTACTTTATCTCTACTGTGATCCACTGTACTCTATCTCTACTGTGCTCCACTGTACTCTACCTCTACTATGCTCCACTGTACTCTATCTCTACTGTGCTCCACTCTACTCTACCTCTACTGTGCTCCACTGTACTCTACCTCTACTGTACTCCACTTTACTTTATCTCTACTGTGATCCACTGTACTCTATCTCTACTGTGCTCCACTGTACTCTACCTCTACTATGCTCCACTGTACTCTATCTCTACTGTGCTCCACTCTACTCTACCTCTACTGTGCTCCACTGTACTCTACCTCTACTGTACTCCACTGTACTCTATCTCTACTGTACTCCACTTTAATCTACCTCTACTGTCCTCCACTGTACTCTACCTCTACTGTGCTCCACTGTACTCTCTCTCTACTGTACTCTACCTCTACTGTACTCTACTGTGCTCCACTGTACTCCACTGTAGTCTACCTCTACTGTGCTCCACTGTACTCTACCTCTACTGTGCTCCACTATACTCTACCTCAACTGTGCTCCACTGTACTCTACCTCTACTGTCCTCCACTGTACTCTACCTCTACTGTGCTCCACTGTACTCTCTCTCTACTGTACTCTACCTCTACTGTACTCTACTGTACTCCACCTCTAATGTGCTCCACTGTACTCTACCTCTACTCTACTCTACCTCTACTGTACTCCACTGTACTCTACCTCTAATGTGCTCCACTGTACTCTCTCTACTGTGCTCCACTGTACTCTATTTCTACTGTGCTCCACTGTACTCTATCTCTACTGTACTCCACTGTACTCTATCTCTACTGTACTTCACTATCCTTTATCTCTAATGTACTCCACTGTACTCTACCTCTATTGTGCTCCATTGTACTCTATCTCTACTGTACTCTACTGTACTCTATCTCTACTTTACTCCACTGTACTCTATTTCTACTGTACTCCACTGTACTCTACCTCTACTGTGCTCCACTGTACTCTACCTCTACCGTACTCCACTGTACTCTATCTCTACTGTACTCCACTGTACTCTACCTATACTGTACTCTACTGTTCTCTACCTCTACTGTGCTCTACTCTACTCTACTGTACTCCACTGTACTCTATCTCTACTGTGATCCACTGTACTCTACCTCTACTGTACTCTACTGTACTCTATCTCTACTGTGATCTACTGTACTCTATCTCTACTGTGCTCCACTGTACTCTACCTCTACTGTGCTCCACTGTACTCTATCTCTACTGTGCTCCACTCTACTCTACCTCTACTGTGCTCCACTGTATCCTACCTCTACTGTACTCCACTGTACTCTATCTCTACTGTGCTCCACTGTACTCTATCTCTACTGTACTCCACTGTACTCTACCTCTACTGTGCTCTACTGTTCTCTACCTCTACTGTGCTCTACTGTACTCCACCTCTACTGTGCTCCACTGTACCCTACCTCTACTGTGCTCCACTGTACTCTACCTCTACTGTGCTCCACTGTACTCTACCTCTACTCTGCTCCACTGTATCCACTGTACTCTACCTCTACTGTGCTCCACTGTACTCTACCTCTACTGTGCTCCACTGTACTCTACCTCTACTGTACTCTACTGTACTCCACCTCTAATGAGCTCCACTGTACTCTGGCTCTACTGTACTCAACTGTACTTTACCTCTACTGTACTCCACTGTACTCTACCTCTACTGTGCTCCACTGTACTCTATTTCTACTGTACTCCTCTGTACTCTACCTCTACTGTGCTCCACTGTACTCTATCTGTAATGTACTCTACTGTACTCTATCTCTACTGTGATCCACTGTACTCTACCTCTGCTGTGCTCCACTGTACTCTAACTCTACTGTACTCAACTGTACTCTACTGTTCTCTACCTCTACTGTACTCTACTGTGCTCCACTGTACTCCACTGTAGTCTACCTCTACTGTGCTCCACTGTACTCTACCTCTACTGTGCTCCACTATACTCTACCTCTACTGTGCTCCACTGTACTCTACCTCTACTGTCCTCCACTGTACTCTACCTCTACTGTGCTCCACTGTACTCTCTCTCTACTGTACTCTACCTCTACTGTACTCTGCTGTACTCCACCTCTAATGTGCTCCACTGTACTCTACCTCTACTGTACTCTACCTCTACTGTACTCCACTGTACTCTACCTCTACTGTGCTCTACTGTACTCTATCTCTACTGTGCTCCACTGTGCTCTACCTCTACTGTGCTCCACTGTACTCTACCTCTACTGTACTTCACTGTCCTCTATCTCTACTCTACTCCACTGTACTCTACCTCTACTGTCCTCCACTGTACTCTACCTCTACTGTGCTCCACTGTACTCTCTCTCTACTGTACTCTACCTCTACTGTACTCTGCTGTACTCCACCTCTAATGTGCTCCACTGTACTCTACCTCTACTGTACTCTACCTCTACTGTACTCCACTGTACTCTACCTCTACTGTGCTCTACTGTACTCTATCTCTACTGTGCTCCACTGTACTCTACCTCTACTGTGCTCCACTGTACTCTACCTCTACTGTACTTCACTGTCCTCTATCTCTACTGTACTCCACTGTACTCTATCTCTACTGTACTCCACTGTATTCTACCTCTACTGTACTCCACTGTACCCTATCTCTACTGTACTCCACTCTAATCTACCTCTACTGTCCTCCACTGTACTCTACCTCTACTGTGCTCCACTGTACTCTCTCTCTACTGTACTCTACCTCTACTGTACTCTACTGTGCTCCACTGTACTCCACTGTAGACTACCTCTACTGTGCTCCACTGTACTCTACCTCTACTGTGCTCCACTATACTCTACCTCTACTGTGCTCCACTGTACTCTACCTCTACTGTCCTCCACTGTACTCTATCTCTACTGTGCTCCACTCTACTCTACCTCTACTGTGCTCCACTGTACTCTACCTCTACTGTACTCCACTGTACTCTATCTCTACTGTACTCCACTTTAATCTACCTCTACTGTCCTCCACTGTACTCTACCTCTACTGTGCTCCACTGTACTCTCTCTCTACTGTACTCTACCTCTACTGTACTCTACTGTGCTCCACTGTACTCCACTGTAGTCTACCTCTACTGTGCTCCACTGTACTCTACCTCTACTGTGCTCCACTATACTCTACCTCAACTGTGCTCCACTGTACTCTACCTCTACTGTTCTCCACTGTACTCTACCTCTACTGTGCTCCACTGTACTCTCTCTCTACTGTACTCTACCTCTACTGTACTCTACTGTACTCCACCTCTAATGTGCTCCACTGTACTCTACCTCTACTCTACTCTACCTCTACTGTACTCCACTGTACTCTACCTCTAATGTGCTCCACTGTACTCTATCTCTACTGTGCTCCACTGTACTCTATTTCTACTGTGCTCCACTGTACTCTATCTCTACTGTACTCCACTGTACTCTATCTCTACTGTACTTCACTATCCTTTATCTCTAATGTATTCCACTGTACTCTACCTCTATTGTGCTCCATTGTACTCTATCTCTACTGTACTCTACTGTACTCTATCTCTACTTTACTCCACTGTACTCTATCTCTACTGTACTCCACTGTACTCTACCTCTACTGTGCTCCACTGTACTCTACCTCTACCGTACTCCACTGTACTCTATCTCTACTGTACTCCACTGTACTCTACCTATACTGTACTCTACTGTTCTCTACCTCTACTGTGCTCTACTCTACTCTACTGTACTCCACTGTACTCTATCTCTACTGTGATCCACTGTACTCTACCTCTACTGTACTCTACTGTACTCTATCTCTACTGTGATCTACTGTACTCTATCTCTACTGTGCTCCACTGTACTCTACCTCTACTGTGCTCCACTGTACTCTATCTCTACTGTGCTCCACTCTACTCTAGCTCTACTGTGCTCCACTGTATCCTACCTCTACTGTACTCCACTGTACTCTATCTCTACTGTGCTCCACTGTACTCTATCTCTACTGTACTCCACTGTACTCTACCTCTACTGTGCTCTACTGTTCTCTACCTCTACTGTGCTCTACTGTACTCCACCTCTACTGTGCTCCACTGTACCCTACCTCTACTGTGCTCCACTGTACTCTACCTCTACTGTGCTCCACTGTACTCTACCTCTACTCTGCTCCACTGTATCCACTGTACTCTACCTCTACTGTGCTCCACTGTACTCTACCTCTACTGTGCTCCACTGTACTCTACCTCTACTGTACTCTACTGTACTCCACCTCTAATGAGCTCCACTGTACTCTGGCTCTACTGTACTCCACTGTACTTTACCTCTACTGTACTCCACTGTACTCTACCTCTACTGTGCTCCACTGTACTCTATTTCTACTGTACTCCTCTGTACTCTACCTCTACTGTGCTCCACTGTACTCTATCTGTAATGTACTCTACTGTACTCTATCTCTACTGTGATCCACTGTACTCTACCTCTGCTGTGCTCCACTGTACTCTAACTCTACTGTACTCAACTGTACTCTACTGTTCTCTACCTCTACTGTCCTCTACTGTGCTCCACTGTACTCCACTGTAGTCTACCTCTACTGTGCTCCACTGTACTCTACCTCTACTGTGCTCCACTATACTCTACCTCTACTGTGCTCCACTGTACTCTACCTCTACTGTCCTCCACTGTACTCTACCTCTACTGTGCTCCACTGTACTCTCTCTCTACTGTACTCTACCTCTACTGTACTCTGCTGTACTCCACCTCTAATGTGCTCCACTGTACTCTACCTCTACTGTACTCTACCTCTACTGTACTCCACTGTACTCTACCTCTACTGTACTCTACTGTACTCTATCTCTACTGTGCTCCACTGTGCTCTACCTCTACTGTGCTCCACTGTACTCTACCTCTACTGTACTTCACTGTCCTCTATCTCTACTCTACTCCACTGTACTCTACCTCTACTGTCCTCCACTGTACTCTACCTCTACTGTGCTCCACTGTACTCTCTCTCTACTGTACTCTACCTCTACTGTACTCTGCTGTACTCCACCTCTAATGTGCTCAACTGTACTCTACCTCTACTGTACTCTACCTCTACTGTACTCCACTGTACTCTACCTCTACTGTGCTCTACTGTACTCTATCTCTACTGTGCTCCACTGTACTCTACCTCTACTGTGCTCCACTGTACTCTACCTCTACTGTACTTCACTGTCCTCTATCTCTACTGTACTCCACTGTACTCTATCTCTACTGTACTCCACTGTATTCTACCTCTACTGTACTCCACTGTACTCTATCTCTACTGTACTCCACTCTAATCTACCTCTACTGTCCTCCACTGTACTCTACCTCTACTGTGCTCCACTGTACTCTCTCTCTACTGTACTCTACCTCTACTGTACTCTACTGTGCTCCACTGTACTCCACTGTAGACTACCTCTACTGTGCTCCACTGTACTCTACCTCTACTGTGCTCCACTATACTCTACCTCTACTGTGCTCCACTGTACTCTACCTCTACTGTCCTCCACTGTACTCTACCTCTACTGTGCTCCACTGTACTCTCTCTCTACTGTACTCTACCTCTACTGTACTCTACTGTACTCCACCTCTAATGTGCTCCACTGTACTTTACCTCTACTGTACTCTACCTCTACTGTACTCCACTGTACTCTACCTCTAATGTGCTTCACTGTACTCTATCTCTACTGTGCTCCACTGTACTCTATTTCTACTGTTCTCCACTGTACTCTATCTCTACTGTACTCCACTGTACTCTATCTCTACTGTACTTCACTGTCCTTTATCTCTAATGTACTCCACTGTACTCTACCTCTATTGTGCTCCATTGTACTCTATCTCTACTGTACTCTACTGTACTCTATCTCTACTTTACTCCACTGTACTCTATCTCTACTGTACTCCACTGTACTCTACCTCTACTGTGCTCCACTGTATCCTACCTCTACTCTACTCCACTGTACTCTCTCTCTACTGTGCTCCACTGTACTCTATCTCTACTGTACTCAGCTGTACTCTACCCCTACTGTGCTCTACTGTTCTCTACCTCTACTGTGCTCTACTCTACTCCACCTCTACTGTGCTCCACTGTACCCTACCTCTACTGTGCTCCACCGTACTCTACCTCTACTGTGCTCCACTGTACTCTACCTCTACTGTACTCCACTGTACTCTATCTCTACTGTACTCCACTGTACTCTACCTCTACTGTACTCCACTGTACTCTATCTCTACTGTACTCCACTCTAATCTACCTCTACTGTCCTCCACTGTACTCTACCTCTACTGTACTCTACCTCTACTGTACTCTACTGTGCTCCACTGTACTCCACTGTAGTCTACCTCTACTGTGCTCCACTGTACTCTACCTCTACTGTGCTCCACTATACTCTCCCTCTACTGTGCTCCACTGTACTCTACCTCTACTGTCCTCCACTGTACTCTACCTCTACTGTGCTCCACTGTACTCTCTCTCTACTGTACTCTACCTCTACTGTACTCTACTGTACTCCACCTCTAATGTGCTCCACTGTACTCTATCTCTACTGTGCTCCACTGTACTCTATTTCTACTGTGCTCCACTGTACTCTATCTCTACTGTACTCCACTGTACTCTATCTCTACTGTACTTCACTGTCCTTTATCTCTAATGTACTCCACTGTACTCTACCTCTATTGTGCTCCATTGTACTCTATCTCTACTGTACTCTACTGTACTCTATCTCTACTTTACTCCACTCTACTCTATCTCTACTGTACTCCACTGTACTCTACCTCTACTGTGCTCCACTGTACTCTACCTCTACCGTACTCCACTGTACTCTATCTCTACTGTACTCCACTGTACTCTACCTCAACTGTACTCTACTGTTCTCTACCTCTACTGTGCTCCACTCTACTCTACTGTACTCCACTGTACTCTATCTCTACTGTGATCCACTGTACTCTACCTCTACTGTACTCTACTGTACTCTATCTCTACTGTGATCTACTGTACTCTAACTCTACTGTGCTCCACTGTACTCTACCTCTACTGTGCTCCACTGTACTCTATCTCTACTGTGCTCCACTCTACTCTACCTCTACTGTAATCCACTGTATCCTACCTCTACTGTACTCCACTGTACTCTATCTCTACTGTGCTCCACTGTACTCTATCTCTACTGTACTCCACTGTACTCTACCTCTACTGTGCTCTACTGTTCTCTACCTCTACTGTGCTCTACTGTACTCCACCTCTACTGTTCTCCACTGTACCCTACCTCCATTGTGCTCCACTGTACTCTACCTCTACTGTACTCCACTGTATTCTATCTCTACTGTGCTCCACTGTACTCTACCTCTACTGTGCTCAACTGTACTCTACTGTACTCCACTGTACTCTACCTCTACTGTACTCCACTGTACTCTATCTCTACTGCACTCCACTCTACTCTACCTCTACTGTACTCCACTGTACTCTATATCTACTGTGCTCAACTGTACTCTACCTCTACTGTGCCCAACTGTACTGTACTCTATCTCTACTATACTCCACTGTACTCTACCTATACTGTACTCTACTGTTCTCTTCCTCTACTGTACTCCACTGTACTCTATCTCTACTGTGATCCACTGTACTCTACCTCTACTGTACTCCACTGTACTCTATCTCTACTCTACTCCACTGTACTCTACCTCTACTGTACTCTACTGTTCTCTACCTCTACTGTGCTCTACTGTACTCTTCTCTACTGTACTCCACTGTACTCTATCTCTACTGTGATCCACTGTACTCTTCCTCTACTGTAATCCACTGTACTCTATCTCTACTGTGATCCACTGTACTCTATCTCTACTGTGCTCCACTGTACTCTACCTCTACTATGCTCCACTGTACTCTATCTGTACTGTGCTACACTCTACTCTACCTCTACTGTGCTCCACTGTACTCTACCTCTACTGTACTCCACTCTACTCTATCTCTACTGTGCTCCACTGTACTCTATCTCTACTGTACTCCACTGTACTCTACCTCTACTGTGCTCTACTGTTCTCTACCTCTACTGTGCTCTACTGTACTCCACCTCTACTGTGCTCCACTGTACCCTACCTCTACTGTGCTCCACTGTACTCTACCTCTACTGTGCTCCACTGTACTCTACCTCTACTGTGCTCCACTGTACTCTACCTCTACTGTGCTCCACTGTACTCTACCTCTACTGTGCTCCACTGTACTCTATCTCTACTGTGCTCCACTGTACTCTATTTCTACTGTACTCTACTGTACTCCACCTCTAATGTGCTCCACTGTACTCTACCTCTACTGTACTCTACCTCTACTGTACTCCACTGTACTCTACCTCTACTGTGCTGTACTGTACTCTATCTCTACTCTGCTCCACTGTACTCTACCTCTACTGTGCTCCACTGTACTCTACCTCTACTGTACTTCACTGTCCTCTATCTCTACTGTACTCCACTGTACTCTACCTCTACTGTGCTCCACTGTACTCTACCTCTACTGTACTCCACTGTACTCTATCACTACTGTGCTCCACTGTACTCTACCTCTACTGTGCTCCACTGTACTCTACCTCTACTGTGCTCCACTGTACTCTACCTCTACTGTACTCCACTGTACTCTATCTCTACTGTGCTCCACTGTACTCTACCTCTACTGTGCTCAACTGTACTCTACTGTACTCCACTGTACTCTACCTCTACTGTACTCCACTGTACTCTATCTCTACTGTACTCCACTGTACTCTACCTCTACTGTACTCCACTGTACTCTACCTCTACTGTCCTCCACTGTACTCTACCTCTACTGTGCTCCACTGTACTCTCTCTCTACTGTACTCTACCTCTACTGTACTCTACTGTACTCCACCTCTAATGTGCTCCACTGTACTCTATCTCTACTGTGCTCCACTGTACTCTATTTCTACTGTGCTCCACTGTACTCTATCTCTACTGTACTCCACTGTACTCTATCTCTACTGTACTTCACTGTCCTTTATCTCTAATGTACTCCACTGTACTCTACCTCTATTGTGCTCCATTGTACTCTATCTCTACTGTACTCTACTGTACTCTATCTCTACTTTACTCCACTCTACTCTATCTCTACTGTACTCCACTGTACTCTACCTCTACTGTGCTCCACTGTACTCTACCTCTACCGTACTCCACTGTACTCTATCTCTACTGTACTCCACTGTACTCTACCTCAACTGTACTCTACTGTTCTCTACCTCTACTGTGCTCCACTCTACTCTACTGTACTCCACTGTACTCTATCTCTACTGTGATCCACTGTACTCTACCTCTACTGTACTCTACTGTACTCTATCTCTACTGTGATCTACTGTACTCTATCTCTACTGTGCTCCACTGTACTCTACCTCTACTGTGCTCCACTGTACTCTATCTCTACTGTGCTCCACTCTACTCTACCTCTACTGTGCTCCACTGTATCCTACCTCTACTGTACTCCACTGTACTCTATCTCTACTGTGCTCCACTGTACTCTATCTCTACTGTACTCCACTGTACTCTACCTCTACTGTGCTCTACTGTTCTCTACCTCTACTGTGCTCTACTGTACTCCACCTCTACTGTTCTCCACTGTACCCTACCTCTATTGTGCTCCACTGTACTCTACCTCTACTGTACTCCACTGTATTCTATCTCTACTGTGCTCCACTGTACTCTACCTCTACTGTGCTCAACTGTACTCTACTGTACTCCACTGTACTCTACCTCTACTGTACTCCACTGTACTCTATCTCTACTGTACTCCACTGTACTCTACATCTACTGTACTCCACTGTACTCTATATCTACTGTGCTCAACTGTACTCTACCTCTACTGTGCCCAACTGTACTGTACTCTACCTCTACTGTACTCCACTGTACTCTACCTCTACTGTACTCCACTTTACTCTACCTCTACTGTACTCAACTGTACTCTATCTCTACTGTGCTCCACTGTACTCTACCTCTACTGTACTCCACTGTACTCTATCTCTACTGTACTCCACTGTATTCTACCTATACTGTACTCTACTGTTCTCTTCCTCTACTGTACTCCACTGTACTCTATCTCTACTTTGATCCACTGTACTCTACCTCTACTGTGCTCCACTGTACTCTATCTCTACTGTACTCCACTGTACTCTACCTCTACTGTACTCTACTGTTCTCTACCTCTACTGTGCTCTACTGTACTCTACTCCACTGTACTCCACTGTACTCTATCTCTACTGTGATCCACTGTACTCTACCTCTACTGTACTCCACTTTACTTTATCTCTACTGTGA
Organism: Tiaroga cobitis; assembly: GCA_030578255.1. Lineage (NCBI taxonomy): Eukaryota > Metazoa > Chordata > Actinopteri > Cypriniformes > Leuciscidae > Tiaroga > Tiaroga cobitis. Next base: position 31,301,621 of record CM060611.1, on the reverse strand, counting down.
TCCACTGTACTCTATCTCTACTGTGCTCCACTGTACTCTACCTCTACTTTGCTCCACTGTACTCTATCTCTACTGTGCTCCACTCTACTCTACCTCTACTGTGCTTCACTGTACTCTACCTCTACTGTACTCCACTTTACTTTATCTCTACTGTGATCCACTGTACTCTATCTCTACTGTGCTCCACTGTACTCTACCTCTACTATGCTCCACTGTACTCTATCTCTACTGTGCTCCACTCTACTCTACCTCTACTGTGCTCCACTGTACTCTACCTCTACTGTACTCCACTGTACTCTATCTCTACTGTACTCCACTGCACTCTACCTCTACTGTGCTCTACTGTTCTCTATCTCTACTGTGCTCTACTGTACTCCACCTCTACTGTGCTCCACTGTACCCTACCTCTACTGTGCTCCACTGTACTCTACCTCTACTGTGCTCCACTGTACTCTACCTCTACTCTGCTCCACTGTATCCACTGTACTCTACCTCTACTGTGCTCCACTGTACTCTACCTCTACTGTGCTCCACTGTACTCTACCTCTACTGTACTCTACTGTACTCCACCTCTAATGAGCTCCACTGTACTCTGGCTCTACTGTACTCCACTGTACTTTACCTCTACTGTACTCCACTGTACTCTACCTCTACTGTGCTCCACTGTACTCTATTTCTACTGTACTCCTCTGTACTCTACCTCTACTGTGCTCCACTGTACTCTATCTGTAATGTACTCTACTGTACTCTATCTCTACTGTGATCCACTGTACTCTACCTCTGCTGTGCTCCACTGTACTCTATCTCTACTGTACTCCACTGTACTCTACTGTTCTCTACCTCTACTGTACTCTACTGTGCTCCACTGTACTCCACTGTAGTCTACCTCTACTGTGCTCCACTGTACTCTACCTCTACTGTGCTCCACTATACTCTACCTCTACTGTGCTCCACTGTACTCTACCTCTACTGTCCTCCACTGTACTCTACCTCTACTGTGCTCCACTGTACTCTCTCTCTACTGTAGTCTACCTCTACTGTACTCTGCTGTACTCCACCTCTAATGTGCTCCACTGTACTCTACCTCTACTGTACTCTACCTCTACTGTACTCCACTGTACTCTACCTCTACTGTGCTCTACTGTACTCTATCTCTACTGTGCTCCACTGTACTCTACCTCTACTGTGCTCCACAGTACTCTACCTCTACTGTACTTCACTGTCCTCTATCTCTACTGTACTCCACTGTACTCTACCTCTATTGTCCTCCACTGTACTCTATCTCTACTGTACTCTACTGTACTATATCTCTACTGTACTCCACTGTACTCTATCTCTACTGTACTCCACTGTAATCTACCTCCACTGTACTCTACCTCTACCGTACTCCACTGTACTCTATCTCTACTGTACTCCACTGTACTCTACCTCTACTGTACTCTACTGTTCTCTACCTCTACTGTGCTCTACTGTACTTTACTCTACTGTACTCCACTGTACTCTATCTCTACTGTGATCCACTGTACTCTACCTCTACTGTACTCCACTGTACTCTATCTCTACTGTGATCCACTGTACTCTATCTCTATTGTGCTCCACTGTACTCTACCTCTACTGTGCTCCACTCTACTCTACCTCTACTGTGCTCCACTGTATCCTACCTCTACTGTACTCCACTGTACTCTCTCTCTACTTTGCTCCACTGTACTCTATCTCTACTGTACTCAGCTGTACTCTACCTCTACTGTGCTCTACTGTTCTCCACCTCTACTGTGCTCTACTCTACTCCACCTCTACTGTGCTCCACTGTACCCTACCTCTACTGTGCTCCACCGTACTCTACCTCTACTGTGCTCCACTGTACTCTACCTCTACTGTACTCCACTGTACTCTATCTCTACTGTACTCCACTGTATTCTACCTCTACTGTACTCCACTGTACTCTATCTCTACTGTACTCCACTCTAATCTACCTCTACTGTCCTCCACTGTACTCTACCTCTACTGTGCTCCACTGTACTCTCTCTCTACTGTACTCTACCTCTACTGTACTCTACTGTGCTCCACTGTACTCCACTGTAGTCTACCTCTACTGTGCTCCACTGTACTCTACCTCTACTGTGCTCCACTATACTCTACCTCTACTGTGCTCCACTGTACTCTACCTCTACTGTCCTCCACTGTACTCTACCTCTACTGTGCTCCACTGTACTCTCTCTCTACTGTACTCTACCTCTACTGTACTCTACTGTACTCCACCTCTAATATGCTCCACTGTATTCTACCTCTACTGTACTCTACCTCTACTGTACTCCACTGTACTCTACCTCTAATGTGCTCCACTGTACTCTATATCTACTGTGCTCCACTGTACTCTATTTCTACTGTGCTCCACTGTACTCTATCTCTACTGTACTCCACTGTACTCTATCTCTACTGTACTTCACTGTCCTTTATCTCTAATGTACTCCACTGTACTCTACCTCTATTGTGCTCCATTGTACTCTATCTCTACTGTACTCTACTGTACTCTATCTCTACTTTACTCCACTGTACTCTATCTCTACTGTACTCCACTGTACTCTACCTCTACTGTGCTCCACTGTATCCTACCTCTACTGTACTCCACTGTACTCTCTCTCTACTGTGCTCCACTGTACTCTATCTCTACTGTACTCAGCTGTACTCTACCTCTACTGTGCTCTACTGTTCTCTACCTCTACTGTGCTCTACTCTACTCCACCTCTACTGTGCTCCACTGTACCCTACCTCTACTGTGCTCCACCGTACTCTACCTCTACTGTGCTCCACTCTACTCTACCTCTACTGTACTCCACTGTACTCTATCTCTACTGTACTCCACTGTACTCTATCTCTACTGTACTTCACTGTCCTTTATCTCTAATGTACTCCACTGTACTCTACCTCTATTGTGCTCCATTGTACTCTATCTCTACTGTACTCTACTGTACTCTATCTCTACTTTACTCCACTGTACTCTATCTCTACTGTACTCCACTGTACTCTACCTCTACTGTGCTCCACTGTATCCTACCTCTACTCTACTCCACTGTACTCTCTCTCTACTGTGCTCCACTGTACTCTATCTCTACTGTACTCAGCTGTACTCTACCCCTACTGTGCTCTACTGTTCTCTACCTCTACTGTGCTCTACTCTACTCCACCTCTACTGTGCTCCACTGTACCCTACCTCTACTGTGCTCCACCGTACTCTACCTCTACTGTGCTCCACTGTACTCTACCTCTACTGTACTCCACTGTACTCTATCTCTACTGTACTCCACTGTACTCTACCTCTACTGTACTCCACTGTACTCTATCTCTACTGTACTCCACTCTAATCTACCTCTACTGTCCTCCACTGTACTCTACCTCTACTGTACTCTACCTCTACTGTACTCTACTGTGCTCCACTGTACTCCACTGTAGTCTACCTCTACTGTGCTCCACTGTACTCTACCTCTACTGTGCTCCACTATACTCTCCCTCTACTGTGCTCCACTGTACTCTACCTCTACTGTCCTCCACTGTACTCTACCTCTACTGTGCTCCACTGTACTCTCTCTCTACTGTACTCTACCTCTACTGTACTCTACTGTACTCCACCTCTAATAGGCTCCACTGTACTCTATCTCTACTGTGCTCCACTGTACTCTATTTCTACTGTGCTCCACTGTACTCTATCTCTACTGTACTCCACTGTACTCTATCTCTACTGTACTTCACTGTCCTTTATCTCTAATGTACTCCACTGTACTCTACCTCTATTGTGCTCCATTGTACTCTATCTCTACTGTACTCTACTGTACTCTATCTCTACTTTACTCCACTCTACTCTATCTCTACTGTACTCCACTGTACTCTACCTCTACTGTGCTCCACTGTACTCTACCTCTACCGTACTCCACTGTACTCTATCTCTACTGTACTCCACTGTACTCTACCTCAACTGTACTCTACTGTTCTCTACCTCTACTGTGCTCCACTCTACTCTACTGTACTCCACTGTACTCTATCTCTACTGTGATCCACTGTACTCTACCTCTACTGTACTCTACTGTACTCTATCTCTACTGTGATCTACTGTACTCTATCTCTACTGTGCTCCACTGTACTCTACCTCTACTGTGCTCCACTGTACTCTATCTCTACTGTGCTCCACTCTACTCTACCTCTACTGTGCTCCACTGTATCCTACCTCTACTGTACTCCACTGTACTCTATCTCTACTGTGCTCCACTGTACTCTATCTCTACTGTACTCCACTGTACTCTACCTCTACTGTGCTCTACTGTTCTCTACCTCTACTGTGCTCTACTGTACTCCACCTCTACTGTTCTCCACTGTACCCTACCTCCATTGTGCTCCACTGTACTCTACCTCTACTGTACTCCACTGTATTCTATCTCTACTGTGCTCCACTGTACTCTACCTCTACTGTGCTCAACTGTACTCTACTGTACTCCACTGTACTCTACCTCTACTGTACTCCACTGTACTCTATCTCTACTGCACTCCACTCTACTCTACCTCTACTGTACTCCACTGTACTCTATATCTACTGTGCTCAACTGTACTCTACCTCTACTGTGCCCAACTGTACTGTACTCTATCTCTACTATACTCCACTGTACTCTACCTATACTGTACTCTACTGTTCTCTTCCTCTACTGTACTCCACTGTACTCTATCTCTACTGTGATCCACTGTACTCTACCTCTACTGTACTCCACTGTACTCTATCTCTACTCTACTCCACTGTACTCTACCTCTACTGTACTCTACTGTTCTCTACCTCTACTGTGCTCTACTGTACTCTTCTCTACTGTACTCCACTGTACTCTATCTCTACTGTGATCCACTGTACTCTTCCTCTACTGTAATCCACTGTACTCTATCTCTACTGTGATCCACTGTACTCTATCTCTACTGTGCTCCACTGTACTCTACCTCTACTATGCTCCACTGTACTCTATCTGTACTGTGCTACACTCTACTCTACCTCTACTGTGCTCCACTGTACTCTATCTCTACTGTACTCCACTGTACTCTACCTCTACTGTGCTCTACTGTTCTCTACCTCTACTGTGCTCTACTGTACTCCACCTCTACTGTGCTCCACTGTACCCTACCTCTACTGTGCTCCACTGTACTCTACCTCTACTGTGCTCCACTGTACTCTACCTCTACTGTGCTCCACTGTACTCTACCTCTACTGTGCTCCACTGTACCCTACCTCTACTGTGCTCCACTGTACTCTACCTCTACTGTGCTCCACTGTACTCTACCTCTACTGTGCTCCACTGTACTCTACCTCTACTGTGCTCCACTGTACTCTACCTCTACTGTGCTCCACTGTACTCTACCTCTACTGTGCTCCACTGTACTCTACCTCTACTGTGCTCCACTGTACTCTACCTCTACTGTGCTCCACTGTACTCTACCTCTACTGTGCTCCACTGTACTCTACCTCTACTGTGCTCCACTGTACTCTACCTCTACTGTGCTCCACTGTACTCTACCTCTACTGTGCTCCACTGTACTCTACCTCTACTGTGCTCCACTGTACTCTACCTCTACTGTGCTCCACTGTACTCTACCTCTACTGTGCTCCACTGTACTCTACCTCTACTGTACTCTACTGTACTCCACCTCTAATGAGCTCCACTGTACTCTGGCTCTACTGTACTCCACTGTACTTTACCTCTACTGTACTCCACTGTACTCTACCTCTACTGTGCTCCACTGTACTCTATTTCTACTGTACTCCTCTGTACTCTACCTCTACTGTGCTCCACTGTACTCTATCTGTAATGTACTCTACTGTACTCTATCTCTACTGTGATCCACTGTACTCTACCTCTGCTGTGCTCCACTGTACTCTATCTCTACTGTACTCCACTGTACTCTACTGTTCTCTACCTCTACTGTACTCTACTGTGCTCCACTGTACTCCACTGTAGTCTACCTCTACTGTGCTCCACTGTACTCTACCTCTACTGTGCTCCACTATACTCTACCTCTACTGTGCTCCACTGTACTCTACCTCTACTGTCCTCCACTGTACTCTACCTCTACTGTGCTCCACTGTACTCTCTCTCTACTGTAGTCTACCTCTACTGTACTCTGCTGTACTCCACCTCTAATGTGCTCCACTGTACTCTACCTCTACTGTACTCTACCTCTACTGTACTCCACTGTACTCTACCTCTACTGTGCTCTACTGTACTCTATCTCTACTGTGCTCCACTGTACTCTACCTCTACTGTGCTCCACTGTACTCTACCTCTACTGTACTTCACTGTCCTCTATCTCTACTGTACTCCACTGTACTCTACCTCTATTGCCCTCCACTGTACTCTATCTCTACTGTACTCTACTGTACTATATCTCTACTGTACTCCACTGTACTCTATCTCTACTGTACTCCACTGTACTCTACCTCCACTGTACTCTACCTCTACCGTACTCCACTGTACTCTATCTCTACTGTACTCCACTGTACTCTACCTCTACTGTACTCTACTGTTCTCTACCTCTACTGTGCTCTACTGTACTTTACTCTACTGTACTCCACTGTACTCTATCTCTACTGTGATCCACTGTACTCTACCTCTACTGTACTCCACTGTACTCTATCTCTACTGTGATCCACTGTACTCTATCTCTATTGTGCTCCACTGTACTCTACCTCTACTGTGCTCCACTCTACTCTACCTCTACTGTGCTCCACTGTACTCTACCTCTACTGTGCTCCACTGTACTCTCTCTCTACTGTACTCTACCTCTACTGTACTCTACTGTGCTCCACTGTACTCCACTGTAGTCTACCTCTACTGTGCTCCACTGTACTCTACCTCTACTGTGCTCCACTATACTCTACCTCTACTGTGCTCCACTGTACTCTACCTCTACTGTCCTCCACTGTACTCTACCTCTACTGTGCTCCACTGTACTCTCTCTCTACTGTACTCTACCTCTACTGTACTCTACTGTACTCCACCTCTAATATGCTCCACTGTACTCTACCTCTACTGTACTCTACCTCTACTGTACTCCACTGTACTCTACCTCTAATGTGCTCCACTGTACTCTATATCTACTGTGCTCCACTGTACTCTATTTCTACTGTGCTCCACTGTACTCTATCTCTACTGTACTCCACTGTACTCTATCTCTACTGTACTTCACTGTCCTTTATCTCTAATGTACTCCACTGTACTCTACCTCTATTGTGCTCCATTGTACTCTATCTCTACTGTACTCTACTGTACTCTATCTCTACTTTACTCCACTGTACTCTATCTCTACTGTACTCCACTGTACTCTACCTCTACTGTGCTCCACTGTATCCTACCTCTACTGTACTCCACTGTACTCTCTCTCTACTGTGCTCCACTGTACTCTATCTCTACTGTACTCAGCTGTACTCTACCTCTACTGTGCTCTACTGTTCTCTACCTCTACTGTGCTCTACTCTACTCCACCTCTACTGTGCTCCACTGTACCCTACCTCTACTGTGCTCCACCGTACTCTACCTCTACTGTGCTCCACTCTACTCTACCTCTACTGTACTCCACTGTACTCTATCTCTACTGTACTCCACTGTACTCTACCTCTACTGTACTCCACTGTACTCTATCTCTACTGTACTCCACTCTAATCTACCTCTACTGTCCTCCACTGTACTCTACCTCTACTGTGCTCCACTGTACTCTCTCTCTACTGTACTCTACCTCTACTGTACTCTACTGTGCTCCACTGTACTCCACTGTAGTCTACCTCTACTGTGCTCCACTGTACTCTACCTCTACTGTGCTCCACTATACTCTACCTCTACTGTGCTCCACTGTACTCTACCTCTACTGTCCTCCACTGTACTCTACCTCTACTGTGCTCCACTGTACTCTCTCTCTACTGTACTCTACCTCTACTGTACTCTACTGTACTCCACCTCTAATGTGCTCCACTGTACTCTATCTCTACTGTGCTCCACTGTACTCTATTTCTACTGTGCTCCACTGTACTCTATCTCTACTGTACTCCACTGTACTCTATCTCTACTGTACTTCACTGTCCTTTATCTCTAATGTACTCCACTGTACTCTACCTCTATTGTGCTCCATTGTACTCTATCTCTACTGTACTCTACTGTACTCTATCTCTACTTTACTCCACTGTACTCTATCTCTACTGTACTCCACTGTACTCTACCTCTACTGTGCTCCACTGTATCCTACCTCTACTGTACTCCACTGTACTCTCTCTCTACTGTGCTCCACTGTACTCTATCTCTACTGTACTCAGCTGTACTCTACCTCTACTGTGCTCTACTGTTCTCTACCTCTACTGTGCTCTACTCTACTCCACCTCTACTGTGCTCCACTGTACCCTACCTCTACTGTGCTCCACCGTACTCTACCTCTACTGTGCTCCACTGTACTCTACCTCTACTGTACTCCACTGTACTCTATCTCTACTGTACTCCACTGTACTCTACCTCTACTGTACTCCACTGTACTCTATCTCTACTGTACTCCACTCTAATCTACCTCTACTGTCCTCCACTGTACTCTACCTCTACTGTGCTCCACTGTACTCTCTCTCTACTGTACTCTACCTCTACTGTACTCTACTGTGCTCCACTGTACTCCACTGTAGTCTACCTCTACTGTGCTCCACTGTACTCTACCTCTACTGTGCTCCACTATACTCTACCTCTACTGTGCTCCACTGTACTCTACCTCTACTGTCCTCCACTGTACTCTACCTCTACTGTGCTCCACTGTACTCTCTCTCTACTGTACTCTACCTCTACTGTACTCTACTGTACTCCACCTCTAATGTGCTCCACTGTACTCTATCTCTACTGTGCTCCACTGTACTCTATTTCTACTGTGCTCCACTGTACTCTATCTCTACTGTACTCCACTGTACTCTATCTCTACTGTACTTCACTGTCCTTTATCTCTAATGTACTCCACTGTACTCTACCTCTATTGTGCTCCATTGTACTCTATCTCTACTGTACTCTACTGTACTCTATCTCTACTGTACTCCACTGTACTCTATCTCTACTGTACTTCACTGTCCTTTATCTCTAATGTACTCCACTGTACTCTACCTCTATTGTGCTCCATTGTACTCTATCTCTACTGTACTCTACTGTACTCTATCTCTACTTTACTCCACTGTACTCTATCTCTACTGTACTCCACTGTACTCTACCTCTACTGTGCTCCACTGTATCCTACCTCTACTCTACTCCACTGTACTCTCTCTCTACTGTGCTCCACTGTACTCTATCTCTACTGTACTCAGCTGTACTCTACCCCTACTGTGCTCTACTGTTCTCTACCTCTACTGTGCTCCACTGTACTCTACCTCTACTGTGCTCCACTGTACTCTACCTCTACTGTACTCCACTGTACTCTATCTCTACTGTGCTCCACTGTACTCTACCTCTACTGTGCTCAACTGTACTCTACTGTACTCCAATGTACTCTACCTCTACTGTACTCCACTGTACTCTATCTCTACTGTACTCCACTGTACTCTACCTCTACTGTACTCCACTGTACTCTATCTCTACTGTGCTCCACTATACTCTACCTCTACTGTGCTCAACTGTACTGTACTGTACTCCACTGTAATCTACCTCTACTGTACTCCACTGTACTCTACCTCTACTGTACTCCACTGTACTCTACCTCTACTGTACTCCACTGTACTCTACTCTACTGTACTCCACTGTACTCTATCTCTACTGTGATCCACTGTACTCTACCTCTACTGTACTCCACTGTACTCTATCTCTACTGTACTCCACTGTACTCTACCTCTACTGTACTCTACTGTTCTCTACCTCTACTGTGCTCTACTGTACTCTACTCTACTGTACTCCACTGTACTCTATCTCTACTGTGATCCACTGTACTCTACCTCTACTGTACTCCACTTTACTTTATCTCTACTGTGATCCACTGTACTCTATCTCTACTGTGCTCCACTGTACTCTACCTCTACTATGCTCCACTGTACTCTATCTCTACTGTGCTCCACTCTACTCTACCTCTACTGTGCTCCACTGTACTCTACCTCTACTGTACTCCACTTTACTTTATCTCTACTGTGATCCACTGTACTCTATCTCTACTGTGCTCCACTGTACTCTACCTCTACTATGCTCCACTGTACTCTATCTCTACTGTGCTCCACTCTACTCTACCTCTACTGTGCTCCACTGTACTCTACCTCTACTGTACTCCACTGTACTCTATCTCTACTGTACTCCACTTTAATCTACCTCTACTGTCCTCCACTGTACTCTACCTCTACTGTGCTCCACTGTACTCTCTCTCTACTGTACTCTACCTCTACTGTACTCTACTGTGCTCCACTGTACTCCACTGTAGTCTACCTCTACTGTGCTCCACTGTACTCTACCTCTACTGTGCTCCACTATACTCTACCTCAACTGTGCTCCACTGTACTCTACCTCTACTGTCCTCCACTGTACTCTACCTCTACTGTGCTCCACTGTACTCTCTCTCTACTGTACTCTACCTCTACTGTACTCTACTGTACTCCACCTCTAATGTGCTCCACTGTACTCTACCTCTACTCTACTCTACCTCTACTGTACTCCACTGTACTCTACCTCTAATGTGCTCCACTGTACTCTATCTCTACTGTGCTCCACTGTACTCTATTTCTACTGTGCTCCACTGTACTCTATCTCTACTGTACTCCACTGTACTCTATCTCTACTGTACTTCACTATCCTTTATCTCTAATGTACTCCACTGTACTCTACCTCTATTGTGCTCCATTGTACTCTATCTCTACTGTACTCTACTGTACTCTATCTCTACTTTACTCCACTGTACTCTATCTCTACTGTACTCCACTGTACTCTACCTCTACTGTGCTCCACTGTACTCTACCTCTACCGTACTCCACTGTACTCTATCTCTACTGTACTCCACTGTACTCTACCTATACTGTACTCTACTGTTCTCTACCTCTACTGTGCTCTACTCTACTCTACTGTACTCCACTGTACTCTATCTCTACTGTGATCCACTGTACTCTACCTCTACTGTACTCTACTGTACTCTATCTCTACTGTGATCTACTGTACTCTATCTCTACTGTGCTCCACTGTACTCTACCTCTACTGTGCTCCACTGTACTCTATCTCTACTGTGCTCCACTCTACTCTACCTCTACTGTGCTCCACTGTATCCTACCTCTACTGTACTCCACTGTACTCTATCTCTACTGTGCTCCACTGTACTCTATCTCTACTGTACTCCACTGTACTCTACCTCTACTGTGCTCTACTGTTCTCTACCTCTACTGTGCTCTACTGTACTCCACCTCTACTGTGCTCCACTGTACCCTACCTCTACTGTGCTCCACTGTACTCTACCTCTACTGTGCTCCACTGTACTCTACCTCTACTCTGCTCCACTGTATCCACTGTACTCTACCTCTACTGTGCTCCACTGTACTCTACCTCTACTGTGCTCCACTGTACTCTACCTCTACTGTACTCTACTGTACTCCACCTCTAATGAGCTCCACTGTACTCTGGCTCTACTGTACTCCACTGTACTTTACCTCTACTGTACTCCACTGTACTCTACCTCTACTGTCCTCCACTGTACTCTACCTCTACTGTGCTCCACTGTACTCTCTCTCTACTGTACTCTACCTCTACTGTACTCTACTGTGCTCCACTGTACTCCACTGTAGTCTACCTCTACTGTGCTCCACTGTACTCTACCTCTACTGTGCTCCACTATACTCTACCTCTACTGTGCTCCACTGTACTCTACCTCTACTGTCCTCCACTGTACTCTACCTCTACTGTGCTCCACTGTACTCTCTCTCTACTGTACTCTACCTCTACTGTACTCTACTGTACTCCACCTCTAATGTGCTCCACTGTACTCTATCTCTACTGTGCTCCACTGTACTCTATTTCTACTGTGCTCCACTGTACTCTATCTCTACTGTACTCCACTGTACTCTATCTCTACTGTACTTCACTGTCCTTTATCTCTAATGTACTCCACTGTACTCTACCTCTATTGTGCTCCATTGTACTCTATCTCTACTGTACTCTACTGTACTCTATCTCTACTTTACTCCACTGTATTCTATCTCTACTGTGCTCCACTGTACTCTACCTCTACTGTGCTCAACTGTACTCTACTGTACTCCACTGTACTCTACCTCTACTGTACTCCACTGTACTCTATCTCTACTGTACTCCACTGTACTCTACCTCTACTGTACTCCACTGTACTCTATCTCTACTGTGCTCCACTGTACTCTACCTCTACTGTGCCCAACTGTACTGTACTCTACCTCTACTGTACTCCACTGTACTCTACCTCTACTGTACTCCACTTTACTCTACCTCTACTGTACTCAACTGTACTCTATCTCTACTGTGCTCCACTGTACTCTACCTCTACTGTACTCCACTGTACTCTACTGTACTCCACTGTACTCTACCTCTACTGTACTCCACTGTACTCTATCTCTACTGTACTCCACTGTACTCTACCTCTACTGTACTCCACTGTACTCTATCTCTACTGTGCTCCACTGTACTCTACCTCTACTGTGCCCAACTGTACTGTACTCTACCTCTACTGTACTCCACTGTACTCTACCTCTACTGTACTCCACTTTACTCTACCTCTACTGTACTCAACTGTACTCTATCTCTACTGTGCTCCACTGTACTCTACCTCTACTGTACTCCACTGTACTCTATCTCTACTGTACTCCACTGTACTCTACCTATACTGTACTCTACTGTTCTCTTCCTCTACTGTACTCCACTGTACTCTATCTCTACTGTGATCCACTGTACTCTACCTCTACTGTACTCCACTGTACTCTATCTCTACTGTACTCCACTGTCCTCTACCTATACTGTACTCTACTGTTCTCTTCCTCTACTGTACTCCACTGTACTCTATCTCTACTGTGATCCACTGTACTCTACCTCTACTGTACTCCACTGTACTCTATCTCTACTCTACTCCACTGTACTCTACCTCTACTGTACTCCACTGTACTCTATCTCTACTGTGATCCACTGTACTCTACCTCTACTGTACTCCACTGTACTCTATCTCTACTGTGATCCACTGTACTCTATCTCTACTGTGCTCCACTGTACTCTACCTCTACTATGCTCCACTGTACTCTATCTGTACTGTGCTCCACTCTACTCTACCTCTACTGTGCTCCACTGTACTCTACCTCTACTGTACTCCACTCTACTCTATCTCTACTGTGCTCCACTGTACTCTATCTCTACTGTACTCCACTGTACTCTACCTCTACTGTGCTCTACTGTTCTCTACCTCTACTGTGCTCTACTGTACTCCACCTCTACTGTGCTCCACTGTACCCTACCTCTACTGTGCTCCACTGTACTCTACCTCTACTGTGCTCCACTGTACTCTACCTCTACTGTGCTCCACTGTACTCTACCTCTACTGTGCTCCACTGTACTCTACCTCTACTGTGCTCCACTGTACTCTATCTCTACTGTGCTCCACTGTACTCTATTTCTACTGTACTCTACTGTACTCCACCTCTAATGTGCTCCACTGTACTCTACCTCTACTGTACTCTACCTCTACTGTACTCCACTGTACTCTACCTCTACTGTGCTCTACTGTACTCTATCTCTACTCTGCTCCACTGTACTCTACCTCTACTGTGCTCCACTGTACTCTACCTCTACTGTACTTCACTGTCCTCTATCTCTATTGTACTCCACTGTACTCTACCTCTACTGTGCTCCACTGTACTCTACCTCTACTGTACTCTACTGTACTCTATCTCTACTGTGCTCCACTGTACTCTACCTCTACTGTGCTCCACTGTACTCTACCTCTACTGTGCTCCACTGTACTCTACCTCTACTGTACTCCACTGTACTCTATCTCTACTGTGCTCCACTGTACTCTACCTCTACTGTGCTCAACTGTACTCTACTGTACTCCACTGTACTCTACCTCTACTGTACTCCACTGTACTCTATCTCTACTGTACTCCACTGTACTCTACCTCTACTGTACTCCACTGTACTCTATCTCTACTGTGCTCCACTATACTCTACCTCTACTGTGCTCAACTGTACTGTACTGTACTCCACTGTAATCTACCTCTACTGTACTCCACTGTACTCTACCTCTACTGTACTCCACTGTACTCTACCTCTACTGTACTCCACTGTACTCTACTCTACTGTACTCCACTGTACTCTATCTCTACTGTGATCCACTGTACTCTACCTCTACTGTACTCCACTGTACTCTATCTCTACTGTACTCCACTGTACTCTACCTCTACTGTACTCTACTGTTCTCTACCTCTACTGTGCTCTACTGTACTCTACTCTACTGTACTCCACTGTACTCTATCTCTACTGTGATCCACTGTACTCTACCTCTACTGTACTCCACTTTACTTTATCTCTACTGTGATCCACTGTACTCTATCTCTACTGTGCTCCACTGTACTCTACCTCTACTATGCTCCACTGTACTCTATCTCTACTGTGCTCCACTCTACTCTACCTCTACTGTGCTCCACTGTACTCTACCTCTACTGTACTCCACTTTACTTTATCTCTACTGTGATCCACTGTACTCTATCTCTACTGTGCTCCACTGTACTCTACCTCTACTATGCTCCACTGTACTCTATCTCTACTGTGCTCCACTCTACTCTACCTCTACTGTGCTCCACTGTACTCTACCTCTACTGTACTCCACTGTACTCTATCTCTACTGTACTCCACTTTAATCTACCTCTACTGTCCTCCACTGTACTCTACCTCTACTGTGCTCCACTGTACTCTCTCTCTACTGTACTCTACCTCTACTGTACTCTACTGTGCTCCACTGTACTCCACTGTAGTCTACCTCTACTGTGCTCCACTGTACTCTACCTCTACTGTGCTCCACTATACTCTACCTCAACTGTGCTCCACTGTACTCTACCTCTACTGTCCTCCACTGTACTCTACCTCTACTGTGCTCCACTGTACTCTCTCTCTACTGTACTCTACCTCTACTGTACTCTACTGTACTCCACCTCTAATGTGCTCCACTGTACTCTACCTCTACTCTACTCTACCTCTACTGTACTCCACTGTACTCTACCTCTAATGTGCTCCACTGTACTCTCTCTACTGTGCTCCACTGTACTCTATTTCTACTGTGCTCCACTGTACTCTATCTCTACTGTACTCCACTGTACTCTATCTCTACTGTACTTCACTATCCTTTATCTCTAATGTACTCCACTGTACTCTACCTCTATTGTGCTCCATTGTACTCTATCTCTACTGTACTCTACTGTACTCTATCTCTACTTTACTCCACTGTACTCTATTTCTACTGTACTCCACTGTACTCTACCTCTACTGTGCTCCACTGTACTCTACCTCTACCGTACTCCACTGTACTCTATCTCTACTGTACTCCACTGTACTCTACCTATACTGTACTCTACTGTTCTCTACCTCTACTGTGCTCTACTCTACTCTACTGTACTCCACTGTACTCTATCTCTACTGTGATCCACTGTACTCTACCTCTACTGTACTCTACTGTACTCTATCTCTACTGTGATCTACTGTACTCTATCTCTACTGTGCTCCACTGTACTCTACCTCTACTGTGCTCCACTGTACTCTATCTCTACTGTGCTCCACTCTACTCTACCTCTACTGTGCTCCACTGTATCCTACCTCTACTGTACTCCACTGTACTCTATCTCTACTGTGCTCCACTGTACTCTATCTCTACTGTACTCCACTGTACTCTACCTCTACTGTGCTCTACTGTTCTCTACCTCTACTGTGCTCTACTGTACTCCACCTCTACTGTGCTCCACTGTACCCTACCTCTACTGTGCTCCACTGTACTCTACCTCTACTGTGCTCCACTGTACTCTACCTCTACTCTGCTCCACTGTATCCACTGTACTCTACCTCTACTGTGCTCCACTGTACTCTACCTCTACTGTGCTCCACTGTACTCTACCTCTACTGTACTCTACTGTACTCCACCTCTAATGAGCTCCACTGTACTCTGGCTCTACTGTACTCCACTGTACTTTACCTCTACTGTACTCCACTGTACTCTACCTCTACTGTGCTCCACTGTACTCTATTTCTACTGTACTCCTCTGTACTCTACCTCTACTGTGCTCCACTGTACTCTATCTGTAATGTACTCTACTGTACTCTATCTCTACTGTGATCCACTGTACTCTACCTCTGCTGTGCTCCACTGTACTCTAACTCTACTGTACTCAACTGTACTCTACTGTTCTCTACCTCTACTGTACTCTACTGTGCTCCACTGTACTCCACTGTAGTCTACCTCTACTGTGCTCCACTGTACTCTACCTCTACTGTGCTCCACTATACTCTACCTCTACTGTGCTCCACTGTACTCTACCTCTACTGTCCTCCACTGTACTCTACCTCTACTGTGCTCCACTGTACTCTCTCTCTACTGTACTCTACCTCTACTGTACTCTGCTGTACTCCACCTCTAATGTGCTCCACTGTACTCTACCTCTACTGTACTCTACCTCTACTGTACTCCACTGTACTCTACCTCTACTGTGCTCTACTGTACTCTATCTCTACTGTGCTCCACTGTGCTCTACCTCTACTGTGCTCCACTGTACTCTACCTCTACTGTACTTCACTGTCCTCTATCTCTACTCTACTCCACTGTACTCTACCTCTACTGTCCTCCACTGTACTCTACCTCTACTGTGCTCCACTGTACTCTCTCTCTACTGTACTCTACCTCTACTGTACTCTGCTGTACTCCACCTCTAATGTGCTCCACTGTACTCTACCTCTACTGTACTCTACCTCTACTGTACTCCACTGTACTCTACCTCTACTGTGCTCTACTGTACTCTATCTCTACTGTGCTCCACTGTACTCTACCTCTACTGTGCTCCACTGTACTCTACCTCTACTGTACTTCACTGTCCTCTATCTCTACTGTACTCCACTGTACTCTATCTCTACTGTACTCCACTGTATTCTACCTCTACTGTACTCCACTGTACCCTATCTCTACTGTACTCCACTCTAATCTACCTCTACTGTCCTCCACTGTACTCTACCTCTACTGTGCTCCACTGTACTCTCTCTCTACTGTACTCTACCTCTACTGTACTCTACTGTGCTCCACTGTACTCCACTGTAGACTACCTCTACTGTGCTCCACTGTACTCTACCTCTACTGTGCTCCACTATACTCTACCTCTACTGTGCTCCACTGTACTCTACCTCTACTGTCCTCCACTGTACTCTATCTCTACTGTGCTCCACTCTACTCTACCTCTACTGTGCTCCACTGTACTCTACCTCTACTGTACTCCACTGTACTCTATCTCTACTGTACTCCACTTTAATCTACCTCTACTGTCCTCCACTGTACTCTACCTCTACTGTGCTCCACTGTACTCTCTCTCTACTGTACTCTACCTCTACTGTACTCTACTGTGCTCCACTGTACTCCACTGTAGTCTACCTCTACTGTGCTCCACTGTACTCTACCTCTACTGTGCTCCACTATACTCTACCTCAACTGTGCTCCACTGTACTCTACCTCTACTGTTCTCCACTGTACTCTACCTCTACTGTGCTCCACTGTACTCTCTCTCTACTGTACTCTACCTCTACTGTACTCTACTGTACTCCACCTCTAATGTGCTCCACTGTACTCTACCTCTACTCTACTCTACCTCTACTGTACTCCACTGTACTCTACCTCTAATGTGCTCCACTGTACTCTATCTCTACTGTGCTCCACTGTACTCTATTTCTACTGTGCTCCACTGTACTCTATCTCTACTGTACTCCACTGTACTCTATCTCTACTGTACTTCACTATCCTTTATCTCTAATGTATTCCACTGTACTCTACCTCTATTGTGCTCCATTGTACTCTATCTCTACTGTACTCTACTGTACTCTATCTCTACTTTACTCCACTGTACTCTATCTCTACTGTACTCCACTGTACTCTACCTCTACTGTGCTCCACTGTACTCTACCTCTACCGTACTCCACTGTACTCTATCTCTACTGTACTCCACTGTACTCTACCTATACTGTACTCTACTGTTCTCTACCTCTACTGTGCTCTACTCTACTCTACTGTACTCCACTGTACTCTATCTCTACTGTGATCCACTGTACTCTACCTCTACTGTACTCTACTGTACTCTATCTCTACTGTGATCTACTGTACTCTATCTCTACTGTGCTCCACTGTACTCTACCTCTACTGTGCTCCACTGTACTCTATCTCTACTGTGCTCCACTCTACTCTAGCTCTACTGTGCTCCACTGTATCCTACCTCTACTGTACTCCACTGTACTCTATCTCTACTGTGCTCCACTGTACTCTATCTCTACTGTACTCCACTGTACTCTACCTCTACTGTGCTCTACTGTTCTCTACCTCTACTGTGCTCTACTGTACTCCACCTCTACTGTGCTCCACTGTACCCTACCTCTACTGTGCTCCACTGTACTCTACCTCTACTGTGCTCCACTGTACTCTACCTCTACTCTGCTCCACTGTATCCACTGTACTCTACCTCTACTGTGCTCCACTGTACTCTACCTCTACTGTGCTCCACTGTACTCTACCTCTACTGTACTCTACTGTACTCCACCTCTAATGAGCTCCACTGTACTCTGGCTCTACTGTACTCCACTGTACTTTACCTCTACTGTACTCCACTGTACTCTACCTCTACTGTGCTCCACTGTACTCTATTTCTACTGTACTCCTCTGTACTCTACCTCTACTGTGCTCCACTGTACTCTATCTGTAATGTACTCTACTGTACTCTATCTCTACTGTGATCCACTGTACTCTACCTCTGCTGTGCTCCACTGTACTCTAACTCTACTGTACTCAACTGTACTCTACTGTTCTCTACCTCTACTGTCCTCTACTGTGCTCCACTGTACTCCACTGTAGTCTACCTCTACTGTGCTCCACTGTACTCTACCTCTACTGTGCTCCACTATACTCTACCTCTACTGTGCTCCACTGTACTCTACCTCTACTGTCCTCCACTGTACTCTACCTCTACTGTGCTCCACTGTACTCTCTCTCTACTGTACTCTACCTCTACTGTACTCTGCTGTACTCCACCTCTAATGTGCTCCACTGTACTCTACCTCTACTGTACTCTACCTCTACTGTACTCCACTGTACTCTACCTCTACTGTACTCTACTGTACTCTATCTCTACTGTGCTCCACTGTGCTCTACCTCTACTGTGCTCCACTGTACTCTACCTCTACTGTACTTCACTGTCCTCTATCTCTACTCTACTCCACTGTACTCTACCTCTACTGTCCTCCACTGTACTCTACCTCTACTGTGCTCCACTGTACTCTCTCTCTACTGTACTCTACCTCTACTGTACTCTGCTGTACTCCACCTCTAATGTGCTCAACTGTACTCTACCTCTACTGTACTCTACCTCTACTGTACTCCACTGTACTCTACCTCTACTGTGCTCTACTGTACTCTATCTCTACTGTGCTCCACTGTACTCTACCTCTACTGTGCTCCACTGTACTCTACCTCTACTGTACTTCACTGTCCTCTATCTCTACTGTACTCCACTGTACTCTATCTCTACTGTACTCCACTGTATTCTACCTCTACTGTACTCCACTGTACTCTATCTCTACTGTACTCCACTCTAATCTACCTCTACTGTCCTCCACTGTACTCTACCTCTACTGTGCTCCACTGTACTCTCTCTCTACTGTACTCTACCTCTACTGTACTCTACTGTGCTCCACTGTACTCCACTGTAGACTACCTCTACTGTGCTCCACTGTACTCTACCTCTACTGTGCTCCACTATACTCTACCTCTACTGTGCTCCACTGTACTCTACCTCTACTGTCCTCCACTGTACTCTACCTCTACTGTGCTCCACTGTACTCTCTCTCTACTGTACTCTACCTCTACTGTACTCTACTGTACTCCACCTCTAATGTGCTCCACTGTACTTTACCTCTACTGTACTCTACCTCTACTGTACTCCACTGTACTCTACCTCTAATGTGCTTCACTGTACTCTATCTCTACTGTGCTCCACTGTACTCTATTTCTACTGTTCTCCACTGTACTCTATCTCTACTGTACTCCACTGTACTCTATCTCTACTGTACTTCACTGTCCTTTATCTCTAATGTACTCCACTGTACTCTACCTCTATTGTGCTCCATTGTACTCTATCTCTACTGTACTCTACTGTACTCTATCTCTACTTTACTCCACTGTACTCTATCTCTACTGTACTCCACTGTACTCTACCTCTACTGTGCTCCACTGTATCCTACCTCTACTCTACTCCACTGTACTCTCTCTCTACTGTGCTCCACTGTACTCTATCTCTACTGTACTCAGCTGTACTCTACCCCTACTGTGCTCTACTGTTCTCTACCTCTACTGTGCTCTACTCTACTCCACCTCTACTGTGCTCCACTGTACCCTACCTCTACTGTGCTCCACCGTACTCTACCTCTACTGTGCTCCACTGTACTCTACCTCTACTGTACTCCACTGTACTCTATCTCTACTGTACTCCACTGTACTCTACCTCTACTGTACTCCACTGTACTCTATCTCTACTGTACTCCACTCTAATCTACCTCTACTGTCCTCCACTGTACTCTACCTCTACTGTACTCTACCTCTACTGTACTCTACTGTGCTCCACTGTACTCCACTGTAGTCTACCTCTACTGTGCTCCACTGTACTCTACCTCTACTGTGCTCCACTATACTCTCCCTCTACTGTGCTCCACTGTACTCTACCTCTACTGTCCTCCACTGTACTCTACCTCTACTGTGCTCCACTGTACTCTCTCTCTACTGTACTCTACCTCTACTGTACTCTACTGTACTCCACCTCTAATGTGCTCCACTGTACTCTATCTCTACTGTGCTCCACTGTACTCTATTTCTACTGTGCTCCACTGTACTCTATCTCTACTGTACTCCACTGTACTCTATCTCTACTGTACTTCACTGTCCTTTATCTCTAATGTACTCCACTGTACTCTACCTCTATTGTGCTCCATTGTACTCTATCTCTACTGTACTCTACTGTACTCTATCTCTACTTTACTCCACTCTACTCTATCTCTACTGTACTCCACTGTACTCTACCTCTACTGTGCTCCACTGTACTCTACCTCTACCGTACTCCACTGTACTCTATCTCTACTGTACTCCACTGTACTCTACCTCAACTGTACTCTACTGTTCTCTACCTCTACTGTGCTCCACTCTACTCTACTGTACTCCACTGTACTCTATCTCTACTGTGATCCACTGTACTCTACCTCTACTGTACTCTACTGTACTCTATCTCTACTGTGATCTACTGTACTCTAACTCTACTGTGCTCCACTGTACTCTACCTCTACTGTGCTCCACTGTACTCTATCTCTACTGTGCTCCACTCTACTCTACCTCTACTGTAATCCACTGTATCCTACCTCTACTGTACTCCACTGTACTCTATCTCTACTGTGCTCCACTGTACTCTATCTCTACTGTACTCCACTGTACTCTACCTCTACTGTGCTCTACTGTTCTCTACCTCTACTGTGCTCTACTGTACTCCACCTCTACTGTTCTCCACTGTACCCTACCTCCATTGTGCTCCACTGTACTCTACCTCTACTGTACTCCACTGTATTCTATCTCTACTGTGCTCCACTGTACTCTACCTCTACTGTGCTCAACTGTACTCTACTGTACTCCACTGTACTCTACCTCTACTGTACTCCACTGTACTCTATCTCTACTGCACTCCACTCTACTCTACCTCTACTGTACTCCACTGTACTCTATATCTACTGTGCTCAACTGTACTCTACCTCTACTGTGCCCAACTGTACTGTACTCTATCTCTACTATACTCCACTGTACTCTACCTATACTGTACTCTACTGTTCTCTTCCTCTACTGTACTCCACTGTACTCTATCTCTACTGTGATCCACTGTACTCTACCTCTACTGTACTCCACTGTACTCTATCTCTACTCTACTCCACTGTACTCTACCTCTACTGTACTCTACTGTTCTCTACCTCTACTGTGCTCTACTGTACTCTTCTCTACTGTACTCCACTGTACTCTATCTCTACTGTGATCCACTGTACTCTTCCTCTACTGTAATCCACTGTACTCTATCTCTACTGTGATCCACTGTACTCTATCTCTACTGTGCTCCACTGTACTCTACCTCTACTATGCTCCACTGTACTCTATCTGTACTGTGCTACACTCTACTCTACCTCTACTGTGCTCCACTGTACTCTACCTCTACTGTACTCCACTCTACTCTATCTCTACTGTGCTCCACTGTACTCTATCTCTACTGTACTCCACTGTACTCTACCTCTACTGTGCTCTACTGTTCTCTACCTCTACTGTGCTCTACTGTACTCCACCTCTACTGTGCTCCACTGTACCCTACCTCTACTGTGCTCCACTGTACTCTACCTCTACTGTGCTCCACTGTACTCTACCTCTACTGTGCTCCACTGTACTCTACCTCTACTGTGCTCCACTGTACTCTACCTCTACTGTGCTCCACTGTACTCTATCTCTACTGTGCTCCACTGTACTCTATTTCTACTGTACTCTACTGTACTCCACCTCTAATGTGCTCCACTGTACTCTACCTCTACTGTACTCTACCTCTACTGTACTCCACTGTACTCTACCTCTACTGTGCTGTACTGTACTCTATCTCTACTCTGCTCCACTGTACTCTACCTCTACTGTGCTCCACTGTACTCTACCTCTACTGTACTTCACTGTCCTCTATCTCTACTGTACTCCACTGTACTCTACCTCTACTGTGCTCCACTGTACTCTACCTCTACTGTACTCCACTGTACTCTATCACTACTGTGCTCCACTGTACTCTACCTCTACTGTGCTCCACTGTACTCTACCTCTACTGTGCTCCACTGTACTCTACCTCTACTGTACTCCACTGTACTCTATCTCTACTGTGCTCCACTGTACTCTACCTCTACTGTGCTCAACTGTACTCTACTGTACTCCACTGTACTCTACCTCTACTGTACTCCACTGTACTCTATCTCTACTGTACTCCACTGTACTCTACCTCTACTGTACTCCACTGTACTCTACCTCTACTGTCCTCCACTGTACTCTACCTCTACTGTGCTCCACTGTACTCTCTCTCTACTGTACTCTACCTCTACTGTACTCTACTGTACTCCACCTCTAATGTGCTCCACTGTACTCTATCTCTACTGTGCTCCACTGTACTCTATTTCTACTGTGCTCCACTGTACTCTATCTCTACTGTACTCCACTGTACTCTATCTCTACTGTACTTCACTGTCCTTTATCTCTAATGTACTCCACTGTACTCTACCTCTATTGTGCTCCATTGTACTCTATCTCTACTGTACTCTACTGTACTCTATCTCTACTTTACTCCACTCTACTCTATCTCTACTGTACTCCACTGTACTCTACCTCTACTGTGCTCCACTGTACTCTACCTCTACCGTACTCCACTGTACTCTATCTCTACTGTACTCCACTGTACTCTACCTCAACTGTACTCTACTGTTCTCTACCTCTACTGTGCTCCACTCTACTCTACTGTACTCCACTGTACTCTATCTCTACTGTGATCCACTGTACTCTACCTCTACTGTACTCTACTGTACTCTATCTCTACTGTGATCTACTGTACTCTATCTCTACTGTGCTCCACTGTACTCTACCTCTACTGTGCTCCACTGTACTCTATCTCTACTGTGCTCCACTCTACTCTACCTCTACTGTGCTCCACTGTATCCTACCTCTACTGTACTCCACTGTACTCTATCTCTACTGTGCTCCACTGTACTCTATCTCTACTGTACTCCACTGTACTCTACCTCTACTGTGCTCTACTGTTCTCTACCTCTACTGTGCTCTACTGTACTCCACCTCTACTGTTCTCCACTGTACCCTACCTCTATTGTGCTCCACTGTACTCTACCTCTACTGTACTCCACTGTATTCTATCTCTACTGTGCTCCACTGTACTCTACCTCTACTGTGCTCAACTGTACTCTACTGTACTCCACTGTACTCTACCTCTACTGTACTCCACTGTACTCTATCTCTACTGTACTCCACTGTACTCTACATCTACTGTACTCCACTGTACTCTATATCTACTGTGCTCAACTGTACTCTACCTCTACTGTGCCCAACTGTACTGTACTCTACCTCTACTGTACTCCACTGTACTCTACCTCTACTGTACTCCACTTTACTCTACCTCTACTGTACTCAACTGTACTCTATCTCTACTGTGCTCCACTGTACTCTACCTCTACTGTACTCCACTGTACTCTATCTCTACTGTACTCCACTGTATTCTACCTATACTGTACTCTACTGTTCTCTTCCTCTACTGTACTCCACTGTACTCTATCTCTACTTTGATCCACTGTACTCTACCTCTACTGTGCTCCACTGTACTCTATCTCTACTGTACTCCACTGTACTCTACCTCTACTGTACTCTACTGTTCTCTACCTCTACTGTGCTCTACTGTACTCTACTCCACTGTACTCCACTGTACTCTATCTCTACTGTGATCCACTGTACTCTACCTCTACTGTACTCCACTTTACTTTATCTCTACTGTGATCCACTGTACTCTATCTCTACTGTGCTCCACTGTACTCTACCTCTACTTTGCTCCACTGTACTCTATCTCTACTGTGCTCCACTCTACTCTACCTCTACTGTGCTTCACTGTACTCTACCTCTACTGTACTCCACTTTACTTTATCTCTACTGTGATCCACTGTACTCTATCTCTACTGTGCTCCACTGTACTCTACCTCTACTATGCTCCACTGTACTCTATCTCTACTGTGCTCCACTCTACTCTACCTCTACTGTGCTCCACTGTACTCTACCTCTACTGTACTCCACTGTACTCTATCTCTACTGTACTCCACTGCACTCTACCTCTACTGTGCTCTACTGTTCTCTATCTCTACTGTGCTCTACTGTACTCCACCTCTACTGTGCTCCACTGTACCCTACCTCTACTGTGCTCCACTGTACTCTACCTCTACTGTGCTCCACTGTACTCTACCTCTACTCTGCTCCACTGTATCCACTGTACTCTACCTCTACTGTGCTCCACTGTACTCTACCTCTACTGTGCTCCACTGTACTCTACCTCTACTGTACTCTACTGTACTCCACCTCTAATGAGCTCCACTGTACTCTGGCTCTACTGTACTCCACTGTACTTTACCTCTACTGTACTCCACTGTACTCTACCTCTACTGTGCTCCACTGTACTCTATTTCTACTGTACTCCTCTGTACTCTACCTCTACTGTGCTCCACTGTACTCTATCTGTAATGTACTCTACTGTACTCTATCTCTACTGTGATCCACTGTACTCTACCTCTGCTGTGCTCCACTGTACTCTATCTCTACTGTACTCCACTGTACTCTACTGTTCTCTACCTCTACTGTACTCTACTGTGCTCCACTGTACTCCACTGTAGTCTACCTCTACTGTGCTCCACTGTACTCTACCTCTACTGTGCTCCACTATACTCTACCTCTACTGTGCTCCACTGTACTCTACCTCTACTGTCCTCCACTGTACTCTACCTCTACTGTGCTCCACTGTACTCTCTCTCTACTGTAGTCTACCTCTACTGTACTCTGCTGTACTCCACCTCTAATGTGCTCCACTGTACTCTACCTCTACTGTACTCTACCTCTACTGTACTCCACTGTACTCTACCTCTACTGTGCTCTACTGTACTCTATCTCTACTGTGCTCCACTGTACTCTACCTCTACTGTGCTCCACAGTACTCTACCTCTACTGTACTTCACTGTCCTCTATCTCTACTGTACTCCACTGTACTCTACCTCTATTGTCCTCCACTGTACTCTATCTCTACTGTACTCTACTGTACTATATCTCTACTGTACTCCACTGTACTCTATCTCTACTGTACTCCACTGTAATCTACCTCCACTGTACTCTACCTCTACCGTACTCCACTGTACTCTATCTCTACTGTACTCCACTGTACTCTACCTCTACTGTACTCTACTGTTCTCTACCTCTACTGTGCTCTACTGTACTTTACTCTACTGTACTCCACTGTACTCTATCTCTACTGTGATCCACTGTACTCTACCTCTACTGTACTCCACTGTACTCTATCTCTACTGTGATCCACTGTACTCTATCTCTATTGTGCTCCACTGTACTCTACCTCTACTGTGCTCCACTCTACTCTACCTCTACTGTGCTCCACTGTATCCTACCTCTACTGTACTCCACTGTACTCTCTCTCTACTTTGCTCCACTGTACTCTATCTCTACTGTACTCAGCTGTACTCTACCTCTACTGTGCTCTACTGTTCTCCACCTCTACTGTGCTCTACTCTACTCCACCTCTACTCTGCTCCACTGTACCCTACCTCTACTGTGCTCCACCGTACTCTACCTCTACTGTGCTCCACTGTACTCTACCTCTACTGTACTCCACTGTACTCTATCTCTACTGTACTCCACTGTATTCTACCTCTACTGTACTCCACTGTACTCTATCTCTACTGTACTCCACTCTAATCTACCTCTACTGTCCTCCACTGTACTCTACCTCTACTGTGCTCCACTGTACTCTCTCTCTACTGTACTCTACCTCTACTGTACTCTACTGTGCTCCACTGTACTCCACTGTAGTCTACCTCTACTGTGCTCCACTGTACTCTACCTCTACTGTGCTCCACTATACTCTACCTCTACTGTGCTCCACTGTACTCTACCTCTACTGTCCTCCACTGTACTCTACCTCTACTGTGCTCCACTGTACTCTCTCTCTACTGTACTCTACCTCTACTGTACTCTACTGTACTCCACCTCTAATATGCTCCACTGTATTCTACCTCTACTGTACTCTACCTCTACTGTACTCCACTGTACTCTACCTCTAATGTGCTCCACTGTACTCTATATCTACTGTGCTCCACTGTACTCTATTTCTACTGTGCTCCACTGTACTCTATCTCTACTGTACTCCACTGTACTCTATCTCTACTGTACTTCACTGTCCTTTATCTCTAATGTACTCCACTGTACTCTACCTCTATTGTGCTCCATTGTACTCTATCTCTACTGTACTCTACTGTACTCTATCTCTACTTTACTCCACTGTACTCTATCTCTACTGTACTCCACTGTACTCTACCTCTACTGTGCTCCACTGTATCCTACCTCTACTGTACTCCACTGTACTCTCTCTCTACTGTGCTCCACTGTACTCTATCTCTACTGTACTCAGCTGTACTCTACCTCTACTGTGCTCTACTGTTCTCTACCTCTACTGTGCTCTACTCTACTCCACCTCTACTGTGCTCCACTGTACCCTACCTCTACTGTGCTCCACCGTACTCTACCTCTACTGTGCTCCACTCTACTCTACCTCTACTGTACTCCACTGTACTCTATCTCTACTGTACTCCACTGTACTCTATCTCTACTGTACTTCACTGTCCTTTATCTCTAATGTACTCCACTGTACTCTACCTCTATTGTGCTCCATTGTACTCTATCTCTACTGTACTCTACTGTACTCTATCTCTACTTTACTCCACTGTACTCTATCTCTACTGTACTCCACTGTACTCTACCTCTACTGTGCTCCACTGTATCCTACCTCTACTCTACTCCACTGTACTCTCTCTCTACTGTGCTCCACTGTACTCTATCTCTACTGTACTCAGCTGTACTCTACCCCTACTGTGCTCTACTGTTCTCTACCTCTACTGTGCTCTACTCTACTCCACCTCTACTGTGCTCCACTGTACCCTACCTCTACTGTGCTCCACCGTACTCTACCTCTACTGTGCTCCACTGTACTCTACCTCTACTGTACTCCACTGTACTCTATCTCTACTGTACTCCACTGTACTCTACCTCTACTGTACTCCACTGTACTCTATCTCTACTGTACTCCACTCTAATCTACCTCTACTGTCCTCCACTGTACTCTACCTCTACTGTACTCTACCTCTACTGTACTCTACTGTGCTCCACTGTACTCCACTGTAGTCTACCTCTACTGTGCTCCACTGTACTCTACCTCTACTGTGCTCCACTATACTCTCCCTCTACTGTGCTCCACTGTACTCTACCTCTACTGTCCTCCACTGTACTCTACCTCTACTGTGCTCCACTGTACTCTCTCTCTACTGTACTCTACCTCTACTGTACTCTACTGTACTCCACCTCTAATAGGCTCCACTGTACTCTATCTCTACTGTGCTCCACTGTACTCTATTTCTACTGTGCTCCACTGTACTCTATCTCTACTGTACTCCACTGTACTCTATCTCTACTGTACTTCACTGTCCTTTATCTCTAATGTACTCCACTGTACTCTACCTCTATTGTGCTCCATTGTACTCTATCTCTACTGTACTCTACTGTACTCTATCTCTACTTTACTCCACTCTACTCTATCTCTACTGTACTCCACTGTACTCTACCTCTACTGTGCTCCACTGTACTCTACCTCTACCGTACTCCACTGTACTCTATCTCTACTGTACTCCACTGTACTCTACCTCAACTGTACTCTACTGTTCTCTACCTCTACTGTGCTCCACTCTACTCTACTGTACTCCACTGTACTCTATCTCTACTGTGATCCACTGTACTCTACCTCTACTGTACTCTACTGTACTCTATCTCTACTGTGATCTACTGTACTCTATCTCTACTGTGCTCCACTGTACTCTACCTCTACTGTGCTCCACTGTACTCTATCTCTACTGTGCTCCACTCTACTCTACCTCTACTGTGCTCCACTGTATCCTACCTCTACTGTACTCCACTGTACTCTATCTCTACTGTGCTCCACTGTACTCTATCTCTACTGTACTCCACTGTACTCTACCTCTACTGTGCTCTACTGTTCTCTACCTCTACTGTGCTCTACTGTACTCCACCTCTACTGTTCTCCACTGTACCCTACCTCCATTGTGCTCCACTGTACTCTACCTCTACTGTACTCCACTGTATTCTATCTCTACTGTGCTCCACTGTACTCTACCTCTACTGTGCTCAACTGTACTCTACTGTACTCCACTGTACTCTACCTCTACTGTACTCCACTGTACTCTATCTCTACTGCACTCCACTCTACTCTACCTCTACTGTACTCCACTGTACTCTATATCTACTGTGCTCAACTGTACTCTACCTCTACTGTGCCCAACTGTACTGTACTCTATCTCTACTATACTCCACTGTACTCTACCTATACTGTACTCTACTGTTCTCTTCCTCTACTGTACTCCACTGTACTCTATCTCTACTGTGATCCACTGTACTCTACCTCTACTGTACTCCACTGTACTCTATCTCTACTCTACTCCACTGTACTCTACCTCTACTGTACTCTACTGTTCTCTACCTCTACTGTGCTCTACTGTACTCTTCTCTACTGTACTCCACTGTACTCTATCTCTACTGTGATCCACTGTACTCTTCCTCTACTGTAATCCACTGTACTCTATCTCTACTGTGATCCACTGTACTCTATCTCTACTGTGCTCCACTGTACTCTACCTCTACTATGCTCCACTGTACTCTATCTGTACTGTGCTACACTCTACTCTACCTCTACTGTGCTCCACTGTACTCTATCTCTACTGTACTCCACTGTACTCTACCTCTACTGTGCTCTACTGTTCTCTACCTCTACTGTGCTCTACTGTACTCCACCTCTACTGTGCTCCACTGTACCCTACCTCTACTGTGCTCCACTGTACTCTACCTCTACTGTGCTCCACTGTACTCTACCTCTACTGTGCTCCACTGTACTCTACCTCTACTGTGCTCCACTGTACCCTACCTCTACTGTGCTCCACTGTACTCTACCTCTACTGTGCTCCACTGTACTCTACCTCTACTGTGCTCCACTGTACTCTACCTCTACTGTGCTCCACTGTACTCTACCTCTACTGTGCTCCACTGTACTCTACCTCTACTGTGCTCCACTGTACTCTACCTCTACTGTGCTCCACTGTACTCTACCTCTACTGTGCTCCACTGTACTCTACCTCTACTGTGCTCCACTGTACTCTACCTCTACTGTGCTCCACTGTACTCTACCTCTACTGTGCTCCACTGTACTCTACCTCTACTGTGCTCCACTGTACTCTACCTCTACTGTGCTCCACTGTACTCTACCTCTACTGTGCTCCACTGTACTCTACCTCTACTGTGCTCCACTGTACTCTACCTCTACTGTACTCTACTGTAC
Organism: Tiaroga cobitis; assembly: GCA_030578255.1. Lineage (NCBI taxonomy): Eukaryota > Metazoa > Chordata > Actinopteri > Cypriniformes > Leuciscidae > Tiaroga > Tiaroga cobitis. The sequence goes on along the minus strand of CM060611.1, from coordinate 31,271,113 downwards.
TCCACCTCTAATGAGCTCCACTGTACTCTGGCTCTACTGTACTCCACTGTACTTTACCTCTACTGTACTCCACTGTACTCTACCTCTACTGTGCTCCACTGTACTCTATTTCTACTGTACTCCTCTGTACTCTACCTCTACTGTGCTCCACTGTACTCTATCTGTAATGTACTCTACTGTACTCTATCTCTACTGTGATCCACTGTACTCTACCTCTGCTGTGCTCCACTGTACTCTATCTCTACTGTACTCCACTGTACTCTACTGTTCTCTACCTCTACTGTACTCTACTGTGCTCCACTGTACTCCACTGTAGTCTACCTCTACTGTGCTCCACTGTACTCTACCTCTACTGTGCTCCACTATACTCTACCTCTACTGTGCTCCACTGTACTCTACCTCTACTGTCCTCCACTGTACTCTACCTCTACTGTGCTCCACTGTACTCTCTCTCTACTGTAGTCTACCTCTACTGTACTCTGCTGTACTCCACCTCTAATGTGCTCCACTGTACTCTACCTCTACTGTACTCTACCTCTACTGTACTCCACTGTACTCTACCTCTACTGTGCTCTACTGTACTCTATCTCTACTGTGCTCCACTGTACTCTACCTCTACTGTGCTCCACTGTACTCTACCTCTACTGTACTTCACTGTCCTCTATCTCTACTGTACTCCACTGTACTCTACCTCTATTGCCCTCCACTGTACTCTATCTCTACTGTACTCTACTGTACTATATCTCTACTGTACTCCACTGTACTCTATCTCTACTGTACTCCACTGTACTCTACCTCCACTGTACTCTACCTCTACCGTACTCCACTGTACTCTATCTCTACTGTACTCCACTGTACTCTACCTCTACTGTACTCTACTGTTCTCTACCTCTACTGTGCTCTACTGTACTTTACTCTACTGTACTCCACTGTACTCTATCTCTACTGTGATCCACTGTACTCTACCTCTACTGTACTCCACTGTACTCTATCTCTACTGTGATCCACTGTACTCTATCTCTATTGTGCTCCACTGTACTCTACCTCTACTGTGCTCCACTCTACTCTACCTCTACTGTGCTCCACTGTACTCTACCTCTACTGTGCTCCACTGTACTCTCTCTCTACTGTACTCTACCTCTACTGTACTCTACTGTGCTCCACTGTACTCCACTGTAGTCTACCTCTACTGTGCTCCACTGTACTCTACCTCTACTGTGCTCCACTATACTCTACCTCTACTGTGCTCCACTGTACTCTACCTCTACTGTCCTCCACTGTACTCTACCTCTACTGTGCTCCACTGTACTCTCTCTCTACTGTACTCTACCTCTACTGTACTCTACTGTACTCCACCTCTAATATGCTCCACTGTACTCTACCTCTACTGTACTCTACCTCTACTGTACTCCACTGTACTCTACCTCTAATGTGCTCCACTGTACTCTATATCTACTGTGCTCCACTGTACTCTATTTCTACTGTGCTCCACTGTACTCTATCTCTACTGTACTCCACTGTACTCTATCTCTACTGTACTTCACTGTCCTTTATCTCTAATGTACTCCACTGTACTCTACCTCTATTGTGCTCCATTGTACTCTATCTCTACTGTACTCTACTGTACTCTATCTCTACTTTACTCCACTGTACTCTATCTCTACTGTACTCCACTGTACTCTACCTCTACTGTGCTCCACTGTATCCTACCTCTACTGTACTCCACTGTACTCTCTCTCTACTGTGCTCCACTGTACTCTATCTCTACTGTACTCAGCTGTACTCTACCTCTACTGTGCTCTACTGTTCTCTACCTCTACTGTGCTCTACTCTACTCCACCTCTACTGTGCTCCACTGTACCCTACCTCTACTGTGCTCCACCGTACTCTACCTCTACTGTGCTCCACTCTACTCTACCTCTACTGTACTCCACTGTACTCTATCTCTACTGTACTCCACTGTACTCTACCTCTACTGTACTCCACTGTACTCTATCTCTACTGTACTCCACTCTAATCTACCTCTACTGTCCTCCACTGTACTCTACCTCTACTGTGCTCCACTGTACTCTCTCTCTACTGTACTCTACCTCTACTGTACTCTACTGTGCTCCACTGTACTCCACTGTAGTCTACCTCTACTGTGCTCCACTGTACTCTACCTCTACTGTGCTCCACTATACTCTACCTCTACTGTGCTCCACTGTACTCTACCTCTACTGTCCTCCACTGTACTCTACCTCTACTGTGCTCCACTGTACTCTCTCTCTACTGTACTCTACCTCTACTGTACTCTACTGTACTCCACCTCTAATGTGCTCCACTGTACTCTATCTCTACTGTGCTCCACTGTACTCTATTTCTACTGTGCTCCACTGTACTCTATCTCTACTGTACTCCACTGTACTCTATCTCTACTGTACTTCACTGTCCTTTATCTCTAATGTACTCCACTGTACTCTACCTCTATTGTGCTCCATTGTACTCTATCTCTACTGTACTCTACTGTACTCTATCTCTACTTTACTCCACTGTACTCTATCTCTACTGTACTCCACTGTACTCTACCTCTACTGTGCTCCACTGTATCCTACCTCTACTGTACTCCACTGTACTCTCTCTCTACTGTGCTCCACTGTACTCTATCTCTACTGTACTCAGCTGTACTCTACCTCTACTGTGCTCTACTGTTCTCTACCTCTACTGTGCTCTACTCTACTCCACCTCTACTGTGCTCCACTGTACCCTACCTCTACTGTGCTCCACCGTACTCTACCTCTACTGTGCTCCACTGTACTCTACCTCTACTGTACTCCACTGTACTCTATCTCTACTGTACTCCACTGTACTCTACCTCTACTGTACTCCACTGTACTCTATCTCTACTGTACTCCACTCTAATCTACCTCTACTGTCCTCCACTGTACTCTACCTCTACTGTGCTCCACTGTACTCTCTCTCTACTGTACTCTACCTCTACTGTACTCTACTGTGCTCCACTGTACTCCACTGTAGTCTACCTCTACTGTGCTCCACTGTACTCTACCTCTACTGTGCTCCACTATACTCTACCTCTACTGTGCTCCACTGTACTCTACCTCTACTGTCCTCCACTGTACTCTACCTCTACTGTGCTCCACTGTACTCTCTCTCTACTGTACTCTACCTCTACTGTACTCTACTGTACTCCACCTCTAATGTGCTCCACTGTACTCTATCTCTACTGTGCTCCACTGTACTCTATTTCTACTGTGCTCCACTGTACTCTATCTCTACTGTACTCCACTGTACTCTATCTCTACTGTACTTCACTGTCCTTTATCTCTAATGTACTCCACTGTACTCTACCTCTATTGTGCTCCATTGTACTCTATCTCTACTGTACTCTACTGTACTCTATCTCTACTGTACTCCACTGTACTCTATCTCTACTGTACTTCACTGTCCTTTATCTCTAATGTACTCCACTGTACTCTACCTCTATTGTGCTCCATTGTACTCTATCTCTACTGTACTCTACTGTACTCTATCTCTACTTTACTCCACTGTACTCTATCTCTACTGTACTCCACTGTACTCTACCTCTACTGTGCTCCACTGTATCCTACCTCTACTCTACTCCACTGTACTCTCTCTCTACTGTGCTCCACTGTACTCTATCTCTACTGTACTCAGCTGTACTCTACCCCTACTGTGCTCTACTGTTCTCTACCTCTACTGTGCTCTACTCTACTCCACCTCTACTGTGCTCCACTGTACCCTACCTCTACTGTGCTCCACCGTACTCTACCTCTACTGTGCTCCACTCTACTCTACCTCTACTGTACTCCACTGTACTCTATCTCTACTGTACTCCACTGTACTCTATCTCTACTGTACTTCACTGTCCTTTATCTCTAATGTACTCCACTGTACTCTACCTCTATTGTGCTCCATTGTACTCTATCTCTACTGTACTCTACTGTACTCTATCTCTACTTTACTCCACTGTACTCTATCTCTACTGTACTCCACTGTACTCTACCTCTACTGTGCTCCACTGTATCCTACCTCTACTCTACTCCACTGTACTCTCTCTCTACTGTGCTCCACTGTACTCTATCTCTACTGTACTCAGCTGTACTCTACCCCTACTGTGCTCTACTGTTCTCTACCTCTACTGTGCTCTACTCTACTCCACCTCTACTGTGCTCCACTGTACCCTACCTCTACTGTGCTCCACCGTACTCTACCTCTACTGTGCTCCACTGTACTCTACCTCTACTGTACTCCACTGTACTCTATCTCTACTGTACTCCACTGTACTCTACCTCTACTGTACTCCACTGTACTCTATCTCTACTGTACTCCACTCTAATCTACCTCTACTGTCCTCCACTGTACTCTACCTCTACTGTACTCTACCTCTACTGTACTCTACTGTGCTCCACTGTACTCCACTGTAGTCTACCTCTACTGTGCTCCACTGTACTCTACCTCTACTGTGCTCCACTATACTCTCCCTCTACTGTGCTCCACTGTACTCTACCTCTACTGTCCTCCACTGTACTCTACCTCTACTGTGCTCCACTGTACTCTCTCTCTACTGTACTCTACCTCTACTGTACTCTACTGTACTCCACCTCTAATAGGCTCCACTGTACTCTATCTCTACTGTGCTCCACTGTACTCTATTTCTACTGTGCTCCACTGTACTCTATCTCTACTGTACTCCACTGTACTCTATCTCTACTGTACTTCACTGTCCTTTATCTCTAATGTACTCCACTGTACTCTACCTCTATTGTGCTCCATTGTACTCTATCTCTACTGTACTCTACTGTACTCTATCTCTACTTTACTCCACTCTACTCTATCTCTACTGTACTCCACTGTACTCTACCTCTACTGTGCTCCACTGTACTCTACCTCTACCGTACTCCACTGTACTCTATCTCTACTGTACTCCACTGTACTCTACCTCAACTGTACTCTACTGTTCTCTACCTCTACTGTGCTCCACTCTACTCTACTGTACTCCACTGTACTCTATCTCTACTGTGATCCACTGTACTCTACCTCTACTGTACTCTACTGTACTCTATCTCTACTGTGATCTACTGTACTCTATCTCTACTGTGCTCCACTGTACTCTACCTCTACTGTGCTCCACTGTACTCTATCTCTACTGTGCTCCACTCTACTCTACCTCTACTGTGCTCCACTGTATCCTACCTCTACTGTACTCCACTGTACTCTATCTCTACTGTGCTCCACTGTACTCTATCTCTACTGTACTCCACTGTACTCTACCTCTACTGTGCTCTACTGTTCTCTACCTCTACTGTGCTCTACTGTACTCCACCTCTACTGTTCTCCACTGTACCCTACCTCCATTGTGCTCCACTGTACTCTACCTCTACTGTACTCCACTGTATTCTATCTCTACTGTGCTCCACTGTACTCTACCTCTACTGTGCTCAACTGTACTCTACTGTACTCCACTGTACTCTACCTCTACTGTACTCCACTGTACTCTATCTCTACTGCACTCCACTCTACTCTACCTCTACTGTACTCCACTGTACTCTATATCTACTGTGCTCAACTGTACTCTACCTCTACTGTGCCCAACTGTACTGTACTCTATCTCTACTATACTCCACTGTACTCTACCTATACTGTACTCTACTGTTCTCTTCCTCTACTGTACTCCACTGTACTCTATCTCTACTGTGATCCACTGTACTCTACCTCTACTGTACTCCACTGTACTCTATCTCTACTCTACTCCACTGTACTCTACCTCTACTGTACTCTACTGTTCTCTACCTCTACTGTGCTCTACTGTACTCTTCTCTACTGTACTCCACTGTACTCTATCTCTACTGTGATCCACTGTACTCTTCCTCTACTGTAATCCACTGTACTCTATCTCTACTGTGATCCACTGTACTCTATCTCTACTGTGCTCCACTGTACTCTACCTCTACTATGCTCCACTGTACTCTATCTGTACTGTGCTACACTCTACTCTACCTCTACTGTGCTCCACTGTACTCTATCTCTACTGTACTCCACTGTACTCTACCTCTACTGTGCTCTACTGTTCTCTACCTCTACTGTGCTCTACTGTACTCCACCTCTACTGTGCTCCACTGTACCCTACCTCTACTGTGCTCCACTGTACTCTACCTCTACTGTGCTCCACTGTACTCTACCTCTACTGTGCTCCACTGTACTCTACCTCTACTGTGCTCCACTGTACCCTACCTCTACTGTGCTCCACTGTACTCTACCTCTACTGTGCTCCACTGTACTCTACCTCTACTGTGCTCCACTGTACTCTACCTCTACTGTGCTCCACTGTACTCTACCTCTACTGTGCTCCACTGTACTCTACCTCTACTGTGCTCCACTGTACTCTACCTCTACTGTGCTCCACTGTACTCTACCTCTACTGTGCTCCACTGTACTCTACCTCTACTGTGCTCCACTGTACTCTACCTCTACTGTGCTCCACTGTACTCTACCTCTACTGTGCTCCACTGTACTCTACCTCTACTGTGCTCCACTGTACTCTACCTCTACTGTGCTCCACTGTACTCTACCTCTACTGTGCTCCACTGTACTCTACCTCTACTGTGCTCCACTGTACTCTACCTCTACTGTACTCTACTGTACTCCACCTCTAATGAGCTCCACTGTACTCTGGCTCTACTGTACTCCACTGTACTTTACCTCTACTGTACTCCACTGTACTCTACCTCTACTGTGCTCCACTGTACTCTATTTCTACTGTACTCCTCTGTACTCTACCTCTACTGTGCTCCACTGTACTCTATCTGTAATGTACTCTACTGTACTCTATCTCTACTGTGATCCACTGTACTCTACCTCTGCTGTGCTCCACTGTACTCTATCTCTACTGTACTCCACTGTACTCTACTGTTCTCTACCTCTACTGTACTCTACTGTGCTCCACTGTACTCCACTGTAGTCTACCTCTACTGTGCTCCACTGTACTCTACCTCTACTGTGCTCCACTATACTCTACCTCTACTGTGCTCCACTGTACTCTACCTCTACTGTCCTCCACTGTACTCTACCTCTACTGTGCTCCACTGTACTCTCTCTCTACTGTAGTCTACCTCTACTGTACTCTGCTGTACTCCACCTCTAATGTGCTCCACTGTACTCTACCTCTACTGTACTCTACCTCTACTGTACTCCACTGTACTCTACCTCTACTGTGCTCTACTGTACTCTATCTCTACTGTGCTCCACTGTACTCTACCTCTACTGTGCTCCACTGTACTCTACCTCTACTGTACTTCACTGTCCTCTATCTCTACTGTACTCCACTGTACTCTACCTCTATTGCCCTCCACTGTACTCTATCTCTACTGTACTCTACTGTACTATATCTCTACTGTACTCCACTGTACTCTATCTCTACTGTACTCCACTGTACTCTACCTCCACTGTACTCTACCTCTACCGTACTCCACTGTACTCTATCTCTACTGTACTCCACTGTACTCTACCTCTACTGTACTCTACTGTTCTCTACCTCTACTGTGCTCTACTGTACTTTACTCTACTGTACTCCACTGTACTCTATCTCTACTGTGATCCACTGTACTCTACCTCTACTGTACTCCACTGTACTCTATCTCTACTGTGATCCACTGTACTCTATCTCTATTGTGCTCCACTGTACTCTACCTCTACTGTGCTCCACTCTACTCTACCTCTACTGTGCTCCACTGTACTCTACCTCTACTGTGCTCCACTGTACTCTCTCTCTACTGTACTCTACCTCTACTGTACTCTACTGTGCTCCACTGTACTCCACTGTAGTCTACCTCTACTGTGCTCCACTGTACTCTACCTCTACTGTGCTCCACTATACTCTACCTCTACTGTGCTCCACTGTACTCTACCTCTACTGTCCTCCACTGTACTCTACCTCTACTGTGCTCCACTGTACTCTCTCTCTACTGTACTCTACCTCTACTGTACTCTACTGTACTCCACCTCTAATATGCTCCACTGTACTCTACCTCTACTGTACTCTACCTCTACTGTACTCCACTGTACTCTACCTCTAATGTGCTCCACTGTACTCTATATCTACTGTGCTCCACTGTACTCTATTTCTACTGTGCTCCACTGTACTCTATCTCTACTGTACTCCACTGTACTCTATCTCTACTGTACTTCACTGTCCTTTATCTCTAATGTACTCCACTGTACTCTACCTCTATTGTGCTCCATTGTACTCTATCTCTACTGTACTCTACTGTACTCTATCTCTACTTTACTCCACTGTACTCTATCTCTACTGTACTCCACTGTACTCTACCTCTACTGTGCTCCACTGTATCCTACCTCTACTGTACTCCACTGTACTCTCTCTCTACTGTGCTCCACTGTACTCTATCTCTACTGTACTCAGCTGTACTCTACCTCTACTGTGCTCTACTGTTCTCTACCTCTACTGTGCTCTACTCTACTCCACCTCTACTGTGCTCCACTGTACCCTACCTCTACTGTGCTCCACCGTACTCTACCTCTACTGTGCTCCACTCTACTCTACCTCTACTGTACTCCACTGTACTCTATCTCTACTGTACTCCACTGTACTCTACCTCTACTGTACTCCACTGTACTCTATCTCTACTGTACTCCACTCTAATCTACCTCTACTGTCCTCCACTGTACTCTACCTCTACTGTGCTCCACTGTACTCTCTCTCTACTGTACTCTACCTCTACTGTACTCTACTGTGCTCCACTGTACTCCACTGTAGTCTACCTCTACTGTGCTCCACTGTACTCTACCTCTACTGTGCTCCACTATACTCTACCTCTACTGTGCTCCACTGTACTCTACCTCTACTGTCCTCCACTGTACTCTACCTCTACTGTGCTCCACTGTACTCTCTCTCTACTGTACTCTACCTCTACTGTACTCTACTGTACTCCACCTCTAATGTGCTCCACTGTACTCTATCTCTACTGTGCTCCACTGTACTCTATTTCTACTGTGCTCCACTGTACTCTATCTCTACTGTACTCCACTGTACTCTATCTCTACTGTACTTCACTGTCCTTTATCTCTAATGTACTCCACTGTACTCTACCTCTATTGTGCTCCATTGTACTCTATCTCTACTGTACTCTACTGTACTCTATCTCTACTTTACTCCACTGTACTCTATCTCTACTGTACTCCACTGTACTCTACCTCTACTGTGCTCCACTGTATCCTACCTCTACTGTACTCCACTGTACTCTCTCTCTACTGTGCTCCACTGTACTCTATCTCTACTGTACTCAGCTGTACTCTACCTCTACTGTGCTCTACTGTTCTCTACCTCTACTGTGCTCTACTCTACTCCACCTCTACTGTGCTCCACTGTACCCTACCTCTACTGTGCTCCACCGTACTCTACCTCTACTGTGCTCCACTGTACTCTACCTCTACTGTACTCCACTGTACTCTATCTCTACTGTACTCCACTGTACTCTACCTCTACTGTACTCCACTGTACTCTATCTCTACTGTACTCCACTCTAATCTACCTCTACTGTCCTCCACTGTACTCTACCTCTACTGTGCTCCACTGTACTCTCTCTCTACTGTACTCTACCTCTACTGTACTCTACTGTGCTCCACTGTACTCCACTGTAGTCTACCTCTACTGTGCTCCACTGTACTCTACCTCTACTGTGCTCCACTATACTCTACCTCTACTGTGCTCCACTGTACTCTACCTCTACTGTCCTCCACTGTACTCTACCTCTACTGTGCTCCACTGTACTCTCTCTCTACTGTACTCTACCTCTACTGTACTCTACTGTACTCCACCTCTAATGTGCTCCACTGTACTCTATCTCTACTGTGCTCCACTGTACTCTATTTCTACTGTGCTCCACTGTACTCTATCTCTACTGTACTCCACTGTACTCTATCTCTACTGTACTTCACTGTCCTTTATCTCTAATGTACTCCACTGTACTCTACCTCTATTGTGCTCCATTGTACTCTATCTCTACTGTACTCTACTGTACTCTATCTCTACTTTACTCCACTCTACTCTATCTCTACTGTACTCCACTGTACTCTACCTCTACTGTGCTCCACTGTACTCTACCTCTACCGTACTCCACTGTACTCTATCTCTACTGTACTCCACTGTACTCTACCTCAACTGTACTCTACTGTTCTCTACCTCTACTGTGCTCCACTCTACTCTACTGTACTCCACTGTACTCTATCTCTACTGTGATCCACTGTACTCTACCTCTACTGTACTCTACTGTACTCTATCTCTACTGTGATCTACTGTACTCTATCTCTACTGTGCTCCACTGTACTCTACCTCTACTGTGCTCCACTGTACTCTATCTCTACTGTGCTCCACTCTACTCTACCTCTACTGTGCTCCACTGTATCCTACCTCTACTGTACTCCACTGTACTCTATCTCTACTGTGCTCCACTGTACTCTATCTCTACTGTACTCCACTGTACTCTACCTCTACTGTGCTCTACTGTTCTCTACCTCTACTGTGCTCTACTGTACTCCACCTCTACTGTTCTCCACTGTACCCTACCTCCATTGTGCTCCACTGTACTCTACCTCTACTGTACTCCACTGTATTCTATCTCTACTGTGCTCCACTGTACTCTACCTCTACTGTGCTCAACTGTACTCTACTGTACTCCACTGTACTCTACCTCTACTGTACTCCACTGTACTCTATCTCTACTGTACTCCACTCTACTCTACCTCTACTGTACTCCACTGTACTCTATATCTACTGTGCTCAACTGTACTCTACCTCTACTGTGCCCAACTGTACTGTACTCTATCTCTACTATACTCCACTGTACTCTACCTATACTGTACTCTACTGTTCTCTTCCTCTACTGTACTCCACTGTACTCTATCTCTACTGTGATCCACTGTACTCTACCTCTACTGTACTCCACTGTACTCTATCTCTACTCTACTCCACTGTACTCTACCTCTACTGTACTCTACTGTTCTCTACCTCTACTGTGCTCTACTGTACTCTTCTCTACTGTACTCCACTGTACTCTATCTCTACTGTGATCCACTGTACTCTTCCTCTACTGTAATCCACTGTACTCTATCTTTACTGTGATCCACTGTACTCTATCTCTACTGTGCTCCACTGTACTCTACCTCTACTATGCTCCACTGTACTCTATCTGTACTGTGCTACACTCTACTCTACCTCTACTGTGCTCCACTGTACTCTTCCTCTACTGTACTCCACTCTACTCTATCTCTACTGTGCTCCACTGTACTCTATCTCTACTGTACTCCACTGTACTCTACCTCTACTGTGCTCTACTGTTCTCTACCTCTACTGTGCTCTACTGTACTCCACCTCTACTGTGCTCCACTGTACCCTACCTCTACTGTGCTCCACTGTACTCTACCTCTACTGTGCTCCACTGTACTCTACCTCTACTGTGCTCCACTGTACTCTACCTCTACTTTGCTCCACTGTACTCTACCTCTACTGTGCTCCACTGTACTCTATCTCTACTGTGCTCCACTGTACTCTATTTCTACTGTACTCTACTGTACTCCACCTCTAATGTGCTCCACTGTACTCTACCTCTACTGTACTCTACCTCTACTGTACTCCACTGTACTCTACCTCTACTGTGCTGTACTGTACTCTATCTCTACTGTACTCCACTGTACTCTACCTCTACTGTGCTCTACTGTTCTCTACCTCTACTGTGCTCTACTGTACTCCACCTCTACTGTGCTCCACTGTACCCTACCTCTACTGTGCTCCACTGTACTCTACCTCTACTGTGCTCCACTGTACTCTACCTCTACTGTGCTCCACTGTACTCTACCTCTACTTTGCTCCACTGTACTCTACCTCTACTGTGCTCCACTGTACTCTATCTCTACTGTGCTCCACTGTACTCTATTTCTACTGTACTCTACTGTACTCCACCTCTAATGTGCTCCACTGTACTCTACCTCTACTGTACTCTACCTCTACTGTACTCCACTGTACTCTACCTCTACTGTGCTGTACTGTACTCTATCTCTACTCTGCTCCACTGTACTCTACCTCTACTGTGCTCCACTGTACTCTACCTCTACTGTACTTCACTGTCCTCTATCTCTACTGTACTCCACTGTACTCTACCTCTACTGTGCTCCACTGTACTCTACCTCTACTGTACTCCACTATACTCTATCACTACTGTGCTCCACTGTACTCTACCTCTACTGTGCTCGACTGTACTCTACCTCTACTGTGCTCCACTGTACTCTACCTCTACTGTACTCCACTGTACTCTATCTCTACTGTGCTCCACTGTACTCTACCTCTACTGTGCTCAACTGTACTCTACTGTCCTCCACTGTACTCTACCTCTACTGTGCTCCACTGTACTCTCTCTCTACTGTACTCTACCTCTACTGTACTCTACTGTACTCCACCTCTAATGTGCTCCACTGTACTCTATCTCTACTGTGCTCCACTGTACTCTATTTCTACTGTGCTCCACTGTACTCTATCTCTACTGTACTCCACTGTACTCTATCTCTACTGTACTTCACTGTCCTTTATCTCTAATGTACTCCACTGTACTCTACCTCTATTGTGCTCCATTGTACTCTATCTCTACTGTACTCTACTGTACTCTATCTCTACTTTACTCCACTCTACTCTATCTCTACTGTACTCCACTGTACTCTACCTCTACTGTGCTCCACTGTACTCTACCTCTACCGTACTCCACTGTACTCTATCTCTACTGTACTCCACTGTACTCTACCTCAACTTTACTCTACTGTTCTCTACCTCTACTGTGCTCCACTCTACTCTACTGTACTCCAATGTACTCTATCTCTACTGTGATCCACTGTACTCTACCTCTACTGTACTCTACTGTACTCTATCTCTACTGTGATCTACTGTACTCTATCTCTACTGTGCTCCACTGTACTCTACCTCTACTGTGCTCCACTGTACTCTATCTCTACTGTGCTCCACTCTACTCTACCTCTACTGTGCTCCACTGTATCCTAACCTCTACTGTACTCCACTGTACTCTATCTCTAATGTGCTCCACTGTACTCTATCTCTACTGTACTCCACTGTACTCTACCTCTACTGTGCTCTACTGTTCTCTACCTCTACTGTGCTCTACTGTACTCCACCTCTACTGTTCTCCACTGTACCCTACCTCTATTGTGCTCCACTGTACTCTACCTCTACTGTACTCCACTGTATTCTATCTCTACTGTGCTCCACTGTACCCTACCTCTACTGTGCTCCACTGTACTCTACCTCTACTGTGCTCCACTGTACTCTACCTCTACTCTGCTCCACTGTATCCACTGTACTCTACCTCTACTGTGCTCCACTCTACTCTACCTCTACTGTGCTCCACTCTACTCTACCTCTACTGTACTCTACTGTACTCCACCTCTAATGAGCTCCACTGTACTCTGGCTCTACTGTACTCCACTGTACTTTACCTCTACTGTACTCCACTGTACTCTACCTCTACTGTGCTCCACTGTACTCTATTTCTACTGTACTCCTCTGTACTCTACCTCTACTGTGCTCCACTGTACTCTATCTGTAATGTACTCTACTGTACTCTATCTCTACTGTGATCCACTGTACTCTACCTCTGCTGTGCTCCACTGTACTCTATCTCTACTGTACTCCACTGTACTCTACTGTTCTCTACCTCTACTGTACTCTACTGTGCTCCACTGTACTCCACTGTAGTCTACCTCTACTGTGCTCCACTGTACTCTACCTCTACTGTGCTCCACTATACTCTACCTCTACTGTGCTCCACTGTACTCTACCTCTACTGTCCTCCAATGTAATCTACCTCTACTGTGCTCCACTGTACTCTCTCTCTACTGTACTCTACCTCTACTGTACTCTGCTGTACTCCACCTCTAATGTGCTCCACTGTACTCAACCTCTACTGTACTCTACCTCTACTGTACTCCACTGTACTCTACCTCTACTGTGCTCTACTGTACTCTATCTCTACTGTGCTCCACTGTACTCTACCTCTACTGTGCTCCACTGTACTCTACCTCTACTGTACTTCACTGTCCTCTATCTCTACTGTACTCCACTGTACTCTACCTCTATTGTCCTCCACTGTACTCTATCTCTACTGTACTCTACTGTACTATATCTCTACTGTACTCCACTGTACTCTATCTCTACTGTACTCCACTGTACTCTACCTCCACTGTACTCTACCTCTACCGTACTCCACTGTACTCTATCTCTACTGTACTCCACTGTACTCTACCTCTACTGTACTCTACTGTTCTCTACCTCTACTGTGCTCTACTGTACTTTACTCTACTGTACTCCACTGTACTCTATCTCTACTGTGATCCACTGTACTCTACCTCTACTGTACTCCACTGTACTCTATCTCTACTGTGATCCACTGTACTCTATCTCTATTGTGCTCCACTGTACTCTACCTCTACTGTGCTCCACTGTACTCTATCTCTACTGTGCTCCACTCTACTCTACCTCTACTGTGCTCCACTGTATCCTACCTCTACTGTACTCCACTGTACTCTCTCTCTACTTTGCTCCACTGTACTCTATCTCTACTGTACTCAGCTGTACTCTACCTCTACTGTGCTCTACTGTTCTCTACCTCTACTGTGCTCTACTCTACTCCACCTCTACTGTGCTCCACTGTACCCTACCTCTACTGTGCTCCACCGTACTCTACCTCTACTGTGCTCCACTGTACTCTACCTCTACTGTACTCCACTGTACTCTATCTCTACTGTACTCCACTGTACTCTACCTCTACTGTACTCCACTGTACTCTATCTCTACTGTACTCCACTCTAATCTACCTCTACTGTCCTCCACTGTACTCTACCTCTACTGTGCTCCACTGTACTCTCTCTCTACTGTACTCTACCTCTACTGTACTCTACTGTGCTCCACTGTACTCCACTGTAGTCTACCTCTACTGTGCTCCACTGTACTCTACCTCTACTGTGCTCCACTATACTCTACCTCTACTGTGCTCCACTGTACTCTACCTCTACTGTCCTCCACTGTACTCTACCTCTACTGTGCTCTACTGTACTCTCTCTCTACTGTACTCTACCTCTACTGTACTCTACTGTACTCCACCTCTAATGTGCTCCACTGTACTCTATCTCTACTGTGCTCCACTGTACTCTATTTCTACTGTGCTCCACTGTACTCTATCTCTACTCTACTCCACTGTACTCTATCTCTACTGTACTTCACTGTCCTTTATCTCTAATGTACTCCACTGTACTCTACCTCTATTGTGCTCCATTGTACTCTATCTCTACTGTACTCTACTGTACTCTATCTCTACTTTACTCCACTCTACTCTATCTCTACTGTACTCCACTGTACTCTACCTCTACTGTGCTCCACTGTACTCTACCTCTACCGTACTCCAATGTACTCTATCTCTACTGTACTCCACTGTACTCTACCTCAACTGTACTCTACTGTTCTCTACCTCTACTGTGCTCCACTCTACTCTACTGTACTCCACTGTACTCTATCTCTACTGTGATCCACTGTACTCTACCTCTACTGTACTCTACTGTACTCTATCTCTACTGTGATCTACTGTACTCTATCTCTACTGTGCTCCACTGTACTCTACCTCTACTGTGCTCCACTGTACTCTATCTCTACTGTGCTCCACTCTACTCTACCTCTACTGTGCTCCACTGTATCCTACCTCTACTGTACTCCACTGTACTCTATCTCTACTGTGCTCCACTGTACTCTATCTCTACTGTACTCCACTGTACTCTACCTCTACTGTGCTCTACTGTTCTCTACCTCTACTGTGCTCTACTGTACTCCACCTCTACTGTTCTCCACTGTACCCTACCTCCATTGTGCTCCACTGTACTCTACCTCTACTGTACTCCACTGTATTCTATCTCTACTGTGCTCCACTGTACTCTACCTCTACTGTGCTCAACTGTACTCTACTGTACTCCACTGTACTCTACCTCTACTGTACTCCACTGTACTCTATCTCTACTGTACTCCACTCTACTCTACCTCTACTGTACTCCACTGTACTCTATATCTACTGTGCTCAACTGTACTCTACCTCTACTGTGCCCAACTGTACTGTACTCTATCTCTACTATACTCCACTGTACTCTACCTATACTGTACTCTACTGTTCTCTTCCTCTACTGTACTCCACTGTACTCTATCTCTACTGTGATCCACTGTACTCTACCTCTACTGTACTCCACTGTACTCTATCTCTACTCTACTCCACTGTACTCTACCTCTACTGTACTCTACTGTTCTCTACCTCTACTGTGCTCTACTGTACTCTTCTCTACTGTACTCCACTGTACTCTATCTCTACTGTGATCCACTGTACTCTTCCTCTACTGTAATCCACTGTACTCTATCTCTACTGTGATCCACTGTACTCTATCTCTACTGTGCTCCACTGTACTCTACCTCTACTATGCTCCACTGTACTCTATCTGTACTGTGCTACACTCTACTCTACCTCTACTGTGCTCCACTGTACTCTACCTCTACTGTACTCCACTCTACTCTATCTCTACTGTGCTCCACTGTACTCTATCTCTACTGTACTCCACTGTACTCTACCTCTACTGTGCTCTACTGTTCTCTACCTCTACTGTGCTCTACTGTACTCCACCTCTACTGTGCTCCACTGTACCCTACCTCTACTGTGCTCCACTGTACTCTACCTCTACTGTGCTCCACTGTACTCTACCTCTACTGTGCTCCACTGTACTCTACCTCTACTGTGCTCCACTGTACTCTACCTCTACTGTGCTCCACTGTACTCTATCTCTACTGTGCTCCACTGTACTCTATTTCTACTGTACTCTACTGTACTCCACCTCTAATGTGCTCCACTGTACTCTACCTCTACTGTACTCTACCTCTACTGTACTCCACTGTACTCTACCTCTACTGTGCTGTACTGTACTCTATCTCTACTCTGCTCCACTGTACTCTACCTCTACTGTGCTCCACTGTACTCTACCTCTACTGTACTTCACTGTCCTCTATCTCTACTGTACTCCACTGTACTCTACCTCTACTGTGCTCCACTGTACTCTACCTCTACTGTACTCCACTGTACTCTATCACTACTGTGCTCCACTGTACTCTACCTCTACTGTGCTCCACTGTACTCTACCTCTACTGTGCTCCACTGTACTCTACCTCTACTGTACTCCACTGTACTCTATCTCTACTGTGCTCCACTGTACTCTACCTCTACTGTTCTCAACTGTACTCTACTGTACTCCACTGTACTCTACCTCTACTGTACTCCACTGTACTCTATCTCTACTGTACTCCACTGTACTCGACCTCTACTGTACTCCACTGTACTCTACCTCTACTGTCCTCCACTGTACTCTACCTCTACTGTGCTCCACTGTACTCTCTCTCTACTGTACTCTACCTCTACTGTACTCTACTGTACTCCACCTCTAATGTGCTCCACTGTACTCTATCTCTACTGTGCTCCACTGTACTCTATTTCTACTGTGCTCCACTGTACTCTATCTCTACTGTACTCCACTGTACTCTATCTCTACTGTACTTCACTGTCCTTTATCTCTAATGTACTCCACTGTACTCTACCTCTATTGTGCTCCATTGTACTCTATCTCTACTGTACTCTACTGTACTCTATCTCTACTTTACTCCACTCTACTCTATCTCTACTGTACTCCACTGTACTCTACCTCTACTGTGCTCCACTGTACTCTACCTCTACCGTACTCCACTGTACTCTATCTCTACTTTACTCCACTGTACTCTACCTCAACTGTACTCTACTGTTCTCTACCTCTACTGTGCTCCACTCTACTCTACTGTACTCCACTGTACTCTATCTCTACTGTGATCCACTGTACTCTACCTCTACTGTACTCTACTGTACTCTATCTCTACTGTGATCTACTGTACTCTATCTCTACTGTGCTCCACTGTACTCTACCTCTACTGTGCTCCACTGTACTCTATCTCTACTGTGCTCCACTCTACTCTACCTCTACTGTGCTCCACTGTATCCTACCTCTACTGTACTCCACTGTACTCTATCTCTACTGTGCTCCACTGTACTCTATCTCTACTGTACTCCACTGTACTCTACCTCTACTGTGCTCTACTGTTCTCTACCTCTACTGTGCTCTACTGTACTCCACCTCTACTGTTCTCCACTGTACCCTACCTCTATTGTGCTCCACTGTACTCTACCTCTACTGTACTCCACTGTATTCTATCTCTACTGTGCTCCACTGTACTCTACCTCTACTGTGCTCAACTGTACTCTACTGTACTCCACTGTACTCTACCTCTACTGTACTCCACTGTACTCTATCTCTACTGTACTCCACTGTACTCTACATCTACTGTACTCCACTGTACTCTATATCTACTGTGCTCAACTGTACTCTACCTCTACTGTGCCCAACTGTACTGTACTCTACCTCTACTGTACTCCACTGTACTCTACCTCTACTGTACTCCACTTTACTCTACCTCTACTGTACTCAACTGTACTCTATCTCTACTGTGCTCCAGTGTACTCTACCTCTACTGTACTCCACTGTACTCTATCTCTACTGTACTCCACTGTATTCTACCTATACTGTACTCTACTGTTCTCTTCCTCTACTGTACTCCACTGTACTCTATCTCTACTTTAATCCACTGTACTCTACCTCTACTGTGCTCCACTGTACTCTATCTCTACTGTACTCCACTGTACTCTACCTCTACTGTACTCTACTGTTCTCTACCTCTACTGTGCTCTACTGTACTCTACTCTACTGTACTCCACTGTACTCTATCTCTACTGTGATCCACTGTACTCTACCTCTACTGTACTCCACTTTACTTTATCTCTACTGTGATCCACTGTACTCTATCTCTACTGTGCTCCACTGTACTCTACCTCTACTATGCTCCACTGTACTCTATCTCTACTGTGCTCCACTCTACTCTACCTCTACTGTGCTCCACTGTACTCTACCTCTACTGTACTCCACTTTACTTTATCTCTACTGTGATCCACTGTACTCTATCTCTACTGTGCTCCACTGTACTCTACCTCTACTATGCTCCACTGTACTCTATCTCTACTGTGCTCCACTCTACTCTACCTCTACTGTGCTCCACTGTACTCTACCTCTACTGTACTCCACTGTACTCTATCTCTACTGTACTCCACTGCACTCTACCTCTACTGTGCTCTACTGTTCTCTACCTCTACTGTGCTCTACTGTACTCCACCTCTACTGTGCTCCACTGTACCCTACCTCTACTGTGCTCCACTGTACTCTACCTCTACTGTGCTCCACTGTACTCTACCTCTACTCTGCTCCACTGTATCCACTGTACTCTACCTCTACTGTGCTCCACTGTACTCTACCTCTACTGTGCTCCACTGTACTCTACCTCTACTGTACTCTACTGTACTCCACCTCTAATGAGCTCCACTGTACTCTGGCTCTACTGTACTCCACTGTACTTTACCTCTACTGTACTCCACTGTACTCTACCTCTACTGTGCTCCACTGTACTCTATTTCTACTGTACTCCTCTGTACTCTACCTCTACTGTGCTCCACTGTACTCTATCTGTAATGTACTCTACTGTACTCTATCTCTACTGTGATCCACTGTACTCTACCTCTGCTGTGCTCCACTGTACTCTATCTCTACTGTACTCCACTGTACTCTACTGTTCTCTACCTCTACTGTACTCTACTGTGCTCCACTGTACTCCACTGTAGTCTACCTCTACTGTGCTCCACTGTACTCTACCTCTACTGTGCTCCACTATACTCTACCTCTACTGTGCTCCACTGTACTCTATCTCTACTGTGATCCACTGTACTCTATCTCTATTGTGCTCCACTGTACTCTACCTCTACTGTGCTCCACTGTACTCTATCTCTACTGTGCTCCACTCTACTCTACCTCTACTGTGCTCCACTGTATCCTACCTCTACTGTACTCCACTGTACTCTATCTCTACTGTACTCAGCTGTACTCTACCTCTACTGTGCTCTACTGTTCTCCACCTCTACTGTGCTCTACTCTACTCCACCTCTACTGTGCTCCACTGTACCCTACCTCTACTGTGCTCCACCGTACTCTACCTCTACTGTGCTCCACTGTACTCTACCTCTACTGTACTCCACTGTACTCTATCTCTACTGTACTCCACTGTATTCTACCTCTACTGTACTCCACTGTACTCTATCTCTACTGTACTCCACTCTAATCTACCTCTACTGTCCTCCACTGTACTCTACCTCTACTGTGCTCCACTGTACTCTCTCTATACTGTACTCTACCTCTACTGTACTCTACTGTGCTCCACTGTACTCCACTGTAGTCTACCTCTACTGTGCTCCACTGTACTCTACCTCTACTGTGCTCCACTATACTCTACCTCTACTGTGCTCCACTGTACTCTACCTCTACTGTCCTCCACTGTACTCTACCTCTACTGTGCTCCACTGTACTCTCTCTCTACTGTACTCTACCTCTACTGTACTCTACTGTACTCCACCTCTAATATGCTCCACTGTACTCTACCTCTACTGTACTCTACCTCTACTGTACTCCACTGTACTCTACCTCTAATGTGCTCCACTGTACTCTATATCTACTGTGCTCCACTGTACTCTATTTCTACTGTGCTCCACTATACTCTATCTCTACTGTACTCCACTGTACTCTATCTCTACTGTACTTCACTGTCCTTTATCTCTAATGTACTCCACTGTACTCTACCTCTATTGTGCTCCATTGTACTCTATCTCTACTGTACTCTACTGTACTCTATCTCTACTTTACTCCACTGTACTCTATCTCTACTGTACTCCACTGTACTCTACCTCTACTGTGCTCCACTGTATCCTACCTCTACTGTACTCCACTGTACTCTCTCTCTACTGTGCTCCACTGTACTCTATCTCTACTGTACTCAGCTGTACTCTACCTCTACTGTGCTCTACTGTTCTCTACCTCTACTGTGCTCTACTCTACTCCACCTCTACTGTGCTCCACTGTACCCTACCTCTACTGTGCTCCACCGTACTCTACCTCTACTGTGCTCCACTGTACTCTATCTCTACTGTACTCAGCTGTACTCTACCTCTACTGTGCTCTACTGTTCTCTACCTCTACTGTGCTCTACTCTACTCCACCTCTACTGTGCTCCACTGTACCCTACCTCTACTGTGCTCCACCGTACTCTACCTCTACTGTGCTCCACTGTACTCTACCTCTACTGTACTCCACTGTACTCTATCTCTACTGTACTCCACTGTACTCTACCTCTACTGTACTCCACTGTACTCTATCTCTACTGTACTCCACTCTAATCTACCTCTACTGTCCTCCACTGTACTCTACCTCTACTGTGCTCCACTGTACTCTCTCTCTACTGTACTCTACCTCTACTGTACTCTACTGTGCTCCACTGTACTCCACTGTAGTCTACCTCTACTGTGCTCCACTGTACTCTACCTCTACTGTGCTCCACTATACTCTACCTCTACTGTGCTCCACTGTACTCTACCTCTACTGTCCTCCACTGTACTCTACCTCTACTGTGCTCCACTGTACTCTCTCTCTACTGTACTCTACCTCTACTGTACTCTACTGTACTCCACCTCTAATGTGCTCCACTGTACTCTATCTCTACTGTGCTCCACTGTACTCTATTTCTACTGTGCTCCACTGTACTCTATCTCTACTGTACTCCACTGTACTCTATCTCTACTGTACTTCACTGTCCTTTATCTCTAATGTACTCCACTGTACTCTACCTCTATTGTGCTCCATTGTACTCAATCTCTACTGTACTCTACTGTACTCTATCTCTACTTTACTCCACTCTACTCTATCTCTACTGTACTCCACTGTACTCTACCTCTACTGTGCTCCACTGTACTCTACCTCTACCGTACTCCACTGTACTCTATCTCTACTGTACTCCACTGTACTCTACCTCAACTGTACTCTACTGTTCTCTACCTCTACTGTGCTCCACTCTACTCTACTGTACTCCACTGTACTCTATCTCTACTGTGATCCACTGTACTCTACCTCTACTGTACTCTACTGTACTCTATCTCTACTGTGATCTACTGTACTCTATCTCTACTGTGCTCCACTGTACTCTACCTCTACTGTGCTCCACTGTACTCTATCTCTACTGTGCTCCACTCTACTCTACCTCTACTGTGCTCCACTGTATCCTACCTCTACTGTACTCCACTGTACTCTATCTCTACTGTGCTCCACTGTACTCTATCTCTACTGTACTCCACTGTACTCTACCTCTACTGTGCTCTACTGTTCTCTACCTCTACTGTGCTCTACTGTACTCCACCTCTACTGTTCTCCACTGTACCCTACCTCCATTGTGCTCCACTGTACTCTACCTCTACTGTACTCCACTGTATTCTATCTCTACTGTGCTCCACTGTACTCTACCTCTACTGTGCTCAACTGTACTCTACTGTACTCCACTGTACTCTACCTCTACTGTACTCCACTGTACTCTATCTCTACTGTACTCCACTGTACTCTACCTCTACTGTACTCCACTGTACTCTATATCTACTGTGCTCAACTGTACTCTACCTCTACTGTGCCCAACTGTACTGTACTCTATCTCTACTATACTCCACTGTACTCTACCTATACTGTACTCTACTGTTCTCTTCCTCTGCTGTACTCCACTGTACTCTATCTCTACTGTGATCCACTGTACTCTACCTCTACTGTACTCCACTGTACTCTATCTCTACTCTACTCCACTGTACTCTACCTCTACTGTACTCTACTGTTCTCTACCTCTACTGTGCTCTACTGTACTCTTCTCTACTGTACTCCACTGTACTCTATCTCTACTGTGATCCACTGTACTCTTCCTCTACTGTAATCCACTGTACTCTATCTCTACTGTGATCCACTGTACTCTATCTCTACTGTGCTCCACTGTACTCTACCTCTACTATGCTCCACTGTACTCTATCTGTACTGTGCTACACTCTACTCTACCTCTACTGTGCTCCACTGTACTCTACCTCTACTGTACTCCACTCTACTCTATCTCTACTGTGCTCCACTGTACTCTATCTCTACTGTACTCCACTGTACTCTACCTCTACTGTGCTCTACTGTTCTCTACCTCTACTGTGCTCTACTGTACTCCACCTCTACTGTGCTCCACTGTACCCTACCTCTACTGTGCTCCACTGTACTCTACCTCTACTGTGCTCCACTGTACTCTACCTCTACTGTGCTCCACTGTACTCTACCTCTACTGTGCTCCACTGTACTCTACCTCTACTGTGCTCCACTGTACTCTATCTCTACTGTGCTCCACTGTACTCTATTTCTACTGTACTCTACTGTACTCCACCTCTAATGTGCTCCACTGTACTCTACCTCTACTGTACTCTACCTCTACTGTACTCCACTGTACTCTACCTCTACTGTGCTGTACTGTACTCTATCTCTACTCTGCTCCACTGTACTCTACCTCTACTGTGCTCCACTGTACTCTACCTCTACTGTACTTCACTGTCCTCTATCTCTACTGTACTCCACTGTACTCTACCTCTACTGTGCTCCACTGTACTCTACCTCTACTGTACTCCACTGTACTCTATCACTACTGTGCTCCACTGTACTCTACCTCTACTGTGCTCAACTGTACTCTACTGTACTCCACTGTACTCTACCTCTACTGTACTCCACTGTACTCTATCTCTACTGTACTCCACTGTACTCTACCTCTACTGTACTCCACTGTACTCTACCTCTACTGTCCTCCACTGTACTCTACCTCTACTGTGCTCCACTGTACTCTCTCTCTACTGTACTCTACCTCTACTGTACTCTACTGTACTCCACCTCTAATGTGCTCCACTGTACTCTATCTCTACTGTGCTCCACTGTACTCTATTTCTACTGTGCTCCACTGTACTCTATCTCTACTGTACTCCACTGTACTCTATCTCTACTGTACTTCACTGTCCTTTATCTCTAATGTACTCCACTGTACTCTACCTCTATTGTGCTCCATTGTACTCTATCTCTACTGTACTCTACTGTATTCTATCTCTACTTTACTCCACTCTACTCTATCTCTACTGTACTCCACTGTACTCTACCTCTACTGTGCTCCACTGTACTCTACCTCTACCGTACTCCACTGTACTCTATCTCTACTGTACTCCACTGTACTCTACCTCAACTGTACTCTACTGTTCTCTACCTCTACTGTGCTCCACTCTACTCTACTGTACTCCACTGTACTCTATCTCTACTGTGATCCACTGTACTCTACCTCTACTGTACTCTACTGTACTCTATCTCTACTGTGATCTACTGTACTCTATCTCTACTGTGCTCCACTGTACTCTACCTCTACTGTGCTCCACTGTACTCTATCTCTACTGTGCTCCACTCTACTCTACCTCTACTGTGCTCCACTGTATCCTACCTCTACTGTACTCCACTGTACTCTATCTCTACTGTGCTCCACTGTACTCTATCTCTACTGTACTCCACTGTACTCTACCTCTACTGTGCTCTACTGTTCTCTACCTCTACTGTGCTCTACTGTACTCCACCTCTACTGTTCTCCACTGTACCCTACCTCTATTGTGCATCACTGTACTCTACCTCTACTGTACTCCACTGTATTCTATCTCTACTGTGCTCCACTGTACCCTACCTCTACTGTGCTCCACTGTACTCTACCTCTACTGTGCTCCACTGTACTCTACCTCTACTCTGCTCCACTGTATCCACTGTACTCTACCTCTACTGTGCTCCACTGTACTCTACCTCTACTGTGCTCCACTGTACTCTACCTCTACTGTACTCTACTGTACTCCACCTCTAATGAGCTCCACTGTACTCTGGCTCTACTGTACTCCACTGTACTTTACCTCTACTGTACTCCACTGTACTCTACCTCTACTGTGCTCCACTGTACTCTATTTCTACTGTACTCCTCTGTACTCTACCTCTACTGTGCTCCACTGTACTCTATCTGTAATGTACTCTACTGTACTCTATCTCTACTGTGATCCACTGTACTCTACCTCTGCTGTGCTCCACTGTACTCTATCTCTACTGTACTCCACTGTACTCTACTGTTCTCTACCTCTACTGTACTCTACTGTGCTCCACTGTACTCCACTGTAGTCTACCTCTACTGTGCTCCACTGTACTCTACCTCTACTGTGCTCCACTATACTCTACCTCTACTGTGCTCCACTGTACTCTACCTCTACTGTCCTCCACTGTACTCTACCTCTACTGTGCTCCACTGTACTCTCTCTCTACTGTACTCTACCTCTACTGTACTCTGCTGTACTCCACCTCTAATGTGCTCCACTGTACTCTACCTCTACTGTACTCTACCTCTACTGTACTCCACTGTACTCTACCTCTACTGTGCTCTACTGTACTCTATCTCTACTGTGCTCCACTGTACTCTACCTCTACTGTGCTCCACTGTACTCTACCTCTACTGTACTTCACTGTCCTCTATCTCTACTGTACTCCACTGTACTCTACCTCTATTGTCCTCCACTGTACTCTATCTCTACTGTACTCTACTGTACTATATCTCTACTGTACTCCACTGTACTCTATCTCTACTGTACTCCACTGTACTCTACCTCCACTGTACTCTACCTCTACCGTACTCCACTGTACTCTATCTCTACTGTACTCCACTGTACTCTACCTCTACTGTACTCTACTGTTCTCTACCTCTACTGTGCTCTACTGTACTTTACTCTACTGTACTCCACTGTACTCTATCTCTACTGTGATCCACTGTACTCTACCTCTACTGTACTCCACTGTACTCTATCTCTACTGTGATCCACTGTACTCTATCTCTATTGTGCTCCACTGTACTCTACCTCTACTGTGCTCCACTGTACTCTATCTCTACTGTGCTCCACTCTACTCTACCTCTACTGTGCTCCACTGTATCCTACCTCTACTGTACTCCACTGTACTCTCTCTCTACTTTGCTCCACTGTACTCTATCTCTACTGTACTCAGCTGTACTCTACCTCTACTGTGCTCTACTGTTCTCCACCTCTACTGTGCTCTACTCTACTCCACCTCTACTGTGCTCCACTGTACCCTACCTCTACTGTGCTCCACCGTACTCTACCTCTACTGTGCTCCACTGTACTCTACCTCTACTGTACTCCACTCTACTCTATCTCTACTGTACTCCACTGTATTCTACCTCTACTGTACTCCACTGTACTCTACCTCTACTGTGCTCCACTGTACTCTACCTCTACTGTGCTCCACTGTACTCTACCTCTACTGTGCTCCACTGTACTCTATCTCTACTGTGCTCCACTGTACTCTATTTCTACTGTACTCTACTGTACTCCACCTCTAATGTGCTCCACTGTACTCTACCTCTACTGTACTCTACCTCTACTGTACTCCACTGTACTCTACCTCTACTGTGCTGTACTGTACTCTATCTCTACTCTGCTCCACTGTACTCTACCTCTACTGTGCTCCACTGTACTCTACCTCTACTGTACTTCACTGTCCTCTATCTCTACTGTACTCCACTGTACTCTACCTCTACTGTGCTCCACTGTACTCTACCTCTACTGTACTCCACTGTACTCTATCACTACTGTGCTCCACTGTACTCTACCTCTACTGTGCTCAACTGTACTCTACTGTACTCCACTGTACTCTACCTCTACTGTACTCCACTGTACTCTATCTCTACTGTACTCCACTGTACTCTACCTCTACTGTACTCCACTGTACTCTACCTCTACTGTCCTCCACTGTACTCTACCTCTACTGTGCTCCACTGTACTCTCTCTCTACTGTACTCTACCTCTACTGTACTCTACTGTACTCCACCTCTAATGTGCTCCACTGTACTCTATCTCTACTGTGCTCCACTGTACTCTATTTCTACTGTGCTCCACTGTACTCTATCTCTACTGTACTCCACTGTACTCTATCTCTACTGTACTTCACTGTCCTTTATCTCTAATGTACTCCACTGTACTCTACCTCTATTGTGCTCCATTGTACTCTATCTCTACTGTACTCTACTGTACTCTATCTCTACTTTACTCCACTCTACTCTATCTCTACTGTACTCCACTGTACTCTACCTCTACTGTGCTCCACTGTACTCTACCTCTACCGTACTCCACTGTACTCTATCTCTACTGTACTCCACTGTACTCTACCTCAACTGTACTCTACTGTTCTCTACCTCTACTGTGCTCCACTCTACTCTACTGTACTCCACTGTACTCTATCTCTACTGTGATCCACTGTACTCTACCTCTACTGTACTCTACTGTACTCTATCTCTACTGTGATCTACTGTACTCTATCTCTACTGTGCTCCACTGTACTCTACCTCTACTGTGCTCCACTGTACTCTATCTCTACTGTGCTCCACTCTACTCTACCTCTACTGTGCTCCACTGTATCCTACCTCTACTGTACTCCACTGTACTCTATCTCTACTGTGCTCCACTGTACTCTATCTCTACTGTACTCCACTGTACTCTACCTCTACTGTGCTCTACTGTTCTCTACCTCTACTGTGCTCTACTGTACTCCACCTCTACTGTTCTCCACTGTACCCTACCTCTATTGTGCTCCACTGTACTCTACCTCTACTGTACTCCACTGTATTCTATCTCTACTGTGCTCCACTGTACCCTACCTCTACTGTGCTCCACTGTACTCTACCTCTACTGTGCTCCACTGTACTCTACCTCTACTCTGCTCCACTGTATCCACTGTACTCTACCTCTACTGTGCTCCACTGTACTCTACCTCTACTGTGCTCCACTGTACTCTACCTCTACTGTACTCTACTGTACTCCACCTCTAATGAGCTCCACTGTACTCTGGCTCTACTGTACTCCACTGTACTTTACCTCTACTGTACTCCACTGTACTCTACCTCTACTGTGCTCCACTGTACTCTATTTCTACTGTACTCCTCTGTACTCTACCTCTACTGTGCTCCACTGTACTCTATCTGTAATGTACTCTACTGTACTCTATCTCTACTGTGATCCACTGTACTCTACCTCTGCTGTGCTCCACTGTACTCTATCTCTACTGTACTCCACTGTACTCTACTGTTCTCTACCTCTACTGTACTCTACTGTGCTCCACTGTACTCCACTGTAGTCTACCTCTACTGTGCTCCACTGTACTCTACCTCTACTGTGCTCCACTATACTCTACCTCTACTGTGCTCCACTGTACTCTACCTCTACTGTCCTCCACTGTACTCTACCTCTACTGTGCTCCACTGTACTCTCTCTCTACTGTACTCTACCTCTACTGTACTCTGCTGTACTCCACCTCTAATGTGCTCCACTGTACTCTACCTCTACTGTACTCTACCTCTACTGTACTCCACTGTACTCTACCTCTACTGTGCTCTACTGTACTCTATCGCTACTGTGCTCCACTGTACTCTACCTCTACTGTGCTCCACTGTACTCTACCTCTACTGTACTTCACTGTCCTCTATCTCTACTGTACTCCACTGTACTCTACCTCTATTGTCCTCCACTGTACTCTATCTCTACTGTACTCTACTGTACTATATCTCTACTGTACTCCACTGTACTCTATCTCTACTGTACTCCACTGTACTCTACCTCCACTTAACTCTACCTCTACCGTACTCCACTGTACTCTATCTCTACTGTACTCCACTGTACTCTACCTCTACTGTACTCTACTGTTCTCTACCTCTACTGTGCTCTACTGTACTTTACTCTACTGTACTCCACTGTACTCTATCTCTACTGTGATCCACTGTACTCTACCTCTACTGTACTCCACTGTACTCTATCTCTACTGTGATCCACTGTACTCTATCTCTATTGTGCTCCACTGTACTCTACCTCTACTGTGCTCCACTGTACTCTATCTCTACTGTGCTCCACTCTACTCTACCTCTACTGTGCTCCACTGTATCCTACCTCTACTGTACTCCACTGTACTCTCTCTCTACTTTGCTCCACTGTATCCTACCTCTACTGTACTCCACTGTACTCTCTCTCTACTTTGCTCCACTGTACTCTATCTCTACTGTACTCAGCTGTACTCTACCTCTACTGTGCTCTACTGTTCTCCACCTCTACTGTGCTCTACTCTACTCCACCTCTACTGTGCTCCACTGTACCCTACCTCTACTGTGCTCCACCGTACTCTACCTCTACTGTGCTCCACTGTACTCTACCTCTACTGTACTCCACTGTACTCTATCTCTACTGTACTCCACTGTATTCTACCTCTACTGTACTCCACTGTACTCTATCTCTACTGTACTCCACTCTAATCTACCTCTACTGTCCTCCACTGTACTCTACCTCTACTGTGCTCCACTGTACTCTCTCTCTACTGTACTCTACCTCTACTGTACTCTACTGTGCTCCACTGTACTCCACTGTAGTCTACCTCTACTGTGCTCCACTGTACTCTACCTCTACTGTGCTCCACTATACTCTACCTCTACTGTGCTCCACTGTACTCTACCTCTACTGTCCTCCACTGTACTCTACCTCTACTGTGCTCCACTGTACTCTCTCTCTACTGTACTCTACCTCTACTGTACTCTACTGTACTCCACCTCTAATATGCTCCACTGTACTCTACCTCTACTGTACTCTACCTCTACTGTACTCCACTGTACTCTACCTCTAATGTGCTCCACTGTACTCTCTCTCTACTGTGCTCCACTGTACTCTATCTCTACTGTACTCAGCTGTACTCTACCTCTACTGTGCTCTACTGTTCTCTACCTCTACTGTGCTCTACTCTACTCCACCTCTACTGTGCTCCACTGTACCCTACCTCTACTGTGCTCCACCGTACTCTACCTCTACTGTGCTCCACTGTACTCTACCTCTACTGTACTCCACTGTACTCTATCTCTACTGTACTCCACTGTACTCTACCTCTACTGTATTCCACTGTACTCTATCTCTACTGTACTCCACTCTAATCTACCTCTACTGTCCTCCACTGTACTCTACCTCTACTGTGCTCCACTGTACTCTCTCTCTACTGTACTCTACCTCTACTGTACTCTACTGTGCTCCACTGTACTCCACTGTAGTCTACCTCTACTGTGCTCCACTGTACTCTACCTCTACTGTGCTCCACTATACTCTACCTCTACTGTGCTCCACTGTACTCTACCTCTACTGTCCTCCACTGTACTCTACCTCTACTGTGCTCCACTGTACTCTCTCTCTACTGTACTCTACCTCTACTGTACTCTACTGTACTCCACCTCTAATGTGCTCCACTGTACTCTATCTCTACTGTGCTCCACTGTACTCTATTTCTACTGTGCTCCACTGTACTCTATCTCTACTGTACTCCACTGTACTCTATCTCTACTGTACTTCACTGTCCTTTATCTCTAATGTACTCCACTGTACTCTACCTCTATTGTGCTCCATTGTACTCTATCTCTACTGTACTCTACTGTACTCTATCTCTACTTTACTCCACTCTACTCTATCTCTACTGTACTCCACTGTACTCTACCTCTACTGTGCTCCACTGTACTCTACCTCTACCGTACTCCACTGTACTTTATCTCTACTGTACTCCACTGTACTCTACCTCAACTGTACTCTACTGTTCTCTACCTCTACTGTGCTCCACTCTACTCTACTGTACTCCACTGTACTCTATCTCTACTGTGATCCACTGTACTCTACCTCTACTGTACTCTACTGTACTCTATCTCTACTGTGATCTACTGTACTCTATCTCTACTGTGCTCCACTGTACTCTACCTCTACTGTGCTCCACTGTACTCTATCTCTACTGTGCTCCACTCTACTCTACCTCTACTGTGCTCCACTGTATCCTACCTCTACTGTACTCCACTGTACTCTATCTCTACTGTGCTCCACTGTACTCTATCTCTACTGTACTCCACTGTACTCTACCTCTACTGTGCTCTACTGTTCTCTACCTCTACTGTGCTCTACTGTACTCCACCTCTACTGTTCTCCACTGTACCCTACCTCCATTGTGCTCCACTGTACTCTACCTCTACTGTACTCCACTGTATTCTATCTCTACTGTGCTCCACTGTACTCTACCTCTACTGTGCTCAACTGTACTCTACTGTACTCCACTGTACTCTACCTCTACTGTACTCCACTGTACTCTATCTCTACTGTACTCCACTGTACTCTACCTCTACTGTACTCCACTGTACTCTATATCTACTGTGCTCAACTGTACTCTACCTCTACTGTGCCCAACTGTACTGTACTCTATCTCTACTATGCTCCACTGTACTCTACCTATACTGTACTCTACTGTTCTCTTCCTCTACTGTACTCCACTGTACTCTATCTCTACTGTGATCCACTGTACTCTACCTCTACTGTACTCCACTGTACTCTATCTCTACTCTACTCCACTGTACTCTACCTCTACTGTACTCTACTGTTCTCTACCTCTACTGTGCTCTACTGTACTCTTCTCTACTGTACTCCACTGTACTCTATCTCTACTGTGATCCACTGTACTCTTCCTCTACTGTAATCTACTGTACTCTATCTCTACTGTGATCCACTGTACTCTATCTCTACTGTGCTCCACTGTACTCTACCTCTACTATGCTCCACTGTACTCTATCTGTACTGTGCTACACTCTACTCTACCTCTACTGTGCTCCACTGTACTCTACCTCTACTGTACTCCACTCTACTCTATCTCTACTGTGCTCCACTGTACTCTATCTCTACTGTACTCCACTGTACTCTACCTCTACTGTGCTCTACTGTTCTCTACCTCTACTGTGCTCTACTGTACTCCACCTCTACTGTGCTCCACTGTACCCTACCTCTACTGTGCTCCACTGTACTCTACCTCTACTGTGCTCCACTGTACTCTACCTCTACTGTGCTCCACTGTACTCTACCTCTACTGTGCTCCACTGTACTCTACCTCTACTGTGCTCCACTGTACTCTATCTCTACTGTGCTCCACTGTACTCTATTTCTACTGTACTCTACTGTACTCCACCTCTAATGTGCTCCACTGTACTCTACCTCTACTGTACTCTACCTCTACTGTACTCCACTGTACTCTACCTCTACTGTGCTGTACTGTACTCTATCTCTACTCTGCTCCACTGTACTCTACCTCTACTGTGCTCCACTGTACTCTACCTCTACTGTACTTCACTGTCCTCTATCTCTACTGTACTCCACTGTACTCTACCTCTACTGTGCTCCACTGTACTCTACCTCTACTGTACTCCACTGTACTCTATCACTACTGTGCTCCACTGTACTCTACCTCTACTGTGCTCCACTGTACTCTACCTCTACTGTGCTCCACTGTACTCTACCTCTACTGTACTCCACTGTACTCTATCTCTACTGTGCTCCACTGTACTCTACCTCTACTGTGCTCAACTGTACTCTACTGTACTCCACTGTACTCTACCTCTACTGTACTCCACTGTACTCTATCTCTACTGTACTCCACTGTACTCTACCTCTACTGTACTCCACTGTACTCTACCTCTACTGTCCTCCACTGTACTCTACCTCTACTGTGCTCCACTGTACTCTCTCTCTACTGTACTCTACCTCTACTGTACTCTACTGTACTCCACCTCTAATGTGCTCCACTGTACTCTATCTCTACTGTGCTCCACTGTACTCTATTTCTACTGTGCTCCACTGTACTCTATCTCTACTGTACTCCACTGTACTCTATCTCTACTGTACTTCACTGTCCTTTATCTCTAATGTACTCCACTGTACTCTAACTCTATTGTGCTCCATTGTACTCTATCTCTACTGTACTCTACTGTACTCTATCTCTACTTTACTCCACTCTACTCTATCTCTACTGTACTCCACTGTACTCTACCTCTACTGTGCTCCACTGTACTCTACCTCTACCGTACTCCACTGTACTCTATCTCTACTGTACTCCACTGTACTCTACCTCAACTGTACTCTACTGTTCTCTACCTCTACTGTGCTCCACTCTACTCTACTGTACTCCACTGTACTCTATCTCTACTGTGATCCACTGTACTCTACCTCTACTGTACTCTACTGTACTCTATCTCTACTGTGATCTACTGTACTCTATCTCTACTGTGCTCCACTGTACTCTACCTCTACTGTGCTCCACTGTACTCTATCTCTACTGTGCTCCACTCTACTCTACCTCTACTGTGCTCCACTGTATCCTACCTCTACTGTACTCCACTGTACTCTATCTCTACTGTGCTCCACTGTACTCTATCTCTACTGTACTCCACTGTACTCTACCTCTACTGTGCTCTACTGTTCTCTACCTCTACTGTGCTCTACTGTACTCCACCTCTACTGTTCTCCACTGTACCCTACCTCTATTGTGCTCCACTGTACTGTACCTCTACTGTACTCCACTGTATTCTATCTCTACTGTGCTCCACTGTACTCTACCTCTACTGTGCTCAACTATACTCTACTGTACTCCACTGTACTCTACCTCTACTGTACTCCACTGTACTCTATCTCTACTGTACTCCACTGTACTCTACATCTACTGTACTCCACTGTACTCTATATCTACTGTGCTCAACTGTACTCTACCTCTACTGTGCCCAACTGTACTGTACTCTACCTCTACTGTACTCCACTGTACTCTACCTCTACTGTACTCCACTTTACTCTACCTCTACTGTACTCAACTGTACTCTATCTCTACTGTGCTCCACTGTACTCTACCTCTACTGTACTCCACTGTACTCTATCTCTACTGTACTCCACTGTATTCTACCTATACTGTACTCTACTGTTCTCTTCCTCTACTCTACTCCACTGTACTCTATCTCTACTGTGATCCACTGTACTCTACCTCTACTGTACTCCACTGTACTCTATCTCTACTATACTCCACTGTACTCTACCTATACTGTACTCTACTGTTCTCTTCCTCTACTGTACTCCACTGTACTCTATCTCTACTGTGATCCACTGTACTCTACCTCTACTGTACTCCACTGTACTCTATCTCTACTCTACTCCACTGTACTCTACCTCTACTGTACTCTACTGTTCTCTACCTCTACTGTGCTCTACTGTACTCTTCTCTACTGTACTCCACTGTACTCTATCTCTACTGTGATCCACTGTACTCTTCCTCTACTGTAATCCACTGTACTCTATCTCTACTGTGATCCACTGTACTCTATCTCTACTGTGCTCCACTGTACTCTACCTCTACTATCCTCCACTGTACTCTATCTGTACTGTGCTCCACTCTACTCTACATCTACTGTGCTCCACTGTACTCTACCTCTACTGTACTCCACTCTACTCTATCTCTACTGTGCTCCACTGTACTCTATCTCTACTGTACTCCACTGTACTCTACCTCTACTGTGCTCTACTGTTCTCTACCTCTACTGTGCTCTACTGTACTCCACCTCTACTGTGCTCCACTGTACCCTACCTCTACTGTGCTCCACTGTACTCTACCTCTACTGTGCTCCACTGTACTCTACCTCTACTGTGCTCCACTGTACTCTACCTCTACTGTGCTCCACTGTACTCTACCTCTACTGTGCTCCACTGTACTCTATCTCTACTGTGCTCCACTGTACTCTATTTCTACTGTACTCTACTGTACTCCACCTCTAATGTGCTCCACTGTACTCTACCTCTACTGTACTCTACCTCTACTGTACTCCACTGTACTCTACCTCTACTGTGCTGTACTGTACTCTATCTCTACTCTGCTCCACTGTACTCTACCTCTACTGTGCTCCACTGTACTCTACCTCTACTGTACTTCACTGTCCTCTATCTCTACTGTACTCCACTGTACTCTACCTCTATTGTGCTCCACTGTACTCTACCTCTACTGTACTCCACTGTACTCTATCACTACTGTGCTCCACTGTACTCTACCTCTACTGTGCTCCACTGTACTCTACCTCTACTGTGCTCCACTGTACTCTACCTCTACTGTACTCCACTGTACTCTACCTCTACTGTGCTCAACTGTACTCTACTGTACTCCACTGTACTCTACCTCTACAGTACTCCACTGTACTCTATCTCTACTGTACTCCACTGTACTCTACCTCTACTGTACTCCACTGTACTCTATCTTTACTGTGCTCCACTGTACTCTACCTCTACTGTGCTCAACTGTACTGTACTGTACTCCACTCTAATCTACCTCTACTGTACTCCACTGTACTCTACCTCTACTGTACTCCACTGTACTCTACCTCTACTGTACTCCACTGTACTCTACTCTACTGTACTCCACTGTACTCTATCTCTACTGTGATCCACTGTACTCTATCTCTACTGTACTCCACTGTACTCTATCTCTACTGTAGTCCACTGTACTCTACCTCTACTGTACTCTACTGTTCTCTACCTCTACTGTGCTCTACTGTACTCTACTCTACTGTACTCCACTGTACTCTATCTCTACTGTGATCCACTGTACTCTACCTCTACTGTACTCCACTTTACTTTATCTCTACTGTGATCCACTGTACTCTATCTCTACTGTGCTCCACTGTACTCTACCTCTACTGTGCTCCACTGTACTCTACCTCTACTGTACTCCACTTTACTTTATCTCTACTGTGATCCACTGTACTCTATCTCTACTGTGCTCCACTGTACTCTACCTCTACTATGCTCCACTGTACTCTATCTCTACTGTGCTCCACTCTACTCTACCTCTACTGTGCTCCACTTTACTCTACCTCTACTGTACTCCACTGTACTCTATCTCTACTGTACTCCACTGTACTCTACCTCTACTGTGCTCTACTGTTCTCTACCTCTACTGTGCTCTACTGTACTCCACCTCTACTGTGCTCCACTGTACCCTACCTCTAGTGTGCTCCACTGTACTCTACCTCTACTGTGCTCCACTGTACTCTACCTCTACTCTGCTCCACTGTATCCACTGTACTCTACCTCTACTGTGCTCCACTGTACTCTACCTCTACTGTGCTCCACTGTACTCTACCTCTACTGTACTCTACTGTACTCCACCTCTAATGAGCTCCACTGTACTCTGGCTCTACTGTACTCCACTGTACTTTACCTCTACTGTACTCCAATGTACTCTACCTCTACTGTGCTCCACTGTACTCTATTTCTACTGTACTCCTCTGTACTCTACCTCTACTGTGCTCCACTGTACTCTATCTGTAATGTACTCTACTGTACTCTATCTCTACTGTGATCCACTGTACTCTACCTCTGCTGTGCTCCACTGTACTCTATCTCTACTGTACTCCACTGTACTCTACTGTTCTCTACCTCTACTGTACTCTATCTCTACTGTACTCCACTGTACTCTACTGTTCTCTACCTCCACTGTACTCTACTGTGCTCCACTGTACTCCACTTTAGTCTAACTCTACTGTGCTCCACTGTACTCTACCTCTACTCTGCTCCACTATACTCTACCTCTACTGTGCTCCACTGTACTCTACCTCTACTCTCCTCCACTGTACTCTACCTCTACTCTGCTCCACTGTACTCTCTCTCTACTGTACTCTACCTCTACTGTACTCTACTGTACTCCACCTCTAATGTGCTCCACTGTACTCTACCTCTACTGTACTCTACCTCTACTGTACTCCACTTTACTCTACCTCTACTGTGCTCTACTGTACTCTATCTCTACTGTGCTCCACTGTACTCTACCTCTACTGTGCTCCACTGTACTCTACCTCTACTGTACTTCACTGTCCTCTATCTCTGCTGTACTCCACTGTACTCTACCTCTATTGTCCTCCACTGTACTCTATCTCTACTGTACTCTACTGTACTTTATCTCTACTGTACTCCACTGTACAATATCTCTACTGTACTCCACTGTACTCTACCTCCACTGTACTCTACCTCTACCGTACTCCACTGTACTCTATCTCTACTGTACTCCACTGTACTCTACCTCTACTGTACTCTACTCTTCTCTACCTCTACTGTGCTCTACTGTACTTTACTCTACTGTACTCCACTGTACTCTATCTCTACTGTGATCCACTGTACTCTACCTCTACTGTACTCCACTGTACTCTACCTCTACTGTACTTCACTGTCCTCTAT
This sequence comes from Tiaroga cobitis, assembly GCA_030578255.1. Lineage (NCBI taxonomy): Eukaryota > Metazoa > Chordata > Actinopteri > Cypriniformes > Leuciscidae > Tiaroga > Tiaroga cobitis. Next base: position 31,233,824 of record CM060611.1, on the reverse strand, counting down.
CTCTGCTGTACTCCACTGTACTCTACCTCTATTGTCCTCCACTGTACTCTATCTCTACTGTACTCTACTGTACTTTATCTCTACTGTACTCCACTGTACAATATCTCTACTGTACTCCACTGTACTCTACCTCCACTGTACTCTACCTCTACCGTACTCCACTGTACTCTATCTCTACTGTACTCCACTGTACTCTACCTCTACTGTACTCTACTCTTCTCTACCTCTACTGTGCTCTACTGTACTTTACTCTACTGTACTCCACTGTACTCTATCTCTACTGTGATCCACTGTACTCTACCTCTACTGTACTCCACTGTACTCTATCTCTACTGTGATCCACTGTACTCTATCTCTATTGTGCTCCACTGTACTCTACCTCTACTGTGCTCCACTGTACTCTATCTCTACTGTGCTCCACTCTACTCTACCTCTACTGTGCTCCACTGTATCCTACCTCTACTGTACTCCACTGTACTCTCTCTCTATTGTGCTCCACTGTACTCTATCTCTACTGTACTCAGCTGTACTCTACCTCTACTGTGCTCTACTGTTCTCTACCTCTACTGTGCTCTACTCTACTCCACCTCTACTGTGCTCCACTGTACCCTACCTCTACTGTGCTCCACCGTACTCTACCTCTACTGTGCTCCACTGTACTCTACCTCTACTGTACTCCACTGTACTCTATCTCTACTGTGCTCCACTATACTCTACCTCTACTGTGCTCTACTCTATTCCACCTCTACTGTGCTCCATTGTACCCTACCTCTACTGTGCTCCACCGTATTCTACCTCTACTGTGCTCCACTGTACTCTACCTCTACTGTACTCCACTGTACTCTATCTCTACTGTCCTCCACTGTACTCTACCTCTACTGTGCTCCACTGTACTCTCTCTCTACTGTACTCTACCTCTACTGTACTCTGCTGTACTCCACCTCTAATGTGCTCCACTGTACTCTACCTCTACTGTACTCTACCTCTACTGTACTCCACTGTACTCTACCTCTACTGTGCTCTACTGTACTCTATCTCTACTGTGCTCCACTGTACTCTACCTCTACTGTGCTCCACTGTACTCTACCTCTACTGTACTTCACTGTCCTCTATCTCTACTGTACTCCACTGTACTCTACCTCTATTGTCCTCCACTGTACTCTATCTCTACTGTACTCTACTGTACTATATCTCTACTGTACTCCACTGTACTCTATCTCTACTGTACTCCACTGTACTCTACCTCCACTGTACTCTACCTCTACCGTACTCCACTGTACTCTATCTCTACTGTACTCCACTGTACTCTACCTCTACTGTACTCTACTGTTCTCTACCTCTACTGTGCTCTACTGTACTTTACTCTACTGTACTCCACTGTACTCTATCTCTACTGTGATCCACTGTACTCTACCTCTACTGTACTCCACTGTACTCTATCTCTACTGTGATCCACTGTACTCTATCTCTATTGTGCTCCACTGTACTCTACCTCTACTGTGCTCCACTGTACTCTATCTCTACTGTGCTCCACTCTACTCTACCTCTACTGTGCTCCACTGTATCCTACCTCTACTGTACTCCACTGTACTCTCTCTCTACTTTGCTCCACTGTACTCTATCTCTACTGTACTCAGCTGTACTCTACCTCTACTGTGCTCTACTGTTCTCCACCTCTACTGTGCTCTACTCTACTCCTCCTCTACTGTGCTCCACTGTACCCTACCTCTACTGTGCTCCACCGTACTCTACCTCTACTGTGCTCCACTGTACTCTACCTCTACTGTACTCCACTGTACTCTATCTCTACTGTACTCCACTGTATTCTACCTCTACTGTACTCCACTGTACTCTATCTCTACTGTACTCCACTCTAATCTACCTCTACTGTCCTCCACTGTACTCTACCTCTACTGTGCTCCACTGTACTCTCTCTCTACTGTACTCTACCTCTACTGTACTCTACTGTGCTCCACTGTACTCCACTGTAGTCTACCTCTACTGTGCTCCACTGTACTCTACCTCTACTGTGCTCCACTATACTCTACCTCTACTGTGCTCCACTGTACTCTACCTCTACTGTCCTCCACTGTACTCTACCTCTACTGTGCTCCACTGTACTCTCTCTCTACTGTACTCTACCTCTACTGTACTCTAGTGTACTCCACCTCTAATATGCTCCACTGTACTCTACCTCTACTGTACTCTACCTCTACTGTACTCCACTGTACTCTACCTCTAATGTGCTCCACTGTACTCTATATCTACTGTGCTCCACTGTACTCTATTTCTACTGTGCTCCACTGTACTCTATCTCTACTGTACTCCACTGTACTCTATCTCTACTGTACTTCACTGTCCTTTATCTCTAATGTACTCCACTGTACTCTACCTCTATTGTGCTCCATTATACTCTATCTCTACTGTACTCTACTGTACTCTATGTCTACTTTACTCCACTGTACTCTATCTCTACTGTACTCCACTGTACTCTCTCTCTACTGTGCTCCACTGTACTCTATCTCTACTGTACTCAGCTGTACTCTACCTCTACTGTGCTCTACTGTTCTCTACCTCTACTGTGCTCTACTCTACTCCACCTCTACTGTGCTCCACTGTACCCTACCTCTACTGTGCTCCACCGTACTCTACCTCTACTGTGCTCCACTGTACTCTACCTCTACTGTACTCCACTGTACTCTATCTCTACTGTACTCCACTGTACTCTACCTCTACTGTACTCCACTGTACTCTATCTCTACTGTACTCCACTCTAATCTACCTCTACTGTCCTCCACTGTACTCTACCTCTACTGTGCTCCACTGTACTCTCTCTCTACTGTACTCTACCTCTACTGTACTCTACTGTGCTCCACTGTACTCCACTGTAGTCTACCTCTACTGTGCTCCACTGTACTCTACCTCTACTGTGCTCCACTATACTCTACCTCTACTGTGCTCCACTGTACTCTACCTCTACTGTCCTCCACTGTACTCTACCTCTACTGTGCTCCACTGTACTCTCTCTCTACTGTACTCTACCTCTACTGTACTCTACTGTACTCCACCTCTAATGTGCTCCACTGTACTCTATCTCTACTGTGCTCCACTGTACTCTATTTCTACTGTGCTCCACTGTACTCTATCTCTACTGTACTCCACTGTACTCTATCTCTACTGTACTTCACTGTCCTTTATCTCTAATGTACTCCACTGTACTCTACCTCTATTGTGCTCCATTGTACTCTATCTCTACTGTACTCTACTGTACTCTATCTCTACTTTACTCCACTCTACTCTATCTCTACTGTACTCCACTTTACTCTACCTCTACTGTGCTCCACTGTACTCTACCTCTACCGTACTCCACTGTACTCTATCTCTACTGTACTCCACTGTACTCTACCTCAACTGTACTCTACTGTTCTCTACCTCTACTGTGCTCCACTCTACTCTACTGTACTCCACTGTACTCTATCTCTACTGTGATCCACTGTACTCTACCTCTACTGTACTCTACTGTACTCTATCTCTACTGTGATCTACTGTACTCTATCTCTACTGTGCTCCACTGTACTCTACCTCTACTGTGCTCCACTGTACTCTATCTCTACTGTGCTCCACTCTACTCTACCTCTACTGTGCTCCACTGTATCCTACCTCTACTGTACTCCACTGTACTCTATCTCTACTGTGCTCCACTGTACTCTATCTCTACTGTACTCCACTGTACTCTACCTCTACTGTGCTCTACTGTTCTCTACCTCTACTGTGCTCTACTGTACTCCACCTCTACTGTTCTCCACTGTACCCTACCTCCATTGTGCTCCACTGTACTCTACCTCTACTGTACTCCACTGTATTCTATCTCTACTGTGCTCCACTGTACTCTACCTCTACTGTGCTCCACTGTACTCTCTCTCTACTGTACTCTACCTCTACTGTACTCTGCTGTACTCCACCTCTAATGTGCTCCACTGTACTCTACCTCTACTGTACTCTACCTCTACTGTACTCCACTGTACTCTACCTCTACTGTACTTCACTGTCCTCTATCTCTACTGTACTCCACTGTACTCTACCTCTACTGTGCTCCACTGTACTCTACCTCTACTGTACTTCACTGTCCTCTATCTCTACTGTACTCCACTGTACTCTACCTCTATTGTCCTCCACTGTACTCTATCTCTACTGTACTCTACTGTACTATATCTCTACTGTACTCCACTGTACTCTATCTCTACTGTACTCCACTGTACTCTACCTCCACTGTACTCTACCTCTACCGTACTCCACTGTACTCTATCTCTACTGTACTCCACTGTACTCTACCTCTACTGTACTCTACTGTTCTCTACCTCTACTGTGCTCTACTGTACTTTACTCTACTGTACTCCACTGTACTCTATCTCTACTGTGATCCACTGTACTCTACCTCTACTGTACTCCACTGTACTCTATCTCTACTGTGATCCACTGTACTCTATCTCTATTGTGCTCCACTGTACTCTACCTCTACTGTGCTCCACTGTACTCTATCTCTACTGTGCTCCACTCTACTCTACCTCTACTGTGCTCCACTGTATCCTACCTCTACTGTACTCCACTGTACTCTCTCTCTACTGTGCTCCACTGTACTCTATCTCTACTGTACTCCACTGTACTCTACCTCCACTGTACTCTACCTCTACCGTACTCCACTGTACTCTATCTCTACTGTACTCCACTGTACTCTACCTCTACTGTACTCTACTGTTCTCTACCTCTACTGTGCTCTACTGTACTTTACTCTACTGTACTCCACTGTACTCTATCTCTACTGTGATCCACTGTACTCTACCTCTACTGTACTCCACTGTACTCTATCTCTACTGTGATCCACTGTACTCTATCTCTATTGTGCTCCACTGTACTCTACCTCTACTGTGCTCCACTGTACTCTATCTCTACTGTGCTCCACTCTACTCTACCTCTACTGTGCTCCACTGTATCCTACCTCTACTGTACTCCACTGTACTCTCTCTCTACTGTGCTCCACTGTACTCTATCTCTACTGTACTCAGCTGTACTCTACCTCTACTGTGCTCTACTGTTCTCTACCTCTACTGTGCTCTACTCTACTCCACCTCTACTGTGCTCCACTGTACCCTACCTCTACTGTGCTCCACCTTACTCTACCTCTACTGTGCTCCACTGTACTCTACCTCTACTGTACTCCACTGTACTCTATCTCTACTGTACTCCACTGTACTCTACCTCTACTGTACTCCACTGTACTCTATCTCTACTGTACTCCACTCTAATCTACCTCTACTGTCCTCCACTGTACTCTACCTCTACTGTGCTCCACTGTACTCTCTCTCTACTGTACTCTACCTCTACTGTACTCTACTGTGCTCCACTGTACTCCACTGTAGTCTACCTCTACTGTGCTCCACTGTACTCTACCTCTACTGTGCTCCACTATACTCTACCTCTACTGTGCTCCACTGTACTCTACCTCTACTGTCCTCCACTGTACTCTACCTCTACTGTGCTCCACTGTACTCTCTCTCTACTGTACTCTACCTCTACTGTACTCTACTGTACTCCACCTCTAATGTGCTCCACTGTACTCTACCTCTACTGTACTCTACCTCTACTGTACTCCACTGTACTCTACCTCTAATGTGCTCCACTGTACTCTATCTCTACTGTGCTCCACTGTACTCTATTTCTACTGTGCTCCACTGTACTCTATCTCTACTGTACTCCACTGTACTCTATCTCTACTGTACTTCACTGTCCTTTATCTCTAATGTACTCCACTGTACTCTACCTCTATTGTGCTCCATTGTACTCTATCTCTACTGTACTCTACTGTACTCTATCTCTACTTTACTCCACTGTACTCTATCTCTACTGTACTCCACTGTACTCTACCTCTACTGTGCTCCACTGTACTCTACCTCTACCGTACTCCACTGTACTCTATCTCTACAGTACTCCACTGTACTCTACCTCAACTGTACTCTACTGTTATCTACCTCTACTGTGCTCTACTCTACTCTACTGTACTCCACTGTACTCTATCTCTACTGTGCTCCATTGTACTCTATCTCTACTGTACTCTACTGTACTCTATCTCTACTTTACTCCACTGTACTCTATCTCTACTGTACTCCACTGTACTCTACCTCTACTGTGCTCCACTGTACTCTACCTCTACCGTACTCCACTGTACTCTATCTCTACTGTACTCCACTGTACTCTACCTCAACTGTACTCTACTGTTATCTACCTCTACTGTGCTCCACTCTACTCTACCTCTACTGTGCTCCACTGTATCCTACCTCTACTGTACTCCACTGTACTCTATCTCTACTGTGCTCCACTCTACTCTATCTCTACTGTACTCCACTGTACTCTACCTCTACTGTGCTCTACTGTTCTCTACCTCTACTGTGCTCTACTGTACTCCACCTCTACTGTTCTCCACTGTACCCTACCTCTATTGTGCTCCACTGTACTCTACATCTACTGTACTCCACTGTATTCTATCTCTACTGTGCTCCACTGTACTCTACCTATACTGTGCTCAACTGTACTCTACTGTACTCCACTGTACTCTACCTCTACTGTACTCCACTGTACTCTATCTCTACTGTACTCCACTGTACTCTACCTCTACTGTACTCCACTGTACTCTATCTCTACTGTGCTCCACTGTACTCTACCTCTACTGTGCCCAACTGTACTGTACTCTACCTCTACTGTACTCCACTGTACTGTGCTCCACTTTACTCTCTCTCTACTGTACTCTACCTCTACTGTACTCTACTGTGCTCCACTGTACTCCAGTGTAGTCTACCTCTACTGTGCTCCACTGTACTCTACCTCTACTGTGCTCCACTATACTCTACCTCTACTGTGCTCCACTGTACTCTACCTCTACTGTGCTCCACTGTACTCTCTCTCTACTGTACTCTACCTCTACTGTACTCTACTGTACTCCACCTCTAATTTTGCTCCACTGTACTCTACCTCTACTGTACTCTACCTCTACTGTACTCCACTGTACTCTACCTCTAATGTGCTCCACTGTACTCTATCTCTACTGTGCTCCACTGTGCTCTATTTCTACTGTGCTCCACTGTACTCTATCTCTACTGTACTCCACTGTACTCTATCTCTACTGTACTTCACTGTCCTTTATCTCTAATGTACTCCACTGTACTCTACCTCTATTGTGCTCCATTGTACTCTATCTCTACTGTACTCTACTGTACTCTATCTCTACTTTACTCCACTGTACTCTATCTCTACTGTACTCCACTGTACTCTACCTCTACTGTGCTCCACTGTACTCTACCTCTACCGTACTCCACTGTACTCTATCTCTACTGTACTCCACTGTACTCTACCTCAACTGTACTCTACTGTTCTCTACCTCTACTGTGCTCTACTCTACTCTACTGTACTCCACTGTACTCTATCTCTACTGTGATCCACTGTACTCTACCTCTACTGTACTCTACTGTACTCTATCTCTACTGTGATCTACTGTACTCTATCTCTACTGTGCTCCACTGTACTCTACCTCTACTGTGCTCCACTGTACTCTATCTCTACTGTGCTCCACTCTACTCTACCTCTACTGTGCTCCACTGTATCCTACCTCTACTGTACTCCACTGTACTCTACCTCTACTGTGCTCTACTGTTTTCTACCTCTACTGTGCTCTACTGTACTCCACCTCTACTGTTCTCCACTGTACCCTACCTCTATTGTGCTCCACTGTACTCTACCTCTACTGTACTCCACTGTATTCTATCTCTACTGTGCTCCACTGTACTCTACCTCTACTGTGCTCAACTGTACTCTACTGTACTCCACTGTACTCTACCTCTACTGTACTCCACTGTACTCTATCTCTACTGTACTCCACTGTACTCTACCTCTACTGTACTCCACTGTACTCTATCTCTACTGTGCTCCACTGTACTCTACCTCTACTGTGCCCAACTGTACTGTACTCTACCTCTACTGTACTCCACTGTACTCTACCTCTACTGTACTCCACTGTACTCTACCTCTACTGTACTCCACTGTACTCTATCTCTACTGTACTCCACTGTACTCTACCTATACTGTACTCTACTGTTCTCTTCCTCTACTGTACTCCACTGTACTCTATCTCTACTGTGATCCACTGTACTCTACCTCTACTGTACTCCACTGTACTCTATCTCTACTGTACTCCACTGTACTCTACCTATACTGTACTCTACTGTTCTCTTCCTCTACTGTACTCCACTGTACTCTATCTCTACTGTGATCCACTGTACTCTACCTCTACTGTACTCCACTGTACTCTATCTCTACTCTACTCCACTGTACTCTACCTCTACTGTACTCTACTGTTCTCTACCTCTACTGTGCTCTACTGTACTCTTCTCTACTCTACTCCACTGTACTCTATATCTACTGTGATCCACTGTACTCTACCTCTACTGTACTCCACTGTACTCTATCTCTACTGTGATCCACTGTACTCTATCTCTACTGTGCTCCACTGTACTCTACCTCTACTATGCTCCACTGTACTCTATCTGTACTGTGCTCCACTCTATTCTACCTCTACTGTGCTCCACTGTACTCTACCTCTACTGTACTCCACTCTACTCTATCTCTACTGTGCTCCACTGTACTCTATCTCTACTGTACTCCACTGTACTCTACTTCTACTGTGCTCTACTGTTCTCTACCTCTACTGTGCTCTACTGTACTCCACCTCTACTGTGCTCCACTGTACCCTACCTCTACTGTGCTCCACTGTACTCTACCTCTACTGTGCTCCACTGTACTCTACCTCTACTGTGCTCCACTGTACTCTACCTCTACTGTGCTCCACTGTACTCTACCTCTACTGTGCTCCACTGTACTCTATCTCTACTGTGCTCCACTGTACTCTATTTCTACTGTACTCTACTGTACTCCACCTCTAATGTGCTCCAATGTACTCTACCTCTACTGTACTCTACCTCTACTGTACTCCACTGTACTCTACCTCTACTGTGCTCTACTGTACTCTATCTCTACTCTGCTCCACTGTACTCTACCTCTACTGTGCTCCACTGTACTCTACCTCTACTGTACTTCACTGTCCTCTATCTCTACTGTACTCCACTGTACTCTACCTCTACTGTGCTCCACTGTACTCTACCTCTACTGTACTCCACTGTACTCTATCTCTACTGTGCTCCACTGTACTCTACCTCTACTGTGCTCCACTGTACTCTACCTCTACTGTGCTCCACTGTACTCTACCTCTACTGTACTCCACTGTACTCTATCTCTGCTGTGCTCCACTGTACTCTACCTCTACTGTGCTCAACTGTACTCTACTGTACTCCACTGTACTCTACCTCTACTGTACTCCACTGTACTCTATCTCTACTGTACTCCACTGTACTCTACCTCTACTGTACTCCACTGTACTCTATCTCTACTGTGCTCCACTGTACTCTACCTCTACTGTGCTCCACTGTACTCTACCTCTACTGTGCTCCACTGTACTCTACCTCTACTGTGCTCCACTGTACTCTACCTCTACTGTGCTCCACTGTACTCTATCTCTACTGTGCTCCACTGTACTCTATTTCTACTGTACTCTACTGTACTCCACCTCTAATGTGCTCCAATGTACTCTACCTCTACTGTACTCTACCTCTACTGTACTCCACTGTACTCTACCTCTACTGTGCTCTACTGTACTCTATCTCTACTCTGCTCCACTGTACTCTACCTCTACTGTGCTCCACTGTACTCTACCTCTACTGTACTTCACTGTCCTCTATCTCTACTGTACTCCACTGTACTCTACCTCTACTGTGCTCCACTGTACTCTACCTCTACTGTACTCCACTGTACTCTATCTCTACTGTGCTCCACTGTACTCTACCTCTACTGTGCTCCACTGTACTCTACCTCTACTGTGCTCCACTGTACTCTACCTCTACTGTACTCCACTGTACTCTATCTCTGCTGTGCTCCACTGTACTCTACCTCTACTGTGCTCAACTGTACTCTACTGTACTCCACTGTACTCTACCTCTACTGTACTCCACTGTACTCTATCTCTACTGTACTTCACTGTCCTCTATCTCTACTGTACTCCACTGTACTCTACCTCTACTGTGCTCCACTGTACTCTACCTCTACTGTACTCCACTGTACTCTATCTCTACTGTGCTCCACTGTACTCTACCTCTACTGTGCTCCACTGTACTCTACCTCTACTGTGCTCCACTGTACTCTACCTCTACTGTACTCCACTGTACTCTATCTCTGCTGTGCTCCACTGTACTCTACCTCTACTGTGCTCAACTGTACTCTACTGTACTCCACTGTACTCTACCTCTACTGTACTCCACTGTACTCTACCTCTACTGTACTCCACTGTACTCTACCTCTACTGTACTCCACTGTACTCTACTCTACTGTACTCCACTGTACTCTATCTCTACTGTGATCCACTGTACTCTACCTCTACTGTACTCCATTGTACTCTATCTCTACTGTACTCCACTGTACTCTACCTCTACTGTACTCTACTGTTCTCTACCTCTACTGTGCTCTACTGTAGTCTACTCTACTGTACTCCACTGTACTCTATCTCTACTGTGATCCACTGTACTCTACCTCTACTGTACTCCACTTTACTTTATCTCTACTGTGATCCACTGTACTCTATCTCTACTGTGCTCCACTGTACTCTACCTCTACTAATGTCCACTGTACTCTATCTCTACAGTGCTCCACTCTACTCTACCTCTACTGTGCTCAACTGTACTCTACCTCTACTGTACTCCACTTTACTTTATCTCTACTGTGATCCACTGTACTCTATCTCTACTGTGCTCCACTGTACTCTACCTCTACTATGCTCCACTGTACTCTATCTCTACTGTGCTCCACTCTACTCTACCTCTTCTGTGCTCCACTGTACTCTACCTCTACTGTACTCCACTGTACTCTATCTCTACTGTACTCCACTGTACTCTACCTCTACTGTGCTCTACTGTTCTCTACCTCTACTGTGCTCTACTGTACTCCACCTCTACTGTGCTCCACTGTACCCTACCTCTACTGTGCTCCACTGTACTCTACCTCTACTGTGCTCCACTGTACTCTACCTCTACTCTGCTCCACTGTATCCACTGTACTCTACCTCTACTGTGCTCCACTGTACTCTACCTCTACTGTGCTCCACTTTACTCTACCTCTACTGTACTCTACTGTACTCCACCTCTAATGAGCTCCACTGTACTCTGGCTCTACTGTACTCCACTGTACTTTACCTCTACTGTACTCCACTGTACTCTACCTCTACTGTGCTCCACTGTACTCTATTTCTACTGTACTCCTCTGTACTCTACCTCTACTGTGCTCCACTGTACTCTATCTGTAATGTACTCTACTGTACTCTATCTCTACTGTGATCCACTGTACTCTACCTCTGCTGTGCTCCACTGTACTCTATCTCTACTGTACTCCACTGTACTCTACTGTTCTCTACCTCTACTGTACTCTACTGTGCTCCACTCTACTCCACTGTAGTCTACCTCTACTGTGCTCCACTGTACTCTACCTCTACTGTGCTCCACTATACTCTACCTCTACTGTGCTCCACTGTACTCTACCTCTACTGTCCTCCACTGTACTCTACCTCTACTGTGCTCCACTGTACTCTCTCTCTACTGTACTCTACCTCTACTGTACTCTACTGTACTCCACCTCTAATGTGCTCCACTGTACTCTACCTCTACTGTACTCTATCTCTACTGTACTCCACTGTACTCTGCCTCTACTGTGCTCTACTGTACTCTAGCTCTACTGTGCTCCACTGTACTCTACCTCTACTGTGCTCCACTGTACTCTACCTCTACTGTACTTCACTGTCCTCTATCTCTACTGTACTCCACTGTACTCTACCTCTATTGTCCTCCACTGTACTCTATCTCTACTGTACTCTACTGTACTATATCTCTACTGTACTCCACTGTACTCTATCTCTACTGTACTCAACTGTACTCTACCTCCACTGTACTCTACCTCTACCGTACTCCACTGTACACTATCTCTACTGTACTCCACTGTACTCTACCTCTACTGTACTCTACTGTTCTCTACCTCTAATGTGCTCTACTGTACTTTACTCTACTGTACTCCACTGTACTCTATCTCTACTGTGATCCACTGTACTCTACCTCTACTGTGCTCAACTGTACTCTACTGTACTCCACTGTGCTCTACCTCTACTGTACTCCACTGTACTCTATCTCTACTGTACTCCACTGTACTCTACCTCTACTGTACTCCACTGTACTCTATCTCTACTGTGCTCCACTGTACTCTACCTCTACTGTGCCCAACTGAACTGTACTCTACTCCACTGTACTCTACCTCTACTGTACTCCACTGTACTCTACCTCTACTGTACTCCACTTTACTCTACCTCTACTGTACTCAACTGTACTCTATCTCTACTGTGCTCCACTGTTCTCTACCTCTACTGTACTCCACTGTACTCTATCTCTACTGTACTCCACTGTACTCTACCTATACTGTACTCTACTGTTCTCTTCCTCTACTGTACTCCACTGTACTCTATCTCTACTGTGATCCACTGTACTCTACCTCTACTGTACTCCACTGTACTCTATCTCTACTCTACTCCACTGTACTCTACCTCTACTGTACTTTACTGTTCTCTACCTCTACTGTGCTCTACTGTACTCTTCTCTACTGTACTCCACTGTACTCTATCTCTACTGTGATCCACTGTACTCTACCTCTACTGTACTCTACTGTACTCTATCTCTACTGTGATCCACTGTACTCTATCTCTACTGTGCTCCACTGTACTCTACCTCTACTATGCTCCACTGTACTCTATCTGTACTGTGCTCCACTCTACTCTACCTCTACTGTGATCCACTGTACTCTACCTCTACTGTACTCCACTCTACTCTATCTCTACTGTGCTCCAATGTACTCTATCTCTACTGTACTCCACTGTACTCTACCTCTACTGTGCTCTAGTGTTCTCTACCTCTACTGTGCTCTACTGTACTCCACCTCTACTGTGCTCCACTGTACCCTACCTCTACTGTGCTCCACTGTACTCTACCTCTACTGTGCTCCACTGTACTCTACCTCTACTGTGCTCTACTGTACTCTACCTCTACTGTGCTCCACTGTACTCTACCTCTAGTGTACTCCACTGTACTCTACCTCTACTGTACTCTACTGTTCTCTACCTCTACTGTGCTCTACTGTACTCTACTCTACTGTACTCCACTGTACTCTATCTCTACTGTGATCCACTGTACTCTACCTCTACTGTACTCCACTTTACTTTATCTCTACTGTGATCCACTGTACTCTATCTCTACTGTGCTCCACTGTACTCTACCTCTACTATGCTCCACTGTACTCTATCTCTACTGTGCTCCACTCTACTCTACCTCTACTGTGCTCCACTGTACTCTACCTCTACTGTACTCCACTTTACTTTATCTCTACTGTGATCCACTGTACTCTATCTCTACTGTGCTCCACTGTACTCTACCTCTACTATGCTCCACTGTACTCTATCTCTACTGTGCTCCACTCTACTCTACCTCTACTGTGCTGCACTGTACTCTACCTCTACTGTACTCCACTGTACTCTATCTCTACTGTACTCCACTGTACTCTACCTCTACTGTGCTCTACTGTTCTCTACCTCTACTGTGCTCTACTGTACTCCACTTCTACTGTGCTCCACTGTACCCTACCTCTACTGTGCTCCACTCTACTCTACCTCTACTGTGATCCACTGTACTCTACATCTACTCTGCTCCACTGTATCCACTGTACTCTACCTCTATTGTGCTCCATTGTACTCTACCTCTACTGTGCTCCACTGTACTCTACCTCTACTGTACTCTACTGTACTCCACCTCTAATGGGCTCCACTGTACTCTAGCTCTACTGTACTCCACTGTACTTTACCTCTACTGTACTCCACTGTACTCTATCTGTAATGTACTCTACTGTACTCTACCTCTACTGTGATCCATTGTACTCTACCTCTGCTGTGCTCCACTGTGCTCTATCTCTACTGTACTCCACTGTACTCTACTGTTCTCTACCTCTACTGTACTCTACTGTGCTCCACTGTACTCCACTGTAGTCTACCTCTACTGTGCTCCACTGTACTCTACCTCTACTGTGCTCCACTATACTCTACCTCTACTGTGCTCCACTGTACTGTACTTCTACTGTCCTCCACTGTACTCTACCTCTACTGTGCTCCACTGTACTCTCTCTCTACTGTACTCTACCTCTACTGTACTCTACTGTATTCCACCTCTAATGTGCTCCACTGTACTCTACCTCTACTGTACTCTACCTCTACTGTACTCCACTGTACTCTACCTCTACTGTGTTCTACTGTACTCTATCTCTACTGTGCTCCACCGTACTCTACCTCTACTGTGCTCCACTGTTCTCTACCTCTACTGTACTTCACTGTCCTCTATCTCTACTGTACTCCACTGTACTCTACCTCTACTGTGCTCCACTGTACTCTACCTCTACTGTACTCCACTGTACTCTATCTCTACTGTGCTCCACTGTACTCTACCTCTACTGTGCTCCACTATACTCTACCTCTACTGTGCTCCACTGTACTCTACCTCTACTGTACTCCACTGTACTCTATCTCTACTGTGCTCCATTGTACTCTACCTCTACTGTGCTCAACTGTACTCTACTGTACTCCACTGTACTCTACCTCTACTGTACTCCACTGTACTCTATCTCTACTGTACTCCACTGTACTCTACCTCTACTGTACTCCACTGTACTCTATCTCTACTGTGCTCCACTGTACTCTACCTCTACTGTGCTCAACTGTACTGTACTCTACTCCACTGTAATCTACCTCTACTGTACTCCACTGTACTCTACCTCTACTGTACTCCACTGTACTCTACCTACACTGTACTCTACCTCTACCGTACTCCACTGTACTCTATCTCTACTGTACTCCACTGTACTCTACCTCTACTGTACTCTACTGTTCTCTACCTCTACTGTGCTCTACTGTACTTTACTCTACTGTACTCCACTGTACTCTATCTCTAATGTGATTCACTGTACTCTACCTCTACTGTACTCCACTGTACTCTATCTCTACTGTGATCCACTGTACTCTATCTCTATTGAGCTCCACTGTACTCTATCTCTACTGTGCTCCACTGTACTCTATCTCTACTGTGCTCCACTCTACTCTACCTCTACTGTGCTCCACTGTATCCTACCTCTACTGTACTCCACTGTACTCTCTCTCTACTGTGCTCCACTGTACTCTATCTCTACTGTACTCAGCTGTACTCTACCTCTACTGTACTCCACTGTACTCTATCTCTACTGTACTCCACTGTACTCTACCTCTACTGTACTCCACTGTACTCTATCTCTACTGTGCTCCACTGTACTCTACCTCTACTGTACTCCACTGTACTCTATCTCTACTGTACTCCACTGTACTCTATCTCTACTGTACTCCACTGTACTCTACCTCTACTGTACTCCACTGTACTCTACCTCTACTGTGCTCCACTGTACTCTATCTCTACTGTACTCCACTGTACTCTACCTCTACTGTACTCCACTGTACTCTATCTCTACTGTGCTCCACTGTACTCTACCTCTACTGTGCTCAACTGTACTGTACTGTACTCCACTGTAATCTACCTCTACTGTACTCCACTGTACTCTACCTCTACTGTACTCCACTGTACTCTACTCTACTGTACTCCACTGTACTCTATCTCTACTGTGATCCACTGTACTCTACCTCTACTGTACTCCACTGTACTCTATCTCTACTGTACTCCACTGTACTCTACCTCTACTGTACTCTACTGTTCTCTACCTCTACTGTGCTCTACTGTACTCTACTCTACTTTACTCCACTGTACTCTATCTCTACTGTGATCCACTGTACTCTACCTCTACTGTACTCCACTTTACTTTATCTCTACTGTGATCCACTGTACTCTATCTCTACTGTGCTCCACTGTACTCTACCTCTACTGTGCTCCACTCTACTCTATCTGTACTGTGCTCCACTCTACTCTACCTATACTGTGATCCACTGTACTCTACCTCTACTGTACTCCACTTTACTTTATCTCTACTGTGATCCACTGTACTCTATCTCTACTGTGCTCCACTGTACTCTACCTCTACTATGCTCCACTGTACTCTATCTCTACTGTGCTCCACTCTACTCTACCTCTACTGTGCTCCACTGTACTCTACCTCTACTGTACTCCACTGTACTCTATCTCTACTGTACTCCACTGTACTCTACCTCTACTGTGCTCTACTGTTCTCTACCTCTACTGTGCTCTACTGTACTCCACCTCTACTGAGCTCCACTGTACCCTACCTCTACTGTGCTCCACTGTACTCTACCTCTACTGTGCTCCACTGTACTCTACCTCTACTCTGCTCCACTGTATCCACTGTACTCTACCTCTACTGTGCTCCACTGTACTCTACCTCTACTGTGCTCCACTGTACTCTACCTCTACTGTACTCTACTGTACTCCACCTCTAATGAGCTCCACTGTACTCTGGCTCTACTGTACTCCACTGTACTTTACCTCTACTGTACTCCACTGTACTCTACCTCTACTGTGCTCCACTGTACTCTATTTCTACTGTACTCCTCTGTACTCTACCTCTACTGTGCTCCACTGTACTCTACCTCTGCTGTGCTCCACTGTACTCTATCTCTACTGTACTCCACTGTACTCTACTGTTCTCTACCTCTACTGTACTCTACTGTGCTCCACTGTACTCCACTGTAGTCTACCTCTACTGTGCTCCACTGTACTCTACCTCTACTGTGCTCCACTATACTCTACCTCTACTGTGCTCCACTGTACTCTACCTCTACTGTCCTCCACTGTACTCTACCTCTACTGTGCTCCACTGTACTCTCTCTCTACTGTACTCTACCTCTACTGTACTCTACTGTACTCCACCTCTAATGTGCTCCACTGTACTCTACCTCTACTGTACTCCACTGTACTCTATCACTACTGTGCTCCACTGTACTCTACCTCTACTGTGCTCAACTGTACTCTACTGTACTCCACTGTACTCTACCTCTACTGTACTCCACTGTACTCTATCTCTACTGTACTCCACTGTACTCTACCTCTACTGTACTCCACTGTACTCTACCTCTACTGTCCTCCACTGTACTCTACCTCTACTGTGCTCCACTGTACTCTCTCTCTACTGTACTCTACCTCTACTGTACTCTACTGTACTCCACCTCTAATGTGCTCCAATGTACTCTACCTCTACTGTACTCTACCTCTACTGTACTCCACTGTACTCTACCTCTACTGTGCTCTACTGTACTCTATCTCTACTCTGCTCCACTGTACTCTACCTCTACTGTGCTCCACTGTACTCTATTTCTACTGTACTCTACTGTACTCCACCTCTAATGTGCTCCAATGTACTCTACCTCTACTGTACTCTACCTCTACTGTACTCCACTGTACTCTACCTCTACTGTGCTCTACTGTACTCTATCTCTACTCTGCTCCACTGTACTCTACCTCTACTGTGCTCCACTGTACTCTACCTCTACTGTACTTCACTGTCCTCTATCTCTACTGTACTCCACTGTACTCTACCTCTACTGTGCTCCACTGTACTCTACCTCTACTGTACTCCACTGTACTCTATCTCTACTGTGCTCCACTGTACTCTACCTCTACTGTGCTCCACTGTACTCTACCTCTACTGTGCTCCACTGTACTCTACCTCTACTGTACTCCACTGTACTCTATCTCTGCTGTGCTCCACTGTACTCTACCTCTACTGTGCTCAACTGTACTCTACTGTACTCCACTGTACTCTACCTCTACTGTACTCCACTGTACTCTATCTCTACTGTACTCCACTGTACTCTACCTCTACTGTACTCCACTGTACTCTATCTCTACTGTGCTCCACTGTACTCTACCTCTACTGTGCTCCACTGTACTCTACCTCTACTGTGCTCCACTGTACTCTACCTCTACTGTGCTCCACTGTACTCTACCTCTACTGTGCTCCACTGTACTCTATCTCTACTGTGCTCCACTGTACTCTATTTCTACTGTACTCTACTGTACTCCACCTCTAATGTGCTCCAATGTACTCTACCTCTACTGTACTCTACCTCTACTGTACTCCACTGTACTCTACCTCTACTGTGCTCTACTGTACTCTATCTCTACTCTGCTCCACTGTACTCTACCTCTACTGTGCTCCACTGTACTCTACCTCTACTGTACTTCACTGTCCTCTATCTCTACTGTACTCCACTGTACTCTACCTCTACTGTGCTCCACTGTACTCTACCTCTACTGTACTCCACTGTACTCTATCTCTACTGTGCTCCACTGTACTCTACCTCTACTGTGCTCCACTGTACTCTACCTCTACTGTGCTCCACTGTACTCTACCTCTACTGTACTCCACTGTACTCTATCTCTGCTGTGCTCCACTGTACTCTACGTCTACTGTGCTCAACTGTACTCTACTGTACTCCACTGTACTCTACCTCTACTGTACTCCACTGTACTCTATCTCTACTGTACTTCACTGTCCTCTATCTCTACTGTACTCCACTGTACTCTACCTCTACTGTGCTCCACTGTACTCTACCTCTACTGTACTCCACTGTACTCTATCTCTACTGTGCTCCACTGTACTCTACCTCTACTGTGCTCCACTGTACTCTACCTCTACTGTGCTCCACTGTACTCTACCTCTACTGTACTCCACTGTACTCTATCTCTGCTGTGCTCCACTGTACTCTACCTCTACTGTGCTCAACTGTACTCTACTGTACTCCACTGTACTCTACCTCTACTGTACTCCACTGTACTCTACCTCTACTGTACTCCACTGTACTCTACCTCTACTGTACTCCACTGTACTCTACTCTACTGTACTCCACTGTACTCTATCTCTACTGTGATCCACTGTACTCTACCTCTACTGTACTCCATTGTACTCTATCTCTACTGTACTCCACTGTACTCTACCTCTACTGTACTCTACTGTTCTCTACCTCTACTGTGCTCTACTGTAGTCTACTCTACTGTACTCCACTGTACTCTATCTCTACTGTGATCCACTGTACTCTACCTCTACTGTACTCCACTTTACTTTATCTCTACTGTGATCCACTGTACTCTATCTCTACTGTGCTCCACTGTACTCTACCTCTACTAATGTCCACTGTACTCTATCTCTACAGTGCTCCACTCTACTCTACCTCTACTGTGCTCAACTGTACTCTACCTCTACTGTACTCCACTTTACTTTATCTCTACTGTGATCCACTGTACTCTATCTCTACTGTGCTCCACTGTACTCTACCTCTACTATGCTCCACTGTACTCTATCTCTACTGTGCTCCACTCTACTCTACCTCTTCTGTGCTCCACTGTACTCTACCTCTACTGTACTCCACTGTACTCTATCTCTACTGTACTCCACTGTACTCTACCTCTACTGTGCTCTACTGTTCTCTACCTCTACTGTGCTCTACTGTACTCCACCTCTACTGTGCTCCACTGTACCCTACCTCTACTGTGCTCCACTGTACTCTACCTCTACTGTGCTCCACTGTACTCTACCTCTTCTCTGCTCCACTGTATCCACTGTACTCTACCTCTACTGTGCTCCACTGTACTCTACCTCTACTGTGCTCCACTTTACTCTACCTCTACTGTACTCTACTGTACTCCACCTCTAATGAGCTCCACTGTACTCTGGCTCTACTGTACTCCACTGTACTTTACCTCTACTGTACTCCACTGTACTCTACCTCTACTGTGCTCCACTGTACTCTATTTCTACTGTACTCCTCTGTACTCTACCTCTACTGTGCTCCACTGTACTCTATCTGTAATGTACTCTACTGTACTCTATCTCTACTGTGATCCACTGTACTCTACCTCTGCTGTGCTCCACTGTACTCTATCTCTACTGTACTCCACTGTACTCTACTGTTCTCTACCTCTACTGTACTCTACTGTGCTCCACTCTACTCCACTGTAGTCTACCTCTACTGTGCTCCACTGTACTCTACCTCTACTGTGCTCCACTATACTCTACCTCTACTGTGCTCCACTGTACTCTACCTCTACTGTCCTCCACTGTACTCTACCTCTACTGTGCTCCACTGTACTCTCTCTCTACTGTACTCTACCTCTACTGTACTCTACTGTACTCCACCTCTAATGTGCTCCACTGTACTCTACCTCTACTGTACTCTATCTCTACTGTACTCCACTGTACTCTGCCTCTACTGTGCTCTACTGTACTCTAGCTCTACTGTGCTCCACTGTACTCTACCTCTACTGTGCTCCACTGTACTCTACCTCTACTGTACTTCACTGTCCTCTATCTCTACTGTACTCCACTGTACTCTACCTCTATTGTCCTCCACTGTACTCTATCTCTACTGTACTCTACTGTACTATATCTCTACTGTACTCCACTGTACTCTATCTCTACTGTACTCAACTGTACTCTACCTCCACTGTACTCTACCTCTACCGTACTCCACTGTACACTATCTCTACTGTACTCCACTGTACTCTACCTCTACTGTACTCTACTGTTCTCTACCTCTAATGTGCTCTACTGTACTTTACTCTACTGTACTCCACTGTACTCTATCTCTACTGTGATCCACTGTACTCTACCTCTACTGTGCTCAACTGTACTCTACTGTACTCCACTGTGCTCTACCTCTACTGTACTCCACTGTACTCTATCTCTACTGTACTCCACTGTACTCTACCTCTACTGTACTCCACTGTACTCTATCTCTACTGTGCTCCACTGTACTCTACCTCTACTGTGCCCAACTGAACTGTACTCTACTCCACTGTACTCTACCTCTACTGTACTCCACTGTACTCTACCTCTACTGTACTCCACTTTACTCTACCTCTACTGTACTCAACTGTACTCTATCTCTACTGTGCTCCACTGTTCTCTACCTCTACTGTACTCCACTGTACTCTATCTCTACTGTACTCCACTGTACTCTACCTATACTGTACTCTACTGTTCTCTTCCTCTACTGTACTCCACTGTACTCTATCTCTACTGTGATCCACTGTACTCTACCTCTACTGTACTCCACTGTACTCTATCTCTACTCTACTCCACTGTACTCTACCTCTACTGTACTTTACTGTTCTCTACCTCTACTGTGCTCTACTGTACTCTTCTCTACTGTACTCCACTGTACTCTATCTCTACTGTGATCCACTGTACTCTACCTCTAC
The DNA here is from genome assembly GCA_030578255.1 of Tiaroga cobitis. NCBI lineage: Eukaryota > Metazoa > Chordata > Actinopteri > Cypriniformes > Leuciscidae > Tiaroga > Tiaroga cobitis. The sequence goes on along the minus strand of CM060611.1, from coordinate 31,212,405 downwards.
TGTACTCTACTGTACTCTATCTCTACTGTGATCCACTGTACTCTATCTCTACTGTGCTCCACTGTACTCTACCTCTACTATGCTCCACTGTACTCTATCTGTACTGTGCTCCACTCTACTCTACCTCTACTGTGATCCACTGTACTCTACCTCTACTGTACTCCACTCTACTCTATCTCTACTGTGCTCCAATGTACTCTATCTCTACTGTACTCCACTGTACTCTACCTCTACTGTGCTCTAGTGTTCTCTACCTCTACTGTGCTCTACTGTACTCCACCTCTACTGTGCTCCACTGTACCCTACCTCTACTGTGCTCCACTGTACTCTACCTCTACTGTGCTCCACTGTACTCTACCTCTACTGTGCTCTACTGTACTCTACCTCTACTGTGCTCCACTGTACTCTACCTCTAGTGTACTCCACTGTACTCTACCTCTACTGTACTCTACTGTTCTCTACCTCTACTGTGCTCTACTGTACTCTACTCTACTGTACTCCACTGTACTCTATCTCTACTGTGATCCACTGTACTCTACCTCTACTGTACTCCACTTTACTTTATCTCTACTGTGATCCACTGTACTCTATCTCTACTGTGCTCCACTGTACTCTACCTCTACTATGCTCCACTGTACTCTATCTCTACTGTGCTCCACTCTACTCTACCTCTACTGTGCTCCACTGTACTCTACCTCTACTGTACTCCACTTTACTTTATCTCTACTGTGATCCACTGTACTCTATCTCTACTGTGCTCCACTGTACTCTACCTCTACTATGCTCCACTGTACTCTATCTCTACTGTGCTCCACTCTACTCTACCTCTACTGTGCTGCACTGTACTCTACCTCTACTGTACTCCACTGTACTCTATCTCTACTGTACTCCACTGTACTCTACCTCTACTGTGCTCTACTGTTCTCTACCTCTACTGTGCTCTACTGTACTCCACTTCTACTGTGCTCCACTGTACCCTACCTCTACTGTGCTCCACTCTACTCTACCTCTACTGTGATCCACTGTACTCTACATCTACTCTGCTCCACTGTATCCACTGTACTCTACCTCTATTGTGCTCCATTGTACTCTACCTCTACTGTGCTCCACTGTACTCTACCTCTACTGTACTCTACTGTACTCCACCTCTAATGGGCTCCACTGTACTCTAGCTCTACTGTACTCCACTGTACTTTACCTCTACTGTACTCCACTGTACTCTATCTGTAATGTACTCTACTGTACTCTACCTCTACTGTGATCCATTGTACTCTACCTCTGCTGTGCTCCACTGTGCTCTATCTCTACTGTACTCCACTGTACTCTACTGTTCTCTACCTCTACTGTACTCTACTGTGCTCCACTGTACTCCACTGTAGTCTACCTCTACTGTGCTCCACTGTACTCTACCTCTACTGTGCTCCACTATACTCTACCTCTACTGTGCTCCACTGTACTGTACTTCTACTGTCCTCCACTGTACTCTACCTCTACTGTGCTCCACTGTACTCTCTCTCTACTGTACTCTACCTCTACTGTACTCTACTGTATTCCACCTCTAATGTGCTCCACTGTACTCTACCTCTACTGTACTCTACCTCTACTGTACTCCACTGTACTCTACCTCTACTGTGTTCTACTGTACTCTATCTCTACTGTGCTCCACCGTACTCTACCTCTACTGTGCTCCACTGTACTCTACCTCTACTGTACTTCACTGTCCTCTATCTCTACTGTACTCCACTGTACTCTACCTCTACTGTGCTCCACTGTACTCTACCTCTACTGTACTCCACTGTACTCTATCTCTACTGTGCTCCACTGTACTCTACCTCTACTGTGCTCCACTATACTCTACCTCTACTGTGCTCCACTGTACTCTACCTCTACTGTACTCCACTGTACTCTATCTCTACTGTGCTCCATTGTACTCTACCTCTACTGTGCTCAACTGTACTCTACTGTACTCCACTGTACTCTACCTCTACTGTACTCCACTGTACTCTATCTCTACTGTACTCCACTGTACTCTACCTCTACTGTACTCCACTGTACTCTATCTCTACTGTGCTCCACTGTACTCTACCTCTACTGTGCTCAACTGTACTGTACTCTACTCCACTGTAATCTACCTCTACTGTACTCCACTGTACTCTACCTCTACTGTACTCCACTGTACTCTACCTACACTGTACTCTACCTCTACCGTACTCCACTGTACTCTATCTCTACTGTACTCCACTGTACTCTACCTCTACTGTACTCTACTGTTCTCTACCTCTACTGTGCTCTACTGTACTTTACTCTACTGTACTCCACTGTACTCTATCTCTAATGTGATTCACTGTACTCTACCTCTACTGTACTCCACTGTACTCTATCTCTACTGTGATCCACTGTACTCTATCTCTATTGAGCTCCACTGTACTCTATCTCTACTGTGCTCCACTGTACTCTATCTCTACTGTGCTCCACTCTACTCTACCTCTACTGTGCTCCACTGTATCCTACCTCTACTGTACTCCACTGTACTCTCTCTCTACTGTGCTCCACTGTACTCTATCTCTACTGTACTCAGCTGTACTCTACCTCTACTGTACTCCACTGTACTCTATCTCTACTGTACTCCACTGTACTCTACCTCTACTGTACTCCACTGTACTCTATCTCTACTGTGCTCCACTGTACTCTACCTCTACTGTACTCCACTGTACTCTATCTCTACTGTACTCCACTGTACTCTATCTCTACTGTACTCCACTGTACTCTACCTCTACTGTACTCCACTGTACTCTACCTCTACTGTGCTCCACTGTACTCTATCTCTACTGTACTCCACTGTACTCTACCTCTACTGTACTCCACTGTACTCTATCTCTACTGTGCTCCACTGTACTCTACCTCTACTGTGCTCAACTGTACTGTACTGTACTCCACTGTAATCTACCTCTACTGTACTCCACTGTACTCTACCTCTACTGTACTCCACTGTACTCTACCTCTACTGTACTCCACTGTACTCTACTCTACTGTACTCCACTGTACTCTATCTCTTCTGTGATCCACTGTACTCTACCTCTACTGTACTCCACTGTACTCTATCTCTACTGTACTCCACTGTACTCTACCTCTACTGTACTCTACTGTTCTCTACCTCTACTGTGCTCTACTGTACTCTACTCTACTTTACTCCACTGTACTCTATCTCTACTGTGATCCACTGTACTCTACCTCTACTGTACTCCACTTTACTTTATCTCTACTGTGATCCACTGTACTCTATCTCTACTGTGCTCCACTGTACTCTACCTCTACTGTGCTCCACTCTACTCTATCTGTACTGTGCTCCACTCTACTCTACCTATACTGTGATCCACTGTACTCTACCTCTACTGTACTCCACTTTACTTTATCTCTACTGTGATCCACTGTACTCTATCTCTACTGTGCTCCACTGTACTCTACCTCTACTATGCTCCACTGTACTCTATCTCTACTGTGCTCCACTCTACTCTACCTCTACTGTGCTCCACTGTACTCTACCTCTACTGTACTCCACTGTACTCTATCTCTACTGTACTCCACTGTACTCTACCTCTACTGTGCTCTACTGTTCTCTACCTCTACTGTGCTCTACTGTACTCCACCTCTACTGAGCTCCACTGTACCCTACCTCTACTGTGCTCCACTGTACTCTACCTCTACTGTGCTCCACTGTACTCTACCTCTACTCTGCTCCACTGTATCCACTGTACTCTACCTCTACTGTGCTCCACTGTACTCTACCTCTACTGTGCTCCACTGTACTCTACCTCTACTGTACTCTACTGTACTCCACCTCTAATGAGCTCCACTGTACTCTGGCTCTACTGTACTCCACTGTACTTTACCTCTACTGTACTCCACTGTACTCTACCTCTACTGTGCTCCACTGTACTCTATTTCTACTGTACTCCTCTGTACTCTACCTCTACTGTGCTCCACTGTACTCTACCTCTGCTGTGCTCCACTGTACTCTATCTCTACTGTACTCCACTGTACTCTACTGTTCTCTACCTCTATTGTACTCTACTGTGCTCCACTGTACTCCACTGTAGTCTACCTCTACTGTGCTCCACTGTACTCTACCTCTACTGTGCTCCACTATACTCTACCTCTACTGTGCTCCACTGTACTCTACCTCTACTGTCCTCCACTGTACTCTACCTCTACTGTGCTCCACTGTACTCTCTCTCTACTGTACTCTACCTCTACTGTACTCTACTGTACTCCACCTCTAATGTGCTCCACTGTACTCTACCTCTACTGTACTCCACTGTACTCTATCACTACTGTGCTCCACTGTACTCTACCTCTACTGTGCTCAACTGTACTCTACTGTACTCCACTGTACTCTACCTCTACTGTACTCCACTGTACTCTATCTCTACTGTACTCCACTGTACTCTACCTCTACTGTACTCCACTGTACTCTACCTCTACTGTCCTCCACTGTACTCTACCTCTACTGTGCTCCACTGTACTCTCTCTCTACTGTACTCTACCTCTACTGTACTCTACTGTACTCCACCTCTAATGTGCTCCACTGTACTCTATCTCTACTGTGCTCCACTGTACTCTATTTCTACTGTGCTCCACTGTACTCTATCTCTACTGTACTCCACTGTACTCTATCTCTACTGTACTTCACTGTCCTTTATCTCTAATGTACTCCACTGTACTCTACCTCTATTGTGCTCCATTGTACTCTATCTCTACTGTACTCTACTGTACTCTATCTCTACTTTACTCCACTCTACTCTATCTCTACTGTACTCCACTGTACTCTACCTCTACTGTGCTCCACTGTACTCTACCTCTACCGTACTCCACTGTACTCTATCTCTACTGTACTCCACTGTACTCTACCTCAACTGTACTCTACTGTTCTCTACCTCTACTGTGCTCCACTCTACTCTACTGTACTCCACTGTACTCTATCTCTACTGTGATCCACTGTACTCTACCTCTACTGTACTCTACTGTACTCTATCTCTACTGTGATCTACTGTACTCTATCTCTACTGTGCTCCACTGTACTCTACCTCTACTGTGCTCCACTGTACTCTATCTCTACTGTGCTCCACTCTACTCTACCTCTACTGTGCTCCACTGTATCCTACCTCTACTGTACTCCACTGTACTCTATCTCTACTGTGCTCCACTGTACTCTATCTCTACTGTACTCCACTGTACTCTACCTCTACTGTGCTCTACTGTTCTCTACCTCTACTGTGCTCTACTGTACTCCACCTCTACTGTTCTCCACTGTACCCTACCTCTATTGTGCTCCACTGTACTCTACCTCTACTGTACTCCACTGTATTCTATCTCTACTGTGCTCCACTGTACCCTACCTCTACTGTGCTCCACTGTACTCTACCTCTACTGTGCTCCACTGTACTCTACCTCTACTCTGCTCCACTGTATCCACTGTACTCTACCTCTACTGTACTCCACTTTACTTTATCTCTACTGTGATCCACTGTACTCTATCTCTACTGTGCTCCACTGTACTCTACCTCTACTATGCTCCACTGTACTCTATCTCTACTGTGCTCCACTCTACTCTACCTCTACTGTGCTGCACTGTACTCTACCTCTACTGTACTCCACTGTACTCTATCTCTACTGTACTCCACTGTACTCTACCTCTACTGTGCTCTACTGTTCTCTACCTCTACTGTGCTCTACTGTACTCCACTTCTACTGTGCTCCACTGTACCCTACCTCTACTGTGCTCCACTCTACTCTACCTCTACTGTGATCCACTGTACTCTACATCTACTCTGCTCCACTGTATCCACTGTACTCTACCTCTATTGTGCTCCATTGTACTCTACCTCTACTGTGCTCCACTGTACTCTACCTCTACTGTACTCTACTGTACTCCACCTCTAATGGGCTCCACTGTACTCTAGCTCTACTGTACTCCACTGTACTTTACCTCTACTGTACTCCACTGTACTCTATCTGTAATGTACTCTACTGTACTCTACCTCTACTGTGATCCATTGTACTCTACCTCTGCTGTGCTCCACTGTGCTCTATCTCTACTGTACTCCACTGTACTCTACTGTTCTCTACCTCTACTGTACTCTACTGTGCTCCACTGTACTCCACTGTAGTCTACCTCTACTGTGCTCCACTGTACTCTACCTCTACTGTGCTCCACTATACTCTACCTCTACTGTGCTCCACTGTACTGTACTTCTACTGTCCTCCACTGTACTCTACCTCTACTGTGCTCCACTGTACTCTCTCTCTACTGTACTCTACCTCTACTGTACTCTACTGTATTCCACCTCTAATGTGCTCCACTGTACTCTACCTCTACTGTACTCTACCTCTACTGTACTCCACTGTACTCTACCTCTACTGTGTTCTACTGTACTCTATCTCTACTGTGCTCCACCGTACTCTACCTCTACTGTGCTCCACTGTACTCTACCTCTAGTGTACTTCACTGTCCTCTATCTCTACTGTACTCCACTGTACTCTACCTCTACTGTGCTCCACTGTACTCTACCTCTACTGTACTCCACTGTACTCTATCTCTACTGTGCTCCACTGTACTCTACCTCTACTGTGCTCCACTATACTCTACCTCTACTGTGCTCCACTGTACTCTACCTCTACTGTACTCCACTGTACTCTATCTCTACTGTGCTCCATTGTACTCTACCTCTACTGTGCTCAACTGTACTCTACTGTACTCCACTGTACTCTACCTCTACTGTACTCCACTGTACTCTATCTCTACTGTACTCCACTGTACTCTACCTCTACTGTACTCCACTGTACTCTATCTCTACTGTGCTCCACTGTACTCTACCTCTACTGTGCTCAACTGTACTGTACTCTACTCCACTGTAATCTACCTCTACTGTACTCCACTGTACTCTACCTCTACTGTACTCCACTGTACTCTACCTACACTGTACTCTACCTCTACCGTACTCCACTGTACTCTATCTCTACTGTACTCCACTGTACTCTACCTCTACTGTACTCTACTGTTCTCTACCTCTACTGTGCTCTACTGTACTTTACTCTACTGTACTCCACTGTACTCTATCTCTAATGTGATTCACTGTACTCTACCTCTACTGTACTCCACTGTACTCTATCTCTACTGTGATCCACTGTACTCTATCTCTATTGAGCTCCACTGTACTCTATCTCTACTGTGCTCCACTGTACTCTATCTCTACTGTGCTCCACTCTACTCTACCTCTACTGTGCTCCACTGTATCCTACCTCTACTGTACTCCACTGTACTCTCTCTCTACTGTGCTCCACTGTACTCTATCTCTACTGTACTCAGCTGTACTCTACCTCTACTGTACTCCACTGTACTCTATCTCTACTGTACTCCACTGTACTCTACCTCTACTGTACTCCACTGTACTCTATCTCTACTGTGCTCCACTGTACTCTACCTCTACTGTACTCCACTGTACTCTATCTCTACTGTACTCCACTGTACTCTATCTCTACTGTACTCCACTGTACTCTACCTCTACTGTACTCCACTGTACTCTACCTCTACTGTGCTCCACTGTACTCTATCTCTACTGTACTCCACTGTACTCTACCTCTACTGTACTCCACTGTACTCTATCTCTACTGTGCTCCACTGTACTCTACCTCTACTGTGCTCAACTGTACTGTACTGTACTCCACTGTAATCTACCTCTACTGTACTCCACTGTACTCTACCTCTACTGTACTCCACTGTACTCTACCTCTACTGTACTCCACTGTACTCTACTCTACTGTACTCCACTGTACTCTATCTCTACTGTGATCCACTGTACTCTACCTCTACTGTACTCCACTGTACTCTATCTCTACTGTACTCCACTGTACTCTACCTCTACTGTACTCTACTGTTCTCTACCTCTACTGTGCTCTACTGTACTCTACTCTACTTTACTCCACTGTACTCTATCTCTACTGTGATCCACTGTACTCTACCTCTACTGTACTCCACTTTACTTTATCTCTACTGTGATCCACTGTACTCTATCTCTACTGTGCTCCACTGTACTCTACCTCTACTGTGCTCCACTCTACTCTATCTGTACTGTGCTCCACTCTACTCTACCTATACTGTGATCCACTGTACTCTACCTCTACTGTACTCCACTTTACTTTATCTCTACTGTGATCCACTGTACTCTATCTCTACTGTGCTCCACTGTACTCTACCTCTACTATGCTCCACTGTACTCTATCTCTACTGTGCTCCACTCTACTCTACCTCTACTGTGCTCCACTGTACTCTACCTCTACTGTACTCCACTGTACTCTATCTCTACTGTACTCCACTGTACTCTACCTCTACTGTGCTCTACTGTTCTCTACCTCTACTGTGCTCTACTGTACTCCACCTCTACTGAGCTCCACTGTACCCTACCTCTACTGTGCTCCACTGTACTCTACCTCTACTGTGCTCCACTGTACTCTACCTCTACTCTGCTCCACTGTATCCACTGTACTCTACCTCTACTGTGCTCCACTGTACTCTACCTCTACTGTGCTCCACTGTACTCTACCTCTACTGTACTCTACTGTACTCCACCTCTAATGAGCTCCACTGTACTCTGGCTCTACTGTACTCCACTGTACTTTACCTCTACTGTACTCCACTGTACTCTACCTCTACTGTGCTCCACTGTACTCTATTTCTACTGTACTCCTCTGTACTCTACCTCTACTGTGCTCCACTGTACTCTACCTCTGCTGTGCTCCACTGTACTCTATCTCTACTGTACTCCACTGTACTCTACTGTTCTCTACCTCTATTGTACTCTACTGTGCTCCACTGTACTCCACTGTAGTCTACCTCTACTGTGCTCCACTGTACTCTACCTCTACTGTGCTCCACTATACTCTACCTCTACTGTGCTCCACTGTACTCTACCTCTACTGTCCTCCACTGTACTCTACCTCTACTGTGCTCCACTGTACTCTCTCTCTACTGTACTCTACCTCTACTGTACTCTACTGTACTCCACCTCTAATGTGCTCCACTGTACTCTACCTCTACTGTACTCCACTGTACTCTATCACTACTGTGCTCCACTGTACTCTACCTCTACTGTGCTCAACTGTACTCTACTGTACTCCACTGTACTCTACCTCTACTGTACTCCACTGTACTCTATCTCTACTGTACTCCACTGTACTCTACCTCTACTGTACTCCACTGTACTCTACCTCTACTGTCCTCCACTGTACTCTACCTCTACTGTGCTCCACTGTACTCTCTCTCTACTGTACTCTACCTCTACTGTACTCTACTGTACTCCACCTCTAATGTGCTCCACTGTACTCTATCTCTACTGTGCTCCACTGTACTCTATTTCTACTGTGCTCCACTGTACTCTATCTCTACTGTACTCCACTGTACTCTATCTCTACTGTACTTCACTGTCCTTTATCTCTAATGTACTCCACTGTACTCTACCTCTATTGTGCTCCATTGTACTCTATCTCTACTGTACTCTACTGTACTCTATCTCTACTTTACTCCACTCTACTCTATCTCTACTGTACTCCACTGTACTCTACCTCTACTGTGCTCCACTGTACTCTACCTCTACCGTACTCCACTGTACTCTATCTCTACTGTACTCCACTGTACTCTACCTCAACTGTACTCTACTGTTCTCTACCTCTACTGTGCTCCACTCTACTCTACTGTACTCCACTGTACTCTATCTCTACTGTGATCCACTGTACTCTACCTCTACTGTACTCTACTGTACTCTATCTCTACTGTGATCTACTGTACTCTATCTCTACTGTGCTCCACTGTACTCTACCTCTACTGTGCTCCACTGTACTCTATCTCTACTGTGCTCCACTCTACTCTACCTCTACTGTGCTCCACTGTATCCTACCTCTACTGTACTCCACTGTACTCTATCTCTACTGTGCTCCACTGTACTCTATCTCTACTGTACTCCACTGTACTCTACCTCTACTGTGCTCTACTGTTCTCTACCTCTACTGTGCTCTACTGTACTCCACCTCTACTGTTCTCCACTGTACCCTACCTCTATTGTGCTCCACTGTACTCTACCTCTACTGTACTCCACTGTATTCTATCTCTACTGTGCTCCACTGTACCCTACCTCTACTGTGCTCCACTGTACTCTACCTCTACTGTGCTCCACTGTACTCTACCTCTACTCTGCTCCACTGTATCCACTGTACTCTACCTCTACTGTGCTCCACTGTACTCTACCTCTACTGTGCTCCACTGTACTCTACCTCTACTGTACTCTACTGTACTCCACCTCTAATGAGCTCCACTGTACTCTGGCTCTACTGTACTCCACTGTACTTTACCTCTACTGTACTCCACTGTACTCTACCTCTACTGTGCTCCACTGTACTCTATTTCTACTGTACTCCTCTGTACTCTACCTCTACTGTGCTCCACTGTACTCTATCTGTAATGTACTCTACTGTACTCTATCTCTACTGTGATCCACTGTACTCTACCTCTGCTGTGCTCCACTGTACTCTATCTCTACTGTACTCCACTGTACTCTACTGTTCTCTACCTCTACTGTACTCTACTGTGCTCCACTGTACTCCACTGTAGTCTACCTCTACTGTGCTCCACTGTACTCTACCTCTACTGTGCTCCACTATACTCTACCTCTACTGTGCTCCACTGTACTCTACCTCTACTGTCCTCCACTGTACTCTACCTCTACTGTGCTCCACTGTACTCTCTCTCTACTGTACTCTACCTCTACTGTACTCTGCTGTACTCCACCTCTAATGTGCTCCACTGTACTCTACCTCTACTGTACTCTACCTCTACTGTACTCCACTGTACTCTACCTCTACTGTGCTCTACTGTACTCTATCTCTACTGTGCTCCACTGTACTCTACCTCTACTGTGCTCCACTGTACTCTACCTCTACTGTACTTCACTGTCCTCTATCTCTACTGTACTCCACTGTACTCTACCTCTATTGTCCTCCACTGTACTCTATCTCTACTGTACTCTACTGTACTATATCTCTACTGTACTCCACTGTACTCTATCTCTACTGTACTCCACTGTACTCTACCTCCACTGTACTCTACCTCTACCGTACTCCACTGTACTCTATCTCTACTGTACTCCACTGTACTCTACCTCTACTGTACTCTACTGTTCTCTAACTCTACTGTGCTCTACTGTACATTACTCTACTGTACTCCACTGTACTCTATCTCTACTGTGATCCACTGTACTCTACCTCTACTGTACTCCACTGTACTCTATCTCTACTGTGATCCACTGTACTCTATCTCTATTGTGCTCCACTGTACTCTACCTCTACTGTGCTCCACTGTACTCTATCTCTACTGTGCTCCACTCTACTCTACCTCTACTGTGCTCCACTGTATCCTACCTCTACTGTACTCCACTGTACTCTCTCTCTACTTTGCTCCACTGTATCCTACCTCTACTGTACTCCACTGTACTCTCTCTCTACTTTGCTCCACTGTACTCTATCTCTACTGTACTCAGCTGTACTCTACCTCTACTGTGCTCTACTGTTCTCCACCTCTACTGTGCTCTACTCTACTCCACCTCTACTGTGCTCCACTGTACCCTACCTCTACTGTGCTCCACCGTACTCTACCTCTACTGTGCTCCACTGTACTCTACCTCTACTGTACTCCACTGTACTCTATCTCTACTGTACTCCACTGTATTCTACCTCTACTGTACTCCACTGTACTCTATCTCTACTGTACTCCACTCTAATCTACCTCTACTGTCCTCCACTGTACTCTACCTCTACTGTGCTCCACTGTACTCTCTCTCTACTGTACTCTACCTCTACTGTACTCTACTGTGCTCCACTGTACTCCACTGTAGTCTACCTCTACTGTGCTCCACTGTACTCTACCTCTACTGTGCTCCACTATACTCTACCTCTACTGTGCTCCACTGTACTCTACCTCTACTGTCCTCCACTGTACTCTACCTCTACTGTGCTCCACTGTACTCTCTCTCTACTGTACTCTACCTCTACTGTACTCTACTGTACTCCACCTCTAATATGCTCCACTGTACTCTACCTCTACTGTACTCTACCTCTACTGTACTCCACTGTACTCTACCTCTAATGTGCTCCACTGTACTCTCTCTCTACTGTGCTCCACTGTACTCTATCTCTACTGTACTCAGCTGTACTCTACCTCTACTGTGCTCTACTGTTCTCTACCTCTACTGTGCTCTACTCTACTCCACCTCTACTGTGCTCCACTGTACCCTACCTCTACTGTGCTCCACCGTACTCTACCTCTACTGTGCTCCACTGTACTCTACCTCTACTGTACTCCACTGTACTCTATCTCTACTGTACTCCACTGTACTCTACCTCTACTGTACTCCACTGTACTCTATCTCTACTGTACTCCACTCTAATCTACCTCTACTGTCCTCCACTGTACTCTACCTCTACTGTGCTCCACTGTACTCTCTCTCTACTGTACTCTACCTCTACTGTACTCTACTGTGCTCCACTGTACTCCACTGTAGTCTACCTCTACTGTGCTCCACTGTACTCTACCTCTACTGTGCTCCACTATACTCTACCTCTACTGTGCTCCACTGTACTCTACCTCTACTGTCCTCCACTGTACTCTACCTCTACTGTGCTCCACTGTACTCTCTCTCTACTGTACTCTACCTCTACTGTACTCTACTGTACTCCACCTCTAATGTGCTCCACTGTACTCTATCTCTACTGTGCTCCACTGTACTCTATTTCTACTGTGCTCCACTGTACTCTATCTCTACTGTACTCCACTGTACTCTATCTCTACTGTACTTCACTGTCCTTTATCTCTAATGTACTCCACTGTACTCTACCTCTATTGTGCTCCATTGTACTCTATCTCTACTGTACTCTACTGTACTCTATCTCTACTTTACTCCACTCTACTCTATCTCTACTGTACTCCACTGTACTCTACCTCTACTGTGCTCCACTGTACTCTACCTCTACCGTACTCCACTGTACTTTATCTCTACTGTACTCCACTGTACTCTACCTCAACTGTACTCTACTGTTCTCTACCTCTACTGTGCTCCACTCTACTCTACTGTACTCCACTGTACTCTATCTCTACTGTGATCCACTGTACTCTACCTCTACTGTACTCTACTGTACTCTATCTCTACTGTGATCTACTGTACTCTATCTCTACTGTGCTCCACTGTACTCTACCTCTACTGTGCTCCACTGTACTCTATCTCTACTGTGCTCCACTCTACTCTACCTCTACTGTGCTCCACTGTATCCTACCTCTACTGTACTCCACTGTACTCTATCTCTACTGTGCTCCACTGTACTCTATCTCTACTGTACTCCACTGTACTCTACCTCTACTGTGCTCTACTGTTCTCTACCTCTACTGTGCTCTACTGTACTCCACCTCTACTGTTCTCCACTGTACCCTACCTCCATTGTGCTCCACTGTACTCTACCTCTACTGTACTCCACTGTATTCTATCTCTACTGTGCTCCACTGTACTCTACCTCTACTGTGCTCAACTGTACTCTACTGTACTCCACTGTACTCTACCTCTACTGTACTCCACTGTACTCTATCTCTACTGTACTCCACTGTACTCTACCTCTACTGTACTCCACTGTACTCTATATCTAATGTGCTCAACTGTACTCTACCTCTACTGTGCCCAACTGTACTGTACTCTATCTCTACTATGCTCCACTGTACTCTACCTATACTGTACTCTACTGTTCTCTTCCTCTACTGTACTCCACTGTACTCTATCTCTACTGTGATCCACTGTACTCTACCTCTACTGTACTCCACTGTACTCTATCTCTACTCTACTCCACTGTACTCTACCTCTACTGTACTCTACTGTTCTCTACCTCTACTGTGCTCTACTGTACTCTTCTCTACTGTACTCCACTGTACTCTATCTCTACTGTGATCCACTGTACTCTTCCTCTACTGTAATCCACTGTACTCTATCTCTACTGTGATCCACTGTACTCTATCTCTACTGTGCTCCACTGTACTCTACCTCTACTATGCTCCACTGTACTCTATCTGTACTGTGCTACACTCTACTCTACCTCTACTGTGCTCCACTGTACTCTACCTCTACTGTACTCCACTCTACTCTATCTCTACTGTGCTCCACTGTACTCTATCTCTACTGTACTCCACTGTACTCTACCTCTACTGTGCTCTACTGTTCTCTACCTCTACTGTGCTCTACTGTACTCCACCTCTACTGTGCTCCACTGTACCCTACCTCTACTGTGCTCCACTGTACTCTACCTCTACTGTGCTCCACTGTACTCTACCTCTACTGTGCTCCACTGTACTCTACCTCTACTGTGCTCCACTGTACTCTACCTCTACTGTGCTCCACTGTACTCTATCTCTACTGTGCTCCACTGTACTCTATTTCTACTGTACTCTACTGTACTCCACCTCTAATGTGCTCCACTGTACTCTACCTCTACTGTACTCTACCTCTACTGTACTCCACTGTACTCTACCTCTACTGTGCTGTACTGTACTCTATCTCTACTCTGCTCCACTGTACTCTACCTCTACTGTGCTCCACTGTACTCTACCTCTACTGTACTTCACTGTCCTCTATCTCTACTGTACTCCACTGTACTCTACCTCTACTGTGCTCCACTGTACTCTACCTCTACTGTACTCCACTGTACTCTATCACTACTGTGCTCCACTGTACTCTACCTCTACTGTGCTCCACTGTACTCTACCTCTACTGTGCTCCACTGTACTCTACCTCTACTGTACTCCACTGTACTCTATCTCTACTGTGCTCCACTGTACTCTACCTCTACTGTGCTCAACTGTACTCTACTGTACTCCACTGTACTCTACCTCTACTGTACTCCACTGTACTCTATCTCTACTGTACTCCACTGTACTCTACCTCTACTGTACTCCACTGTACTCTACCTCTACTGTCCTCCACTGTACTCTACCTCTACTGTGCTCCACTGTACTCTCTCTCTACTGTACTCTACCTCTACTGTACTCTACTGTACTCCACCTCTAATGTGCTCCACTGTACTCTATCTCTACTGTGCTCCACTGTACTCTATTTCTACTGTGCTCCACTGTACTCTATCTCTACTGTACTCCACTGTACTCTATCTCTACTGTACTTCACTGTCCTTTATCTCTAATGTACTCCACTGTACTCTAACTCTATTGTGCTCCATTGTACTCTATCTCTACTGTACTCTACTGTACTCTATCTCTACTTTACTCCACTCTACTCTATCTCTACTGTACTCCACTGTACTCTACCTCTACTGTGCTCCACTGTACTCTACCTCTACCGTACTCCACTGTACTCTATCTCTACTGTACTCCACTGTACTCTACCTCAACTGTACTCTACTGTTCTCTACCTCTACTGTGCTCCACTCTACTCTACTGTACTCCACTGTACTCTATCTCTACTGTGATCCACTGTACTCTACCTCTACTGTACTCTACTGTACTCTATCTCTACTGTGATCTACTGTACTCTATCTCTACTGTGCTCCACTGTACTCTACCTCTACTGTGCTCCACTGTACTCTATCTCTACTGTGCTCCACTCTACTCTACCTCTACTGTGCTCCACTGTATCCTACCTCTACTGTACTCCACTGTACTCTATCTCTACTGTGCTCCACTGTACTCTATCTCTACTGTACTCCACTGTACTCTACCTCTACTGTGCTCTACTGTTCTCTACCTCTACTGTGCTCTACTGTACTCCACCTCTACTGTTCTCCACTGTACCCTACCTCTATTGTGCTCCACTGTACTCTACCTCTACTGTACTCCACTGTATTCTATCTCTACTGTGCTCCACTGTACTCTACCTCTACTGTGCTCAACTATACTCTACTGTACTCCACTGTACTCTACCTCTACTGTACTCCACTGTACTCTATCTCTACTGTACTCCACTGTACTCTACATCTACTGTACTCCACTGTACTCTATATCTACTGTGCTCAACTGTACTCTACCTCTACTGTGCCCAACTGTACTGTACTCTACCTCTACTGTACTCCACTGTACTCTACCTCTACTGTACTCCACTTTACTCTACCTCTACTGTACTCAACTGTACTCTATCTCTACTGTGCTCCACTGTACTCTACCTCTACTGTACTCCACTGTACTCTATCTCTACTGTACTCCACTGTATTCTACCTATACTGTACTCTACTGTTCTCTTCCTCTACTCTACTCCACTGTACTCTATCTCTACTGTGATCCACTGTACTCTACCTCTACTGTACTCCACTGTACTCTATCTCTACTATACTCCACTGTACTCTACCTATACTGTACTCTACTGTTCTCTTCCTCTACTGTACTCCACTGTACTCTATCTCTACTGTGATCCACTGTACTCTACCTCTACTGTACTCCACTGTACTCTATCTCTACTCTACTCCACTGTACTCTACCTCTACTGTACTCTACTGTTCTCTACCTCTACTGTGCTCTACTGTACTCTTCTCTACTGTACTCCACTGTACTCTATCTCTACTGTGATCCACTGTACTCTTCCTCTACTGTAATCCACTGTACTCTATCTCTACTGTGATCCACTGTACTCTATCTCTACTGTGCTCCACTGTACTCTACCTCTACTATCCTCCACTGTACTCTATCTGTACTGTGCTCCACTCTACTCTACCTCTACTGTGCTCCACTGTACTCTACCTCTACTGTACTCCACTCTACTCTATCTCTACTGTGCTCCACTGTACTCTATCTCTACTGTACTCCACTGTACTCTACCTCTACTGTGCTCTACTGTTCTCTACCTCTACTGTGCTCTACTGTACTCCACCTCTACTGTGCTCCACTGTACCCTACCTCTACTGTGCTCCACTGTACTCTACCTCTACTGTGCTCCACTGTACTCTACCTCTACTGTGCTCCACTGTACTCTACCTCTACTGTGCTCCACTGTACTCTACCTCTACTGTGCTCCACTGTACTCTATCTCTACTGTGCTCCACTGTACTCTATTTCTACTGTACTCTACTGTACTCCACCTCTAATGTGCTCCACTGTACTCTACCTCTACTGTACTCTACCTCTACTGTACTCCACTGTACTCTACCTCTACTGTGCTGTACTGTACTCTATCTCTACTCTGCTCCACTGTACTCTACCTCTACTGTGCTCCACTGTACTCTACCTCTACTGTACTTCACTGTCCTCTATCTCTACTGTACTCCACTGTACTCTACCTCTATTGTGCTCCACTGTACTCTACCTCTACTGTACTCCACTGTACTCTATCACTACTGTGCTCCACTGTACTCTACCTCTACTGTGCTCCACTGTACTCTACCTCTACTGTGCTCCACTGTACTCTACCTCTACTGTACTCCACTGTACTCTACCTCTACTGTGCTCAACTGTACTCTACTGTACTCCACTGTACTCTACCTCTACAGTACTCCACTGTACTCTATCTCTACTGTACTCCACTGTACTCTACCTCTACTGTACTCCACTGTACTCTATCTTTACTGTGCTCCACTGTACTCTACCTCTACTGTGCTCAACTGTACTGTACTGTACTCCACTCTAATCTACCTCTACTGTACTCCACTGTACTCTACCTCTACTGTACTCCACTGTACTCTACCTCTACTGTACTCCACTGTACTCTACTCTACTGTACTCCACTGTACTCTATCTCTACTGTGATCCACTGTACTCTATCTCTACTGTACTCCACTGTACTCTATCTCTACTGTAGTCCACTGTACTCTACCTCTACTGTACTCTACTGTTCTCTACCTCTACTGTGCTCTACTGTACTCTACTCTACTGTACTCCACTGTACTCTATCTCTACTGTGATCCACTGTACTCTACCTCTACTGTACTCCACTTTACTTTATCTCTACTGTGATCCACTGTACTCTATCTCTACTGTGCTCCACTGTACTCTACCTCTACTGTGCTCCACTGTACTCTACCTCTACTGTACTCCACTTTACTTTATCTCTACTGTGATCCACTGTACTCTATCTCTACTGTGCTCCACTGTACTCTACCTCTACTATGCTCCACTGTACTCTATCTCTACTGTGCTCCACTCTACTCTACCTCTACTGTGCTCCACTTTACTCTACCTCTACTGTACTCCACTGTACTCTATCTCTACTGTACTCCACTGTACTCTACCTCTACTGTGCTCTACTGTTCTCTACCTCTACTGTGCTCTACTGTACTCCACCTCTACTGTGCTCCACTGTACCCTACCTCTACTGTGCTCCACTGTACTCTACCTCTACTGTGCTCCACTGTACTCTACCTCTACTCTGCTCCACTGTATCCACTGTACTCTACCTCTACTGTGCTCCACTGTACTCTACCTCTACTGTGCTCCACTGTACTCTACCTCTACTGTACTCTACTGTACTCCACCTCTAATGAGCTCCACTGTACTCTGGCTCTACTGTACTCCACTGTACTTTACCTCTACTGTACTCCAATGTACTCTACCTCTACTGTGCTCCACTGTACTCTATTTCTACTGTACTCCTCTGTACTCTACCTCTACTGTGCTCCACTGTACTCTATCTGTAATGTACTCTACTGTACTCTATCTCTACTGTGATCCACTGTACTCTACCTCTGCTGTGCTCCACTGTACTCTATCTCTACTGTACTCCACTGTACTCTACTGTTCTCTACCTCTACTGTACTCTATCTCTACTGTACTCCACTGTACTCTACTGTTCTCTACCTCCACTGTACTCTACTGTGCTCCACTGTACTCCACTTTAGTCTAACTCTACTGTGCTCCACTGTACTCTACCTCTACTCTGCTCCACTATACTCTACCTCTACTGTGCTCCACTGTACTCTACCTCTACTCTCCTCCACTGTACTCTACCTCTACTCTGCTCCACTGTACTCTCTCTCTACTGTACTCTACCTCTACTGTACTCTACTGTACTCCACCTCTAATGTGCTCCACTGTACTCTACCTCTACTGTACTCTACCTCTACTGTACTCCACTTTACTCTACCTCTACTGTGCTCTACTGTACTCTATCTCTACTGTGCTCCACTGTACTCTACCTCTACTGTGCTCCACTGTACTCTACCTCTACTGTACTTCACTGTCCTCTATCTCTGCTGTACTCCACTGTACTCTACCTCTATTGTCCTCCACTGTACTCTATCTCTACTGTACTCTACTGTACTTTATCTCTACTGTACTCCACTGTACAATATCTCTACTGTACTCCACTGTACTCTACCTCCACTGTACTCTACCTCTACCGTACTCCACTGTACTCTATCTCTACTGTACTCCACTGTACTCTACCTCTACTGTACTCTACTCTTCTCTACCTCTACTGTGCTCTACTGTACTTTACTCTACTGTACTCCACTGTACTCTATCTCTACTGTGATCCACTGTACTCTACCTCTACTGTACTCCACTGTACTCTATCTCTACTGTGATCCACTGTACTCTATCTCTATTGTGCTCCACTGTACTCTACCTCTACTGTGCTCCACTGTACTCTATCTCTACTGTGCTCCACTCTACTCTACCTCTACTGTGCTCCACTGTATCCTACCTCTACTGTACTCCACTGTACTCTCTCTCTATTGTGCTCCACTGTACTCTATCTCTACTGTACTCAGCTGTACTCTACCTCTACTGTGCTCTACTGTTCTCTACCTCTACTGTGCTCTACTCTACTCCACCTCTACTGTGCTCCACTGTACCCTACCTCTACTGTGCTCCACCGTACTCTACCTCTACTGTGCTCCACTGTACTCTACCTCTACTGTACTCCACTGTACTCTATCTCTACTGTGCTCCACTATACTCTACCTCTACTGTGCTCTACTCTACTCCACCTCTACTGTGCTCCACTGTACCCTACCTCTACTGTGCTCCACCGTACTCTACCTCTACTGTGCTCCACTGTACTCTACCTCTACTGTACTCCACTGTACTCTATCTCTACTGTCCTCCACTGTACTCTACCTCTACTGTGCTCCACTGTACTCTCTCTCTACTGTACTCTACCTCTACTGTACTCTGCTGTACTCCACCTCTAATGTGCTCCACTGTACTCTACCTCTACTGTACTCTACCTCTACTGTACTCCACTGTACTCTACCTCTACTGTGCTCTACTGTACTCTATCTCTACTGTGCTCCACTGTACTCTACCTCTACTGTGCTCCACTGTACTCTACCTCTACTGTACTTCACTGTCCTCTATCTCTACTGTACTCCACTGTACTCTACCTCTATTGTCCTCCACTGTACTCTATCTCTACTGTACTCTACTGTACTATATCTCTACTGTACTCCACTGTACTCTATCTCTACTGTACTCCACTGTACTCTACCTCCACTGTACTCTACCTCTACCGTACTCCACTGTACTCTATCTCTACTGTACTCCACTGTACTCTACCTCTACTGTACTCTACTGTTCTCTACCTCTACTGTGCTCTACTGTACTTTACTCTACTGTACTCCACTGTACTCTATCTCTACTGTGATCCACTGTACTCTACCTCTACTGTACTCCACTGTACTCTATCTCTACTGTGATCCACTGTACTCTATCTCTATTGTGCTCCACTGTACTCTACCTCTACTGTGCTCCACTGTACTCTATCTCTACTGTGCTCCACTCTACTCTACCTCTACTGTGCTCCACTGTATCCTACCTCTACTGTACTCCACTGTACTCTCTCTCTACTTTGCTCCACTGTACTCTATCTCTACTGTACTCAGCTGTACTCTACCTCTACTGTGCTCTACTGTTCTCCACCTCTACTGTGCTCTACTCTACTCCTCCTCTACTGTGCTCCACTGTACCCTACCTCTACTGTGCTCCACCGTACTCTACCTCTACTGTGCTCCACTGTACTCTACCTCTACTGTACTCCACTGTACTCTATCTCTACTGTACTCCACTGTATTCTACCTCTACTGTACTCCACTGTACTCTATCTCTACTGTACTCCACTCTAATCTACCTCTACTGTCCTCCACTGTACTCTACCTCTACTGTGCTCCACTGTACTCTCTCTCTACTGTACTCTACCTCTACTGTACTCTACTGTGCTCCACTGTACTCCACTGTAGTCTACCTCTACTGTGCTCCACTGTACTCTACCTCTACTGTGCTCCACTATACTCTACCTCTACTGTGCTCCACTGTACTCTACCTCTACTGTCCTCCACTGTACTCTACCTCTACTGTGCTCCACTGTACTCTCTCTCTACTGTACTCTACCTCTACTGTACTCTAGTGTACTCCACCTCTAATATGCTCCACTGTACTCTACCTCTACTGTACTCTACCTCTACTGTACTCCACTGTACTCTACCTCTAATGTGCTCCACTGTACTCTATATCTACTGTGCTCCACTGTACTCTATTTCTACTGTGCTCCACTGTACTCTATCTCTACTGTACTCCACTGTACTCTATCTCTACTGTACTTCACTGTCCTTTATCTCTAATGTACTCCACTGTACTCTACCTCTATTGTGCTCCATTGTACTCTATCTCTACTGTACTCTACTGTACTCTATGTCTACTTTACTCCACTGTACTCTATCTCTACTGTACTCCACTGTACTCTCTCTCTACTGTGCTCCACTGTACTCTATCTCTACTGTACTCAGCTGTACTCTACCTCTACTGTGCTCTACTGTTCTCTACCTCTACTGTGCTCTACTCTACTCCACCTCTACTGTGCTCCACTGTACCCTACCTCTACTGTGCTCAACCGTACTCTACCTCTACTGTGCTCCACTGTACTCTACCTCTACTGTACTCCACTGTACTCTATCTCTACTGTACTCCACTGTACTCTACCTCTACTGTACTCCACTGTACTCTATCTCTACTGTACTCCACTCTAATCTACCTCTACTGTCCTCCACTGTACTCTACCTCTACTGTGCTCCACTGTACTCTCTCTCTACTGTACTCTACCTCTACTGTACTCTACTGTGCTCCACTGTACTCCACTGTAGTCTACCTCTACTGTGCTCCACTGTACTCTACCTCTACTGTGCTCCACTATACTCTACCTCTACTGTGCTCCACTGTACTCTACCTCTACTGTCCTCCACTGTACTCTACCTCTACTGTGCTCCACTGTACTCTCTCTCTACTGTACTCTACCTCTACTGTACTCTACTGTACTCCACCTCTAATGTGCTCCACTGTACTCTATCTCTACTGTGCTCCACTGTACTCTATTTCTACTGTGCTCCACTGTACTCTATCTCTACTGTACTCCACTGTACTCTATCTCTACTGTACTTCACTGTCCTTTATCTCTAATGTACTCCACTGTACTCTACCTCTATTGTGCTCCATTGTACTCTATCTCTACTGTACTCTACTGTACTCTATCTCTACTTTACTCCACTCTACTCTATCTCTACTGTACTCCACTGTACTCTACCTCTACTGTGCTCCACTGTACTCTACCTCTACCGTACTCCACTGTACTCTATCTCTACTGTACTCCACTGTACTCTACCTCAACTGTACTCTACTGTTCTCTACCTCTACTGTGCTCCACTCTACTCTACTGTACTCCACTGTACTCTATCTCTACTGTGATCCACTGTACTCTACCTCTACTGTACTCTACTGTACTCTATCTCTACTGTGATCTACTGTACTCTATCTCTACTGTGCTCCACTGTACTCTACCTCTACTGTGCTCCACTGTACTCTATCTCTACTGTGCTCCACTCTACTCTACCTCTACTGTGCTCCACTGTATCCTACCTCTACTGTACTCCACTGTACTCTATCTCTACTGTGCTCCACTGTACTCTATCTCTACTGTACTCCACTGTACTCTACCTCTACTGTGCTCTACTGTTCTCTACCTCTACTGTGCTCTACTGTACTCCACCTCTACTGTTCTCCACTGTACCCTACCTCCATTGTGCTCCACTGTACTCTACCTCTACTGTACTCCACTGTATTCTATCTCTACTGTGCTCCACTGTACTCTACCTCTACTGTGCTCCACTGTACTCTCTCTCTACTGTACTCTACCTCTACTGTACTCTGCTGTACTCCACCTCTAATGTGCTCCACTGTACTCTACCTCTACTGTACTCTACCTCTACTGTACTCCACTGTACTCTACCTCTACTGTGCTCTACTGTACTCTATCTCTACTGTGCTCCACTGTACTCTACCTCTACTGTGCTCCACTGTACTCTACCTCTACTGTACTTCACTGTCCTCTATCTCTACTGTACTCCACTGTACTCTACCTCTATTGTCCTCCACTGTACTCTATCTCTACTGTACTCTACTGTACTATATCTCTACTGTACTCCACTGTACTCTATCTCTACTGTACTCCACTGTACTCTACCTCCACTGTACTCTACCTCTACCGTACTCCACTGTACTCTATCTCTACTGTACTCCACTGTACTCTACCTCTACTGTACTCTACTGTTCTCTACCTCTACTGTGCTCTACTGTACTTTACTCTACTGTACTCCACTGTACTCTATCTCTACTGTGATCCACTGTACTCTACCTCTACTGTACTCCACTGTACTCTATCTCTACTGTGATCCACTGTACTCTATCTCTATTGTGCTCCACTGTACTCTACCTCTACTGTGCTCCACTGTACTCTATCTCTACTGTGCTCCACTCTACTCTACCTCTACTGTGCTCCACAGTATCCTACCTCTACTGTACTCCACTGTACTCTCTCTCTACTGTGCTCCACTGTACTCTATCTCTACTGTACTCCACTGTACTCTACCTCCACTGTACTCTACCTCTACCGTACTCCACTGTACTCTATCTCTACTGTACTCCACTGTACTCTACCTCTACTGTACTCTACTGTTCTCTACCTCTACTGTGCTCTACTGTACTTTACTCTACTGTACTCCACTGTACTCTATCTCTACTGTGATCCACTGTACTCTACCTCTACTGTACTCCACTGTACTCTATCTCTACTGTGATCCACTGTACTCTATCTCTATTGTGCTCCACTGTACTCTACCTCTACTGTGCTCCACTGTACTCTATCTCTACTGTGCTCCACTCTACTCTACCTCTACTGTGCTCCACTGTATCCTACCTCTACTGTACTCCACTGTACTCTCTCTCTACTGTGCTCCACTGTACTCTATCTCTACTGTACTCAGCTGTACTCTACCTCTACTGTGCTCTACTGTTCTCTACCTCTACTGTGCTCTACTCTACTCCACCTCTACTGTGCTCCACTGTACCCTACCTCTACTGTGCTCCACCTTACTCTACCTCTACTGTGCTCCACTGTACTCTACCTCTACTGTGCTCCACTATACTCTACCTCTACTGTGCTCCACTGTACTCTACCTCTACTGTCCTCCACTGTACTCTACCTCTACTGTGCTCCACTGTACTCTCTCTCTACTGTACTCTACCTCTACTGTACTCTACTGTACTCCACCTCTAATGTGCTCCACTGTACTCTACCTCTACTGTACTCTACCTCTACTGTACTCCACTGTACTCTACCTCTAATGTGCTCCACTGTACTCTATCTCTACTGTGCTCCACTGTACTCTATTTCTACTGTGCTCCACTGTACTCTATCTCTACTGTACTCCACTGTACTCTATCTCTACTGTACTTCACTGTCCTTTATCTCTAATGTACTCCACTGTACTCTACCTCTATTGTGCTCCATTGTACTCTATCTCTACTGTACTCTACTGTACTCTATCTCTACTTTACTCCACTGTACTCTATCTCTACTGTACTCCACTGTACTCTACCTCTACTGTGCTCCACTGTACTCTACCTCTACCGTACTCCACTGTACTCTATCTCTACTGTACTCCACTGTACTCTACCTCAACTGTACTCTACTGTTATCTACCTCTACTGTGCTCTACTCTACTCTACTGTACTCCACTGTACTCTATCTCTACTGTGCTCCATTGTACTCTATCTCTACTGTACTCTACTGTACTCTATCTCTACTTTACTCCACTGTACTCTATCTCTACTGTACTCCACTGTACTCTACCTCTACTGTGCTCCACTGTACTCTACCTCTACCGTACTCCACTGTACTCTATCTCTACTGTACTCCACTGTACTCTACCTCAACTGTACTCTACTGTTATCTACCTCTACTGTGCTCCACTCTACTCTACCTCTACTGTGCTCCACTGTATCCTACCTCTACTGTACTCCACTGTACTCTATCTCTACTGTGCTCCACTGTACTCTATCTCTACTGTACTCCACTGTACTCTACCTCTACTGTGTTCTACTGTTCTCTACCTCTACTGTGCTCTACTGTACTCCACCTCTACTGTTCTCCACTGTACCCTACCTCTATTGTGCTCCACTGTACTCTACATCTACTGTACTCCACTGTATTCTATCTCTACTGTGCTCCACTGTACTCTACCTCTACTGTGCTCAACTGTACTCTACTGTACTCCACTGTACTCTACCTCTACTGTACTCCACTGTACTCTATCTCTACTGTACTCCACTGTACTCTACCTCTACTGTACTCCACTGTACTCTATCTCTACTGTGCTCCACTGTACTCTACCTCTACTGTGCCCAACTGTACTGTACTCTACCTCTACTGTACTCCACTGTACTGTGCTCCGCTGTACTCTCTCTCTACTGTACTCTACCTCTACTGTACTCTACTGTGCTCCACTGTACTCCATTGTAGTCTACCTCTACTGTGCTCCACTGTACTCTACCTCTACTGTGCTCCACTATACTCTACCTCTACTGTGCTCCACTGTACTCTACCTCTACTGTGCTCCACTGTACTCTCTCTCTACTGTACTCTACCTCTACTGTACTCTACTGTACTCCACCTCTAATTTTGCTCCACTGTACTCTACCTCTACTGTACTCTACCTCTACTGTACTCCACTGTACTCTACCTCTAATGTGCTCCACTGTACTCTATCTCTACTGTGCTCCACTGTGCTCTATTTCTACTGTGCTCCACTGTACTCTATCTCTACTGTACTCCACTGTACTCTATCTCTACTGTACTTCACTGTCCTTTATCTCTAATGTACTCCACTGTACTCTACCTCTATTGTGCTCCATTGTACTCTATCTCTACTGTACTCTACTGTACTCTATCTCTACTTTACTCCACTGTACTCTATCTCTACTGTACTCCACTGTACTCTACCTCTACTGTGCTCCACTGTACTCTACCTCTACCGTACTCCACTGTACTCTATCTCTACTGTACTCCACTGTACTCTACCTCAACTGTACTCTACTGTTCTCTACCTCTACTGTGCTCTACTCTACTCTACTGTACTCCACTGTACTCTATCTCTACTGTGATCCACTGTACTCTACCTCTACTGTACTCTACTGTACTCTATCTCTACTGTGATCTACTGTACTCTATCTCTACTGTGCTCCACTGTACTCTACCTCTACTGTGCTCCACTGTACTCTATCTCTACTGTGCTCCACTCTACTCTACCTCTACTGTGCTCCACTGTATCCTACCTCTACTGTACTCCACTGTACTCTACCTCTACTGTGCTCTACTGTTTTCTACCTCTACTGTGCTCTACTGTACTCCACCTCTACTGTTCTCCACTGTACCCTACCTCTATTGTGCTCCACTGTACTCTACCTCTACTGTACTCCACTGTATTCTATCTCTACTGTGCTCCACTGTACTCTACCTCTACTGTGCTCAACTGTACTCTACTGTACTCCACTGTACTCTACCTCTACTGTACTCCACTGTACTCTATCTCTACTGTACTCCACTGTACTCTACCTCTACTGTACTCCACTGTACTCTATCTCTACTGTGCTCCACTGTACTCTACCTCTACTGTGCCCAACTGTACTGTACTCTACCTCTACTGTACTCCACTGTACTCTACCTCTACTGTACTCCACTGTACTCTACCTCTACTGTACTCCACTGTACTCTATCTCTACTGTACTCCACTGTACTCTACCTATACTGTACTCTACTGTTCTCTTCCTCTACTGTACTCCACTGTACTCTATCTCTACTGTGATCCACTGTACTCTACCTCTACTGTACTCCACTGTACTCTATCTCTACTGTACTCCACTGTACTCTACCTATACTGTACTCTACTGTTCTCTTCCTCTACTGTACTCCACTGTACTCTATCTCTACTGTGATCCACTGTACTCTACCTCTACTGTACTCCACTGTACTCTATCTCTACTCTACTCCACTGTACTCTACCTCTACTGTACTCTACTGTTCTCTACCTCTACTGTGCTCTACTGTACTCTTCTCTACTCTACTCCACTGTACTCTATATCTACTGTGATCCACTGTACTCTACCTCTACTGTACTCCACTGTACTCTATCTCTACTGTGATCCACTGTACTCTATCTCTACTGTGCTCCACTGTACTCTACCTCTACTATGCTCCACTGTACTCTATCTGTACTGTGCTCCACTCTACTCTACCTCTACTGTGCTCCACTGTACTCTACCTCTACTGTACTCCACTCTACTCTATCTCTACTGTGCTCCACTGTACTCTATCTCTACTGTACTCCACTGTACTCTACTTCTACTGTGCTCTACTGTTCTCTACCTCTACTGTGCTCTACTGTACTCCACCTCTACTGTGCTCCACTGTACCCTACCTCTACTGTGCTCCACTGTACTCTACCTCTACTGTGCTCCACTGTACTCTACCTCTACTGTGCTCCACTGTACTCTACCTCTACTGTGCTCCACTGTACTCTACCTCTACTGTGCTCCACTGTACTCTATCTCTACTGTGCTCCACTGTACTCTATTTCTACTGTACTCTACTGTACTCCACCTCTAATGTGCTCCAATGTACTCTACCTCTACTGTACTCTACCTCTACTGTACTCCACTGTACTCTACCTCTACTGTGCTCTACTGTACTCTATCTCTACTCTGCTCCACTGTACTCTACCTCTACTGTGCTCCACTGTACTCTACCTCTACTGTACTTCACTGTCCTCTATCTCTACTGTACTCCACTGTACTCTACCTCTACTGTGCTCCACTGTACTCTACCTCTACTGTACTCCACTGTACTCTATCTCTACTGTGCTCCACTGTACTCTACCTCTACTGTGCTCCACTGTACTCTACCTCTACTCTGCTCCACTGTACTCTACCTCTACTGTACTCCACTGTACTCTATCTCTGCTGTGCTCCACTGTACTCTACCTCTACTGTGCTCAACTGTACTCTACTGTACTCCACTGTACTCTACCTCTACTGTACTCCACTGTACTCTATCTCTACTGTACTCCACTGTACTCTACCTCTACTGTACTCCACTGTACTCTATCTCTACTGTGCTCCACTGTACTCTACCTCTACTGTGCTCCACTGTACTCTACCTCTACTGTGCTCCACTGTACTCTACCTCTACTGTGCTCCACTGTACTCTACCTCTACTGTGCTCCACTGTACTCTATCTCTACTGTGCTCCACTGTACTCTATTTCTACTGTACTCTACTGTACTCCACCTCTAATGTGCTCCAATGTACTCTACCTCTACTTTACTCTACCTCTACTGTACTCCACTGTACTCTACCTCTACTGTGCTCTACTGTACTCTATCTCTACTCTGCTCCACTGTACTCTACCTCTACTGTGCTCCACTGTACTCTACCTCTACTGTACTTCACTGTCCTCTATCTCTACTGTACTCCACTGTACTCTACCTCTACTGTGCTCCACTGTACTCTACCTCTACTGTACTCCACTGTACTCTATCTCTACTGTGCTCCACTGTACTCTACCTCTACTGTGCTCCACTGTACTCTACCTCTACTGTGCTCCACTGTACTCTACCTCTACTGTACTCCACTGTACTCTATCTCTGCTGTGCTCCACTGTACTCTACCTCTACTGTGCTCAACTGTACTCTACTGTACTCCACTGTACTCTACCTCTACTGTACTCCACTGTACTCTATCTCTACTGTACTTCACTGTCCTCTATCTCTACTGTACTCCACTGTACTCTACCTCTACTGTGCTCCACTGTACTCTACCTCTACTGTACTCCACTGTACTCTATCTCTACTGTGCTCCACTGTACTCTACCTCTACTGTGCTCCACTGTACTCTACCTCTACTGTGCTCCACTGTACTCTACCTCTACTGTACTCCACTGTACTCTATCTCTGCTGTGCTCCACTGTACTCTACCTCTACTGTGCTCAACTGTACTCTACTGTACTCCACTGTACTCTACCTCTACTGTACTCCACTGTACTCTACCTCTACTGTACTCCACTGTACTCTACCTCTACTGTACTCCACTGTACTCTACTCTACTGTACTCCACTGTACTCTATCTCTACTGTGATCCACTGTACTCTACCTCTACTGTACTCCATTGTACTCTATCTCTACTGTACTCCACTGTACTCTACCTCTACTGTACTCTACTGTTCTCTACCTCTACTGTGCTCTACTGTAGTCTACTCTACTGTACTCCACTGTACTCTATCTCTACTGTGATCCACTGTACTCTACCTCTACTGTACTCCACTTTACTTTATCTCTACTGTGATCCACTGTACTCTATCTCTACTGTGCTCCACTGTACTCTACCTCTACTAATGTCCACTGTACTCTATCTCTACAGTGCTCCACTCTACTCTACCTCTACTGTGCTCAACTGTACTCTACCTCTACTGTACTCCACTTTACTTTATCTCTACTGTGATCCACTGTACTCTATCTCTACTGTGCTCCACTGTACTCTACCTCTACTATGCTCCACTGTACTCTATCTCTACTGTGCTCCACTCTACTCTACCTCTTCTGTGCTCCACTGTACTCTACCTCTACTGTACTCCACTGTACTCTATCTCTACTGTACTCCACTGTACTCTACCTCTACTGTGCTCTACTGTTCTCTACCTCTACTGTGCTCTACTGTACTCCACCTCTACTGTGCTCCACTGTACCCTACCTCTACTGTGCTCCACTGTACTCTACCTCTACTGTGCTCCACTGTACTCTACCTCTACTCTGCTCCACTGTATCCACTGTACTCTACCTCTACTGTGCTCCACTGTACTTTACCTCTACTGTGCTCCACTTTACTCTACCTCTACTGTACTCTACTGTACTCCACCTCTAATGAGCTCCACTGTACTCTGGCTCTACTGTACTCCACTGTACTTTACCTCTACTGTACTCCACTGTACTCTACCTCTACTGTGCTCCACTGTACTCTATTTCTACTGTACTCCTCTGTACTCTACCTCTACTGTGCTCCACTGTACTCTATCTGTAATGTACTCTACTGTACTCTATCTCTACTGTGATCCACTGTACTCTACCTCTGCTGTGCTCCACTGTACTCTATCTCTACTGTACTCCACTGTACTCTACTGTTCTCTACCTCTACTGTACTCTACTGTGCTCCACTCTACTCCACTGTAGTCTACCTCTACTGTGCTCCACTGTACTCTACCTCTACTGTGCTCCACTATACTCTACCTCTACTGTGCTCCACTGTACTCTACCTCTACTGTCCTCCACTGTACTCTACCTCTACTGTGCTCCACTGTACTCTCTCTCTACTGTACTCTACCTCTACTGTACTCTACTGTACTCCACCTCTAATGTGCTCCACTGTACTCTACCTCTACTGTACTCCACTGTACTCTACCTCTACTGTACTCCACTGTACTCTACTCTACTGTACTCCACTGTACTCTATCTCTACTGTGATCCACTGTACTCTACCTCTACTGTACTCCATTGTACTCTATCTCTACTGTACTCCACTGTACTCTACCTCTACTGTACTCTACTGTTCTCTACCTCTACTGTGCTCTACTGTAGTCTACTCTACTGTACTCCACTGTACTCTATCTCTACTGTGATCCACTGTACTCTACCTCTACTGTACTCCACTTTACTTTATCTCTACTGTGATCCACTGTACTCTATCTCTACTGTGCTCCACTGTACTCTACCTCTACTAATGTCCACTGTACTCTATCTCTACAGTGCTCCACTCTACTCTACCTCTACTGTGCTCAACTGTACTCTACCTCTACTGTACTCCACTTTACTTTATCTCTACTGTGATCCACTGTACTCTATCTCTACTGTGCTCCACTGTACTCTACCTCTACTATGCTCCACTGTACTCTATCTCTACTGTGCTCCACTCTACTCTACCTCTTCTGTGCTCCACTGTACTCTACCTCTACTGTACTCCACTGTACTCTATCTCTACTGTACTCCACTGTACTCTACCTCTACTGTGCTCTACTGTTCTCTACCTCTACTGTGCTCTACTGTACTCCACCTCTACTGTGCTCCACTGTACCCTACCTCTACTGTGCTCCACTGTACTCTACCTCTACTGTGCTCCACTGTACTCTACCTCTACTCTGCTCCACTGTATCCACTGTACTCTACCTCTACTGTGCTCCACTGTACTCTACCTCTACTGTGCTCCACTTTACTCTACCTCTACTGTACTCTACTGTACTCCACCTCTAATGAGCTCCACTGTACTCTGGCTCTACTGTACTCCACTGTACTTTACCTCTACTGTACTCCACTGTACTCTACCTCTACTGTGCTCCACTGTACTCTATTTCTACTGTACTCCTCTGTACTCTACCTCTACTGTGCTCCACTGTACTCTATCTGTAATGTACTCTACTGTACTCTATCTCTACTGTGATCCACTGTACTCTACCTCTGCTGTGCTCCACTGTACTCTATCTCTACTGTACTCCACTGTACTCTACTGTTCTCTACCTCTACTGTACTCTACTGTGC
The DNA here is from genome assembly GCA_030578255.1 of Tiaroga cobitis. Classification (NCBI taxonomy): domain Eukaryota; kingdom Metazoa; phylum Chordata; class Actinopteri; order Cypriniformes; family Leuciscidae; genus Tiaroga; species Tiaroga cobitis. Next base: position 31,180,428 of record CM060611.1, on the reverse strand, counting down.
TCCACTCTACTCCACTGTAGTCTACCTCTACTGTGCTCCACTGTACTCTACCTCTACTGTGCTCCACTATACTCTACCTCTACTGTGCTCCACTGTACTCTACCTCTACTGTCCTCCACTGTACTCTACCTCTACTGTGCTCCACTGTACTCTCTCTCCACTGTACTCTACCTCTACTGTACTCTACTGTACTCCACCTCTAATGTGCTCCACTGTACTCTACCTCTACTGTACTCTATCTCTACTGTACTCCACTGTACTCTGCCTCTACTGTGCTCTACTGTACTCTAGCTCTACTGTGCTCCACTGTACTCTACCTCTACTGTGCTCCACTGTACTCTACCTCTACTGTACTTCACTGTCCTCTATCTCTACTGTACTCCACTGTACTCTACCTCTATTGTCCTCCACTGTACTCTATCTCTACTGTACTCTACTGTACTATATCTCTACTGTACTCCACTGTACTCTATCTCTACTGTACTCAACTGTACTCTACCTCCACTGTACTCTACCTCTACCGTACTCCACTGTACACTATCTCTACTGTACTCCACTGTACTCTACCTCTACTGTACTCTACTGTTCTCTACCTCTAATGTGCTCTACTGTACTTTACTCTACTGTACTCCACTGTACTCTATCTCTACTGTGATCCACTGTACTCTACCTCTACTGTGCTCAACTGTACTCTACTGTACTCCACTGTGCTCTACCTCTACTGTACTCCACTGTACTCTATCTCTACTGTACTCCACTGTACTCTACCTCTACTGTACTCCACTGTACTCTATCTCTACTGTGCTCCACTGTACTCTACCTCTACTGTGCCCAACTGAACTGTACTCTACTCCACTGTACTCTACCTCTACTGTACTCCACTGTACTCTACCTCTACTGTACTCCACTTTACTCTACCTCTACTGTACTCAACTGTACTCTATCTCTACTGTGCTCCACTGTTCTCTACCTCTACTGTACTCCACTGTACTCTATCTCTACTGTACTCCACTGTACTCTACCTATACTGTACTCTACTGTTCTCTTCCTCTACTGTACTCCACTGTACTCTATCTCTACTGTGATCCACTGTACTCTACCTCTACTGTACTCCACTGTACTCTATCTCTACTCTACTCCACTGTACTCTACCTCTACTGTACTTTACTGTTCTCTACCTCTACTGTGCTCTACTGTACTCTTCTCTACTGTACTCCACTGTACTCTATCTCTACTGTGATCCACTGTACTCTACCTCTACTGTACTCTACTGTACTCTATCTCTACTGTGATCCACTGTACTCTATCTCTACTGTGCTCCACTGTACTCTACCTCTACTATGCTCCACTGTACTCTATCTGTACTGTGCTCCACTCTACTCTACCTCTACTGTGATCCACTGTACTCTACCTCTACTGTACTCCACTCTACTCTATCTCTACTGTGCTCCAATGTACTCTATCTCTACTGTACTCCACTGTACTCTACCTCTACTGTGCTCTAGTGTTCTCTACCTCTACTGTGCTCTACTGTACTCCACCTCTACTGTGCTCCACTGTACCCTACCTCTACTGTGCTCCACTGTACTCTACCTCTACTGTGCTCCACTGTACTCTACCTCTACTGTGCTCTACTGTACTCTACCTCTACTGTGCTCCACTGTACTCTACCTCTAGTGTACTCCACTGTACTCTACCTCTACTGTACTCTACTGTTCTCTACCTCTACTGTGCTCTACTGTACTCTACTCTACTGTACTCCACTGTACTCTATCTCTACTGTGATCCACTGTACTCTACCTCTACTGTACTCCACTTTACTTTATCTCTACTGTGATCCACTGTACTCTATCTCTACTGTGCTCCACTGTACTCTACCTCTACTATGCTCCACTGTACTCTATCTCTACTGTGCTCCACTCTACTCTACCTCTACTGTGCTCCACTGTACTCTACCTCTACTGTACTCCACTTTACTTTATCTCTACTGTGATCCACTGTACTCTATCTCTACTGTGCTCCACTGTACTCTACCTCTACTATGCTCCACTGTACTCTATCTCTACTGTGCTCCACTCTACTCTACCTCTACTGTGCTGCACTGTACTCTACCTCTACTGTACTCCACTGTACTCTATCTCTACTGTACTCCACTGTACTCTACCTCTACTGTGCTCTACTGTTCTCTACCTCTACTGTGCTCTACTGTACTCCACTTCTACTGTGCTCCACTGTACCCTACCTCTACTGTGCTCCACTCTACTCTACCTCTACTGTGATCCACTGTACTCTACATCTACTCTGCTCCACTGTATCCACTGTACTCTACCTCTATTGTGCTCCATTGTACTCTACCTCTAGTGTGCTCCACTGTACTCTACCTCTACTGTACTCCACTGTACTCTATCTGTAATGTACTCTACTGTACTCTACCTCTACTGTGATCCATTGTACTCTACCTCTGCTGTGCTCCACTGTGCTCTATCTCTACTGTACTCCACTGTACTCTACTGTTCTCTACCTCTACTGTACTCTACTGTGCTCCACTGTACTCCACTGTAGTCTACCTCTACTGTGCTCCACTGTACTCTACCTCTACTGTGCTCCACTATACTCTACCTCTACTGTGCTCCACTGTACTGTACTTCTACTGTCCTCCACTGTACTCTACCTCTACTGTGCTCCACTGTACTCTCTCTCTACTGTACTCTACCTCTACTGTACTCTACTGTATTCCACCTCTAATGTGCTCCACTGTACTCTACCTCTACTGTACTCCACCTCTACTGTACTCCACTGTACTCTACCTCTACTGTGTTCTACTGTACTCTATCTCTACTGTGCTCCACCGTACTCTACCTCTACTGTGCTCCACTGTACTCTACCTCTACTGTACTTCACTGTCCTCTATCTCTACTGTACTCCACTGTACTCTACCTCTACTGTGCTCCACTGTACTCTACCTCTACTGTACTCCACTGTACTCTATCTCTACTGTGCTCCACTGTACTCTACCTCTACTGTGCTCCACTATACTCTACCTCTACTGTGCTCCACTGTACTCTACCTCTACTGTACTCCACTGTACTCTATCTCATCTCTACTGTGCTCCATTGTACTCTACCTCTACTGTGCTCAACTGTACTCTACTGTACTCCACTGTACTCTACCTCTACTGTACTCCACTGTACTCTATCTCTACTGTACTCCACTGTACTCTACCTCTACTGTACTCCACTGTACTCTATCTCTACTGTGCTCCACTGTACTCTACCTCTACTGTGCTCAACTGTACTGTACTCTACTCCACTGTAATCTACCTCTACTGTACTCCACTGTACTCTACCTCTACTGTACTCCACTGTACTCTACCTACACTGTACTCTACCTCTAACGTACTCCACTGTACTCTATCTCTACTGTACTCCACTGTACTCTACCTCTACTGTACTCTACTGTTCTCTACCTCTACTGTGCTCTACTGTACTTTACTCTACTGTACTCCACTGTACTCTATCTCTAATGTGATTCACTGTACTCTACCTCTACTGTACTCCACTGTACTCTATCTCTACTGTGATCCACTGTACTCTATCTCTATTGAGCTCCACTGTACTCTATCTCTACTGTGCTCCACTGTACTCTATCTCTACTGTGCTCCACTCTACTCTACCTCTACTGTGCTCCACTGTATCCTACCTCTACTGTACTCCACTGTACTCTCTCTCTACTGTGCTCCACTGTACTCTATCTCTACTGTACTCAGCTGTACTCTACCTCTACTGTACTCCACTGTACTCTATCTCTACTGTACTCCACTGTACTCTACCTCTACTGTACTCCACTGTACTCTATCTCTACTGTGCTCCACTGTACTCTACCTCTACTGTACTCCACTGTACTCTATCTCTACTGTACTCCACTGTACTCTATCTCTACTGTACTCCACTGTACTCTACCTCTACTGTACTCCACTGTACTCTACCTCTACTGTGCTCCACTGTACTCTATCTCTACTGTACTCCACTGTACTCTACCTCTACTGTACTCCACTGTACTCTATCTCTACTGTGCTCCACTGTACTCTACCTCTACTGTGCTCAACTGTACTGTACTGTACTCCACTGTAATCTACCTCTACTGTACTCCACTGTACTCTACCTCTACTGTACTCCACTGTACTCTACCTCTACTGTACTCCACTGTACTCTACTCTACTGTACTCCACTGTACTCTATCTCTACTGTGATCCACTGTACTCTACCTCTACTGTACTCCACTGTACTCTATCTCTACTGTACTCCACTGTACTCTACCTCTACTGTACTCTACTGTTCTCTACCTCTACTGTGCTCTACTGTACCCTACTCTACTTTACTCCACTGTACTCTATCTCTACTGTGATCCACTGTACTCTACCTCTACTGTACTCCACTTTACTTTATCTCTACTGTGATCCACTGTACTCTATCTCTACTGTGCTCCACTGTACTCTACCTCTACTGTGCTCCACTCTACTCTATCTGTACTGTGCTCCACTCTACTCTACCTATACTGTGATCCACTGTACTCTACCTCTACTGTACTCCACTTTACTTTATCTCTACTGTGATCCACTGTACTCTATCTCTACTGTGCTCCACTGTACTCTACCTCTACTATGCTCCACTGTACTCTATCTCTACTGTGCTCCACTCTACTCTACCTCTACTGTGCTCCACTGTACTCTACCTCTACTGTACTCCACTGTACTCTATCTCTACTGTACTCCACTGTACTCTACCTCTACTGTGCTCTACTGTTCTCTACCTCTACTGTGCTCTACTGTACTCCACCTCTACTGAGCTCCACTGTACCCTACCTCTACTGTGCTCCACTGTACTCTACCTCTACTGTGCTCCACTGTACTCTACCTCTACTCTGCTCCACTGTATCCACTGTACTCTACCTCTACTGTGCTCCACTGTACTCTACCTCTACTGTGCTCCACTGTACTCTACCTCTACTGTACTCTACTGTACTCCACCTCTAATGAGCTCCACTGTACTCTGGCTCTACTGTACTCCACTGTACTTTACCTCTACTGTACTCCACTGTACTCTACCTCTACTGTGCTCCACTGTACTCTATTTCTACTGTACTCCTCTGTACTCTACCTCTACTGTGCTCCACTGTACTCTACCTCTGCTGTGCTCCACTGTACTCTATCTCTACTGTACTCCACTGTACTCTACTGTTCTCTACCTCTACTGTACTCTACTGTGCTCCACTGTACTCCACTGTAGTCTACCTCTACTGTGCTCCACTGTACTCTACCTCTACTGTGCTCCACTATACTCTACCTCTACTGTGCTCCACTGTACTCTACCTCTACTGTCCTCCACTGTACTCTACCTCTACTGTGCTCCACTGTACTCTCTCTCTACTGTACTCTACCTCTACTGTACTCTACTGTACTCCACCTCTAATGTGCTCCACTGTACTCTACCTCTACTGTACTCAGCTGTACTCTACCTCTACTGTGCTCCACTGTACTCTACCTCTACTGTACTTCACTGTCCTCTATCTCTACTGTACTCCACTGTACTCTACCTCTATTGTCCTCCACTGTACTCTATCTCTACTGTACTCTACTGTACTATATCTCTACTGTACTCCACTGTACTCTATCTCTACTGTACTCCACTGTACTCTACCTCCACTGTACTCTACCTCTACCGTACTCCACTGTACTCTATCTCTACTGTACTCCACTGTTTTCTACCTCTACTGTGCTCTACTGTACTTTACTCTACTGTACTCCACTGTACTCTATCTCTACTGTGATCCACTGTACTCTACCTCTACTGTACTCCACTGTACTCTATCTCTACTGTGATCCACTGTACTCTATCTCTATTGAGCTCCACTGTACTCTATCTCTACTGTGCTCCACTGTACTCTATCTCTACTGTGCTCCACTCTACTCTACCTCTACTGTGCTCCACTGTATCCTACCTCTACTGTACTCCACTGTACTCTCTCTCTACTGTGCTCCACTGTACTCTATCTCTACTGTACTCAGCTGTACTCTACCTCTACTGTGCTCTACTGTTCTCTACCTCTACTGTGCTCTACTCTACTCCACCTCTACTGTGCTCCACTCTACCCTACCTCTACTGTGCTCCACCGTACTCTACCTCTACTGTGCTCCACTGTACTCTACCTCTACTGTACTCCACTGTACTCTATCTCTACTGTACTCCACTGTACTCTACCTCTACTGTACTCCACTGTACTCTATCTCTACTGTACTCCACTTTAATCTACCTCTACTGTCCTCCACTGTACTCTACCTCTACTGTCCTCCACTGTACTCTCTCTCTACTGTACTCTACCTCTACTGTACTCTACTGTGCTCCACTGTACTCCACTGTAGTCTACCTCTACTGTGCTCCACTGTACTCTACCTCTACTGTGCTCCACTATACTCTACCTCAACTGTGCTCCACTGTAATCTACCTCTACTGTCCTCCACTGTACTCTTCCTCTACTGTGCTCCACTGTACTCTCTCTCTACTGTACTCTACCTCTACTGTACTCTACTGTACTCCACCTCTAATGTGCTCCACTGTACTCTACCTCTACTCTACTCTACCTCTACTGTACTCCACTGTACTCTACCTCTAATGTGCTCCACTGTACTCTATCTCTACTGTGCTCCACTGTACTCTATTTCTACTGTGCTCCACTGTACTCATTCTCTACTGTACTCCACTCTACTCTACCTCTACTGTGCTCCACTGTATCCTACCTCTACTGTACTCCACTGTACTCTATCTCTACTGTGCTCCACTGTACTCTATCTCTACTGTACTCCACTGTACTCTACCTCTACTGTGCTCTACTGTTCTCTACCTCTACTGTGCTCTACTGTACTCCACCTCTACTGTGCTCCACTGTACCCTACCTCTACTGTGCTCCACTGTACTCTCTCTCTACTGTACTCTACCTCTACTGTACTCTACTGTACTCCACCTCTAATGTGCTCCACTGTACTCTACCTCTACTGTACTCAGCTGTACTCTACCTCTACTGTGCTCCACTGTACTCTACCTCTACTGTACTTCACTGTCCTCTATCTCTACTGTACTCCACTGTACTCTACCTCTATTGTCCTCCACTGTACTCTATCTCTACTGTACTCTACTGTACTATATCTCTACTGTACTCCACTGTACTCTATCTCTACTGTACTCCACTGTACTCTACCTCCACTGTACTCTACCTCTACTGTACTCCACTGTACTCTATCTCTACTGTACTCCACTGTACTCTACCTCTACTGTACTCTACTGTTCTCTACCTCTACTGTAATCCACTGTACTCTATCTCTACTGTGATCCACTGTACTCTACCTCTACTGTACTCCACTGTACTCTATCTCTACTGTGATCCACTGTACTCTATCTCTACTGTGCTCCACTGTACTCTACCTCTACTATGCTCCACTGTACTCTATCTGTACTGTGCTCCACTCTACTCTATCTGTACTGTGCTCCACTCTACTCTACCTCTACTGTGCTCCACTGTATCCTACCTCTACTGTACTCCACTGTACTCTCTCTCTACTGTGCTCCACTGTACTCTATCTCTACTGTACTCAGCTGTACTCTACCTCTACTGTGCTCTACTGTTCTCCACCTCTACTGTGCTCTACTCTACTCCACCTCTACTGTGCTCCACTGTACCCTACCTCTACTGTGCTCCACCTTACTCTACCTCTACTGTGCTCCACTGTACTCTACCTCTACTGTACTCCACTGTACTCTATCTCTACTGTACTCCACTGTATTCTACCTCTACTGTACTCCACTGTACTCTATCTCTACTTTACTCCACTCTAATCTACCTCTACTGTCCTCCACTGTACTCTACCTCTACTGTGCTCCACTGTACTCTCTCTCTACTGTACTCTACCTCTACTGTACTCTACTGTGCTCCACTGTACTCCACTGTAGACTACCTCTACTGTGCTCCACTGTACTCTACCTCTACTGTGCTCCACTATACTCTACCTCTACTGTGCTCCACTGTACTCTACCTCTACTGTCCTCCACTGTACTCTACCTCTACTGTGCTCCACTGTACTCTCTCTCTACTGTACTCTACCTCTACTGTGCTCTACTGTACTCCACCTCTAATGTGCTCCACTGTACTCTACCTCTACTGTACTCTACCTCTACTGTACTCCACTGTACTCTATCTCTACTGTACTCCACTGTATTCTACCTCTACTGTACTCCACTGTACTCTATCTCTACTGTACTCCACTCTAATCTACCTCTACTGTCCTCCACTGTACTCTACCTCTACTGTGCTCCACTGTACTCTCTCTCTACTGTACTCTACCTCTACTGTACTCTACTGTGCTCCACTGTACTCCACTGTAGACTACCTCTACTGTGCTCCACTGTACTCTACCTCTACTGTGCTCCACTGTACTCTATCTCTACTGTGCTCCACTCTACTCTACCTCTACTGTGCTCCACTGTATCCTACCTCTACTGTACTCCACTGTACTCTATCTCTACTGTGCTCCACTGTACTCTATCTCTACTGTACTCCACTGTACTCTACCTCTACTGTGCTCTACTGTTCTCTACCTCTACTGTGCTCTACTGTACTCCACCTCTACTGTGCTCCACTGTACCCTACCTCTACTGTGCTCCACTGTACTCTACCTCTACTGTGCTCCACTGTACTCTACCTCTACTCTGCTCCACTGTATCCACTGTACTCTACCTCTACTGTGCTCCACTGTACTCTACCTCTACTGTGCTCCACTGTACTCTACCTCTACTGTACTCTACTGTACTCCACCTCTAATGAGCTCCACTGTACTCTGGCTCTACTTTACTCCACTGTACTTTACCTCTACTGTACTCCACTGTACTCTACCTCTACTGTGCTCCACTGTACTCTATTTCTACTGTACTCCTCTGTACTCTACCTCTACTGTGCTCCACTGTACTCTATCTGTAATGTACTCTACTGTACTCTATCTCTACTGTGATCCACTGTACTCTACCTCTGCTGTGCTCCACTGTACTCTATCTCTACTGTACTCCACTGTACTCTACTGTTCTCTACCTCTACTGTACTCTACTGTGCTCCACTATTTTCCACTGTAGTCTACCTCTACTGTGCTCCACTGTACTCTACCTCTACTGTGCTCCACTATACTCTACCTCTACTGTGCTCCACTGTACTTTACCTCTACTGTCCTCCACTGTACTCTACCTCTACTGTGCTCCACTGTACTCTCTCTCTACTGTACTCTACCTCTACTGTACTCTGCTGTACTCCACCTCTAATGTGCTCCACTGTACTCTACCTCTACTGTACTCTACCTCTACTGTACTCCACTGTACTCTACCTCTACTTTGCTCTACTGTACTCTATCTCTACTGTGCTCCACTGTACTCTACCTCTACTGTGCTCCACTGTACTCTACCTCTACTGTACTTCACTGTCCTCTATCTCTACTGTACTCCACTGTACTCTACCTCTATTGTCCTCCACTGTACTCTATCTCTACTGTACTCTACTTTACTATATCTCTACTGTACTCCACTGTACTCTATCTCTACTGTACTCCACTGTACTCTACCTCCACTGTACTCTACCTCTACCGTACTCCACTGTACTCTATCTCTACTGTACTCCACTGTACTCTACCTCTACTGTACTCTACTGTTCTCTACCTCTACTGTGCTCTACTGTACTTTACTCTACTGTACTCCACTGTACTCTATCTCTACTGTGATCCACTGTACTCTACCTCTACTGTACTCCACTGTACTCTATCTCTACTGTGATCCACTGTACTCTATCTCTATTGTGCTCCACTGTACTCTACCTCTACTGTGCTCCACTGTACTCTATCTCTACTGTGCTCCACTCTACTCTACCTCTACTGTGCTCCACTGTATCCTACCTCTACTGTACTCCACTGTACTCTCTCTCTACTGTGCTCCACTGTACTCTATCTCTACTGTACTCAGCTGTACTCTACCTCTACTGTGCTCTACTGTTCTCCACCTCTATTGTGCTCTACTCTACTCCACCTCTACTGTGCTCCACTGTACCCTACCTCTACTGTGCTCCACCGTACTCTACCTCTACTGTGCTCCACTGTACTCTACCTCTACTCTACTCCACTGTACTCTATCTCTACTGTACTCCACTGTATTCTACCTCTACTGTACTCCACTGTACTCTATCTCTACTGTACTCCACTCTAATCTACCTCTACTGTCCTCCACTGTACTCTACCTCTACTGTGCTCCACTGTACTCTCTCTCTACTGTACTCTACCTCTACTGTACTCTACTGTGCTCCACTGTACTCCACTGTAGACTACCTCTACTGTGCTCCACTGTACTCTACCTCTACTGTGCTCCACTATACTCTACCTCTACTGTGCTCCACTGTACTCTACCTCTACTGTCCTCCACTGTACTCTACCTCTACTGTGCTCCACTGTACTCTCTCTCTACTGTACTCTACCTCTACTGTACTCTACTGTACTCCACCTCTAATGTGCTCCACTGTACTCTACCTCTACTGTACTCTACCTCTACTGTACTCCACTGTACTCTATCTCTACTGTGCTCCACTGTACTCTATTTCTACTGTGCTCCACTGTACTCTATCTCTACTGTACTCCACTGTACTCTATCTCTACTGTACTTCACTGTCCTTTATCTCTAATGTACTCCACTGTACTCTACCTCTATTGTGCTCCATTGTACTCTATCTTTACTGTACTCTATCTCTACTTTACTCCACTGTACTCTATCTCTACTGTACTCCACTGTACTCTACCTCTACTGTACTCCACTGTACTCTATCTCTACTGTACTTCACTGTCCTTTATCTCTAATGTACTCCACTGTACTCTACCTCTATTGTGCTCCATTGTACTCTATCTCTACTGTACTCTACTGTACTCTATCTCTACTTTACTCCACTGTACTCTACCTCTACTGTGCTCCACTGTACTCTACCTCTACTGTGCTCCACTGTACTCTACCTCTACTGTACTCCACTGTACTCTATCTCTACTGTGCTCCACTGTACTCTACCTCTACTGTGCTCAACTGTACTCTACTGTACTCCAATGTACTCTACCTCTACTGTACTCCACTGTATTCTATCTCTACTGTACTCCACTGTACTCTACCTCTACTGTACTCCACTGTACTCTATCTCTACTGTGCTCCACTATACTCTACCTCTACTGTGCTCAACTGTACTGTACTGTACTCCACTGTAATCTACCTCTACTGTACTCCACTGTACTCTACCTCTACTGTACTCCACTGTACTCTACCTCTACTGTACTCCACTGTACTCTACTCTACTGTACTCCACTGTACTCTATCTCTACTGTGATCCACTGTACTCTACCTCTACTGTACTCCACTGTACTCTATCTCTACTGTACTCCACTGTACTCTACCTCTACTGTACTCTACTGTTCTCTACCTCTACTGTGCTCTACTGTACTCTACTCTACTGTACTCCACTGTACTCTATCTCTACTGTGATCCACTGTACTCTACCTCTACTGTACTCCACTTTACTTTATCTCTACTGTGATCCACTGTACTCTATCTCTACTGTGCTCCACTGTACTCTACCTCTACTATGCTCCACTGTACTCTATCTCTACTGTGCTCCACTCTACTCTACCTCTACTGTGCTCCACTGTACTCTACCTCTACTGTACTCCACTTTACTTTATCTCTACTGTGATCCACTGTACTCTATCTCTACTGTGCTCCACTGTACTCTACCTCTACTATGCTCCACTGTACTCTATCTCTACTGTGCTCCACTCTACTCTACCTCTACTGTGCTCCACTGTACTCTACCTCTACTGTACTCCACTGTACTCTATCTCTACTGTACTCCACTTTAATCTACCTCTACTGTCCTCCACTGTACTCTACCTCTACTGTGCTCCACTGTACTCTCTCTCTACTGTACTCTACCTCTACTGTACTCTACTGTGCTCCACTGTACTCCACTGTAGTCTACCTCTACTGTGCTCCACTGTACTCTACCTCTACTGTGCTCCACTATACTCTACCTCAACTGTGCTCCACTGTACTCTACCTCTACTGTCCTCCACTGTACTCTACCTCTACTGTGCTCCACTGTACTCTCGCTCTACTGTACTCTACCTCTACTGTACTCTACTGTACTCCACCTCTAATGTGCTCCACTGTACTCTACCTCTACTCTACTCTACCTCTACTGTACTCCACTGTACTCTACCTCTAATGTGCTCCACTGTACTCTATCTCTACTGTGCTCCACTGTACTCTATTTCTACTGTGCTCCACTGTACTCTATCTCTACTGTACTCCACTGTACTCTATCTCTACTGTACTTCACTATCCTTTATCTCTAATGTACTCCACTGTACTCTACCTCTATTGTGCTCCATTGTACTCTATCTCTACTGTACTCTACTGTACTCTATCTCTACTTTACTCCACTGTACTCTATCTCTACTGTACTCCACTGTACTCTACCTCTACTGTGCTCCACTGTACTCTACCTCTACCGTACTCCACTGTACTCTATCTCTACTGTACTCCACTGTACTCTACCTATACTGTACTCTACTGTTCTCTACCTCTACTGTGCTCTACTCTACTCTACTGTACTCCACTGTACTCTATCTCTACTGTGATCCACTGTACTCTACCTCTACTGTACTCTACTGTACTCTATCTCTACTGTGATCTACTGTACTCTATCTCTACTGTGCTCCACTGTACTCTACCTCTACTGTGCTCCACTGTACTCTATCTCTACTGTGCTCCACTCTACTCTACCTCTACTGTGCTCCACTGTATCCTACCTCTACTGTACTCCACTGTACTCTATCTCTACTGTGCTCCACTGTACTCTATCTCTACTGTACTCCACTGTACTCTACCTCTACTGTGCTCTACTGTTCTCTACCTCTACTGTGCTCTACTGTACTCCACCTCTACTGTGCTCCACTGTACCCTACCTCTACTGTGCTCCACTGTACTCTACCTCTACTGTGCTCCACTGTACTCTACCTCTACTCTGCTCCACTGTATCCACTGTACTCTACCTCGACTGTGCTCCACTGTACTCTACCTCTACTGTGCTCCACTGTACTCTACCTCTACTGTACTCTACTGTACTCCACCTCTAATGAGCTCCACTGTACTCTGGCTCTACTGTACTCCACTGTACTTTACCTCTACTGTACTCCACTGTACTCTACCTCTACTTTCCTCCACTGTACTCTACCTCTACTCTACTCCACTGTACTCTATCTCTACTGTACTCCACTGTATTCTACCTCTACTGTACTCCACTGTACTCTATCTCTACTGTACTCCACTCTAATCTACCTCTACTGTCCTCCACTGTACTCTACCTCTACTGTGCTCCACTGTACTCTCTCTCTACTGTACTCTACCTCTACTGTACTCTACTGTGCTCCACTGTACTCCACTGTAGTCTACCTCTACTGTGCTCCACTGTACTCTACCTCTACTGTGCTCCACTATACTCTACCTCTACTGTGCTCCACTGTACTCTACCTCTACTGTCCTCCACTGTACTCTACCTCTACTGTGCTCCACTGTACTCTCTCTCTACTGTACTCTACCTCTACTGTACTCTACTGTACTCCACCTCTAATGTGCTCCACTGTACTCTATCTCTACTGTGCTCCACTGTACTCTATTTCTACTGTGCTCCACTGTACTCTATCTCTACTGTACTCCACTGTACTCTATCTCTACTGTACTTCACTGTCCTTTATCTCTAATGTACTCCACTGTACTCTACCTCTATTGTGCTCCATTGTACTCTATCTCTACTGTACTCTACTGTACTCTATCTCTACTTTACTCCACTGTATTCTATCTCTACTGTGCTCCACTGTACTCTACCTCTACTGTGCTCAACTGTACTCTACTGTACTCCACTGTACTCTACCTCTACTGTACTCCACTGTACTCTATCTCTACTGTACTCCACTGTACTCTACCTCTACTGTACTCCACTGTACTCTATCTCTACTGTGCTCCACTGTACTCTACCTCTACTGTGCCCAACTGTACTGTACTCTACCTCTACTGTACTCCACTGTACTCTACCTCTACTGTACTCCACTTTACTCTACCTCTACTGTACTCAACTGTACTCTATCTCTACTGTGCTCCACTGTACTCTACCTCTACTGTACTCCACTGTACTCTACTGTACTCCACTGTACTCTACCTCTACTGTACTCCACTGTACTCTATCTCTACTGTACTCCACTGTACTCTACCTCTACTGTACTCCACTGTACTCTATCTCTACTGTGCTCCACTGTACTCTACCTCTACTGTGCCCAACTGTACTGTACTCTACCTCTACTGTACTCCACTGTACTCTACCTCTACTGTACTCCACTTTACTCTACCTCTACTGTACTCAACTGTACTCTATCTCTACTGTGCTCCACTGTACTCTACCTCTACTGTACTCCACTGTACTCTATCTCTACTGTACTCCACTGTACTCTACCTATACTGTACTCTACTGTTCTCTTCCTCTACTGTACTCCACTGTACTCTATCTCTACTGTGATCCACTGTACTCTACCTCTACTGTACTCCACTGTACTCTATCTCTACTGTACTCCACTGTCCTCTACCTATACTGTACTCTACTGTTCTCTTCCTCTACTGTACTCCACTGTACTCTATCTCTACTGTGATCCACTGTACTCTACCTCTACTGTACTCCACTGTACTCTATCTCTACTCTACTCCACTGTACTCTACCTCTACTGTACTCCACTGTACTCTATCTCTACTGTGATCCACTGTACTCTACCTCTACTGTACTCCACTGTACTCTATCTCTACTGTGATCCACTGTACTCTATCTCTACTGTGCTCCACTGTACTCTACCTCTACTGTGCTCCACTCTACTCTACCTCTACTGTGCTCCACTGTACTCTACCTCTACTGTACTCCACTCTACTCTATCTCTACTGTGCTCCACTGTACTCTATCTCTACTGTACTCCACTGTACTCTACCTCTACTGTGCTCTACTGTTCTCTACCTCTACTGTGCTCTACTGTACTCCACCTCTACTGTGCTCCACTGTACCCTACCTCTACTGTGCTCCACTGTACTCTACCTCTACTGTGCTCCACTGTACTCTACCTCTACTGTGCTCCACTGTACTCTACCTCTACTGTGCTCCACTGTACTCTACCTCTACTGTGCTCCACTGTACTCTATCTCTACTGTGCTCCACTGTACTCTATTTCTACTGTACTCTACTGTACTCCACCTCTAATGTGCTCCACTGTACTCTACCTCTACTGTACTCTACCTCTACTGTACTCCACTGTACTCTACCTCTACTGTGCTCTACTGTACTCTATCTCTACTCTGCTCCACTGTACTCTACCTCTACTGTGCTCCACTGTACTCTACCTCTACTGTACTTCACTGTCCTCTATCTCTACTGTACTCCACTGTACTCTACCTCTACTGTGCTCCACTGTACTCTACCTCTACTGTACTCTACTGTACTCTATCTCTACTGTGCTCCACTGTACTCTACCTCTACTGTGCTCCACTGTACTCTACCTCTACTGTGCTCCACTGTACTCTACCTCTACTGTACTCCACTGTACTCTATCTCTACTGTGCTCCACTGTACTCTACCTCTACTGTGCTCAACTGTACTCTACTGTACTCCACTGTACTCTACTTCTACTGTACTCCACTGTACTCTATCTCTACTGTACTCCACTGTACTCTACCTCTACTGTACTCCACTGTACTCTATCTCTACTGTGCTCCACTATACTCTACCTCTACTGTGCTCAACTGTACTGTACTGTACTCCACTGTAATCTACCTCTACTGTACTCCACTGTACTCTACCTCTACTGTACTCCACTGTACTCTACCTCTACTGTACTCCACTGTACTCTACTCTACTGTACTCCACTGTACTCTATCTCTACTGTGATCCACTGTACTCTACCTCTACTGTACTCCACTGTACTCTATCTCTACTGTACTCCACTGTACTCTACCTCTACTGTACTCTACTGTTCTCTACCTCTACTGTGCTCTACTGTACTCTACTCTACTGTACTCCACTGTACTCTATCTCTACTGTGATCCACTGTACTCTACCTCTACTGTACTCCACTTTACTTTATCTCTACTGTGATCCACTGTACTCTATCTCTACTGTGCTCCACTGTACTCTACCTCTACTATGCTCCACTGTACTCTATCTCTACTGTGCTCCACTCTACTCTACCTCTACTGTGCTCCACTGTACTCTACCTCTACTGTACTCCACTTTACTTTATCTCTACTGTGATCCACTGTACTCTATCTCTACTGTGCTCCACTGTACTCTACCTCTACTATGCTCCACTGTACTCTATCTCTACTGTGCTCCACTCTACTCTACCTCTACTGTGCTCCACTGTACTCTACCTCTACTGTACTCCACTGTACTCTATCTCTACTGTACTCCACTTTAATCTACCTCTACTGTCCTCCACTGTACTCTACCTCTACTGTGCTCCACTGTACTCTCTCTCTACTGTACTCTACCTCTACTGTACTCTACTGTGCTCCACTGTACTCCACTGTAGTCTACCTCTACTGTGCTCCACTGTACTCTACCTCTACTGTGCTCCACTATACTCTACCTCAACTGTGCTCCACTGTACTCTACCTCTACTGTCCTCCACTGTACTCTACCTCTACTGTGCTCCACTGTACTCTCTCTCTACTGTACTCTACCTCTACTGTACTCTACTGTACTCCACCTCTAATGTGCTCCACTGTACTCTACCTCTACTCTACTCTACCTCTACTGTACTCCACTGTACTCTACCTCTAATGTGCTCCACTGTACTCTATCTCTACTGTGCTCCACTGTACTCTATTTCTACTGTGCTCCACTGTACTCTATCTCTACTGTACTCCACTGTACTCTATCTCTACTGTACTTCACTATCCTTTATCTCTAATGTACTCCACTGTACTCTACCTCTATTGTGCTCCATTGTACTCTATCTCTACTGTACTCTACTGTACTCTATCTCTACTTTACTCCACTGTACTCTATCTCTACTGTACTCCACTGTACTCTACCTCTACTGTGCTCCACTGTACTCTACCTCTACCGTACTCCACTGTACTCTATCTCTACTGTACTCCACTGTACTCTACCTATACTGTACTCTACTGTTCTCTACCTCTACTGTGCTCTACTCTACTCTACTGTACTCCACTGTACTCTATCTCTACTGTGATCCACTGTACTCTACCTCTACTGTACTCTACTGTACTCTATCTCTACTGTGATCTACTGTACTCTATCTCTACTGTGCTCCACTGTACTCTACCTCTACTGTGCTCCACTGTACTCTATCTCTACTGTGCTCCACTCTACTCTACCTCTACTGTGCTCCACTGTATCCTACCTCTACTGTACTCCACTGTACTCTATCTCTACTGTGCTCCACTGTACTCTATCTCTACTGTACTCCACTGTACTCTACCTCTACTGTGCTCTACTGTTCTCTACCTCTACTGTGCTCTACTGTACTCCACCTCTACTGTGCTCCACTGTACCCTACCTCTACTGTGCTCCACTGTACTCTACCTCTACTGTGCTCCACTGTACTCTACCTCTACTCTGCTCCACTGTATCCACTGTACTCTACCTCTACTGTGCTCCACTGTACTCTACCTCTACTGTGCTCCACTGTACTCTACCTCTACTGTACTCTACTGTACTCCACCTCTAATGAGCTCCACTGTACTCTGGCTCTACTGTACTCCACTGTACTTTACCTCTACTGTACTCCACTGTACTCTACCTCTACTGTCCTCCACTGTACTCTACCTCTACTGTGCTCCACTGTACTCTCTCTCTACTGTACTCTACCTCTACTGTACTCTACTGTGCTCCACTGTACTCCACTGTAGTCTACCTCTACTGTGCTCCACTGTACTCTACCTCTACTGTGCTCCACTATACTCTACCTCTACTGTGCTCCACTGTACTCTACCTCTACTGTCCTCCACTGTACTCTACCTCTACTGTGCTCCACTGTACTCTCTCTCTACTGTACTCTACCTCTACTGTACTCTACTGTACTCCACCTCTAATGTGCTCCACTGTACTCTATCTCTACTGTGCTCCACTGTACTCTATTTCTACTGTGCTCCACTGTATTCTATCTCTACTGTACTCCACTGTACTCTATCTCTACTGTACTTCACTGTCCTTTATCTCTAATGTACTCCACTGTACTCTACCTCTATTGTGCTCCATTGTACTCTATCTCTACTGTACTCTACTGTACTCTATCTCTACTTTACTCCACTGTATTCTATCTCTACTGTGCTCCACTGTACTCTACCTCTACTGTGCTCAACTGTACTCTACTGTACTCCACTGTACTCTACCTCTACTGTACTCCACTGTACTCTATCTCTACTGTACTCCACTGTACTCTACCTCTACTGTACTCCACTGTACTCTATCTCTACTGTGCTCCACTGTACTCTACCTCTACTGTGCCCAACTGTACTGTACTCTACCTCTACTGTACTCCACTGTACTCTACCTCTACTGTACTCCACTTTACTCTACCTCTACTGTACTCAACTGTACTCTATCTCTACTGTGCTCCACTGTACTCTACCTCTACTGTACTCCACTGTACTCTATCTCTACTGTACTCCACTGTACTCTACCTATACTGTACTCTACTGTTCTCTTCCTCTACTGTACTCCACTGTACTCTATCTCTACTGTGATCCACTGTACTCTACCTCTACTGTACTCCACTGTACTCTATCTCTACTGTACTCCACTGTACTCTACCTATACTGTACTCTACTGTTCTCTTCCTCTACTGTACTCCACTGTACTCTATCTCTACTGTGATCCACTCTACTCTACCTCTACTCTACTCCACTGTACTCTATCTCTACTCTACTCCACTGTACTCTACCTCTACTGTACTCTACTGTTCTCTACCTCTACTGTGCTCTACTGTACTCTTCTCTACTGTACTCCACTGTACTCTATCTCTACTGTGATCCACTGTACTCTACCTCTACTGTACTCCACTGTACTCTATCTCTACTGTGATCCACTGTACTCTATCTCTACTGTGCTCCACTGTACTCTACCTCTACTATGCTCCACTGTACTCTATCTGTACTGTGCTCCACTCTACTCTACCTCTACTGTGCTCCACTGTACTCTACCTCTACTGTACTCCACTCTACTCTATCTCTACTGTGCTCCACTACTGTTCTCTACCTCTACTGTGCTCTACTGTACTTTACTCTACTGTACTCCACTGTACTCTATCTCTACTGTGATCCACTGTACTCTACCTCTACTGTACTCCACTGTACTCTATCTCTACTGTGATCCACTGTACTCTATCTCTATTGTGCTCCACTGTACTCTACCTCTACTGTGCTCCACTGTACTCTATCTCTACTGTGCTCCACTCTACTCTACCTCTACTGTGCTCCACTGTATCCTACCTCTACTGTACTCCACTGTACTCTCTCTCTACTGTGCTCCACTGTACTCTATCTCTACTGTACTCAGCTGTACTCTACCTCTACTGTGCTCTACTGTTCTCCACCTCTACTGTGCTCTACTCTACTCCACCTCTACTGTGCTCCACTGTACCCTACCTCTACTGTGCTCCACCGTACTCTACCTCTACTGTGCTCCACTGTACTCTATCTCTACTGTACTCTACTGTACTCTATCTCTACTTTACTCCACTGTATTCTATCTCTACTGTGCTCCACTGTACTCTACCTCTACTGTGCTCAACTGTACTCTACTGTACTCCACTGTACTCTACCTCTACTGTACTCCACTGTACTCTATCTCTACTGTACTCCACTGTACTCTACCTCTACTGTACTCCACTGTACTCTATCTCTACTGTGCTCCACTGTACTCTACCTCTACTGTGCCCAACTGTACTGTACTCTACCTCTACTGTACTCCACTGTACTCTACCTCTACTGTACTCCACTTTACTCTACCTCTACTGTACTCAACTGTACTCTATCTCTACTGTGCTCCACTGTACTCTACCTCTACTGTACTCCACTGTACTCTATCTCTACTGTACTCCACTGTACTCTACCTATACTGTACTCTACTGTTCTCTTCCTCTACTGTACTCCACTGTACTCTATCTCTACTGTGATCCACTGTACTCTACCTCTACTGTACTCCACTGTACTCTATCTCTACTGTACTCCACTGTCCTCTACCTATACTGTACTCTACTGTTCTCTTCCTCTACTGTACTCCACTGTACTCTATCTCTACTGTGATCCACTGTACTCTACCTCTACTGTACTCCACTGTACTCTATCTCTACTCTACTCCACTGTACTCTACCTCTACTGTACTCCACTGTACTCTATCTCTACTGTGATCCACTGTACTCTACCTCTACTGTACTCCACTGTACTCTATCTCTACTGTTATCCACTGTACTCTATCTCTACTGTGCTCCACTGTACTCTACCTCTACTATGCTCCACTGTACTCTATCTGTACTGTGCTCCACTCTACTCTACCTCTACTGTGCTCCACTGTACTCTACCTCTACTGTACTCCACTCTACTCTATCTCTACTGTGCTCCACTGTACTCTATCTCTACTGTACTCCACTGTACTCTACCTCTACTGTGCTCTACTGTTCTCTACCTCTACTGTGCTCTACTGTACTCCACCTCTACTGTGCTCCACTGTACCCTACCTCTACTGTGCTCCACTGTACTCTACCTCTACTGTGCTCCACTGTACTCTACCTCTACTGTGCTCCACTGTACTCTACCTCTACTGTGCTCCACTGTACTCTACCTCTACTGTGCTCCACTGTACTCTATCTCTACTGTGCTCCACTGTACTCTATTTCTACTGTACTCTACTGTACTCCACCTCTAATGTGCTCCACTGTACTCTACCTCTACTGTACTCTACCTCTACTGTACTCCACTGTACTCTACCTCTACTGTGCTCTACTGTACTCTATCTCTACTCTGCTCCACTGTACTCTACCTCTACTGTGCTCCACTGTACTCTACCTCTACTGTACTTCACTGTCCTCTATCTCTATTGTACTCCACTGTACTCTACCTCTACTGTGCTCCACTGTACTCTACCTCTACTGTACTCTACTGTACTCTATCTCTACTGTGCTCCACTGTACTCTACCTCTACTGTGCTCCACTGTACTCTACCTCTACTGTGCTCCACTGTACTCTACCTCTACTGTACTCCACTGTACTCTATCTCTACTGTGCTCCACTGTACTCTACCTCTACTGTGCTCAACTGTACTCTACTGTACTCCACTGTACTCTACCTCTACTGTACTCCACTGTACTCTATCTCTACTGTACTCCACTGTACTCTACCTCTACTGTACTCCACTGTACTCTATCTCTACTGTGCTCCACTGTACTCTACCTCTACTGTACTCTACCTCTACTGTACTCCACTGTACTCTACCTCTACTGTGCTCTACTGTACTCTATCTCTACTGTGCTCCACTGTACTCTACCTCTACTGTGCTCCACTGTACTCTACCTCTACTGTACTTCACTGTCCTCTATCTCTACTGTACTCCACTGTACTCTATCTCTACTGTACTCCACTGTATTCTACCTCTACTGTACTCCACTGTACTCTATCTCTACTGTACTCCACTCTAATCTACCTCTACTGTCCTCCACTGTACTCTACATCTACTGTGCTCCACTGTACTCTCTCTCTACTGTACTCTACCTCTACTGTACTCTACTGTGCTCCACTGTACTCCACTGTAGACTACCTCTACTGTGCTCCACTGTACTCTACCTCTACTGTGCTCCACTATACTCTACCTCTACTGTGCTCCACTGTACTCTACCTCTACTGTCCTCCACTGTACTCTACCTCTACTGTGCTCCACTGTACTCTCTCTCTACTGTACTCTACCTCTACTGTACTCTACTGTACTCCACCTCTAATGTGCTCCACTGTACTTTACCTCTACTGTACTCTACCTCTACTGTACTCCACTGTACTCTACCTCTAATGTGCTCCACTGTACTCTATCTCTACTGTGCTCCACTGTACTCTATTTCTACTGTGCTCCACTGTACTCTATCTCTACTGTACTCCACTGTACTCTATCTCTACTGTACTTCACTGTCCTTTATCTCTAATGTACTCCACTGTACTCTACCTCTATTGTGCTCCATTGTACTCTATCTCTACTGTACTCTACTGTACTCTATCTCTACTTTACTCCACTGTACTCTATCTCTACTGTACTCCACTGTACTCTACCTCTACTGTGCTCCACTGTATCCTACCTCTACTCTACTCCACTGTACTCTCTCTCTACTGTGCTCCACTGTACTCTATCTCTACTGTACTCAGCTGTACTCTACCCCTACTGTGCTCTACTGTTCTCTACCTCTACTGTGCTCTACTCTACTCCACCTCTACTGTGCTCCACTGTACCCTACCTCTACTGTGCTCCACCGTACTCTACCTCTACTGTGCTCCACTGTACTCTACCTCTACTGTACTCCACTGTACTCTATCTCTACTGTACTCCACTGTACTCTACCTCTACTGTACTCCACTGTACTCTATCTCTACTGTACTCCACTCTAATCTACCTCTACTGTCCTCCACTGTACTCTACCTCTACTGTACTCTACCTCTACTGTACTCTACTGTGCTCCACTGTACTCCACTGTAGTCTACCTCTACTGTGCTCCACTGTACTCTACCTCTACTGTGCTCCACTATACTCTCCCTCTACTGTGCTCCACTGTACTCTACCTCTACTGTCCTCCACTGTACTCTACCTCTACTGTGCTCCACTGTACTCTCTCTCTACTGTACTCTACCTCTACTGTACTCTACTGTACTCCACCTCTAATGTGCTCCACTGTACTCTATCTCTACTGTGCTCCACTGTACTCTATTTCTACTGTGCTCCACTGTACTCTATCTCTACTGTACTCCACTGTACTCTATCTCTACTGTACTTCACTGTCCTTTATCTCTAATGTACTCCACTGTACTCTACCTCTATTGTGCTCCATTGTACTCTATCTCTACTGTACTCTACTGTACTCTATCTCTACTTTACTCCACTCTACTCTATCTCTACTGTACTCCACTGTACTCTACCTCTACTGTGCTCCACTGTACTCTACCTCTACCGTACTCCACTGTACTCTATCTCTACTGTACTCCACTGTACTCTACCTCAACTGTACTCTACTGTTCTCTACCTCTACTGTGCTCCACTCTACTCTACTGTACTCCACTGTACTCTATCTCTACTGTGATCCACTGTACTCTACCTCTACTGTACTCTACTGTACTCTATCTCTACTGTGATCTACTGTACTCTATCTCTACTGTGCTCCACTGTACTCTACCTCTACTGTGCTCCACTGTACTCTATCTCTACTGTGCTCCACTCTACTCTACCTCTACTGTAATCCACTGTATCCTACCTCTACTGTACTCCACTGTACTCTATCTCTACTGTGCTCCACTGTACTCTATCTCTACTGTACTCCACTGTACTCTACCTCTACTGTGCTCTACTGTTCTCTACCTCTACTGTGCTCTACTGTACTCCACCTCTACTGTTCTCCACTGTACCCTACCTCCATTGTGCTCCACTGTACTCTACCTCTACTGTACTCCACTGTATTCTATCTCTACTGTGCTCCACTGTACTCTACCTCTACTGTGCTCAACTGTACTCTACTGTACTCCACTGTACTCTACCTCTACTGTACTCCACTGTACTCTATCTCTACTGCACTCCACTCTACTCTACCTCTACTGTACTCCACTGTACTCTATATCTACTGTGCTCAACTGTACTCTACCTCTACTGTGCCCAACTGTACTGTACTCTATCTCTACTATACTCCACTGTACTCTACCTATACTGTACTCTACTGTTCTCTTCCTCTACTGTACTCCACTGTACTCTATCTCTACTGTGATCCACTGTACTCTACCTCTACTGTACTCCACTGTACTCTATCTCTACTCTACTCCACTGTACTCTACCTCTACTGTACTCTACTGTTCTCTACCTCTACTGTGCTCTACTGTACTCTTCTCTACTGTACTCCACTGTACTCTATCTCTACTGTGATCCACTGTACTCTTCCTCTACTGTAATCCACTGTACTCTATCTCTACTGTGATCCACTGTACTCTATCTCTACTGTGCTCCACTGTACTCTACCTCTACTATGCTCCACTGTACTCTATCTGTACTGTGCTACACTCTACTCTACCTCTACTGTGCTCCACTGTACTCTACCTCTACTGTACTCCACTCTACTCTATCTCTACTGTGCTCCACTGTACTCTATCTCTACTGTACTCCACTGTACTCTACCTCTACTGTGCTCTACTGTTCTCTACCTCTACTGTGCTCTACTGTACTCCACCTCTACTGTGCTCCACTGTACCCTACCTCTACTGTGCTCCACTGTACTCTACCTCTACTGTGCTCCACTGTACTCTACCTCTACTGTGCTCCACTGTACTCTACCTCTACTGTGCTCCACTGTACTCTACCTCTACTGTGCTCCACTGTACTCTATCTCTACTGTGCTCCACTGTACTCTATTTCTACTGTACTCTACTGTACTCCACCTCTAATGTGCTCCACTGTACTCTACCTCTACTGTACTCTACCTCTACTGTACTCCACTGTACTCTACCTCTACTGTGCTGTACTGTACTCTATCTCTACTCTGCTCCACTGTACTCTACCTCTACTGTGCTCCACTGTACTCTACCTCTACTGTACTTCACTGTCCTCTATCTCTACTGTACTCCACTGTACTCTACCTCTACTGTGCTCCACTGTACTCTACCTCTACTGTACTCCACTGTACTCTATCACTACTGTGCTCCACTGTACTCTACCTCTACTGTGCTCCACTGTACTCTACCTCTACTGTGCTCCACTGTACTCTACCTCTACTGTACTCCACTGTACTCTATCTCTACTGTGCTCCACTGTACTCTACCTCTACTGTGCTCAACTGTACTCTACTGTACTCCACTGTACTCTACCTCTACTGTACTCCACTGTACTCTATCTCTACTGTACTCCACTGTACTCTACCTCTACTGTACTCCACTGTACTCTACCTCTACTGTCCTCCACTGTACTCTACCTCTACTGTGCTCCACTGTACTCTCTCTCTACTGTACTCTACCTCTACTGTACTCTACTGTACTCCACCTCTAATGTGCTCCACTGTACTCTATCTCTACTGTGCTCCACTGTACTCTATTTCTACTGTGCTCCACTGTACTCTATCTCTACTGTACTCCACTGTACTCTATCTCTACTGTACTTCACTGTCCTTTATCTCTAATGTACTCCACTGTACTCTACCTCTATTGTGCTCCATTGTACTCTATCTCTACTGTACTCTACTGTACTCTATCTCTACTTTACTCCACTCTACTCTATCTCTACTGTACTCCACTGTACTCTACCTCTACTGTGCTCCACTGTACTCTACCTCTACCGTACTCCACTGTACTCTATCTCTACTGTACTCCACTGTACTCTACCTCAACTGTACTCTACTGTTCTCTACCTCTACTGTGCTCCACTCTACTCTACTGTACTCCACTGTACTCTATCTCTACTGTGATCCACTGTACTCTACCTCTACTGTACTCTACTGTACTCTATCTCTACTGTGATCTACTGTACTCTATCTCTACTGTGCTCCACTGTACTCTACCTCTACTGTGCTCCACTGTACTCTATCTCTACTGTGCTCCACTCTACTCTACCTGTACTGTGCTCCACTGTATCCTACCTCTACTGTACTCCACTGTACTCTATCTCTACTGTGCTCCACTGTACTCTATCTCTACTGTACTCCACTGTACTCTACCTCTACTGTGCTCTACTGTTCTCTACCTCTACTGTGCTCTACTGTACTCCACCTCTACTGTTCTCCACTGTACCCTACCTCTATTGTGCTCCACTGTACTCTACCTCTACTGTACTCCACTGTATTCTATCTCTACTGTGCTCCACTGTACTCTACCTCTACTGTGCTCAACTGTACTCTACTGTACTCCACTGTACTCTACCTCTACTGTACTCCACTGTACTCTATCTCTACTGTACTCCACTGTACTCTACATCTACTGTACTCCACTGTACTCTATATCTACTGTGCTCAACTGTACTCTACCTCTACTGTGCCCAACTGTACTGTACTCTACCTCTACTGTACTCCACTGTACTCTACCTCTACTGTACTCCACTTTACTCTACCTCTACTGTACTCAACTGTACTCTATCTCTACTGTGCTCCACTGTACTCTACCTCTACTGTACTCCACTGTACTCTATCTCTACTGTACTCCACTGTATTCTACCTATACTGTACTCTACTGTTCTCTTCCTCTACTGTACTCCACTGTACTCTATCTCTACTTTGATCCACTGTACTCTACCTCTACTGTGCTCCACTGTACTCTATCTCTACTGTACTCCACTGTACTCTACCTCTACTGTACTCTACTGTTCTCTACCTCTACTGTGCTCTACTGTACTCTACTCTACTGTACTCCACTGTACTCTATCTCTACTGTGATCCACTGTACTCTACCTCTACTGTACTCCACTTTACTTTATCTCTACTGTGATCCACTGTACTCTATCTCTACTGTGCTCCACTGTACTCTACCTCTACTTTGCTCCACTGTACTCTATCTCTACTGTGCTCCACTCTACTCTACCTCTACTGTGCTCCACTGTACTCTACCTCTACTGTACTCCACTTTACTTTATCTCTACTGTGATCCACTGTACTCTATCTCTACTGTGCTCCACTGTACTCTACCTCTACTATGCTCCACTGTACTCTATCTCTACTGTGCTCCACTCTACTCTACCTCTACTGTGCTCCACTGTACTCTACCTCTACTGTACTCCACTGTACTCTATCTCTACTGTACTCCACTGCACTCTACCTCTACTGTGCTCTACTGTTCTCTACCTCTACTGTGCTCTACTGTACTCCACCTCTACTGTGCTCCACTGTACCCTACCTCTACTGTGCTCCACTGTACTCTACCTCTACTGTGCTCCACTGTACTCTACCTCTACTCTGCTCCACTGTATCCACTGTACTCTACCTCTACTGTGCTCCACTGTACTCTACCTCTACTGTACTCTACTGTACTCCACCTCTAATGAACTCCACTGTACTCTGGCTCTACTGTACTCCACTGTACTTTACCTCTACTGTACTCCACTGTACTCTACCTCTACTGTGCTCCACTGTACTCTATTTCTACTGTACTCCTCTGTACTCTACCTCTACTGTGCTCCACTGTACTCTATCTGTAATGTACTCTACTGTACTCTATCTCTACTGTGATCCACTGTACTCTACCTCTGCTGTGCTCCACTGTACTCTATCTCTACTCTACTCCACTGTACTCTACTGTTCTCTACCTCTACTGTACTCTACTGTGCTCCACTGTACTCCACTGTAGTCTACCTCTACTGTGCTCCACTGTACTCTACCTCTACTGTGCTCCACTATACTCTACCTCTACTGTGCTCCACTGTACTCTACCTCTACTGTCCTCCACTGTACTCTACCTCTACTGTGCTCCACTGTACTCTCTCTCTACTGTAGTCTACCTCTACTGTACTCTGCTGTACTCCACCTCTAATGTGCTCCACTGTACTCTACCTCTACTGTACTCTACCTCTACTGTACTCCACTGTACTCTACCTCTACTGTGCTCTACTGTACTCTATCTCTACTGTGCTCCACTGTACTCTACCTCTACTGTGCTCCACTGTACTCTACCTCTACTGTACTTCACTGTCCTCTATCTCTACTGTACTCCACTGTACTCTACCTCTATTGTCCTCCACTGTACTCTATCTCTACTGTACTCTACTGTACTATATCTCTACTGTACTCCATTGTACTCTATCTCTACTGTACTCCACTGTACTCTACCTCCACTGTACTCTACCTCTATCGTACTCCACTGTACTCTATCTCTACTGTACTCCACTGTACTCTACCTCTACTGTACTCTACTGTTCTCTACCTCTACTGTGCTCTACTGTACTTTACTCTACTGTACTCCACTGTACTCTATCTCTACTGTGATCCACTGTACTCTACCTCTACTGTACTCCACTGTACTCTATCTCTACTGTGATCCACTGTACTCTATCTCTATTGTGCTCCACTGTACTCTACCTCTACTGTGCTCCACTCTACTCTACCTCTACTGTGCTCCACTGTATCCTACCTCTACTGTACTCCACTGTACTCTCTCTCTACTTTGCTCCACTGTACTCTATCTCTACTGTACTCAGCTGTACTCTACCTCTACTGTGCTCTACTGTTCTCCACCTCTACTGTGCTCTACTCTACTCCACCTCTACTGTGCTCCACTGTACCCTACCTCTACTGTGCTCCACCGTACTCTACCTCTACTGTGCTCCACTGTACTCTACCTCTACTGTACTCCACTGTACTCTATCTCTACTGTACTCCACTGTATTCTACCTCTACTGTACTCCACTGTACTCTATCTCTACTGTACTCCACTCTAATCTACCTCTACTGTCCTCCACTGTACTCTACCTCTACTGTGCTCCACTGTACTCTCTCTCTACTGTACTCTACCTCTACTGTACTCTACCGTTCTCCACTGTACTCCACTGTAGTCTACCTCTACTGTGCTCCACTGTACTCTACCTCTACTGTGCTCCACTATACTCTACCTCTACTGTGCTCCACTGTACTCTACCTCTACTGTCCTCCACTGTACTCTACCTCTACTGTGCTCCACTGTACTCTCTCTCTACTGTACTCTACCTCTACTGTACTCTACTGTACTCCACCTCTAATATGCTCCACTGTACTCTACCTCTACTGTACTCTACCTCTACTGTACTCCACTGTACTCTACCTCTAATGTGCTCCACTGTACTCTATATCTACTGTGCTCCACTGTACTCTATTTCTACTGTGCTCCACTGTACTCTATCTCTACTGTACTCCACTGTACTCTATCTCTACTGTACTTCACTGTCCTTTATCTCTAATGTACTCCACTGTACTCTACCTCTATTGTGCTCCATTGTACTCTATCTCTACTGTACTCTACTGTACTCTATCTCTACTTTACTCCACTGTACTCTATCTCTACTGTACTCCACTGTACTCTACCTCTACTGTGCTCCACTGTATCCTACCTCTACTGTACTCCACTGTACTCTCTCTCTACTGTGCTCCACTGTACTCTATCTCTACTGTACTCAGCTGTACTCTACCTCTACTGTGCTCTACTGTTCTCTACCTCTACTGTGCTCTACTCTACTCCACCTCTACTGTGCTCCACTGTACCCTACCTCTACTGTGCTCCACCGTACTCTACCTCTACTGTGCTCCACTCTACTCTACCTCTACTGTACTCCACTGTACTCTATCTCTACTGTACTCCACTGTACTCTATCTCTACTGTACTTCACTGTCCTTTATCTCTAATGTACTCCACTGTACTCTACCTCTATTGTGCTCCATTGTACTCTATCTCTACTGTACTCTACTGTACTCTATCTCTACTTTACTCCACTGTACTCTATCTCTACTGTACTCCACTGTACTCTACCTCTACTGTGCTCCACTGTATCCTACCTCTACTCTACTCCACTGTACTCTCTCTCTACTGTGCTCCACTGTACTCTATCTCTACTGTACTCAGCTGTACTCTACCCCTACTGTGCTCTACTGTTCTCTACCTCTACTGTGCTCTACTCTACTCCACCTCTACTGTGCTCCACTGTACCCTACCTCTACTGTGCTCCACCGTACTCTACCTCTACTGTGCTCCACTGTACTCTACCTCTACTGTACTCCACTGTACTCTATCTCTACTGTACTCCACTGTACTCTACCTCTACTGTACTCCACTGTACTCTATCTCTACTGTACTCCACTCTAATCTACCTCTACTGTCCTCCACTGTACTCTACCTCTACTGTACTCTACCTCTACTGTACTCTACTGTGCTCCACTGTACTCCACTGTAGTCTACCTCTACTGTGCTCCACTGTACTCTACCTCTACTGTGCTCCACTATACTCTCCCTCTACTGTGCTCCACTGTACTCTACCTCTACTGTCCTCCACTGTACTCTACCTCTACTGTGCTCCACTGTACTCTCTCTCTACTGTACTCTACCTCTACTGTACTCTACTGTACTCCACCTCTAATGTGCTCCACTGTACTCTATCTCTACTGTGCTCCACTGTACTCTATTTCTACTGTGCTCCACTGTACTCTATCTCTACTGTACTCCACTGTACTCTATCTCTACTGTACTTCACTGTCCTTTATCTCTAATGTACTCCACTGTACTCTACCTCTATTGTGCTCCATTGTACTCTATCTCTACTGTACTCTACTGTACTCTATCTCTACTTTACTCCACTCTACTCTATCTCTACTGTACTCCACTGTACTCTACCTCTACTGTGCTCCACTGTACTCTACCTCTACCGTACTCCACTGTACTCTATCTCTACTGTACTCCACTGTACTCTACCTCAACTGTACTCTACTGTTCTCTACCTCTACTGTGCTCCACTCTACTCTACTGTACTCCACTGTACTCTATCTCTACTGTGATCCACTGTACTCTACCTCTACTGTACTCTACTGTACTCTATCTCTACTGTGATCTACTGTACTCTATCTCTACTGTGCTCCACTGTACTCTACCTCTACTGTGCTCCACTGTACTCTATCTCTACTGTGCTCCACTCTACTCTACCTCTACTGTGCTCCACTGTATCCTACCTCTACTGTACTCCACTGTACTCTATCTCTACTGTGCTCCACTGTACTCTATCTCTACTGTACTCCACTGTACTCTACCTCTACTGTGCTCTACTGTTCTCTACCTCTACTGTGCTCTACTGTACTCCACCTCTACTGTTCTCCACTGTACCCTACCTCCATTGTGCTCCACTGTACTCTACCTCTACTGTACTCCACTGTATTCTATCTCTACTGTGCTCCACTGTACTCTACCTCTACTGTGCTCAACTGTACTCTACTGTACTCCACTGTACTCTACCTCTACTGTACTCCACTGTACTCTATCTCTACTGCACTCCACTCTACTCTACCTCTACTGTACTCCACTGTACTCTATATCTACTGTGCTCAACTGTACTCTACCTCTACTGTGCCCAACTGTACTGTACTCTATCTCTACTATACTCCACTGTACTCTACCTATACTGTACTCTACTGTTCTCTTCCTCTACTGTACTCCACTGTACTCTATCTCTACTGTGATCCACTGTACTCTACCTCTACTGTACTCCACTGTACTCTATCTCTACTCTACTCCACTGTACTCTACCTCTACTGTACTCTACTGTTCTCTACCTCTACTGTGCTCTACTGTACTCTTCTCTACTGTACTCCACTGTACTCTATCTCTACTGTGATCCACTGTACTCTTCCTCTACTGTAATCCACTGTACTCTATCTCTACTGTGATCAACTGTACTCTATCTCTACTGTGCTCCACTGTACTCTACCTCTACTATGCTCCACTGTACTCTATCTGTACTGTGCTAAACTCTACTCTACCTCTACTGTGCTCCACTGTACTCTACCTCTACTGTACTCCACTCTACTCTATCTCTACTGTGCTCCACTGTACTCTATCTCTACTGTACTCCACTGTACTCTACCTCTACTGTGCTCTACTGTTCTCTACCTCTACTGTGCTCTACTGTACTCCACCTCTACTGTGCTCCACTGTACCCTACCTCTACTGTG
The DNA here is from genome assembly GCA_030578255.1 of Tiaroga cobitis. Classification (NCBI taxonomy): domain Eukaryota; kingdom Metazoa; phylum Chordata; class Actinopteri; order Cypriniformes; family Leuciscidae; genus Tiaroga; species Tiaroga cobitis. Next base: position 31,148,372 of record CM060611.1, on the reverse strand, counting down.
CTCCACTGTACTCTACCTCTACTGTGCTCCACTGTACTCTACCTCTACTGTGCTCCACTGTACTCTACCTCTACTGTGCTCCACTGTACTCTACCTCTACTCTGCTCCACTGTATCCACTGTACTCTACCTCTACTGTGCTCCACTGTACTCTACCTCTACTGTGCTCCACTGTACTCTACCTCTACTGTACTCTACTGTACTCCACCTCTAATGAGCTCCACTGTACTCTGGCTCTACTGTACTCCACTGTACTTTACCTCTACTGTACTCCACTGTACTCTACCTCTACTGTGCTCCACTGTACTCTATTTCTACTGTACTCCTCTGTACTCTACCTCTACTGTGCTCCACTGTACTCTATCTGTAATGTACTCTACTGTACTCTATCTCTACTGTGATCCACTGTACTCTACCTCTGCTGTGCTCCACTGTACTCTATCTCTACTGTACTCCACTGTACTCTACTGTTCTCTACCTCTACTGTACTCTACTGTGCTCCACTGTACTCCACTGTAGTCTACCTCTACTGTGCTCCACTGTACTCTACCTCTACTGTGCTCCACTATACTCTACCTCTACTGTGCTCCACTGTACTCTACCTCTACTGTCCTCCACTGTACTCTACCTCTACTGTGCTCCACTGTACTCTCTCTCTACTGTAGTCTACCTCTACTGTACTCTGCTGTACTCCACCTCTAATGTGCTCCACTGTACTCTACCTCTACTGTACTCTACCTCTACTGTACTCCACTGTACTCTACCTCTACTGTGCTCTACTGTACTCTATCTCTACTGTGCTCCACTGTACTCTACCTCTACTGTGCTCCACTGTACTCTACCTCTACTGTACTTCACTGTCCTCTATCTCTACTGTACTCCACTGTACTCTACCTCTATTGTCCTCCACTGTACTCTATCTCTACTGTACTCTACTGTACTATATCTCTACTGTACTCCACTGTACTCTATCTCTACTGTACTCCACTGTACTCTACCTCCACTGTACTCTACCTCTACCGTACTCCACTGTACTCTATCTCTACTGTACTCCACTGTACTCTACCTCTACTGTACTCTACTGTTCTCTACCTCTACTGTGCTCTACTGTACTTTACTCTACTGTACTCCACTGTACTCTATCTCTACTGTGATCCACTGTACTCTACCTCTACTGTACTCCACTGTACTCTATCTCTACTGTGATCCACTGTACTCTATCTCTATTGTGCTCCACTGTACTCTACCTCTACTGTGCTCCACTCTACTCTACCTCTACTGTGCTCCACTGTATCCTACCTCTACTGTACTCCACTGTACTCTCTCTCTACTTTGCTCCACTGTACTCTATCTCTACTGTACTCAGCTGTACTCTACCTCTACTGTGCTCTACTGTTCTCCACCTCTACTGTGCTCTACTCTACTCCACCTCTACTGTGCTCCACTGTACCCTACCTCTACTGTGCTCCACCGTACTCTACCTCTACTGTGCTCCACTGTACTCTACCTCTACTGTACTCCACTGTACTCTATCTCTACTGTACTCCACTGTATTCTACCTCTACTGTACTCCACTGTACTCTATATCTACTGTACTCCACTCTAATCTACCTCTACTGTCCTCCACTGTACTCTACCTCTACTGTGCTCCACTGTACTCTCTCTCTACTGTACTCTACCTCTACTGTACTCTACTGTGCTCCACTGTACTCCACTGTAGTCTACCTCTACTGTGCTCCACTGTACTCTACCTCTACTGTGCTCCACTATACTCTACCTCTACTGTGCTCCACTGTACTCTACCTCTACTGTCCTCCACTGTACTCTACCTCTACTGTGCTCCACTGTACTCTCTCTCTACTGTACTCTACCTCTACTGTACTCTACTGTACTCCACCTCTAATATGCTCCACTGTACTCTACCTCTACTGTACTCTACCTCTACTGTACTCCACTGTACTCTACCTCTAATGTGCTCCACTGTACTCTATATCTACTGTGCTCCACTGTACTCTATTTCTACTGTGCTCCACTGTACTCTATCTCTACTGTACTCCACTGTACTCTATCTCTACTGTACTTCACTGTCCTTTATCTCTAATGTACTCCACTGTACTCTACCTCTATTGTGCTCCATTGTACTCTATCTCTACTGTACTCTACTGTACTCTATCTCTACTTTACTCCACTGTACTCTATCTCTACTGTACTCCACTGTACTCTACCTCTACTGTGCTCCACTGTATCCTACCTCTACTGTACTCCACTGTACTCTCTCTCTACTGTGCTCCACTGTACTCTATCTCTACTGTACTCAGCTGTACTCTACCTCTACTGTGCTCTACTGTTCTCTACCTCTACTGTGCTCTACTCTACTCCACCTCTACTGTGCTCCACTGTACCCTACCTCTACTGTGCTCCACCGTACTCTACCTCTACTGTGCTCCACTCTACTCTACCTCTACTGTACTCCACTGTACTCTATCTCTACTGTACTCCACTGTACTCTACCTCTACTGTACTCCACTGTACTCTATCTCTACTGTACTCCACTCTAATCTACCTCTACTGTCCTCCACTGTACTCTACCTCTACTGTGCTCCACTGTACTCTCTCTCTACTGTACTCTACCTCTACTGTACTCTACTGTGCTCCACTGTACTCCACTGTAGTCTACCTCTACTGTGCTCCACTGTACTCTACCTCTACTGTGCTCCACTATACTCTACCTCTACTGTGCTCCACTGTACTCTACCTCTACTGTCCTCCACTGTACTCTACCTCTACTGTGCTCCACTGTACTCTCTCTCTACTGTACTCTACCTCTACTGTACTCTACTGTACTCCACCTCTAATGTGCTCCACTGTACTCTATCTCTACTGTGCTCCACTGTACTCTATTTCTACTGTGCTCCACTGTACTTTATCTCTACTGTACTCCACTGTACTCTATCTCTACTGTACTTCACTGTCCTTTATCTCTAATGTACTCCACTGTACTCTACCTCTATTGTGCTCCATTGTACTCTATCTCTACTGTACTCTACTGTACTCTATCTCTACTTTACTCCACTGTACTCTATCTCTACTGTACTCCACTGTACTCTACCTCTACTGTGCTCCACTGTATCCTACCTCTACTGTACTCCACTGTACTCTCTCTCTACTGTGCTCCACTGTACTCTATCTCTACTGTACTCAGCTGTACTCTACCTCTACTGTGCTCTACTGTTCTCTACCTCTACTGTGCTCTACTCTACTCCACCTCTACTGTGCTCCACTGTACCCTACCTCTACTGTGCTCCACCGTACTCTACCTCTACTGTGCTCCACTGTACTCTACCTCTACTGTACTCCACTGTACTCTATCTCTACTGTACTCCACTGTACTCTACCTCTACTGTACTCCACTGTACTCTATCTCTACTGTACTCCACTCTAATCTACCTCTACTGTCCTCCACTGTACTCTACCTCTACTGTGCTCCACTGTACTCTCTCTCTACTGTACTCTACCTCTACTGTACTCTACTGTGCTCCACTGTACTCCACTGTAGTCTACCTCTACTGTGCTCCACTGTACTCTACCTCTACTGTGCTCCACTATACTCTACCTCTACTGTGCTCCACTGTACTCTACCTCTACTGTCCTCCACTGTACTCTACCTCTACTGTGCTCCACTGTACTCTCTCTCTACTGTACTCTACCTCTACTGTACTCTACTGTACTCCACCTCTAATGTGCTCCACTGTACTCTATCTCTACTGTGCTCCACTGTACTCTATTTCTACTGTGCTCCACTGTACTCTATCTCTACTGTACTCCACTGTACTCTATCTCTACTGTACTTCACTGTCCTTTATCTCTAATGTACTCCACTGTACTCTACCTCTATTGTGCTCCATTGTACTCTATCTCTACTGTACTCTACTGTACTCTATCTCTACTTTACTCCACTCTACTCTATCTCTACTGTACTCCACTGTACTCTACCTCTACTGTGCTCCACTGTACTCTACCTCTACCGTACTCCACTGTACTCTATCTCTACTGTACTCCACTGTACTCTACCTCAACTGTACTCTACTGTTCTCTACCTCTACTGTGCTCCACTCTACTCTACTGTACTCCACTGTACTCTATCTCTACTGTGATCCACTGTACTCTACCTCTACTGTACTCTACTGTACTCTATCTCTACTGTGATCTACTGTACTCTATCTCTACTGTGCTCCACTGTACTCTACCTCTACTGTGCTCCACTGTACTCTATCTCTACTGTGCTCCACTCTACTCTACCTCTACTGTGCTCCACTGTATCCTACCTCTACTGTACTCCACTGTACTCTATCTCTACTGTGCTCCACTGTACTCTATCTCCACTGTACTCCACTGTACTCTACCTCTACTGTGCTCTACTGTTCTCTACCTCTACTGTGCTCTACTGTACTCCACCTCTACTGTTCTCCACTGTACCCTACCTCCATTGTGCTCCACTGTACTCTACCTCTACTGTACTCCACTGTATTCTATCTCTACTGTGCTCCACTGTACTCTACCTCTACTGTGCTCAACTGTACTCTACTGTACTCCACTGTACTCTACCTCTACTGTACTCCACTGTACTCTATCTCTACTGTACTCCACTCTACTCTACCTCTACTGTACTCCACTGTACTCTATATCTACTGTGCTCAACTGTACTCTACCTCTACTGTGCCCAACTGTACTGTACTCTATCTCTACTATACTCCACTGTACTCTACCTATACTGTACTCTACTGTTCTCTTCCTCTACTGTACTCCACTGTACTCTATCTCTACTGTGATCCACTGTACTCTACCTCTACTGTACTCCACTGTACTCTATCTCTACTCTACTCCACTGTACTCTACCTCTACTGTACTCTACTGTTCTCTACCTCTACTGTGCTCTACTGTACTCTTCTCTACTGTACTCCACTGTACTCTATCTCTACTGTGATCCACTGTACTCTTCCTCTACTGTAATCCACTGTACTCTATCTTTACTGTGATCCACTGTACTCTATCTCTACTGTGCTCCACTGTACTCTACCTCTACTATGCTCCACTGTACTCTATCTGTACTGTGCTACACTCTACTCTACCTCTACTGTGCTCCACTGTACTCTTCCTCTACTGTACTCCACTCTACTCTATCTCTACTGTGCTCCACTGTACTCTATCTCTACTGTACTCCACTGTACTCTACCTCTACTGTGCTCTACTGTTCTCTACCTCTACTGTGCTCTACTGTACTCCACCTCTACTGTGCTCCACTGTACCCTACCTCTACTGTGCTCCACTGTACTCTACCTCTACTGTGCTCCACTGTACTCTACCTCTACTGTGCTCCACTGTACTCTACCTCTACTTTGCTCCACTGTACTCTACCTCTACTGTGCTCCACTGTACTCTATCTCTACTGTGCTCCACTGTACTCTATTTCTACTGTACTCTACTGTACTCCACCTCTAATGTGCTCCACTGTACTCTACCTCTACTGTACTCTACCTCTACTGTACTCCACTGTACTCTACCTCTACTGTGCTGTACTGTACTCTATCTCTACTCTGCTCCACTGTACTCTACCTCTACTGTGCTCCACTGTACTCTACCTCTACTGTACTTCACTGTCCTCTATCTCTACTGTACTCCACTGTACTCTACCTCTACTGTGCTCCACTGTACTCTACCTCTACTGTACTCCACTATACTCTATCACTACTGTGCTCCACTGTACTCTACCTCTACTGTGCTCCACTGTACTCTACCTCTACTGTGCTCCACTGTACTCTACCTCTACTGTACTCCACTGTACTCTATCTCTACTGTGCTCCACTGTACTCTACCTCTACTGTGCTCAACTGTACTCTACTGTCCTCCACTGTACTCTACCTCTACTGTGCTCCACTGTACTCTCTCTCTACTGTACTCTACCTCTACTGTACTCTACTGTACTCCACCTCTAATGTGCTCCACTGTACTCTATCTCTACTGTGCTCCACTGTACTCTATTTCTACTGTGCTCCACTGTACTCTATCTCTACTGTACTCCACTGTACTCTATCTCTACTGTACTTCACTGTCCTTTATCTCTAATGTACTCCACTGTACTCTACCTCTATTGTGCTCCATTGTACTCTATCTCTACTGTACTCTACTGTACTCTATCTCTACTTTACTCCACTCTACTCTATCTCTACTGTACTCCACTGTACTCTACCTCTACTGTGCTCCACTGTACTCTACCTCTACCGTACTCCACTGTACTCTATCTCTACTGTACTCCACTGTACTCTACCTCAACTTTACTCTACTGTTCTCTACCTCTACTGTGCTCCACTCTACTCTACTGTACTCCACTGTACTCTATCTCTACTGTGATCCACTGTACTCTACCTCTACTGTACTCTACTGTACTCTATCTCTACTGTGATCTACTGTACTCTATCTCTACTGTGCTCCACTGTACTCTACCTCTACTGTGCTCCACTGTACTCTATCTCTACTGTGCTCCACTCTACTCTACCTCTACTGTGCTCCACTGTATCCTAACCTCTACTGTACTCCACTGTACTCTATCTCTACTGTGCTCCACTGTACTCTATCTCTACTGTACTCCACTGTACTCTACCTCTACTGTGCTCTACTGTTCTCTACCTCTACTGTGCTCTACTGTACTCCACCTCTACTGTTCTCCACTGTACCCTACCTCTATTGTGCTCCACTGTACTCTACCTCTACTGTACTCCACTGTATTCTATCTCTACTGTGCTCCACTGTACCCTACCTCTACTGTGCTCCACTGTACTCTACCTCTACTGTGCTCCACTGTACTCTACCTCTACTCTGCTCCACTGTATCCACTGTACTCTACCTCTACTGTGCTCCACTCTACTCTACCTCTACTGTGCTCCACTGTACTCTACCTCTACTGTACTCTACTGTACTCCACCTCTAATGAGCTCCACTGTACTCTGGCTCTACTGTACTCCACTGTACTTTACCTCTACTGTACTCCACTGTACTCTACCTCTACTGTGCTCCACTGTACTCTATTTCTACTGTACTCCTCTGTACTCTACCTCTACTGTGCTCCACTGTACTCTATCTGTAATGTACTCTACTGTACTCTATCTCTACTGTGATCCACTGTACTCTACCTCTGCTGTGCTCCACTGTACTCTATCTCTACTGTACTCCACTGTACTCTACTGTTCTCTACCTCTACTGTACTCTACTGTGCTCCACTGTACTCCACTGTAGTCTACCTCTACTGTGCTCCACTGTACTCTACCTCTACTGTGCTCCACTATACTCTACCTCTACTGTGCTCCACTGTACTCTACCTCTACTGTCCTCCACTGTAATCTACCTCTACTGTGCTCCACTGTACTCTCTCTCTACTGTACTCTACCTCTACTGTACTCTGCTGTACTCCACCTCTAATGTGCTCCACTGTACTCTACCTCTACTGTACTCTACCTCTACTGTACTCCACTGTACTCTACCTCTACTGTGCTCTACTGTACTCTATCTCTACTGTGCTCCACTGTACTCTACCTCTACTGTGCTCCACTGTACTCTACCTCTACTGTACTTCACTGTCCTCTATCTCTACTGTACTCCACTGTACTCTACATCTATTGTCCTCCACTGTACTCTATCTCTACTGTACTCTACTGTACTATATCTCTACTGTACTCCACTGTACTCTATCTCTACTGTACTCCACTGTACTCTACCTCCACTGTACTCTACCTCTACCGTACTCCACTGTACTCTATCTCTACTGTACTCCACTGTACTCTACCTCTACTGTACTCTACTGTTCTCTACCTCTACTGTGCTCTACTGTACTTTACTCTACTGTACTCCACTGTACTCTATCTCTACTGTGATCCACTGTACTCTACCTCTACTGTACTCCACTGTACTCTATCTCTACTGTGATCCACTGTACTCTATCTCTATTGTGCTCCACTGTACTCTACCTCTACTGTGCTCCACTGTACTCTATCTCTACTGTGCTCCACTCTACTCTACCTCTACTGTGCTCCACTGTATCCTACCTCTACTGTACTCCACTGTACTCTCTCTCTACTTTGCTCCACTGTACTCTATCTCTACTGTACTCAGCTGTACTCTACCTCTACTGTGCTCTACTGTTCTCTACCTCTACTGTGCTCTACTCTACTCCACCTCTACTGTGCTCCACTGTACCCTACCTCTACTGTGCTCCACCGTACTCTACCTCTACTGTGCTCCACTGTACTCTACCTCTACTGTACTCCACTGTACTCTATCTCTACTGTACTCCACTGTACTCTACCTCTACTGTACTCCACTGTACTCTATCTCTACTGTACTCCACTCTAATCTACCTCTACTGTCCTCCACTGTACTCTACCTCTACTGTGCTCCACTGTACTCTCTCTCTACTGTACTCTACCTCTACTGTACTCTACTGTGCTCCACTGTACTCCACTGTAGTCTACCTCTACTGTGCTCCACTGTACTCTACCTCTACTGTGCTCCACTATACTCTACCTCTACTGTGCTCCACTGTACTCTACCTCTACTGTCCTCCACTGTACTCTACCTATACTGTGCTCTACTGTACTCTCTCTCTACTGTACTCTACCTCTACTGTACTCTACTGTACTCCACCTCTAATGTGCTCCACTGTACTCTATCTCTACTGTGCTCCACTGTACTCTATTTCTACTGTGCTCCACTGTACTCTATCTCTACTCTACTCCACTGTACTCTATCTCTACTGTACTTCACTGTCCTTTATCTCTAATGTACTCCACTGTACTCTACCTCTATTGTGCTCCATTGTACTCTATCTCTACTGTACTCTACTGTACTCTATCTCTACTTTACTCCACTCTACTCTATCTCTACTGTACTCCACTGTACTCTACCTCTACTGTGCTCCACTGTACTCTACCTCTACCGTACTCCACTGTACTCTATCTCTACTGTACTCCACTGTACTCTACCTCAACTGTACTCTACTGTTCTCTACCTCTACTGTGCTCCACTCTACTCTACTGTACTCCACTGTACTCTATCTCTACTGTGATCCACTGTACTCTACCTCTACTGTACTCTACTGTACTCTATCTCTACTGTGATCTACTGTACTCTATCTCTACTGTGCTCCACTGTACTCTACCTCTACTGTGCTCCACTGTACTCTATCTCTACTGTGCTCCACTCTACTCTACCTCTACTGTGCTCCACTGTATCCTACCTCTACTGTACTCCACTGTACTCTATCTCTACTGTGCTCCACTGTACTCTATCTCTACTGTACTCCACTGTACTCTACCTCTACTGTGCTCTACTGTTCTCTACCTCTACTGTGCTCTACTGTACTCCACCTCTACTGTTCTCCACTGTACCCTACCTCCATTGTGCTCCACTGTACTCTACCTCTACTGTACTCCACTGTATTCTATCTCTACTGTGCTCCACTGTACTCTACCTCTACTGTGCTCAACTGTACTCTACTGTACTCCACTGTACTCTACCTCTACTGTACTCCACTGTACTCTATCTCTACTGTACTCCACTCTACTCTACCTCTACTGTACTCCACTGTACTCTATATCTACTGTGCTCAACTGTACTCTACCTCTACTGTGCCCAACTGTACTGTACTCTATCTCTACTATACTCCACTGTACTCTACCTATACTGTACTCTACTGTTCTCTTCCTCTACTGTACTCCACTGTACTCTATCTCTACTGTGATCCACTGTACTCTACCTCTACTGTACTCCACTGTACTCTATCTCTACTCTACTCCACTGTACTCTACCTCTACTGTACTCTACTGTTCTCTACCTCTACTGTGCTCTACTGTACTCTTCTCTACTGTACTCCACTGTACTCTATCTCTACTGTGATCCACTGTACTCGTCCTCTACTGTAATCCACTGTACTCTATCTCTACTGTGATCCACTGTACTCTATCTCTACTGTGCTCCACTGTACTCTACCTCTACTATGCTCCACTGTACTCTATCTGTACTGTGCTACACTCTACTCTACCTCTACTGTGCTCCACTGTACTCTACCTCTACTGTACTCCACTCTACTCTATCTCTACTGTGCTCCACTGTACTCTATCTCTACTGTACTCCACTGTACTCTACCTCTACTGTGCTCTACTGTTCTCTACCTCTACTGTGCTCTACTGTACTCCACCTCTACTGTGCTCCACTGTACCCTACCTCTACTGTGCTCCACTGTACTCTACCTCTACTGTGCTCCACTGTACTCTACCTCTACTGTGCTCCACTGTACTCTACCTCTACTGTGCTCCACTGTACTCTACCTCTACTATGCTCCACTGTACTCTATCTCTACTGTGCTCCACTGTACTCTATTTCTACTGTACTCTACTGTACTCCACCTCTAATGTGCTCCACTGTACTCTACCTCTACTGTACTCTACCTCTACTGTACTCCACTGTACTCTACCTCTACTGTGCTGTACTGTACTCTATCTCTACTCTGCTCCACTGTACTCTACCTCTACTGTGCTCCACTGTACTCTACCTCTACTGTACTTCACTGTCCTCTATCTCTACTGTACTCCACTGTACTCTACCTCTACTGTGCTCCACTGTACTCTACCTCTACTGTACTCCACTGTACTCTATCACTACTGTGCTCCACTGTACTCTACCTCTACTGTGCTCCACTGTACTCTACCTCTACTGTGCTCCACTGTACTCTAACTCTACTGTACTCCACTGTACTCTATCTCTACTGTGCTCCACTGTACTCTACCTCTACTGTGCTCAACTGTACTCTACTGTACTCCACTGTACTCTACCTCTACTGTACTCCACTGTACTCTATCTCTACTGTACTCCACTGTACTCGACCTCTACTGTACTCCACTGTACTCTACCTCTACTGTCCTCCACTGTACTCTACCTCTACTGTGCTCCACTGTACTCTCTCTCTACTGTACTCTACCTCTACTGTACTCTACTGTACTCCACCTCTAATGTGCTCCACTGTACTCTATCTCTACTGTGCTCCACTGTACTCTATTTCTACTGTGCTCCACTGTACTCTATCTCTACTGTACTCCACTGTACTCTATCTCTACTGTACTTCACTGTCCTTTATCTCTAATGTACTCCACTGTACTCTACCTCTATTGTGCTCCATTGTACTCTATCTCTACTGTACTCTACTGTACTCTATCTCTACTTTACTCCACTCTACTCTATCTCTACTGTACTCCACTGTACTCTACCTCTACTGTGCTCCACTGTACTCTACCTCTACCGTACTCCACTGTACTCTATCTCTACTGTACTCCACTGTACTCTACCTCAACTGTACTCTACTGTTCTCTACCTCTACTGTGCTCCACTCTACTCTACTGTACTCCACTGTACTCTATCTCTACTGTGATCCACTGTACTCTACCTCTACTGTACTCTACTGTACTCTATCTCTACTGTGATCTACTGTACTCTATCTCTACTGTGCTCCACTGTACTCTACCTCTACTGTGCTCCACTGTACTCTATCTCTACTGTGCTCCACTCTACTCTACCTCTACTGTGCTCCACTGTATCCTACCTCTACTATACTCCACTGTACTCTATCTCTACTGTGCTCCACTGTACTCTATCTCTACTGTACTCCACTGTACTCTACCTCTACTGTGCTCTACTGTTCTCTACCTCTACTGTGCTCTACTGTACTCCACCTCTACTGTTCTCCACTGTACCCTACCTCTATTGTGCTCCACTGTACTCTACCTCTACTGTACTCCACTGTATTCTATCTCTACTGTGCTCCACTGTACTCTACCTCTACTGTGCTCAACTGTACTCTACTGTACTCCACTGTACTCTACCTCTACTGTACTCCACTGTACTCTATCTCTACTGTACTCCACTGTACTCTACATCTACTGTACTCCACTGTACTCTATATCTACTGTGCTCAACTGTACTCTACCTCTACTGTGCCCAACTGTACTGTACTCTACCTCTACTGTACTCCACTGTACTCTACCTCTACTGTACTCCACTTTACTCTACCTCTACTGTACTCAACTGTACTCTATCTCTACTGTGCTCCAGTGTACTCTACCTCTACTGTACTCCACTGTACTCTATCTCTACTGTACTCCACTGTATTCTACCTATACTGTACTCTACTGTTCTCTTCCTCTACTGTACTCCACTGTACTCTATCTCTACTTTAATCCACTGTACTCTACCTCTACTGTGCTCCACTGTACTCTATCTCTACTGTACTCCACTGTACTCTACCTCTACTGTACTCTACTGTTCTCTACCTCTACTGTGCTCTACTGTACTCTACTCTACTGTACTCCACTGTACTCTATCTCTACTGTGATCCACTGTACTCTACCTCTACTGTACTCCACTTTACTTTATCTCTACTGTGATCCACTGTACTCTATCTCTACTGTGCTCCACTGTACTCTACCTCTACTATGCTCCACTGTACTCTATCTCTACTGTGCTCCACTCTACTCTACCTCTACTGTGCTCCACTGTACTCTACCTCTACTGTACTCCACTTTACTTTATCTCTACTGTGATCCACTGTACTCTATCTCTACTGTGCTCCACTGTACTCTACCTCTACTATGCTCCACTGTACTCTATCTCTACTGTGCTCCACTCTACTCTACCTCTACTGTGCTCCACTGTACTCTACCTCTACTGTACTCCACTGTACTCTATCTCTACTGTACTCCACTGCACTCTACCTCTACTGTGCTCTACTGTTCTCTACCTCTACTGTGCTCTACTGTACTCCACCTCTACTGTGCTCCACTGTACCCTACCTCTACTGTGCTCCACTGTACTCTACCTCTACTGTGCTCCACTGTACTCTACCTCTACTCTGCTCCACTGTATCCACTGTACTCTACCTCTACTGTGCTCCACTGTACTCTACCTCTACTGTGCTCCACTGTACTCTACCTCTACTGTACTCTACTGTACTCCACCTCTAATGAGCTCCACTGTACTCTGGCTCTACTGTACTCCACTGTACTCTACCTCTACTGTGCTCCACTGTACTCTACCTCTACTGTACTCTACTGTACTCCACCTCTAATGAGCTCCACTGTACTCTATCTCTACTGTGCTCCACTGTACTCTACCTCTACTGTGCTCCACTGTACTCTACCTCTACTGTACTTCACTGTCCTCTATCTCTACTGTACTCCACTGTACTCTATCTCTACTGTACTCCACTGTATTCTACCTCTACTGTACTCCACTGTACTCTATCTCTACTGTACTCCACTCTAATCTACCTCTACTGTCCTCCACTGTACTCTACCTCTACTGTGCTCCACTGTACTCTCTCTCTACTGTACTCTACCTCTACTGTACTCTACTGTGCTCCACTGTACTCCACTGTAGACTACCTCTATTGTGCTCCACTGTACTCTACCTCTACTGTACTTCACTGTCCTCTATCTCTACTGTACTCCACTGTACTCTACCTCTACTGTGCTCCACTGTACTCTACCTCTACTGTACTCCACTATACTCTATCACTACTGTGCTCCACTGTACTCTACCTCTACTGTGCTCCACTGTACTCTACCTCTACTGTGCTCCACTGTACTCTACCTCTACTGTACTCCACTGTACTCTATCTCTACTGTGCTCCACTGTACTCTACCTCTACTGTGCTCAACTGTACTCTACTGTCCTCCACTGTACTCTACCTCTACTGTGCTCCACTGTACTCTCTCTCTACTGTACTCTACCTCTACTGTACTCTACTGTACTCCACCTCTAATGTGCTCCACTGTACTCTATCTCTACTGTGCTCCACTGTACTCTATTTCTACTGTGCTCCACTGTACTCTATCTCTACTGTACTCCACTGTACTCTATCTCTACTGTACTTCACTGTCCTTTATCTCTAATGTACTCCACTGTACTCTACCTCTATTGTGCTCCATTGTACTCTATCTCTACTGTACTCTACTGTACTCTATCTCTACTTTACTCCACTCTACTCTATCTCTACTGTACTCCACTGTACTCTACCTCTACTGTGCTCCACTGTACTCTACCTCTACCGTACTCCACTGTACTCTATCTCTACTGTACTCCACTGTACTCTACCTCAACTTTACTCTACTGTTCTCTACCTCTACTGTGCTCCACTCTACTCTACTGTACTCCACTGTACTCTATCTCTACTGTGATCCACTGTACTCTACCTCTACTGTACTCTACTGTACTCTATCTCTACTGTGATCTACTGTACTCTATCTCTACTGTGCTCCACTGTACTCTACCTCTACTGTGCTCCACTGTACTCTATCTCTACTGTGCTCCACTCTACTCTACCTCTACTGTGCTCCACTGTATCCTAACCTCTACTGTACTCCACTGTACTCTATCTCTACTGTGCTCCACTGTACTCTATCTCTACTGTACTCCACTGTACTCTACCTCTACTGTGCTCTACTGTTCTCTACCTCTACTGTGCTCTACTGTACTCCACCTCTACTGTTCTCCACTGTACCCTACCTCTATTGTGCTCCACTGTACTCTACCTCTACTGTACTCCACTGTATTCTATCTCTACTGTGCTCCACTGTACCCTACCTCTACTGTGCTCCACTGTACTCTACCTCTACTGTGCTCCACTGTACTCTACCTCTACTCTGCTCCACTGTATCCACTGTACTCTACCTCTACTGTGCTCCACTCTACTCTACCTCTACTGTGCTCCACTGTACTCTACCTCTACTGTACTCTACTGTACTCCACCTCTAATGAGCTCCACTGTACTCTGGCTCTACTGTACTCCACTGTACTTTACCTCTACTGTACTCCACTGTACTCTACCTCTACTGTGCTCCACTGTACTCTATTTCTACTGTACTCCTCTGTACTCTACCTCTACTGTGCTCCACTGTACTCTATCTGTAATGTACTCTACTGTACTCTATCTCTACTGTGATCCACTGTACTCTACCTCTGCTGTGCTCCACTGTACTCTATCTCTACTGTACTCCACTGTACTCTACTGTTCTCTACCTCTACTGTACTCTACTGTGCTCCACTGTACTCCACTGTAGTCTACCTCTACTGTGCTCCACTGTACTCTACCTCTACTGTGCTCCACTATACTCTACCTCTACTGTGCTCCACTGTACTCTACCTCTACTGTCCTCCACTGTAATCTACCTCTACTGTGCTCCACTGTACTCTCTCTCTACTGTACTCTACCTCTACTGTACTCTGCTGTACTCCACCTCTAATGTGCTCCACTGTACTCTACCTCTACTGTACTCTACCTCTACTGTACTCCACTGTACTCTACCTCTACTGTGCTCTACTGTACTCTATCTCTACTGTGCTCCACTGTACTCTACCTCTACTGTGCTCCACTGTACTCTACCTCTACTGTACTTCACTGTCCTCTATCTCTACTGTACTCCACTGTACTCTACCTCTATTGTCCTCCACTGTACTCTATCTCTACTGTACTCTACTGTACTATATCTCTACTGTACTCCACTGTACTCTATCTCTACTGTACTCCACTGTACTCTACCTCCACTGTACTCTACCTCTACCGTACTCCACTGTACTCTATCTCTACTGTACTCCACTGTACTCTACCTCTACTGTACTCTACTGTTCTCTACCTCTACTGTGCTCTACTGTACTTTACTCTACTGTACTCCACTGTACTCTATCTCTACTGTGATCCACTGTACTCTACCTCTACTGTACTCCACTGTACTCTATCTCTACTGTGATCCACTGTACTCTATCTCTATTGTGCTCCACTGTACTCTACCTCTACTGTGCTCCACTGTACTCTATCTCTACTGTGCTCCACTCTACTCTACCTCTACTGTGCTCCACTGTATCCTACCTCTACTGTACTCCACTGTACTCTCTCTCTACTTTGCTCCACTGTACTCTATCTCTACTGTACTCAGCTGTACTCTACCTCTACTGTGCTCTACTGTTCTCCACCTCTACTGTGCTCTACTCTACTCCACCTCTACTGTGCTCCACTGTACCCTACCTCTACTGTGCTCCACCGTACTCTACCTCTACTGTGCTCCACTGTACTCTACCTCTACTGTACTCCACTGTACTCTATCTCTACTGTACTCCACTGTATTCTACCTCTACTGTACTCCACTGTACTCTATCTCTACTGTACTCCACTCTAATCTACCTCTACTGTCCTCCACTGTACTCTACCTCTACTGTGCTCCACTGTACTCTCTCTCTACTGTACTCTACCTCTACTGTACTCTACTGTGCTCCACTGTACTCCACTGTAGTCTACCTCTACTGTGCTCCACTGTACTCTACCTCTACTGTGCTCCACTATACTCTACCTCTACTGTGCTCCACTGTACTCTCTCTCTACTGTACTCTACCTCTACTGTACTCTACTGTACTCCACCTCTAATATGCTCCACTGTACTCTACCTCTACTGTACTCTACCTCTACTGTACTCCACTGTACTCTACCTCTAATGTGCTCCACTGTACTCTATATCTACTGTGCTCCACTGTACTCTATTTCTACTGTGCTCCACTGTACTCTATCTCTACTGTACTCCACTGTACTCTATCTCTACTGTACTTCACTGTCCTTTATCTCTAATGTACTCCACTGTACTCTACCTCTATTGTGCTCCATTGTACTCTATCTCTACTGTACTCTACTGTACTCTATCTCTACTTTACTCCACTGTACTCTATCTCTACTGTACTCCACTGTACTCTACCTCTACTGTGCTCCACTGTATCCTACCTCTACTGTACTCCACTGTACTCTCTCTCTACTGTGCTCCACTGTACTCTATCTCTACTGTACTCAGCTGTACTCTACCTCTACTGTGCTCTACTGTTCTCTACCTCTACTGTGCTCTACTCTACTCCACCTCTACTGTGCTCCACTGTACCCTACCTCTACTGTGCTCCACCGTACTCTACCTCTACTGTGCTCCACTCTACTCTACCTCTACTGTACTCCACTGTACTCTATCTCTACTGTACTCCACTGTACTCTACCTCTACTGTACTCCACTGTACTCTATCTCTACTGTACTCCACTCTAATCTACCTCTACTGTCCTCCACTGTACTCTACCTCTACTGTGCTCCACTGTACTCTCTCTCTACTGTACTCTACCTCTACTGTACTCTACTGTGCTCCACTGTACTCCACTGTAGTCTACCTCTACTGTGCTCCACTGTACTCTACCTCTACTGTGCTCCACTATACTCTACCTCTACTGTGCTCCACTGTACTCTACCTCTACTGTCCTCCACTGTACTCTACCTCTACTGTGCTCCACTGTACTCTCTCTCTACTGTACTCTACCTCTACTGTACTCTACTGTACTCCACCTCTAATGTGCTCCACTGTACTCTATCTCTACTGTGCTCCACTGTACTCTATTTCTACTGTGCTCCACTGTACTTTATCTCTACTGTACTCCACTGTACTCTATCTCTACTGTACTTCACTGTCCTTTATCTCTAATGTACTCCACTGTACTCTACCTCTATTGTGCTCCATTGTACTCTATCTCTACTGTACTCTACTGTACTCTATCTCTACTTTACTCCACTGTACTCTATCTCTACTGTACTCCACTGTACTCTACCTCTACTGTGCTCCACTGTATCCTACCTCTACTGTACTCCACTGTACTCTCTCTCTACTGTGCTCCACTGTACTCTATCTCTACTGTACTCAGCTGTACTCTACCTCTACTGTGCTCTACTGTTCTCTACCTCTACTGTGCTCTACTCTACTCCACCTCTACTGTGCTCCACTGTACCCTACCTCTACTGTGCTCCACCGTACTCTACCTCTACTGTGCTCCACTGTACTCTACCTCTACTGTACTCCACTGTACTCTATCTCTACTGTACTCCACTGTACTCTACCTCTACTGTACTCCACTGTACTCTATCTCTACTGTACTCCACTCTAATCTACCTCTACTGTCCTCCACTGTACTCTACCTCTACTGTGCTCCACTGTACTCTCTCTCTACTGTACTCTACCTCTACTGTACTCTACTGTGCTCCACTGTACTCCACTGTAGTCTACCTCTACTGTGCTCCACTGTACTCTACCTCTACTGTGCTCCACTATACTCTACCTCTACTGTGCTCCACTGTACTCTACCTCTACTGTCCTCCACTGTACTCTACCTCTACTGTGCTCCACTGTACTCTCTCTCTACTGTACTCTACCTCTACTGTACTCTACTGTACTCCACCTCTAATGTGCTCCACTGTACTCTATCTCTACTGTGCTCCACTGTACTCTATTTCTACTGTGCTCCACTGTACTCTATCTCTACTGTACTCCACTGTACTCTATCTCTACTGTACTTCACTGTCCTTTATCTCTAATGTACTCCACTGTACTCTACCTCTATTGTGCTCCATTGTACTCTATCTCTACTGTACTCTACTGTACTCTATCTCTACTTTACTCCACTCTACTCTATCTCTACTGTACTCCACTGTACTCTACCTCTACTGTGCTCCACTGTACTCTACCTCTACCGTACTCCACTGTACTCTATCTCTACTGTACTCCACTGTACTCTACCTCAACTGTACTCTACTGTTCTCTACCTCTACTGTGCTCCACTCTACTCTACTGTACTCCACTGTACTCTATCTCTACTGTGATCCACTGTACTCTACCTCTACTGTACTCTACTGTACTCTATCTCTACTGTGATCTACTGTACTCTATCTCTACTGTGCTCCACTGTACTCTACCTCTACTGTGCTCCACTGTACTCTATCTCTACTGTGCTCCACTCTACTCTACCTCTACTGTGCTCCACTGTATCCTACCTCTACTGTACTCCACTGTACTCTATCTCTACTGTGCTCCACTGTACTCTATCTCTACTGTACTCCACTGTACTCTACCTCTACTGTGCTCTACTGTTCTCTACCTCTACTGTGCTCTACTGTACTCCACCTCTACTGTTCTCCACTGTACCCTACCTCCATTGTGCTCCACTGTACTCTACCTCTACTGTACTCCACTGTATTCTATCTCTACTGTGCTCCACTGTACTCTACCTCTACTGTGCTCAACTGTACTCTACTGTACTCCACTGTACTCTACCTCTACTGTACTCCACTGTACTCTATCTCTACTGTACTCCACTCTACTCTACCTCTACTGTA
This sequence comes from Tiaroga cobitis, assembly GCA_030578255.1. Lineage (NCBI taxonomy): Eukaryota > Metazoa > Chordata > Actinopteri > Cypriniformes > Leuciscidae > Tiaroga > Tiaroga cobitis. Next base: position 31,129,093 of record CM060611.1, on the reverse strand, counting down.
CTCCACTGTACTCTATATCTACTGTGCTCAACTGTACTCTACCTCTACTGTGCCCAACTGTACTGTACTCTATCTCTACTATACTCCACTGTACTCTACCTATACTGTACTCTACTGTTCTCTTCCTCTACTGTACTCCACTGTACTCTATCTCTACTGTGATCCACTGTACTCTACCTCTACTGTACTCCACTGTACTCTATCTCTACTCTACTCCACTGTACTCTACCTCTACTGTACTCTACTGTTCTCTACCTCTACTGTGCTCTACTGTACTCTTCTCTACTGTACTCCACTGTACTCTATCTCTACTGTGATCCACTGTACTCTTCCTCTACTGTAATCCACTGTACTCTATCTTTACTGTGATCCACTGTACTCTATCTCTACTGTGCTCCACTGTACTCTACCTCTACTATGCTCCACTGTACTCTATCTGTACTGTGCTACACTCTACTCTACCTCTACTGTGCTCCACTGTACTCTTCCTCTACTGTACTCCACTCTACTCTATCTCTACTGTGCTCCACTGTACTCTATCTCTACTGTACTCCACTGTACTCTACCTCTACTGTGCTCTACTGTTCTCTACCTCTACTGTGCTCTACTGTACTCCACCTCTACTGTGCTCCACTGTACCCTACCTCTACTGTGCTCCACTGTACTCTACCTCTACTGTGCTCCACTGTACTCTACCTCTACTGTGCTCCACTGTACTCTACCTCTACTTTGCTCCACTGTACTCTACCTCTACTGTGCTCCACTGTACTCTATCTCTACTGTGCTCCACTGTACTCTATTTCTACTGTACTCTACTGTACTCCACCTCTAATGTGCTCCACTGTACTCTACCTCTACTGTACTCTACCTCTACTGTACTCCACTGTACTCTACCTCTACTGTGCTGTACTGTACTCTATCTCTACTCTGCTCCACTGTACTCTACCTCTACTGTGCTCCACTGTACTCTACCTCTACTGTACTTCACTGTCCTCTATCTCTACTGTACTCCACTGTACTCTACCTCTACTGTGCTCCACTGTACTCTACCTCTACTGTACTCCACTATACTCTATCACTACTGTGCTCCACTGTACTCTACCTCTACTGTGCTCCACTGTACTCTACCTCTACTGTGCTCCACTGTACTCTACCTCTACTGTACTCCACTGTACTCTATCTCTACTGTGCTCCACTGTACTCTACCTCTACTGTGCTCAACTGTACTCTACTGTCCTCCACTGTACTCTACCTCTACTGTGCTCCACTGTACTCTCTCTCTACTGTACTCTACCTCTACTGTACTCTACTGTACTCCACCTCTAATGTGCTCCACTGTACTCTATCTCTACTGTGCTCCACTGTACTCTATTTCTACTGTGCTCCACTGTACTCTATCTCTACTGTACTCCACTGTACTCTATCTCTACTGTACTTCACTGTCCTTTATCTCTAATGTACTCCACTGTACTCTACCTCTATTGTGCTCCATTGTACTCTATCTCTACTGTACTCTACTGTACTCTATCTCTACTTTACTCCACTCTACTCTATCTCTACTGTACTCCACTGTACTCTACCTCTACTGTGCTCCACTGTACTCTACCTCTACCGTACTCCACTGTACTCTATCTCTACTGTACTCCACTGTACTCTACCTCAACTTTACTCTACTGTTCTCTACCTCTACTGTGCTCCACTCTACTCTACTGTACTCCACTGTACTCTATCTCTACTGTGATCCACTGTACTCTACCTCTACTGTACTCTACTGTACTCTATCTCTACTGTGATCTACTGTACTCTATCTCTACTGTGCTCCACTGTACTCTACCTCTACTGTGCTCCACTGTACTCTATCTCTACTGTGCTCCACTCTACTCTACCTCTACTGTGCTCCACTGTATCCTAACCTCTACTGTACTCCACTGTACTCTATCTCTACTGTGCTCCACTGTACTCTATCTCTACTGTACTCCACTGTACTCTACCTCTACTGTGCTCTACTGTTCTCTACCTCTACTGTGCTCTACTGTACTCCACCTCTACTGTTCTCCACTGTACCCTACCTCTATTGTGCTCCACTGTACTCTACCTCTACTGTACTCCACTGTATTCTATCTCTACTGTGCTCCACTGTACCCTACCTCTACTGTGCTCCACTGTACTCTACCTCTACTGTGCTCCACTGTACTCTACCTCTACTCTGCTCCACTGTATCCACTGTACTCTACCTCTACTGTGCTCCACTCTACTCTACCTCTACTGTGCTCCACTGTACTCTACCTCTACTGTACTCTACTGTACTCCACCTCTAATGAGCTCCACTGTACTCTGGCTCTACTGTACTCCACTGTACTTTACCTCTACTGTACTCCACTGTACTCTACCTCTACTGTGCTCCACTGTACTCTATTTCTACTGTACTCCTCTGTACTCTACCTCTACTGTGCTCCACTGTACTCTATCTGTAATGTACTCTACTGTACTCTATCTCTACTGTGATCCACTGTACTCTACCTCTGCTGTGCTCCACTGTACTCTATCTCTACTGTACTCCACTGTACTCTACTGTTCTCTACCTCTACTGTACTCTACTGTGCTCCACTGTACTCCACTGTAGTCTACCTCTACTGTGCTCCACTGTACTCTACCTCTACTGTGCTCCACTATACTCTACCTCTACTGTGCTCCACTGTACTCTACCTCTACTGTCCTCCACTGTAATCTACCTCTACTGTGCTCCACTGTACTCTCTCTCTACTGTACTCTACCTCTACTGTACTCTGCTGTACTCCACCTCTAATGTGCTCCACTGTACTCTACCTCTACTGTACTCTACCTCTACTGTACTCCACTGTACTCTACCTCTACTGTGCTCTACTGTACTCTATCTCTACTGTGCTCCACTGTACTCTACCTCTACTGTGCTCCACTGTACTCTACCTCTACTGTACTTCACTGTCCTCTATCTCTACTGTACTCCACTGTACTCTACCTCTATTGTCCTCCACTGTACTCTATCTCTACTGTACTCTACTGTACTATATCTCTACTGTACTCCACTGTACTCTATCTCTACTGTACTCCACTGTACTCTACCTCCACTGTACTCTACCTCTACCGTACTCCACTGTACTCTATCTCTACTGTACTCCACTGTACTCTACCTCTACTGTACTCTACTGTTCTCTACCTCTACTGTGCTCTACTGTACTTTACTCTACTGTACTCCACTGTACTCTATCTCTACTGTGATCCACTGTACTCTACCTCTACTGTACTCCACTGTACTCTATCTCTACTGTGATCCACTGTACTCTATCTCTATTGTGCTCCACTGTACTCTACCTCTACTGTGCTCCACTGTACTCTATCTCTACTGTGCTCCACTCTACTCTACCTCTACTGTGCTCCACTGTATCCTACCTCTACTGTACTCCACTGTACTCTCTCTCTACTTTGCTCCACTGTACTCTATCTCTACTGTACTCAGCTGTACTCTACCTCTACTGTGCTCTACTGTTCTCCACCTCTACTGTGCTCTACTCTACTCCACCTCTACTGTGCTCCACTGTACCCTACCTCTACTGTGCTCCACCGTACTCTACCTCTACTGTGCTCCACTGTACTCTACCTCTACTGTACTCCACTGTACTCTATCTCTACTGTACTCCACTGTATTCTACCTCTACTGTACTCCACTGTACTCTATCTCTACTGTACTCCACTCTAATCTACCTCTACTGTCCTCCACTGTACTCTACCTCTACTGTGCTCCACTGTACTCTCTCTCTACTGTACTCTACCTCTACTGTACTCTACTGTGCTCCACTGTACTCCACTGTAGTCTACCTCTACTGTGCTCCACTGTACTCTACCTCTACTGTGCTCCACTATACTCTACCTCTACTGTGCTCCACTGTACTCTCTCTCTACTGTACTCTACCTCTACTGTACTCTACTGTACTCCACCTCTAATATGCTCCACTGTACTCTACCTCTACTGTACTCTACCTCTACTGTACTCCACTGTACTCTACCTCTAATGTGCTCCACTGTACTCTATATCTACTGTGCTCCACTGTACTCTATTTCTACTGTGCTCCACTGTACTCTATCTCTACTGTACTCCACTGTACTCTATCTCTACTGTACTTCACTGTCCTTTATCTCTAATGTACTCCACTGTACTCTACCTCTATTGTGCTCCATTGTACTCTATCTCTACTGTACTCTACTGTACTCTATCTCTACTTTACTCCACTGTACTCTATCTCTACTGTACTCCACTGTACTCTACCTCTACTGTGCTCCACTGTATCCTACCTCTACTGTACTCCACTGTACTCTCTCTCTACTGTGCTCCACTGTACTCTATCTCTACTGTACTCAGCTGTACTCTACCTCTACTGTGCTCTACTGTTCTCTACCTCTACTGTGCTCTACTCTACTCCACCTCTACTGTGCTCCACTGTACCCTACCTCTACTGTGCTCCACCGTACTCTACCTCTACTGTGCTCCACTCTACTCTACCTCTACTGTACTCCACTGTACTCTATCTCTACTGTACTCCACTGTACTCTACCTCTACTGTACTCCACTGTACTCTATCTCTACTGTACTCCACTCTAATCTACCTCTACTGTCCTCCACTGTACTCTACCTCTACTGTGCTCCACTGTACTCTCTCTCTACTGTACTCTACCTCTACTGTACTCTACTGTGCTCCACTGTACTCCACTGTAGTCTACCTCTACTGTGCTCCACTGTACTCTACCTCTACTGTGCTCCACTATACTCTACCTCTACTGTGCTCCACTGTACTCTACCTCTACTGTCCTCCACTGTACTCTACCTCTACTGTGCTCCACTGTACTCTCTCTCTACTGTACTCTACCTCTACTGTACTCTACTGTACTCCACCTCTAATGTGCTCCACTGTACTCTATCTCTACTGTGCTCCACTGTACTCTATTTCTACTGTGCTCCACTGTACTTTATCTCTACTGTACTCCACTGTACTCTATCTCTACTGTACTTCACTGTCCTTTATCTCTAATGTACTCCACTGTACTCTACCTCTATTGTGCTCCATTGTACTCTATCTCTACTGTACTCTACTGTACTCTATCTCTACTTTACTCCACTGTACTCTATCTCTACTGTACTCCACTGTACTCTACCTCTACTGTGCTCCACTGTATCCTACCTCTACTGTACTCCACTGTACTCTCTCTCTACTGTGCTCCACTGTACTCTATCTCTACTGTACTCAGCTGTACTCTACCTCTACTGTGCTCTACTGTTCTCTACCTCTACTGTGCTCTACTCTACTCCACCTCTACTGTGCTCCACTGTACCCTACCTCTACTGTGCTCCACCGTACTCTACCTCTACTGTGCTCCACTGTACTCTACCTCTACTGTACTCCACTGTACTCTATCTCTACTGTACTCCACTGTACTCTACCTCTACTGTACTCCACTGTACTCTATCTCTACTGTACTCCACTCTAATCTACCTCTACTGTCCTCCACTGTACTCTACCTCTACTGTGCTCCACTGTACTCTCTCTCTACTGTACTCTACCTCTACTGTACTCTACTGTGCTCCACTGTACTCCACTGTAGTCTACCTCTACTGTGCTCCACTGTACTCTACCTCTACTGTGCTCCACTATACTCTACCTCTACTGTGCTCCACTGTACTCTACCTCTACTGTCCTCCACTGTACTCTACCTCTACTGTGCTCCACTGTACTCTCTCTCTACTGTACTCTACCTCTACTGTACTCTACTGTACTCCACCTCTAATGTGCTCCACTGTACTCTATCTCTACTGTGCTCCACTGTACTCTATTTCTACTGTGCTCCACTGTACTCTATCTCTACTGTACTCCACTGTACTCTATCTCTACTGTACTTCACTGTCCTTTATCTCTAATGTACTCCACTGTACTCTACCTCTATTGTGCTCCATTGTACTCTATCTCTACTGTACTCTACTGTACTCTACCTCTACTTTACTCCACTCTACTCTATCTCTACTGTACTCCACTGTACTCTACCTCTACTGTGCTCCACTGTACTCTACCTCTACCGTACTCCACTGTACTCTATCTCTACTGTACTCCACTGTACTCTACCTCAACTGTACTCTACTGTTCTCTACCTCTACTGTGCTCCACTCTACTCTACTGTACTCCACTGTACTCTATCTCTACTGTGATCCACTGTACTCTACCTCTACTGTACTCTACTGTACTCTATCTCTACTGTGATCTACTGTACTCTATCTCTACTGTGCTCCACTGTACTCTACCTCTACTGTGCTCCACTGTACTCTATCTCTACTGTGCTCCACTCTACTCTACCTCTACTGTGCTCCACTGTATCCTACCTCTACTGTACTCCACTGTACTCTATCTCTACTGTGCTCCACTGTACTCTATCTCTACTGTACTCCACTGTACTCTACCTCTACTGTGCTCTACTGTTCTCTACCTCTACTGTGCTCTACTGTACTCCACCTCTACTGTTCTCCACTGTACCCTACCTCCATTGTGCTCCACTGTACTCTACCTCTACTGTACTCCACTGTATTCTATCTCTACTGTGCTCCACTGTACTCTACCTCTACTGTGCTCAACTGTACTCTACTGTACTCCACTGTACTCTACCTCTACTGTACTCCACTGTACTCTATCTCTACTGTACTCCACTCTACTCTACCTCTACTGTACTCCACTGTACTCTATATCTACTGTGCTCAACTGTACTCTACCTCTACTGTGCCCAACTGTACTGTACTCTATCTCTACTATACTCCACTGTACTCTACCTATACTGTACTCTACTGTTCTCTTCCTCTACTGTACTCCACTGTACTCTATCTCTACTGTGATCCACTGTACTCTACCTCTACTGTACTCCACTGTACTCTATCTCTACTCTACTCCACTGTACTCTACCTCTACTGTACTCTACTGTTCTCTACCTCTACTGTGCTCTACTGTACTCTTCTCTACTGTACTCCACTGTACTCTATCTCTACTGTGATCCACTGTACTCTTCCTCTACTGTAATCCACTGTACTCTATCTTTACTGTGATCCACTGTACTCTATCTCTACTGTGCTCCACTGTACTCTACCTCTACTATGCTCCACTGTACTCTATCTGTACTGTGCTACACTCTACTCTACCTCTACTGTGCTCCACTGTACTCTTCCTCTACTGTACTCCACTCTACTCTATCTCTACTGTGCTCCACTGTACTCTATCTCTACTGTACTCCACTGTACTCTACCTCTACTGTGCTCTACTGTTCTCTACCTCTACTGTGCTCTACTGTACTCCACCTCTACTGTGCTCCACTGTACCCTACCTCTACTGTGCTCCACTGTACTCTACCTCTACTGTGCTCCACTGTACTCTACCTCTACTGTGCTCCACTGTACTCTACCTCTACTTTGCTCCACTGTACTCTACCTCTACTGTGCTCCACTGTACTCTATCTCTACTGTGCTCCACTGTACTCTATTTCTACTGTACTCTACTGTACTCCACCTCTAATGTGCTCCACTGTACTCTACCTCTACTGTACTCTACCTCTACTGTACTCCACTGTACTCTACCTCTACTGTGCTGTACTGTACTCTATCTCTACTCTGCTCCACTGTACTCTACCTCTACTGTGCTCCACTGTACCCTACCTCTACTGTACTTCACTGTCCTCTATCTCTACTGTACTCCACTGTACTCTACCTCTACTGTGCTCCACTGTACTCTACCTCTACTGTACTCCACTATACTCTATCACTACTGTGCTCCACTGTACTCTACCTCTACTGTGCTCCACTGTACTCTACCTCTACTGTGCTCCACTGTACTCTACCTCTACTGTACTCCACTGTACTCTATCTCTACTGTGCTCCACTGTACTCTACCTCTACTGTGCTCAACTGTACTCTACTATCCTCCACTGTACTCTACCTCTACTGTGCTCCACTGTACTCTCTCTCTACTGTACTCTACCTCTACTGTACTCTACTGTACTCCACCTCTAATGTGCTCCACTGTACTCTATCTCTACTGTGCTCCACTGTACTCTATTTCTACTGTGCTCCACTGTACTCTATCTCTACTGTACTCCACTGTACTCTATCTCTACTGTACTTCACTGTCCTTTATCTCTAATGTACTCCACTGTACTCTACCTCTATTGTGCTCCATTGTACTCTATCTCTACTGTACTCTACTGTACTCTATCTCTACTTTACTCCACTCTACTCTATCTCTACTGTACTCCACTGTACTCTACCTCTACTGTGCTCCACTGTACTCTACCTCTACCGTACTCCACTGTACTCTATCTCTACTGTACTCCACTGTACTCTACCTCAACTTTACTCTACTGTTCTCTACCTCTACTGTGCTCCACTCTACTCTACTGTACTCCACTGTACTCTATCTCTACTGTGATCCACTGTACTCTACCTCTACTGTACTCTACTGTACTCTATCTCTACTGTGATCTACTGTACTCTATCTCTACTGTGCTCCACTGTACTCTACCTCTACTGTGCTCCACTGTACTCTATCTCTACTGTGCTCCACTCTACTCTACCTCTACTGTGCTCCACTGTATCCTAACCTCTACTGTACTCCACTGTACTCTATCTCTACTGTGCTCCACTGTACTCTATCTCTACTGTACTCCACTGTACTCTACCTCTACTGTGCTCTACTGTTCTCTACCTCTACTGTGCTCTACTGTACTCCACCTCTACTGTTCTCCACTGTACCCTACCTCTATTGTGCTCCACTGTACTCTACCTCTACTGTACTCCACTGTATTCTATCTCTACTGTGCTCCACTGTACCCTACCTCTACTGTGCTCCACTGTACTCTACCTCTACTGTGCTCCACTGTACTCTACCTCTACTCTGCTCCACTGTATCCACTGTACTCTACCTCTACTGTGCTCCACTCTACTCTACCTCTACTGTGCTCCACTGTACTCTACCTCTACTGTACTCTACTGTACTCCACCTCTAATGAGCTCCACTGTACTCTGGCTCTACTGTACTCCACTGTACTTTACCTCTACTGTACTCCACTGTACTCTACCTCTACTGTGCTCCACTGTACTCTATTTCTACTGTACTCCTCTGTACTCTACCTCTACTGTGCTCCACTGTACTCTATCTGTAATGTACTCTACTGTACTCTATCTCTACTGTGATCCACTGTACTCTACCTCTGCTGTGCTCCACTGTACTCTATCTCTACTGTACTCCACTGTACTCTACTGTTCTCTACCTCTACTGTACTCTACTGTGCTCCACTGTACTCCACTGTAGTCTACCTCTACTGTGCTCCACTGTACTCTACCTCTACTGTGCTCCACTATACTCTACCTCTACTGTGCTCCACTGTACTCTACCTCTACTGTCCTCCACTGTAATCTACCTCTACTGTGCTCCACTGTACTCTCTCTCTACTGTACTCTACCTCTACTGTACTCTGCTGTACTCCACCTCTAATGTGCTCCACTGTACTCTACCTCTACTGTACTCTACCTCTACTGTACTCCACTGTACTCTACCTCTACTGTGCTCTACTGTACTCTATCTCTACTGTGCTCCACTGTACTCTACCTCTACTGTGCTCCACTGTACTCTACCTCTACTGTACTTCACTGTCCTCTATCTCTACTGTACTCCACTGTACTCTACCTCTATTGTCCTCCACTGTACTCTATCTCTACTGTACTCTACTGTACTATATCTCTACTGTACTCCACTGTACTCTATCTCTACTGTACTCCACTGTACTCTACCTCCACTGTACTCTACCTCTACCGTACTCCACTGTACTCTATCTCTACTGTACTCCACTGTACTCTACCTCTACTGTACTCTACTGTTCTCTACCTCTACTGTGCTCTACTGTACTTTACTCTACTGTACTCCACTGTACTCTATCTCTACTGTGATCCACTGTACTCTACCTCTACTGTACTCCACTGTACTCTATCTCTACTGTGATCCACTGTACTCTATCTCTATTGTGCTCCACTGTACTCTACCTCTACTGTGCTCCACTGTACTCTATCTCTACTGTGCTCCACTCTACTCTACCTCTACTGTGCTCCACTGTATCCTACCTCTACTGTACTCCACTGTACTCTCTCTCTACTTTGCTCCACTGTACTCTATCTCTACTGTACTCAGCTGTACTCTACCTCTACTGTGCTCTACTGTTCTCTACCTCTACTGTGCTCTACTGTTCTCTACCTCTACTGTGCTCTACTCTACTCCACCTCTACTGTGCTCCACTGTACCCTACCTCTACTGTGCTCCACCGTACTCTACCTCGACTGTGCTCCACTGTACTCTACCTCTACTGTACTCCACTGTACTCTATCTCTACTGTACTCCACTGTACTCTACCTCTACTGTACTCCACTGTACTCTATCTCTACTGTACTCCACTCTAATCTACCTCTACTGTCCTCCACTGTACTCTACCTCTACTGTGCTCCACTGTACTCTCTCTCTACTGTACTCTACCTCTACTGTACTCTACTGTGCTCCACTGTACTCCACTGTAGTCTACCTCTACTGTGCTCCACTGTACTCTACCTCTACTGTGCTCCACTATACTCTACCTCTACTGTGCTCCACTGTACTCTACCTCTACTGTCCTCCACTGTACTCTACCTCTACTGTGCTCTACTGTACTCTCTCTCTACTGTACTCTACCTCTACTGTACTCTACTGTACTCCACCTCTAATGTGCTCCACTGTACTCTATCTCTACTGTGCTCCACTGTACTCTATTTCTACTGTGCTCCACTGTACTCTATCTCTTCTCTACTCCACTGTACTCTATCTCTACTGTACTTCACTGTCCTTTATCTCTAATGTACTCCACTGTACTCTACCTCTATTGTGCTCCATTGTACTCTATCTCTACTGTACTCTACTGTACTCTATCTCTACTTTACTCCACTCTACTCTATCTCTACTGTACTCCACTGTACTCTACCTCTACTGTGCTCCACTGTACTCTACCTCTACCGTACTCCACTGTACTCTATCTCTACTGTACTCCACTGTACTCTACCTCAACTGTACTCTACTGTTCTCTACCTCTACTGTGCTCCACTCTACTCTACTGTACTCCACTGTACTCTATCTCTACTGTGATCCACTGTACTCTACCTCTACTGTACTCTACTGTACTCTATCTCTACTGTGATCTACTGTACTCTATCTCTACTGTGCTCCACTGTACTCTACCTCTACTGTGCTCCACTGTACTCTATCTCTACTGTGCTCCACTCTACTCTACCTCTACTGTGCTCCACTGTATCCTACCTCTACTGTACTCCACTGTACTCTATCTCTACTGTGCTCCACTGTACTCTATCTCTACTGTACTCCACTGTACTCTACCTCTACTGTGCTCTACTGTTCTCTACCTCTACTGTGCTCTACTGTACTCCACCTCTACTGTTCTCCACTGTACCCTACCTCCATTGTGCTCCACTGTACTCTACCTCTACTGTACTCCACTGTATTCTATCTCTACTGTGCTCCACTGTACTCTACCTCTACTGTGCTCAACTGTACTCTACTGTACTCCACTGTACTCTACCTCTACTGTACTCCACTGTACTCTATCTCTACTGTACTCCACTCTACTCTACCTCTACTGTACTCCACTGTACTCTATATCTACTGTGCTCAACTGTACTCTACCTCTACTGTGCCCAACTGTACTGTACTCTATCTCTACTATACTCCACTGTACTCTACCTATACTGTACTCTACTGTTCTCTTCCTCTACTGTACTCCACTGTACTCTATCTCTACTGTGATCCACTGTACTCTACCTCTACTGTACTCCACTGTACTCTATCTCTACTCTACTCCACTGTACTCTACCTCTACTGTACTCTACTGTTCTCTACCTCTACTGTGCTCTACTGTACTCTTCTCTACTGTACTCCACTGTACTCTATCTCTACTGTGATCCACTGTACTCTTCCTCTACTGTAATCCACTGTACTCTATCTCTACTGTGATCCACTGTACTCTATCTCTACTGTGCTCCACTGTACTCTACCTCTACTATGCTCCACTGTACTCTATCTGTACTGTGCTACACTCTACTCTACCTCTACTGTGCTCCACTGTACTCTACCTCTACTGTACTCCACTCTACTCTATCTCTACTGTGCTCCACTGTACTCTATCTCTACTGTACTCCACTGTACTCTACCTCTACTGTGCTCTACTGTTCTCTACCTCTACTGTGCTCTACTGTACTCCACCTCTACTGTGCTCCACTGTACCCTACCTCTACTGTGCTCCACTGTACTCTACCTCTACTGTGCTCCACTGTACTCTACCTCTACTGTGCTCCACTGTACTCTACCTCTACTGTGCTCCACTGTACTCTACCTCTACTGTGCTCCACTGTACTCTATCTCTACTGTGCTCCACTGTACTCTATTTCTACTGTACTCTACTGTACTCCACCTCTAATGTGCTCCACTGTACTCTACCTCTACTGTACTCTACCTCTACTGTACTCCACTGTACTCTACCTCTACTGTGCTGTACTGTACTCTATCTCTACTCTGCTCCACTGTACTCTACCTCTACTGTGCTCCACTGTACTCTACCTCTACTGTACTCCACTGTACTCTATCACTACTGTGCTCCACTGTACTCTACCTCTACTGTGCTCCACTGTACTCTACCTCTACTGTGCTCCACTGTACTCTACCTCTACTGTACTCCACTGTACTCTATCTCTACTGTGCTCCACTGTACTCTACCTCTACTGTGCTCAACTGTACTCTACTGTACTCCACTGTACTCTACCTCTACTGTACTCCACTGTACTCTATCTCTACTGTACTCCACTGTACTCGACCTCTACTGTACTCCACTGTACTCTACCTCTACTGTCCTCCACTGTACTCTACCTCTACTGTGCTCCACTGTACTCTCTCTCTACTGTACTCTACCTCTACTGTACTCTACTGTACTCCACCTCTAATGTGCTCCACTGTACTCTATCTCTACTGTGCTCCACTGTACTCTATTTCTACTGTGCTCCACTGTACTCTATCTCTACTGTACTCCACTGTACTCTATCTCTACTGTACTTCACTGTCCTTTATCTCTAATGTACTCCACTGTACTCTACCTCTATTGTGCTCCATTGTACTCTATCTCTACTGTACTCTACTGTACTCTATCTCTACTTTACTCCACTCTACTCTATCTCTACTGTACTCCACTGTACTCTACCTCTACTGTGCTCCACTGTACTCTACCTCTACCGTACTCCACTGTACTCTATCTCTACTGTACTCCACTGTACTCTACCTCAACTGTACTCTACTGTTCTCTACCTCTACTGTGCTCCACTCTACTCTACTGTACTCCACTGTACTCTATCTCTACTGTGATCCACTGTACTCTACCTCTACTGTACTCTACTGTACTCTATCTCTACTGTGATCTACTGTACTCTATCTCTACTGTGCTCCACTGTACTCTACCTCTACTGTGCTCCACTGTACTCTATCTCTACTGTGCTCCACTCTACTCTACCTCTACTGTGCTCCACTGTATCCTACCTCTACTGTACTCCACTGTACTCTATCTCTACTGTGCTCCACTGTACTCTATCTCTACTGTACTCCACTGTACTCTACCTCTACTGTGCTCTACTGTTCTCTACCTCTACTGTGCTCTACTGTACTCCACCTCTACTGTTCTCCACTGTACCCTACCTCTATTGTGCTCCACTGTACTCTACCTCTACTGTACTCCACTGTATTCTATCTCTACTGTGCTCCACTGTACTCTACCTCTACTGTGCTCAACTGTACTCTACTGTACTCCACTGTACTCTACCTCTACTGTACTCCACTGTACTCTATCTCTACTGTACTCCACTGTACTCTACATCTACTGTACTCCACTGTACTCTATATCTACTGTGCTCAACTGTACTCTACCTCTACTGTGCCCAACTGTACTGTACTCTACCTCTACTGTACTCCACTGTACTCTACCTCTACTGTACTCCACTTTACTCTACCTCTACTGTACTCAACTGTACTCTATCTCTACTGTGCTCCAGTGTACTCTACCTCTACTGTACTCCACTGTACTCTATCTCTACTGTACTCCACTGTATTCTACCTATACTGTACTCTACTGTTCTCTTCCTCTACTGTACTCCACTGTACTCTATCTCTACTTTAATCCACTGTACTCTACCTCTACTGTGCTCCACTGTACTCTATCTCTACTGTACTCCACTGTACTCTACCTCTACTGTACTCTACTGTTCTCTACCTCTACTGTGCTCTACTGTACTCTACTCTACTGTACTCCACTGTACTCTATCTCTACTGTGATCCACTGTACTCTACCTCTACTGTACTCCACTTTACTTTATCTCTACTGTGATCCACTGTACTCTATCTCTACTGTGCTCCACTGTACTCTACCTCTACTATGCTCCACTGTACTCTATCTCTACTGTGCTCCACTCTACTCTACCTCTACTGTGCTCCACTGTACTCTACCTCTACTGTACTCCACTTTACTTTATCTCTACTGTGATCCACTGTACTCTATCTCTACTGTGCTCCACTGTACTCTACCTCTACTATGCTCCACTGTACTCTATCTCTACTGTGCTCCACTCTACTCTACCTCTACTGTGCTCCACTGTACTCTACCTCTACTGTACTCCACTGTACTCTATCTCTACTGTACTCCACTGCACTCTACCTCTACTGTGCTCTACTGTTCTCTACCTCTACTGTGCTCTACTGTACTCCACCTCTACTGTGCTCCACTGTACCCTACCTCTACTGTGCTCCACTGTACTCTACCTCTACTGTGCTCCACTGTACTCTACCTCTACTCTGCTCCACTGTATCCACTGTACTCTACCTCTACTGTGCTCCACTGTACTCTACCTCTACTGTGCTCCACTGTACTCTACCTCTACTGTACTCTACTGTACTCCACCTCTAATGAGCTCCACTGTACTCTGGCTCTACTGTACTCCACTGTACTTTACCTCTACTGTACTCCACTGTACTCTACCTCTACTGTGCTCCACTGTACTCTATTTCTACTGTACTCCTCTGTACTCTACCTCTACTGTGCTCCACTGTACTCTATCTGTAATGTACTCTACTGTACTCTATCTCTACTGTGATCCACTGTACTCTACCTCTGCTGTGCTCCACTGTACTCTATCTCTACTGTACTCCACTGTACTCTACTGTTCTCTACCTCTACTGTACTCTACTGTGCTCCACTGTACTCCACTGTAGTCTACCTCTACTGTGCTCCACTGTACTCTACCTCTACTGTGCTCCACTATACTCTACCTCTACTGTGCTCCACTGTACTCTACCTCTACTGTCCTCCACTGTACTCTACCTCTACTGTGCTCCACTGTACTCTCTCTCTACTGTACTCTACCTCTACTGTACTCTGCTGTACTCCACCTCTAATGTGCTCCACTGTACTCTACCTCTACTGTACTCTACCTCTACTGTACTCCACTGTACTCTACCTCTACTGTGCTCCACTCTACTCTACTGTACTCCACTGTACTCTATCTCTACTGTGATCCACTGTACTCTACCTCTACTGTACTCTACTGTACTCTATCTCTACTGTGATCTACTGTACTCTATCTCTACTGTGCTCCACTGTACTCTACCTCTACTGTGCTCCACTGTACTCTATCTCTACTGTGCTCCACTCTACTCTACCTCTACTGTGCTCCACTGTATCCTACCTCTACTGTACTCCACTGTACTCTATCTCTACTGTGCTCCACTGTACTCTATCTCTACTGTACTCCACTGTACTCTACCTCTACTGTGCTCTACTGTTCTCTACCTCTACTGTGCTCTACTGTACTCCACCTCTACTGTTCTCCACTGTACCCTACCTCCATTGTGCTCCACTGTACTCTACCTCTACTGTACTCCACTGTATTCTATCTCTACTGTGCTCCACTGTACTCTACCTCTACTGTGCTCAACTGTACTCTACTGTACTCCACTGTACTCTACCTCTACTGTACTCCACTGTACTCTATCTCTACTGTACTCCACTGTACTCTACCTCTACTGTACTCCACTGTACTCTATATCTACTGTGCTCAACTGTACTCTACCTCTACTGTGCCCAACTGTACTGTACTCTATCTCTACTATACTCCACTGTACTCTACCTATACTGTACTCTACTGTTCTCTTCCTCTGCTGTACTCCACTGTACTCTATCTCTACTGTGATCCACTGTACTCTACCTCTACTGTACTCCACTGTACTCTATCTCTACTCTACTCCACTGTACTCTACCTCTACTGTACTCTACTGTTCTCTACCTCTACTGTGCTCTACTGTACTCTTCTCTACTGTACTCCACTGTACTCTATCTCTACTGTGATCCACTGTACTCTTCCTCTACTGTAATCCACTGTACTCTATCTCTACTGTGATCCACTGTACTCTATCTCTACTGTGCTCCACTGTACTCTACCTCTACTATGCTCCACTGTACTCTATCTGTACTGTGCTACACTCTACTCTACCTCTACTGTGCTCCACTGTACTCTACCTCTACTGTACTCCACTCTACTCTATCTCTACTGTGCTCCACTGTACTCTATCTCTACTGTACTCCACTGTACTCTACCTCTACTGTGCTCTACTGTTCTCTACCTCTACTGTGCTCTACTGTACTCCACCTCTACTGTGCTCCACTGTACCCTACCTCTACTGTGCTCCACTGTACTCTACCTCTACTGTGCTCCACTGTACTCTACCTCTACTGTGCTCCACTGTACTCTACCTCTACTGTGCTCCACTGTACTCTACCTCTACTGTGCTCCACTGTACTCTATCTCTACTGTGCTCCACTGTACTCTATTTCTACTGTACTCTACTGTACTCCACCTCTAATGTGCTCCACTGTACTCTACCTCTACTGTACTCTACCTCTACTGTACTCCACTGTACTCTACCTCTACTGTGCTGTACTGTACTCTATCTCTACTCTGCTCCACTGTACTCTACCTCTACTGTGCTCCACTGTACTCTACCTCTACTGTACTTCACTGTCCTCTATCTCTACTGTACTCCACTGTACTCTACCTCTACTGTGCTCCACTGTACTCTACCTCTACTGTACTCCACTGTACTCTATCACTACTGTGCTCCACTGTACTCTACCTCTACTGTGCTCAACTGTACTCTACTGTACTCCACTGTACTCTACCTCTACTGTACTCCACTGTACTCTATCTCTACTGTACTCCACTGTACTCTACCTCTACTGTACTCCACTGTACTCTACCTCTACTGTCCTCCACTGTACTCTACCTCTACTGTGCTCCACTGTACTCTCTCTCTACTGTACTCTACCTCTACTGTACTCTACTGTACTCCACCTCTAATGTGCTCCACTGTACTCTATCTCTACTGTGCTCCACTGTACTCTATTTCTACTGTGCTCCACTGTACTCTATCTCTACTGTACTCCACTGTACTCTATCTCTACTGTACTTCACTGTCCTTTATCTCTAATGTACTCCACTGTACTCTACCTCTATTGTGCTCCATTGTACTCTATCTCTACTGTACTCTACTGTACTCTATCTCTACTTTACTCCACTCTACTCTATCTCTACTGTACTCCACTGTACTCTACCTCTACTGTGCTCCACTGTACTCTACCTCTACCGTACTCCACTGTACTCTATCTCTACTGTACTCCACTGTACTCTACCTCAACTGTACTCTACTGTTCTCTACCTCTACTGTGCTCCACTCTACTCTACTGTACTCCACTGTACTCTATCTCTACTGTGATCCACTGTACTCTACCTCTACTGTACTCTACTGTACTCTATCTCTACTGTGATCTACTGTACTCTATCTCTACTGTGCTCCACTGTACTCTACCTCTACTGTGCTCCACTGTACTCTATCTCTACTGTGCTCCACTCTACTCTACCTCTACTGTGCTCCACTGTATCCTACCTCTACTGTACTCCACTGTACTCTATCTCTACTGTGCTCCACTGTACTCTATCTCTACTGTACTCCACTGTACTCTACCTCTACTGTGCTCTACTGTTCTCTACCTCTACTGTGCTCTACTGTACTCCACCTCTACTGTTCTCCACTGTACCCTACCTCTATTGTGCTCCACTGTACTCTACCTCTACTGTACTCCACTGTATTCTATCTCTACTGTGCTCCACTGTACCCTACCTCTACTGTGCTCCACTGTACTCTACCTCTACTGTGCTCCACTGTACTCTACCTCTACTCTGCTCCACTGTATCCACTGTACTCTACCTCTACTGTGCTCCACTGTACTCTACCTCTACTGTGCTCCACTGTACTCTACCTCTACTGTACTCTACTGTACTCCACCTCTACTGAGCTCCACTGTACTCTGGCTCTACTGTACTCCACTGTACTTTACCTCTACTGTACTCCACTGTACTCTACCTCTACTGTGCTCCACTGTACTCTATTTCTACTGTACTCCTCTGTACTCTACCTCTACTGTGCTCCACTGTACTCTATCTGTAATGTACTCTACTGTACTCTATCTCTACTGTGATCCACTGTACTCTACCTCTGCTGTGCTCCACTGTACTCTATCTCTACTGTACTCCACTGTACTCTACTGTTCTCTACCTCTACTGTACTCTACTGTGCTCCACTGTACTCCACTGTAGTCTACCTCTACTGTGCTCCACTGTACTCTACCTCTACTGTGCTCCACTATACTCTACCTCTACTGTGCTCCACTGTACTCTACCTCTACTGTCCTCCACTGTACTCTACCTCTACTGTGCTCCACTGTACTCTCTCTCTACTGTACTCTACCTCTACTGTACTCTGCTGTACTCCACCTCTAATGTGCTCCACTGTACTCTACCTCTACTGTACTCTACCTCTACTGTACTCCACTGTACTCTACCTCTACTGTGCTCTACTGTACTCTATCTCTACTGTGCTCCACTGTACTCTACCTCTACTGTGCTCCACTGTACTCTACCTCTACTGTACTTCACTGTCCTCTATCTCTACTGTACTCCACTGTACTCTACCTCTATTGTCCTCCACTGTACTCTATCTCTACTGTACTCTACTGTACTATATCTCTACTGTACTCCACTGTACTCTATCTCTACTGTACTCCACTGTACTCTACCTCCACTGTACTCTACCTCTACCGTACTCCACTGTACTCTATCTCTACTGTACTCCACTGTACTCTACCTCTACTGTACTCTACTGTTCTCTACCTCTACTGTGCTCTACTGTACTTTACTCTACTGTACTCCACTGTACTCTATCTCTACTGTGATCCACTGTACTCTACCTCTACTGTACTCCACTGTACTCTATCTCTACTGTGATCCACTGTACTCTATCTCTATTGTGCTCCACTGTACTCTACCTCTACTGTGCTCCACTGTATCCTACCTCTACTGTACTCCACTGTACTCTCTCTCTACTTTGCTCCACTGTACTCTATCTCTACTGTACTCAGCTGTACTCTACCTCTACTGTGCTCTACTGTTCTCCACCTCTACTGTGCTCTACTCTACTCCACCTCTACTGTGCTCCACTGTACCCTACCTCTACTGTGCTCCACCGTACTCTACCTCTACTGTGCTCCACTGTACTCTACCTCTACTGTGCTCCACTGTACTCTATCTGTACTGTGCTCCACTCTACTCTACCTCTACTGTGATCCACTGTACTCTACCTCTACTGTACTCCACTCTACTCTATCTCTACTGTGCTCCAATGTACTCTATCTCTACTGTACTCCACTGTACTCTACCTCTACTGTGCTCTAGTGTTCTCTACCTCTACTGTGCTCTACTGTACTCCACCTCTACTGTGCTCCACTGTACCCTACCTCTACTGTGCTCCACTGTACTCTACCTCTACTGTGCTCCACTGTACTCTACCTCTACTGTGCTCTACTGTACTCTACCTCTACTGTGCTCCACTGTACTCTACCTCTAGTGTACTCCACTGTACTCTACCTCTACTGTACTCTACTGTTCTCTACCTCTACTGTGCTCTACTGTACTCTACTCTACTGTACTCCACTGTACTCTATCTCTACTGTGATCCACTGTACTCTACCTCTACTGTACTCCACTTTACTTTATCTCTACTGTGATCCACTGTACTCTATCTCTACTGTGCTCCACTGTACTCTACCTCTACTATGCTCCACTGTACTCTATCTCTACTGTGCTCCACTCTACTCTACCTCTACTGTGCTCCACTGTACTCTACCTCTACTGTACTCCACTTTACTTTATCTCTACTGTGATCCACTGTACTCTATCTCTACTGTGCTCCACTGTACTCTACCTCTACTATGCTCCACTGTACTCTATCTCTACTGTGCTCCACTCTACTCTACCTCTACTGTGCTGCACTGTACTCTACCTCTACTGTACTCCACTGTACTCTATCTCTACTGTACTCCACTGTACTCTACCTCTACTGTGCTCTACTGTTCTCTACCTCTACTGTGCTCTACTGTACTCCACTTCTACTGTGCTCCACTGTACCCTACCTCTACTGTGCTCCACTCTACTCTACCTCTACTGTGATCCACTGTACTCTACATCTACTCTGCTCCACTGTATCCACTGTACTCTACCTCTATTGTGCTCCATTGTACTCTACCTCTAGTGTGCTCCACTGTACTCTACCTCTACTGTACTCTACTGTACTCCACCTCTAATGGGCTCCACTGTACTCTAGCTCTACTGTACTCCACTGTACTTTACCTCTACTGTACTCCACTGTACTCTATCTGTAATGTACTCTACTGTACTCTACCTCTACTGTGATCCATTGTACTCTACCTCTGCTGTGCTCCACTGTGCTCTATCTCTACTGTACTCCACTGTACTCTACTGTTCTCTACCTCTACTGTACTCTACTGTGCTCCACTGTACTCCACTGTAGTCTACCTCTACTGTGCTCCACTGTACTCTACCTCTACTGTGCTCCACTATACTCTACCTCTACTGTGCTCCACTGTACTGTACTTCTACTGTCCTCCACTGTACTCTACCTCTACTGTGCTCCACTGTACTCTCTCTCTACTGTACTCTACCTCTACTGTACTCTACTGTATTCCACCTCTAATGTGCTCCACTGTACTCTACCTCTACTGTACTCCACCTCTACTGTACTCCACTGTACTCTACCTCTACTGTGTTCTACTGTACTCTATCTCTACTGTGCTCCACCGTACTCTACCTCTACTGTGCTCCACTGTACTCTACCTCTACTGTACTTCACTGTCCTCTATCTCTACTGTACTCCACTGTACTCTACCTCTACTGTGCTCCACTGTACTCTACCTCTACTGTACTCCACTGTACTCTATCTCTACTGTGCTCCACTGTACTCTACCTCTACTGTGCTCCACTATACTCTACCTCTACTGTGCTCCACTGTACTCTACCTCTACTGTACTCCACTGTACTCTATCTCTACTGTGCTCCATTGTACTCTACCTCTACTGTGCTCAACTGTACTCTACTGTACTCCACTGTACTCTACCTCTACTGTACTCCACTGTACTCTATCTCTACTGTACTCCACTGTACTCTACCTCTACTGTACTCCACTGTACTCTATCTCTACTGTGCTCCACTGTACTCTACCTCTACTGTGCTCAACTGTACTGTACTCTACTCCACTGTAATCTACCTCTACTGTACTCCACTGTACTCTACCTCTACTGTACTCCACTGTACTCTACCTACACTGTACTCTACCTCTAACGTACTCCACTGTACTCTATCTCTACTGTACTCCACTGTACTCTACCTCTACTGTACTCTACTGTTCTCTACCTCTACTGTGCTCTACTGTACTTTACTCTACTGTACTCCACTGTACTCTATCTCTAATGTGATTCACTGTACTCTACCTCTACTGTACTCCACTGTACTCTATCTCTACTGTGATCCACTGTACTCTATCTCTATTGAGCTCCACTGTACTCTATCTCTACTGTGCTCCACTGTACTCTATCTCTACTGTGCTCCACTCTACTCTACCTCTACTGTGCTCCACTGTATCCTACCTCTACTGTACTCCACTGTACTCTCTCTCTACTGTGCTCCACTGTACTCTATCTCTACTGTACTCAGCTGTACTCTACCTCTACTGTACTCCACTGTACTCTATCTCTACTGTACTCCACTGTACTCTACCTCTACTGTACTCCACTGTACTCTATCTCTACTGTGCTCCACTGTACTCTACCTCTACTGTACTCCACTGTACTCTATCTCTACTGTACTCCACTGTACTCTATCTCTACTGTACTCCACTGTACTCTACCTCTACTGTACTCCACTGTACTCTACCTCTACTGTGCTCCACTGTACTCTATCTCTACTGTACTCCACTGTACTCTACCTCTACTGTACTCCACTGTACTCTATCTCTACTGTGCTCCACTGTACTCTACCTCTACTGTGCTCAACTGTACTGTACTGTACTCCACTGTAATCTACCTCTACTGTACTCCACTGTACTCTACCTCTACTGTACTCCACTGTACTCTACCTCTACTGTACTCCACTGTACTCTACTCTACTGTACTCCACTGTACTCTATCTCTACTGTGATCCACTGTACTCTACCTCTACTGTACTCCACTGTACTCTATCTCTACTGTACTCCACTGTACTCTACCTCTACTGTACTCTACTGTTCTCTACCTCTACTGTGCTCTACTGTACCCTACTCTACTTTACTCCACTGTACTCTATCTCTACTGTGATCCACTGTACTCTACCTCTACTGTACTCCACTTTACTTTATCTCTACTGTGATCCACTGTACTCTATCTCTACTGTGCTCCACTGTACTCTACCTCTACTGTGCTCCACTCTACTCTATCTGTACTGTGCTCCACTCTACTCTACCTATACTGTGATCCACTGTACTCTACCTCTACTGTACTCCACTTTACTTTATCTCTACTGTGATCCACTGTACTCTATCTCTACTGTGCTCCACTGTACTCTACCTCTACTATGCTCCACTGTACTCTATCTCTACTGTGCTCCACTCTACTCTACCTCTACTGTGCTCCACTGTACTCTACCTCTACTGTACTCCACTGTACTCTATCTCTACTGTACTCCACTGTACTCTACCTCTACTGTGCTCTACTGTTCTCTACCTCTACTGTGCTCTACTGTACTCCACCTCTACTGAGCTCCACTGTACCCTACCTCTACTGTGCTCCACTGTACTCTACCTCTACTGTGCTCCACTGTACTCTACCTCTACTCTGCTCCACTGTATCCACTGTACTCTACCTCTACTGTGCTCCACTGTACTCTACCTCTACTGTGCTCCACTGTACTCTACCTCTACTGTACTCTACTGTACTCCACCTCTAATGAGCTCCACTGTACTCTGGCTCTACTGTACTCCACTGTACTTTACCTCTACTGTACTCCACTGTACTCTACCTCTACTGTGCTCCACTGTACTCTATTTCTACTGTACTCCTCTGTACTCTACCTCTACTGTGCTCCACTGTACTCTACCTCTGCTGTGCTCCACTGTACTCTATCTCTACTGTACTCCACTGTACTCTACTGTTCTCTACCTCTACTGTACTCTACTGTGCTCCACTGTACTCCACTGTAGTCTACCTCTACTGTGCTCCACTGTACTCTACCTCTACTGTGCTCCACTATACTCTACCTCTACTGTGCTCCACTGTACTCTACCTCTACTGTCCTCCACTGTACTCTACCTCTACTGTGCTCCACTGTACTCTCTCTCTACTGTACTCTACCTCTACTGTACTCTACTGTACTCCACCTCTAATGTGCTCCACTGTACTCTACCTCTACTGTACTCAGCTGTACTCTACCTCTACTGTGCTCCACTGTACTCTACCTCTACTGTACTTCACTGTCCTCTATCTCTACTGTACTCCACTGTACTCTACCTCTATTGTCCTCCACTGTACTCTATCTCTACTGTACTCTACTGTACTATATCTCTACTGTACTCCACTGTACTCTATCTCTACTGTACTCCACTGTACTCTACCTCCACTGTACTCTACCTCTACCGTACTCCACTGTACTCTATCTCTACTGTACTCCACTGTTTTCTACCTCTACTGTGCTCTACTGTACTTTACTCTACTGTACTCCACTGTACTCTATCTCTACTGTGATCCACTGTACTCTACCTCTACTGTACTCCACTGTACTCTATCTCTACTGTGATCCACTGTACTCTATCTCTATTGAGCTCCACTGTACTCTATCTCTACTGTGCTCCACTGTACTCTATCTCTACTGTGCTCCACTCTACTCTACCTCTACTGTGCTCCACTGTATCCTACCTCTACTGTACTCCACTGTACTCTCTCTCTACTGTGCTCCACTGTACTCTATCTCTACTGTACTCAGCTGTACTCTACCTCTACTGTGCTCTACTGTTCTCTACCTCTACTGTGCTCTACTCTACTCCACCTCTACTGTGCTCCACTCTACCCTACCTCTACTGTGCTCCACCGTACTCTACCTCTACTGTGCTCCACTGTACTCTACCTCTACTGTACTCCACTGTACTCTATCTCTACTGTACTCCACTGTACTCTACCTCTACTGTACTCCACTGTACTCTATCTCTACTGTACTCCACTTTAATCTACCTCTACTGTCCTCCACTGTACTCTACCTCTACTGTCCTCCACTGTACTCTCTCTCTACTGTACTCTACCTCTACTGTACTCTACTGTGCTCCACTGTACTCCACTGTAGTCTACCTCTACTGTGCTCCACTGTACTCTACCTCTACTGTGCTCCACTATACTCTACCTCAACTGTGCTCCACTGTAATCTACCTCTACTGTCCTCCACTGTACTCTTCCTCTACTGTGCTCCACTGTACTCTCTCTCTACTGTACTCTACCTCTACTGTACTCTACTGTACTCCACCTCTAATGTGCTCCACTGTACTCTACCTCTACTCTACTCTACCTCTACTGTACTCCACTGTACTCTACCTCTAATGTGCTCCACTGTACTCTATCTCTACTGTGCTCCACTGTACTCTATTTCTACTGTGCTCCACTGTACTCATTCTCTACTGTACTCCACTCTACTCTACCTCTACTGTGCTCCACTGTATCCTACCTCTACTGTACTCCACTGTACTCTATCTCTACTGTGCTCCACTGTACTCTATCTCTACTGTACTCCACTGTACTCTACCTCTACTGTGCTCTACTGTTCTCTACCTCTACTGTGCTCTACTGTACTCCACCTCTACTGTGCTCCACTGTACCCTACCTCTACTGTGCTCCACTGTACTCTCTCTCTACTGTACTCTACCTCTACTGTACTCTACTGTACTCCACCTCTAATGTGCTCCACTGTACTCTACCTCTACTGTACTCAGCTGTACTCTACCTCTACTGTGCTCCACTGTACTCTACCTCTACTGTACTTCACTGTCCTCTATCTCTACTGTACTCCACTGTACTCTACCTCTATTGTCCTCCACTGTACTCTATCTCTACTGTACTCTACTGTACTATATCTCTACTGTACTCCACTGTACTCTATCTCTACTGTACTCCACTGTACTCTACCTCCACTGTACTCTACCTCTACTGTACTCCACTGTACTCTATCTCTACTGTACTCCACTGTACTCTACCTCTACTGTACTCTACTGTTCTCTACCTCTACTGTAATCCACTGTACTCTATCTCTACTGTGATCCACTGTACTCTACCTCTACTGTACTCCACTGTACTCTATCTCTACTGTGATCCACTGTACTCTATCTCTACTGTGCTCCACTGTACTCTACCTCTACTATGCTCCACTGTACTCTATCTGTACTGTGCTCCACTCTACTCTATCTGTACTGTGCTCCACTCTACTCTACCTCTACTGTGCTCCACTGTATCCTACCTCTACTGTACTCCACTGTACTCTCTCTCTACTGTGCTCCACTGTACTCTATCTCTACTGTACTCAGCTGTACTCTACCTCTACTGTGCTCTACTGTTCTCCACCTCTACTGTGCTCTACTCTACTCCACCTCTACTGTGCTCCACTGTACCCTACCTCTACTGTGCTCCACCTTACTCTACCTCTACTGTGCTCCACTGTACTCTACCTCTACTGTACTCCACTGTACTCTATCTCTACTGTACTCCACTGTATTCTACCTCTACTGTACTCCACTGTACTCTATCTCTACTTTACTCCACTCTAATCTACCTCTACTGTCCTCCACTGTACTCTACCTCTACTGTGCTCCACTGTACTCTCTCTCTACTGTACTCTACCTCTACTGTACTCTACTGTGCTCCACTGTACTCCACTGTAGACTACCTCTACTGTGCTCCACTGTACTCTACCTCTACTGTGCTCCACTATACTCTACCTCTACTGTGCTCCACTGTACTCTACCTCTACTGTCCTCCACTGTACTCTACCTCTACTGTGCTCCACTGTACTCTCTCTCTACTGTACTCTACCTCTACTGTGCTCTACTGTACTCCACCTCTAATGTGCTCCACTGTACTCTACCTCTACTGTACTCTACCTCTACTGTACTCCACTGTACTCTATCTCTACTGTACTCCACTGTATTCTACCTCTACTGTACTCCACTGTACTCTATCTCTACTGTACTCCACTCTAATCTACCTCTACTGTCCTCCACTGTACTCTACCTCTACTGTGCTCCACTGTACTCTCTCTCTACTGTACTCTACCTCTACTGTACTCTACTGTGCTCCACTGTACTCCACTGTAGACTACCTCTACTGTGCTCCACTGTACTCTACCTCTACTGTGCTCCACTGTACTCTATCTCTACTGTGCTCCACTCTACTCTACCTCTACTGTGCTCCACTGTATCCTACCTCTACTGTACTCCACTGTACTCTATCTCTACTGTGCTCCACTGTACTCTATCTCTACTGTACTCCACTGTACTCTACCTCTACTGTGCTCTACTGTTCTCTACCTCTACTGTGCTCTACTGTACTCCACCTCTACTGTGCTCCACTGTACCCTACCTCTACTGTGCTCCACTGTACTCTACCTCTACTGTGCTCCACTGTACTCTACCTCTACTCTGCTCCACTGTATCCACTGTACTCTACCTCTACTGTGCTCCACTGTACTCTACCTCTACTGTGCTCCACTGTACTCTACCTCTACTGTACTCTACTGTACTCCACCTCTAATGAGCTCCACTGTACTCTGGCTCTACTTTACTCCACTGTACTTTACCTCTACTGTACTCCACTGTACTCTACCTCTACTGTGCTCCACTGTACTCTATTTCTACTGTACTCCTCTGTACTCTACCTCTACTGTGCTCCACTGTACTCTATCTGTAATGTACTCTACTGTACTCTATCTCTACTGTGATCCACTGTACTCTACCTCTGCTGTGCTCCACTGTACTCTATCTCTACTGTACTCCACTGTACTCTACTGTTCTCTACCTCTACTGTACTCTACTGTGCTCCACTATTTTCCACTGTAGTCTACCTCTACTGTGCTCCACTGTACTCTACCTCTACTGTGCTCCACTATACTCTACCTCTACTGTGCTCCACTGTACTTTACCTCTACTGTCCTCCACTGTACTCTACCTCTACTGTGCTCCACTGTACTCTCTCTCTACTGTACTCTACCTCTACTGTACTCTGCTGTACTCCACCTCTAATGTGCTCCACTGTACTCTACCTCTACTGTACTCTACCTCTACTGTACTCCACTGTACTCTACCTCTACTTTGCTCTACTGTACTCTATCTCTACTGTGCTCCACTGTACTCTACCTCTACTGTGCTCCACTGTACTCTACCTCTACTGTACTTCACTGTCCTCTATCTCTACTGTACTCCACTGTACTCTACCTCTATTGTCCTCCACTGTACTCTATCTCTACTGTACTCTACTTTACTATATCTCTACTGTACTCCACTGTACTCTATCTCTACTGTACTCCACTGTACTCTACCTCCACTGTACTCTACCTCTACCGTACTCCACTGTACTCTATCTCTACTGTACTCCACTGTACTCTACCTCTACTGTACTCTACTGTTCTCTACCTCTACTGTGCTCTACTGTACTTTACTCTACTGTACTCCACTGTACTCTATCTCTACTGTGATCCACTGTACTCTACCTCTACTGTACTCCACTGTACTCTATCTCTACTGTGATCCACTGTACTCTATCTCTATTGTGCTCCACTGTACTCTACCTCTACTGTGCTCCACTGTACTCTATCTCTACTGTGCTCCACTCTACTCTACCTCTACTGTGCTCCACTGTATCCTACCTCTACTGTACTCCACTGTACTCTCTCTCTACTGTGCTCCACTGTACTCTATCTCTACTGTACTCAGCTGTACTCTACCTCTACTGTGCTCTACTGTTCTCCACCTCTATTGTGCTCTACTCTACTCCACCTCTACTGTGCTCCACTGTACCCTACCTCTACTGTGCTCCACCGTACTCTACCTCTACTGTGCTCCACTGTACTCTACCTCTACTCTACTCCACTGTACTCTATCTCTACTGTACTCCACTGTATTCTACCTCTACTGTACTCCACTGTACTCTATCTCTACTGTACTCCACTCTAATCTACCTCTACTGTCCTCCACTGTACTCTACCTCTACTGTGCTCCACTGTACTCTCTCTCTACTGTACTCTACCTCTACTGTACTCTACTGTGCTCCACTGTACTCCACTGTAGACTACCTCTACTGTGCTCCACTGTACTCTACCTCTACTGTGCTCCACTATACTCTACCTCTACTGTGCTCCACTGTACTCTACCTCTACTGTCCTCCACTGTACTCTACCTCTACTGTGCTCCACTGTACTCTCTCTCTACTGTACTCTACCTCTACTGTACTCTACTGTACTCCACCTCTAATGTGCTCCACTGTACTCTACCTCTACTGTACTCTACCTCTACTGTACTCCACTGTACTCTATCTCTACTGTGCTCCACTGTACTCTATTTCTACTGTGCTCCACTGTACTCTATCTCTACTGTACTCCACTGTACTCTATCTCTACTGTACTTCACTGTCCTTTATCTCTAATGTACTCCACTGTACTCTACCTCTATTGTGCTCCATTGTACTCTATCTTTACTGTACTCTATCTCTACTTTACTCCACTGTACTCTATCTCTACTGTACTCCACTGTACTCTACCTCTACTGTACTCCACTGTACTCTATCTCTACTGTACTTCACTGTCCTTTATCTCTAATGTACTCCACTGTACTCTACCTCTATTGTGCTCCATTGTACTCTATCTCTACTGTACTCTACTGTACTCTATCTCTACTTTACTCCACTGTACTCTACCTCTACTGTGCTCCACTGTACTCTACCTCTACTGTGCTCCACTGTACTCTACCTCTACTGTACTCCACTGTACTCTATCTCTACTGTGCTCCACTGTACTCTACCTCTACTGTGCTCAACTGTACTCTACTGTACTCCAATGTACTCTACCTCTACTGTACTTCACTGTCCTCTATCTCTACTGTACTCCACTGTACTCTACCTCTATTGTCCTCCACTGTACTCTATCTCTACTGTACTCTACTGTACTATATCTCTACTGTACTCCATTGTACTCTATCTCTACTGTACTCCACTGTACTCTACCTCCACTGTACTCTACCTCTATCGTACTCCACTGTACTCTATCTCTACTGTACTCCACTGTACTCTACCTCTACTGTACTCTACTGTTCTCTACCTCTACTGTGCTCTACTGTACTTTACTCTACTGTACTCCACTGTACTCTATCTCTACTGTGATCCACTGTACTCTACCTCTACTGTACTCCACTGTACTCTATCTCTACTGTGATCCACTGTACTCTATCTCTATTGTGCTCCACTGTACTCTACCTCTACTGTGCTCCACTCTACTCTACCTCTACTGTGCTCCACTGTATCCTACCTCTACTGTACTCCACTGTACTCTCTCTCTACTTTGCTCCACTGTACTCTATCTCTACTGTACTCAGCTGTACTCTACCTCTACTGTGCTCTACTGTTCTCCACCTCTACTGTGCTCTACTCTACTCCACCTCTACTGTGCTCCACTGTACCCTACCTCTACTGTGCTCCACCGTACTCTACCTCTACTGTGCTCCACTGTACTCTACCTCTACTGTACTCCACTGTACTCTATCTCTACTGTACTCCACTGTATTCTACCTCTACTGTACTCCACTGTACTCTATCTCTACTGTACTCCACTCTAATCTACCTCTACTGTCCTCCACTGTACTCTACCTCTACTGTGCTCCACTGTACTCTCTCTCTACTGTACTCTACCTCTACTGTACTCTACCGTTCTCCACTGTACTCCACTGTAGTCTACCTCTACTGTGCTCCACTGTACTCTACCTCTACTGTGCTCCACTATACTCTACCTCTACTGTGCTCCACTGTACTCTACCTCTACTGTCCTCCACTGTACTCTACCTCTACTGTGCTCCACTGTACTCTCTCTCTACTGTACTCTACCTCTACTGTACTCTACTGTACTCCACCTCTAATATGCTCCACTGTACTCTACCTCTACTGTACTCTACCTCTACTGTACTCCACTGTACTCTACCTCTAATGTGCTCCACTGTACTCTATATCTACTGTGCTCCACTGTACTCTATTTCTACTGTGCTCCACTGTACTCTATCTCTACTGTACTCCACTGTACTCTATCTCTACTGTACTTCACTGTCCTTTATCTCTAATGTACTCCACTGTACTCTACCTCTATTGTGCTCCATTGTACTCTATCTCTACTGTACTCTACTGTACTCTATCTCTACTTTACTCCACTGTACTCTATCTCTACTGTACTCCACTGTACTCTACCTCTACTGTGCTCCACTGTATCCTACCTCTACTGTACTCCACTGTACTCTCTCTCTACTGTGCTCCACTGTACTCTATCTCTACTGTACTCAGCTGTACTCTACCTCTACTGTGCTCTACTGTTCTCTACCTCTACTGTGCTCTACTCTACTCCACCTCTACTGTGCTCCACTGTACCCTACCTCTACTGTGCTCCACCGTACTCTACCTCTACTGTGCTCCACTCTACTCTACCTCTACTGTACTCCACTGTACTCTATCTCTACTGTACTCCACTGTACTCTATCTCTACTGTACTTCACTGTCCTTTATCTCTAATGTACTCCACTGTACTCTACCTCTATTGTGCTCCATTGTACTCTATCTCTACTGTACTCTACTGTACTCTATCTCTACTTTACTCCACTGTACTCTATCTCTACTGTACTCCACTGTACTCTACCTCTACTGTGCTCCACTGTATCCTACCTCTACTCTACTCCACTGTACTCTCTCTCTACTGTGCTCCACTGTACTCTATCTCTACTGTACTCAGCTGTACTCTACCCCTACTGTGCTCTACTGTTCTCTACCTCTACTGTGCTCTACTCTACTCCACCTCTACTGTGCTCCACTGTACCCTACCTCTACTGTGCTCCACCGTACTCTACCTCTACTGTGCTCCACTGTACTCTACCTCTACTGTACTCCACTGTACTCTATCTCTACTGTACTCCACTGTACTCTACCTCTACTGTACTCCACTGTACTCTATCTCTACTGTACTCCACTCTAATCTACCTCTACTGTCCTCCACTGTACTCTACCTCTACTGTACTCTACCTCTACTGTACTCTACTGTGCTCCACTGTACTCCACTGTAGTCTACCTCTACTGTGCTCCACTGTACTCTACCTCTACTGTGCTCCACTATACTCTCCCTCTACTGTGCTCCACTGTACTCTACCTCTACTGTCCTCCACTGTACTCTACCTCTACTGTGCTCCACTGTACTCTCTCTCTACTGTACTCTACCTCTACTGTACTCTACTGTACTCCACCTCTAATGTGCTCCACTGTACTCTATCTCTACTGTGCTCCACTGTACTCTATTTCTACTGTGCTCCACTGTACTCTATCTCTACTGTACTCCACTGTACTCTATCTCTACTGTACTTCACTGTCCTTTATCTCTAATGTACTCCACTGTACTCTACCTCTATTGTGCTCCATTGTACTCTATCTCTACTGTACTCTACTGTACTCTATCTCTACTTTACTCCACTCTACTCTATCTCTACTGTACTCCACTGTACTCTACCTCTACTGTGCTCCACTGTACTCTACCTCTACCGTACTCCACTGTACTCTATCTCTACTGTACTCCACTGTACTCTACCTCAACTGTACTCTACTGTTCTCTACCTCTACTGTGCTCCACTCTACTCTACTGTACTCCACTGTACTCTATCTCTACTGTGATCCACTGTACTCTACCTCTACTGTACTCTACTGTACTCTATCTCTACTGTGATCTACTGTACTCTATCTCTACTGTGCTCCACTGTACTCTACCTCTACTGTGCTCCACTGTACTCTATCTCTACTGTGCTCCACTCTACTCTACCTCTACTGTGCTCCACTGTATCCTACCTCTACTGTACTCCACTGTACTCTATCTCTACTGTGCTCCACTGTACTCTATCTCTACTGTACTCCACTGTACTCTACCTCTACTGTGCTCTACTGTTCTCTACCTCTACTGTGCTCTACTGTACTCCACCTCTACTGTTCTCCACTGTACCCTACCTCCATTGTGCTCCACTGTACTCTACCTCTACTGTACTCCACTGTATTCTATCTCTACTGTGCTCCACTGTACTCTACCTCTACTGTGCTCAACTGTACTCTACTGTACTCCACTGTACTCTACCTCTACTGTACTCCACTGTACTCTATCTCTACTGCACTCCACTCTACTCTACCTCTACTGTACTCCACTGTACTCTATATCTACTGTGCTCAACTGTACTCTACCTCTACTGTGCCCAACTGTACTGTACTCTATCTCTACTATACTCCACTGTACTCTACCTATACTGTACTCTACTGTTCTCTTCCTCTACTGTACTCCACTGTACTCTATCTCTACTGTGATCCACTGTACTCTACCTCTACTGTACTCCACTGTACTCTATCTCTACTCTACTCCACTGTACTCTACCTCTACTGTACTCTACTGTTCTCTACCTCTACTGTGCTCTACTGTACTCTTCTCTACTGTACTCCACTGTACTCTATCTCTACTGTGATCCACTGTACTCTTCCTCTACTGTAATCCACTGTACTCTATCTCTACTGTGATCAACTGTACTCTATCTCTACTGTGCTCCACTGTACTCTACCTCTACTATGCTCCACTGTACTCTATCTGTACTGTGCTAAACTCTACTCTACCTCTACTGTGCTCCACTGTACTCTACCTCTACTGTACTCCACTCTACTCTATCTCTACTGTGCTCCACTGTACTCTATCTCTACTGTACTCCACTGTACTCTACCTCTACTGTGCTCTACTGTTCTCTACCTCTACTGTGCTCTACTGTACTCCACCTCTACTGTGCTCCACTGTACCCTACCTCTACTGTGCTCCACTGTACTCTACCTCTACTGTGCTCCACTGTACTCTACCTCTACTGTGCTCCACTGTACTCTACCTCTACTGTGCTCCACTGTACTCTACCTCTACTCTGCTCCACTGTATCCACTGTACTCTACCTCTACTGTGCTCCACTGTACTCTACCTCTACTGTGCTCCACTGTACTCTACCTCTACTGTACTCTACTGTACTCCACCTCTAATGAGCTCCACTGTACTCTGGCTCTACTGTACTCCACTGTACTTTACCTCTACTGTACTCCACTGTACTCTACCTCTACTGTGCTCCACTGTACTCTATTTCTACTGTACTCCTCTGTACTCTACCTCTACTGTGCTCCACTGTACTCTATCTGTAATGTACTCTACTGTACTCTATCTCTACTGTGATCCACTGTACTCTACCTCTGCTGTGCTCCACTGTACTCTATCTCTACTGTACTCCACTGTACTCTACTGTTCTCTACCTCTACTGTACTCTACTGTGCTCCACTGTACTCCACTGTAGTCTACCTCTACTGTGCTCCACTGTACTCTACCTCTACTGTGCTCCACTATACTCTACCTCTACTGTGCTCCACTGTACTCTACCTCTACTGTCCTCCACTGTACTCTACCTCTACTGTGCTCCACTGTACTCTCTCTCTACTGTAGTCTACCTCTACTGTACTCTGCTGTACTCCACCTCTAATGTGCTCCACTGTACTCTACCTCTACTGTACTCTACCTCTACTGTACTCCACTGTACTCTACCTCTACTGTGCTCTACTGTACTCTATCTCTACTGTGCTCCACTGTACTCTACCTCTACTGTGCTCCACTGTACTCTACCTCTACTGTACTTCACTGTCCTCTATCTCTACTGTACTCCACTGTACTCTACCTCTATTGTCCTCCACTGTACTCTATCTCTACTGTACTCTACTGTACTATATCTCTACTGTACTCCACTGTACTCTATCTCTACTGTACTCCACTGTACTCTACCTCCACTGTACTCTAC
Source organism: Tiaroga cobitis (assembly GCA_030578255.1). NCBI lineage: Eukaryota > Metazoa > Chordata > Actinopteri > Cypriniformes > Leuciscidae > Tiaroga > Tiaroga cobitis. The sequence continues at coordinate 31,094,363 of CM060611.1, read as the reverse complement.
CTCTACCGTACTCCACTGTACTCTATCTCTACTGTACTCCACTGTACTCTACCTCTACTGTACTCTACTGTTCTCTACCTCTACTGTGCTCTACTGTACTTTACTCTACTGTACTCCACTGTACTCTATCTCTACTGTGATCCACTGTACTCTACCTCTACTGTACTCCACTGTACTCTATCTCTACTGTGATCCACTGTACTCTATCTCTATTGTGCTCCACTGTACTCTACCTCTACTGTGCTCCACTCTACTCTACCTCTACTGTGCTCCACTGTATCCTACCTCTACTGTACTCCACTGTACTCTCTCTCTACTTTGCTCCACTGTACTCTATCTCTACTGTACTCAGCTGTACTCTACCTCTACTGTGCTCTACTGTTCTCCACCTCTACTGTGCTCTACTCTACTCCACCTCTACTGTGCTCCACTGTACCCTACCTCTACTGTGCTCCACCGTACTCTACCTCTACTGTGCTCCACTGTACTCTACCTCTACTGTACTCCACTGTACTCTATCTCTACTGTACTCCACTGTATTCTACCTCTACTGTACTCCACTGTACTCTATATCTACTGTACTCCACTCTAATCTACCTCTACTGTCCTCCACTGTACTCTACCTCTACTGTGCTCCACTGTACTCTCTCTCTACTGTACTCTACCTCTACTGTACTCTACTGTGCTCCACTGTACTCCACTGTAGTCTACCTCTACTGTGCTCCACTGTACTCTACCTCTACTGTGCTCCACTATACTCTACCTCTACTGTGCTCCACTGTACTCTACCTCTACTGTCCTCCACTGTACTCTACCTCTACTGTGCTCCACTGTACTCTCTCTCTACTGTACTCTACCTCTACTGTACTCTACTGTACTCCACCTCTAATATGCTCCACTGTACTCTACCTCTACTGTACTCTACCTCTACTGTACTCCACTGTACTCTACCTCTAATGTGCTCCACTGTACTCTATATCTACTGTGCTCCACTGTACTCTATTTCTACTGTGCTCCACTGTACTCTATCTCTACTGTACTCCACTGTACTCTATCTCTACTGTACTTCACTGTCCTTTATCTCTAATGTACTCCACTGTACTCTACCTCTATTGTGCTCCATTGTACTCTATCTCTACTGTACTCTACTGTACTCTATCTCTACTTTACTCCACTGTACTCTATCTCTACTGTACTCCACTGTACTCTACCTCTACTGTGCTCCACTGTATCCTACCTCTACTGTACTCCACTGTACTCTCTCTCTACTGTGCTCCACTGTACTCTATCTCTACTGTACTCAGCTGTACTCTACCTCTACTGTGCTCTACTGTTCTCTACCTCTACTGTGCTCTACTCTACTCCACCTCTACTGTGCTCCACTGTACCCTACCTCTACTGTGCTCCACCGTACTCTACCTCTACTGTGCTCCACTCTACTCTACCTCTACTGTACTCCACTGTACTCTATCTCTACTGTACTCCACTGTACTCTACCTCTACTGTACTCCACTGTACTCTATCTCTACTGTACTCCACTCTAATCTACCTCTACTGTCCTCCACTGTACTCTACCTCTACTGTGCTCCACTGTACTCTCTCTCTACTGTACTCTACCTCTACTGTACTCTACTGTGCTCCACTGTACTCCACTGTAGTCTACCTCTACTGTGCTCCACTGTACTCTACCTCTACTGTGCTCCACTATACTCTACCTCTACTGTGCTCCACTGTACTCTACCTCTACTGTCCTCCACTGTACTCTACCTCTACTGTGCTCCACTGTACTCTCTCTCTACTGTACTCTACCTCTACTGTACTCTACTGTACTCCACCTCTAATGTGCTCCACTGTACTCTATCTCTACTGTGCTCCACTGTACTCTATTTCTACTGTGCTCCACTGTACTTTATCTCTACTGTACTCCACTGTACTCTATCTCTACTGTACTTCACTGTCCTTTATCTCTAATGTACTCCACTGTACTCTACCTCTATTGTGCTCCATTGTACTCTATCTCTACTGTACTCTACTGTACTCTATCTCTACTTTACTCCACTGTACTCTATCTCTACTGTACTCCACTGTACTCTACCTCTACTGTGCTCCACTGTATCCTACCTCTACTGTACTCCACTGTACTCTCTCTCTACTGTGCTCCACTGTACTCTATCTCTACTGTACTCAGCTGTACTCTACCTCTACTGTGCTCTACTGTTCTCTACCTCTACTGTGCTCTACTCTACTCCACCTCTACTGTGCTCCACTGTACCCTACCTCTACTGTGCTCCACCGTACTCTACCTCTACTGTGCTCCACTGTACTCTACCTCTACTGTACTCCACTGTACTCTATCTCTACTGTACTCCACTGTACTCTACCTCTACTGTACTCCACTGTACTCTATCTCTACTGTACTCCACTCTAATCTACCTCTACTGTCCTCCACTGTACTCTACCTCTACTGTGCTCCACTGTACTCTCTCTCTACTGTACTCTACCTCTACTGTACTCTACTGTGCTCCACTGTACTCCACTGTAGTCTACCTCTACTGTGCTCCACTGTACTCTACCTCTACTGTGCTCCACTATACTCTACCTCTACTGTGCTCCACTGTACTCTACCTCTACTGTCCTCCACTGTACTCTACCTCTACTGTGCTCCACTGTACTCTCTCTCTACTGTACTCTACCTCTACTGTACTCTACTGTACTCCACCTCTAATGTGCTCCACTGTACTCTATCTCTACTGTGCTCCACTGTACTCTATTTCTACTGTGCTCCACTGTACTCTATCTCTACTGTACTCCACTGTACTCTATCTCTACTGTACTTCACTGTCCTTTATCTCTAATGTACTCCACTGTACTCTACCTCTATTGTGCTCCATTGTACTCTATCTCTACTGTACTCTACTGTACTCTATCTCTACTTTACTCCACTCTACTCTATCTCTACTGTACTCCACTGTACTCTACCTCTACTGTGCTCCACTGTACTCTACCTCTACCGTACTCCACTGTACTCTATCTCTACTGTACTCCACTGTACTCTACCTCAACTGTACTCTACTGTTCTCTACCTCTACTGTGCTCCACTCTACTCTACTGTACTCCACTGTACTCTATCTCTACTGTGATCCACTGTACTCTACCTCTACTGTACTCTACTGTACTCTATCTCTACTGTGATCTACTGTACTCTATCTCTACTGTGCTCCACTGTACTCTACCTCTACTGTGCTCCACTGTACTCTATCTCTACTGTGCTCCACTCTACTCTACCTCTACTGTGCTCCACTGTATCCTACCTCTACTGTACTCCACTGTACTCTATCTCTACTGTGCTCCACTGTACTCTATCTCCACTGTACTCCACTGTACTCTACCTCTACTGTGCTCTACTGTTCTCTACCTCTACTGTGCTCTACTGTACTCCACCTCTACTGTTCTCCACTGTACCCTACCTCCATTGTGCTCCACTGTACTCTACCTCTACTGTACTCCACTGTATTCTATCTCTACTGTGCTCCACTGTACTCTACCTCTACTGTGCTCAACTGTACTCTACTGTACTCCACTGTACTCTACCTCTACTGTACTCCACTGTACTCTATCTCTACTGTACTCCACTCTACTCTACCTCTACTGTACTCCACTGTACTCTATATCTACTGTGCTCAACTGTACTCTACCTCTACTGTGCCCAACTGTACTGTACTCTATCTCTACTATACTCCACTGTACTCTACCTATACTGTACTCTACTGTTCTCTTCCTCTACTGTACTCCACTGTACTCTATCTCTACTGTGATCCACTGTACTCTACCTCTACTGTACTCCACTGTACTCTATCTCTACTCTACTCCACTGTACTCTACCTCTACTGTACTCTACTGTTCTCTACCTCTACTGTGCTCTACTGTACTCTTCTCTACTGTACTCCACTGTACTCTATCTCTACTGTGATCCACTGTACTCTTCCTCTACTGTAATCCACTGTACTCTATCTTTACTGTGATCCACTGTACTCTATCTCTACTGTGCTCCACTGTACTCTACCTCTACTATGCTCCACTGTACTCTATCTGTACTGTGCTACACTCTACTCTACCTCTACTGTGCTCCACTGTACTCTTCCTCTACTGTACTCCACTCTACTCTATCTCTACTGTGCTCCACTGTACTCTATCTCTACTGTACTCCACTGTACTCTACCTCTACTGTGCTCTACTGTTCTCTACCTCTACTGTGCTCTACTGTACTCCACCTCTACTGTGCTCCACTGTACCCTACCTCTACTGTGCTCCACTGTACTCTACCTCTACTGTGCTCCACTGTACTCTACCTCTACTGTGCTCCACTGTACTCTACCTCTACTTTGCTCCACTGTACTCTACCTCTACTGTGCTCCACTGTACTCTATCTCTACTGTGCTCCACTGTACTCTATTTCTACTGTACTCTACTGTACTCCACCTCTAATGTGCTCCACTGTACTCTACCTCTACTGTACTCTACCTCTACTGTACTCCACTGTACTCTACCTCTACTGTGCTGTACTGTACTCTATCTCTACTCTGCTCCACTGTACTCTACCTCTACTGTGCTCCACTGTACTCTACCTCTACTGTACTTCACTGTCCTCTATCTCTACTGTACTCCACTGTACTCTACCTCTACTGTGCTCCACTGTACTCTACCTCTACTGTACTCCACTATACTCTATCACTACTGTGCTCCACTGTACTCTACCTCTACTGTGCTCCACTGTACTCTACCTCTACTGTGCTCCACTGTACTCTACCTCTACTGTACTCCACTGTACTCTATCTCTACTGTGCTCCACTGTACTCTACCTCTACTGTGCTCAACTGTACTCTACTGTCCTCCACTGTACTCTACCTCTACTGTGCTCCACTGTACTCTCTCTCTACTGTACTCTACCTCTACTGTACTCTACTGTACTCCACCTCTAATGTGCTCCACTGTACTCTATCTCTACTGTGCTCCACTGTACTCTATTTCTACTGTGCTCCACTGTACTCTATCTCTACTGTACTCCACTGTACTCTATCTCTACTGTACTTCACTGTCCTTTATCTCTAATGTACTCCACTGTACTCTACCTCTATTGTGCTCCATTGTACTCTATCTCTACTGTACTCTACTGTACTCTATCTCTACTTTACTCCACTCTACTCTATCTCTACTGTACTCCACTGTACTCTACCTCTACTGTGCTCCACTGTACTCTACCTCTACCGTACTCCACTGTACTCTATCTCTACTGTACTCCACTGTACTCTACCTCAACTTTACTCTACTGTTCTCTACCTCTACTGTGCTCCACTCTACTCTACTGTACTCCACTGTACTCTATCTCTACTGTGATCCACTGTACTCTACCTCTACTGTACTCTACTGTACTCTATCTCTACTGTGATCTACTGTACTCTATCTCTACTGTGCTCCACTGTACTCTACCTCTACTGTGCTCCACTGTACTCTATCTCTACTGTGCTCCACTCTACTCTACCTCTACTGTGCTCCACTGTATCCTAACCTCTACTGTACTCCACTGTACTCTATCTCTACTGTGCTCCACTGTACTCTATCTCTACTGTACTCCACTGTACTCTACCTCTACTGTGCTCTACTGTTCTCTACCTCTACTGTGCTCTACTGTACTCCACCTCTACTGTTCTCCACTGTACCCTACCTCTATTGTGCTCCACTGTACTCTACCTCTACTGTACTCCACTGTATTCTATCTCTACTGTGCTCCACTGTACCCTACCTCTACTGTGCTCCACTGTACTCTACCTCTACTGTGCTCCACTGTACTCTACCTCTACTCTGCTCCACTGTATCCACTGTACTCTACCTCTACTGTGCTCCACTCTACTCTACCTCTACTGTGCTCCACTGTACTCTACCTCTACTGTACTCTACTGTACTCCACCTCTAATGAGCTCCACTGTACTCTGGCTCTACTGTACTCCACTGTACTTTACCTCTACTGTACTCCACTGTACTCTACCTCTACTGTGCTCCACTGTACTCTATTTCTACTGTACTCCTCTGTACTCTACCTCTACTGTGCTCCACTGTACTCTATCTGTAATGTACTCTACTGTACTCTATCTCTACTGTGATCCACTGTACTCTACCTCTGCTGTGCTCCACTGTACTCTATCTCTACTGTACTCCACTGTACTCTACTGTTCTCTACCTCTACTGTACTCTACTGTGCTCCACTGTACTCCACTGTAGTCTACCTCTACTGTGCTCCACTGTACTCTACCTCTACTGTGCTCCACTATACTCTACCTCTACTGTGCTCCACTGTACTCTACCTCTACTGTCCTCCACTGTAATCTACCTCTACTGTGCTCCACTGTACTCTCTCTCTACTGTACTCTACCTCTACTGTACTCTGCTGTACTCCACCTCTAATGTGCTCCACTGTACTCTACCTCTACTGTACTCTACCTCTACTGTACTCCACTGTACTCTACCTCTACTGTGCTCTACTGTACTCTATCTCTACTGTGCTCCACTGTACTCTACCTCTACTGTGCTCCACTGTACTCTACCTCTACTGTACTTCACTGTCCTCTATCTCTACTGTACTCCACTGTACTCTACATCTATTGTCCTCCACTGTACTCTATCTCTACTGTACTCTACTGTACTATATCTCTACTGTACTCCACTGTACTCTATCTCTACTGTACTCCACTGTACTCTACCTCCACTGTACTCTACCTCTACCGTACTCCACTGTACTCTATCTCTACTGTACTCCACTGTACTCTACCTCTACTGTACTCTACTGTTCTCTACCTCTACTGTGCTCTACTGTACTTTACTCTACTGTACTCCACTGTACTCTATCTCTACTGTGATCCACTGTACTCTACCTCTACTGTACTCCACTGTACTCTATCTCTACTGTGATCCACTGTACTCTATCTCTATTGTGCTCCAC